>OY728123.1:859095375-860351460 GCA_963277665.1 Viscum album | reverse complement strand
TTATTTTCAATTGATAAGAAATATTTCAATCCATAAGTCTTAAATATCATGATCTTATAGAATTCACATCCTACTCTCATTTAATGAGATGATACATCTCATATGGAGATGTAAAGTTTACTCATCATGCATAATAATTGATTTGAACCTTAAAATAAACTAACAAATCTTTCCCCGGGATTAGGTAAAATATATCCTTCTCCAAAATATAAAATTCCAAAAAAATAGAGACTAATTATTATAATCAAAATATCTTCACATTTAAATCCTCCACACTCCCTGTTTTTGCGAAGTTGGTGGATACTCACCATGACTGGCATCACATCGATATGAAATCCCATTTGATTAATGTCATGAGAATTAATGAAGGATTTTGATGTGATAATATCAAACATAACCTTAATAATAGTTTATTTAAGTAGAATGGTATAGGATACAATCGAAGTACCAAAATGATCCTCTGTGATCGTATCTTTAGAACCATATAATATTGTAATCGCTCCTCCATATTCTATGATTCCAAATTTCTAATGAATTTTTTTATTAGTCTTAGTGTTTTGAGAATATTTATGTCTCACTCTTTTATAAATACTATAACTATACTGATATAACATTACAGTTTATTAAAATATTTTTGAGACACACAAGATGTCTTTTTGGAAATACAATTATTAGTGTTAGTGAAATAATTCAATAGTTATGCCTTATAATTACAATTGTGACATTCTTTGGATGGTTTATTTAAATATTTATTCATAAACTCTAAGAAACCACATTTAAATAATTTTTTATTTTTACTGGGGAATAGAGTAAAGATAGCTGATCTAGTGTGCTGGTTTTATAATTCTCTACCACCTTTGAAGTAGTTGTCCTTCATTTGACTATTATAAGTATCATAAAACCCATGTTTACCCCTGAAAAACAACATAAATCCTCTAATATAATCCCTAGTAATTTGTTTTATAATATCATACTATTACCATTTTCTATATAATTAATAATACAATGAACATCTATTGTCGAATTAATATGTAGACATAGTCAAAAATCAAATATGTGATCCTTTAAGGATTTTCTATCACCACTTTTATAGAAAAATGAACATAGTTTATAAAATTAGGTACATATTACATAAATAAAATATTTTCATTATTAATAATGAATAAATTCATCATTCTATATATCATTAAATAGAGAATGTCAAATTGATTTATTAATCATTCATCAAATCCCTCCCATGTAAATCATTGGCTGAATTTATCTGGGATAAATTAATCCCACCATTGGCATGTGATATCACCCATTATATAGACTACTATATTTTTTCTTATTTCATTTGATGTTATAAATAAAAAAAGATTCAATTTTTTAAACTCGTCTATAATTTTTCCTTCTTAGGTACTAAATCCTTTTCAAATATTTGTAGATTCTTTTTTTTAAACTGTGCGGAATGATTTGCATGTCATGGTTCATGATATTAATTACCATTATCAATAACTTTAAATGATTGATCAATTTTCTAAATAATTTATTGGATCACCGATTTTTTCCGGTATAGAAACATTTTACAGGGCCTCTTCTTTTTGGATTCTAGATTTTCTAACCCATGAATGTTCTCTAAAGATCCCATAATACACCACATTGTCACTATATAACTATTAAACTGAATCCTTTTGATATTATAAAACTTCAATAGAACAAATAATTTTATAAAATTTCCATGAATAATCAAACATAATATTTATCAATGTGGTCGTAGAGGAAATTCTCATTACTAATGTCAAACATGCTTTACACTTTGGATAAAACCACAACGATGACATGACAACATTCCTAGAAATGTTTTATAACACTTTTGATCTCTGGTCAACCTTGTAACTTGATGTTTAGAATAATGAGGATATCTATGTATTTTTAATCTATATATTTTATGTTTTTACATTTTTATCTCCTTTATACCAATCCAAAATGATGGACTGAAAAAAAAAGACACCGTTTATAATATTCTGAACCTAATAGTGATGCCTCGAACATGCTCTCTCATATCCGGTTCAAAAAAATTACATTACATACTTAATTACATACCAAATATAGGTTCATATAAAAAAACAATCCAATACATACATGATTTAAATAAAATATTGTATTAAATATATCCCCAAGACATTTAGGGATTTTATAATTAGAGGGTTTTTCCAAAACATAAACTTAGATAACTCGTGTCTTTTTTATAACTAAAGGGACTTTTTTCTATTATATAATTAACTAATTACTCAATAATCATTTTTAAATATTACCCACAAATTTTAAACATAGGGTATCATGTCAAACATATCTTATGTAATACTATTCTTCAAGAACTTGGAATACTGGATCATATGGATGGGTGATCCCAAATGCTCAATAAAGGAAAATATACAACTATGGAAATCATGGAATAAACATGAAATACATATTTTGGAAGTACTAAGTCATCATCCTAATGTAATAATCAAAATAAATTATGACAATAATATACCCATGGATATTAGGGAATATAAATAAATCATATGGATAACAAAAAAATGGTTCCGTAGAAATGATTTACATAATGCAATTTTACTAAATGCATAACATAATCCAAATATCATAATCTCAGACATAATTTTCTTATTGTCAAGGTATTATCTTGTTCTGGGTAGGCATACACCAAAATACTCAAACATTTTCCTCATAAGTCCAATCAATCTATCAATGAGATATATACTATTGATCCCCACCTGCCACTTGCTTACATCCAATGTATTCATCAAATGAGAAAATGAATAAAAATAATTAATCATTTTCCAATAATAATTTTTTTTTCAATAATAACATACAGAACACCAAAACGTTTCCCTATGTTAATAAATGTTATAACCCAAGAATAACCCATCAAGAGAAACTAGATGAATGGTCAACAAATACATAGTAAAATTTTCAACCACCATCCATATTAGAGTAACATTATAAAAAACCAATAATTTTCCCCATGTTAGTAGTATAATATTTTTTCTAGGTGAACACCATCTGGTTTGAATTATGTAAAATTTGGTGTTCAAATTATTGATAAAAATGAGTTTACAGAAAAGTAAATACTATAAAAACATGATCAAATTATATATAGATAAGGAAGTAGATATTTACAAAAGAACATATCCTCAATGTAATAATGGAATCCTAGAAGTATGTTGACCTAGATGAAAATCATTCTTGTAAAATAATGATTCAAATGGTATCACATAATAACAGATCAAGAATCATAATTTTTGATATTGTTAGTTCAAAACCCCAAAATATAAATATTTGTTAGAAGATAAATCATGAAACATGAACCCAATTAGATTAAATCCTTTGAATATGATAAAGAAAATGGATGTGAAAACCTAAATTATCTTTTAGAAAAAAAAACTATCTTTGTCAAAAGAGACAATGTTAGGTTTACTTTAGAAAGTAATTTTCAAAGGGTTTAAGTGAAAACATTAGAAAACATTCACATTAAAAAATCTCAAATTATGGGTCCTTGAACATAACATAAATTATTCCAAAATAAAATTTGGTTTATAATATATAACACATGTTTTTTTATATATAAAACCGTTAAAATATCTTAATATGACTTCTTTTAAAACCCATGTTGTAAATGGAATACTAAAACATTAATTATATTAAAAAAATTCCAAAAGAGGATTATAAAATATAATATAATAAAATATTATGGTGTAATTATCCTATAATGGGAGAAACAATTCCAAGGAAAAAAATTCATCTCAATGAAGTAGATTTTATTTACCAATTACCATTATGAGCAACATATCCCAATAAGAAAGAAATATTTTTAAAAGGTTTTATGTGGTAGGAATTCATATCCATATAAACAATTGATTGAAAAAAATGGAATAATGTACCCAAATTAGATGTAAAGTGTTTAGGTTAAAAATCATAATCCAATTAATGAAAAATGAGTTTGCAAAAAATCCTTACAATTGGTGAAACAACTATGTCAAAAAACATTACATGAAAATAACATGATTTTTCATACAATATCACATTTAATACCAAAAGGTATTTTAAAAATATTACCATGGTTACTTAGTACACCATTAAAAGAAAAATATAACGCATAACATAAACATGTCTGAAGGAATTAAGGGTTGAGACAATGAACCATTGCAGATTGAGTCAGATTTTAATCAAGACCCATTGAATGTGAGGCCTTGTAGGTGAACATAAAATATTGTTATTAATATATAATTTATGGTATTATATCCCAAATATTAATTATATATTTAATACAAATGAAATTAGTTTCATAATACAAAACATGTCTCAAAGAGGTGAATTTGAGATCAAAACCCTTATAATACTCCAGATTCATTCTACACATGAAACTGATGTTATAAATTTTAAAATTAAGTTTATTAGGTACGTTGTTAAGAACATAATTTTTCAATATTTAATTTAATATTTACTATTTATTATTATAATATAATAATTAATTATATAATTTCTTCTTATTTTTACTTGGGAATTTAAATGATATCAGATTATTTTTGTAAATTTAGTGATCAATGTTGATATTTTAATAATATGTTAAATATATTATATAAAAATTTGAGAACCAAAAAACAATATTGAAATTTTTATAAAAATATAATAATATTATAAAATATGTTCCAATATTCGTGCATGATATATTTTTGTATCATTATTCACGTAACTAGTTAAACCATCCCCAAATAAGAAAGGGTTATATCTCGATGGGTTATTATGGTTAGTAAAGTATATAATATATTATAATAGAACAATAAAAATATTATAAGTATTTTTAATTTTTTTAATCATATTTTTTAGTGGTTTGGATAAATATCACAAATTAGTATTAAAAAATATTACTTCCTAGATGCAGAAGTCTTAACAATGCATGATTAGAAATCGTTTGCATTTAAAGGTTAGTGGAAATAAATATTTAAAGGTTTTTACAGTAATATAATAACACATCAGTATTATAAGGATATTTATGGTATCATAAGCCCATGTAAAATGTAGTCTGGGGTGATATTGGGTCGATAACTCCTAAAATATGCATTTCCACATATGATTAAATCATTTTGGAATTCATTTTTTCTTAGGTTTTTAATTTAACCATTTTTTGTTTTTACCATGGTAACAAATTTTTAATAAATTAATTTTTGTTTTATCAAATAACTCATCTTAACCAATTTTTATTAATGATGTTAAATTAAATATTTTTCTAATAGAATTATATTTTTAAATAATAAATTTTATTAAAATTGAACATTTTAAATATTATAAGTAGTTTTTGGTAGAAAAATAGTATTTTGACCACTATGTGGTCAAAATGTTATTTATAATTGGTTAGCAATTAAATTTGAATCAATATAATTATATATGTTTTTAAAAAACATTATATTCATCATTTTAAATATATTAATTTAATTTATTAAATAAAAATTACACACTATTAATTAAAAAATTCTTTTAATTTTTTTTCCATTATCATTGTCATTAACTGTAATCTTAGTAAGCATACTTTTATGCCAAAATTTAAAATTGAAATTATTACATAAAATTTTAATTTCTATTAAAACATGAAATTAACTTTTGGATTTAATTTCTATAAGTGATCAAATGAAATTTCTTATAAAATAAATTATAATAATTTTTAAAATAAAATATTATTTTAGATTCCAAAATGATATACATAGGTTTCATAAAAAAATATAAATTTTGAATGGTTCATTTTAGTTTTAAATATAAATATTTAATAAAAATGGTTAGAAAAATATTATGTACAAAATTTTATTATCCTAATGTCATAAAAGTGATAGTTTTTTGAAAAGTCGGTATGTTTCCTTATTCACCTAAAAAATATTTTAGAAAAAATCAAAAACATAATCTTGGAATAGTATTTTTATTCTAATTATAATAATGATACTAATTGTTTCAAATTCAAACTATAAAATATTTAAATAATTTATTTTGAATAAAACTATAAAATATTATGAAATATTTTTTATAGGAAAATAGTTTTTTTAGAATGTTAACTATTCAAATTCATATTTCCAATAATTTATATACCAATTTTAAGTTAAAAATTTATTAATATCAATTATAATTAATCAAAACTATTCATATTTTCAAGAAATAATAAATCAATATCACATTAAAAATAATTTTAAAAAAAACATCTCTAAACAATAAATAATATTATTAGTATATTTTGGTAAATTAATTAAATTTCATTCATATAAAAATGAATAATTTATTTTATTTATACATATATTCTATAAGGAGTTTGATCTTATTCATTCCTTCAAATAAAATGGCTACAAATTAACATTTATACATTATATTTACATTTTTATCTAAATATTTCATGGTTTCATTTTGCTTTGGGGTTGTATGTGGAGAAAGTTATCAAATAAATTAATTTATTTAAGTTAATTGATATATTAAAATATTGAGGTGTTAAATACCCTCCATGCACCCACAAAAAAATCAACCTCAAAATTGTAATTAATACTCATAAAGAATTAATGTTAGGGTATTCTTAAAATATTCCTTAATTAAGGTATAACCTCTAATATGACATCGATAATACTCTGTTAGGATTTATTAAGTTATTTATCTTTATTCAAACAACATAACCCATTCATACAATCATATACCCATGTTTGTATATACCCAGATTTTATATTCTCCATAATCCTTCCAAAAACTGTTTAATCCTCTAATACATTAATCCATAGTGATATTATATAGTCTTATGACCAATAAATCAGTTTTTTAACCCTTAAATATTTTCACCATAAATTTATAAAGACAAAAATTAATAAATATATATAATAATCCCAAAAATTAGCTAAAACTTCACCAAAAATATTAGGAATCCCATTTTAATTAAATCATTAATCAGTTCTGTGGCTATCAGAACGATCTTCTGAAAAAATCATTACGACCTCAACCTCAAGATTTTATTAAACCGAGGAGTTGTTTAAACCTCGATCATGTGTTCTCAAATAGATATCCTCAAAATATAACCTTATAATAAAATAAATTTTCATGGTTATTCATACCATTTAAAATATACTTCCAATCCTTTAAGTAAAATAATTATTAGAGGAAAATCATTATTTTTCACAAAATTCTCATAAATTAATGAATAAACAAGAATATAATAAATAAATTTCACTCACAATTGAAAATAACGAAGATATTAAATAATTAATTTCTATTATGATATCATCCCTCCTACCTTAGGTCAGACTGTGATACTTACCTTTTTCTTTCATAACAGGAATATACTGAAATTTTTAAGAAAATAATTATTCTACCTTATTCGGTTATAAGACATTGTGGCTTCAAGATATATACCATTCTTGTTTTCATTTTTTTTTATCTTGTTTGAACCAAATAATAAATCCAAAATGGTTATTAGTAAAATCATCGTAAAGGGTCATATAAATATTAAAACTCAATCCTAAAATGACTTATTTAATTATGCCTTAATGTTATCATATAACACTTTATGTTTAATATAATTTACTTTATATTTGGTTCTATTTTACTTATTAAACGAATACTTTTATATAATAATTTTTTTATAATTTCATGTAAGTAGATTATGATTAACCAAACGTTATCCCATGGTTTTTCAAAAAAGTTTTGTAATTAGGCCTCGTTGTCATGCACCTGGTGATGATCGATTTAATTCCCAATCCTCCATTATCAAGGATATTACCCTTAGGTAAATATAATTTAGATCTTAAATCATTTTATAGTATCTAGGTAGGGATATAATTTCTATGATAAACTCAAAATCTATTATTTTCTAAAATTTTAGGATGTTATCCAATAATAGGAATTATCTTAGACTTATCACTATATTTTCCACTAATGTTTTCTCATCCTAACCCTAAAGAAAATATTCATTATTATTGTAACATTATGTCATGTACTATCCCAAAGGGTTATCTTTACATATTAAATTTTGATCAACAAAAACTTAACAAACCCTAAATTTTCCCCAATAATCATTTTAATCTCTAATTTTATAAAAACTCTACTCTATTACAAATCATGACGCCTCGGGTTTACTCTCTCTGATCTAGCACTATAAACTCATACATAAAATATTGTATTTAATGCCAACTATAGATTATCGTACATAACTATCCCATATTTACATGTTATAAAGATAAAATTACCTTTCAAATATTCCTAATACTATTTAGGTATATATTATAAGATATATATGACAAAAAATAAACCAAAAAACTAATACCTTTTTTAACTAAAAGACTATTTTCTCTATAATATATGAAATTAATTAATACATAATAATACATCAACTTCTCTAAAAATTATCCAAATTGGATATCATATCAAACAAATAAAGTGTAATAATTTTCATTGTAACCGAGGTAAATTGAAACATAAGGTATTTTTGTGCTCCATGACTCAGTAAGGGAAAACATACACCTAAGGTATTCATTCCATAAACATGTCATAATTATTAAATAATGAATAATTAATCATTTTAATTAAATACTAAACTGAAACTAAGAGCACAATATATTCATGGATTGTAAGGTAAATAAATCAATCACATAGATAACAATAACTAGTTCTTTGTAGATGAAATTACTGATGACATATGGTTAATTCCATACCATAACACATTGTATCAGGATCTTTGATGTCATGAACTTAAGGTCAAGTAAATATCGTGCTCTAGGAAGGTATACACCAAAATAACAAAAAATATTTTTCTCATGAGACCTTATGATGAATCAAGGGGATATATATTATCAAGCCCCACCCACTAACTATTTAATTATAATTCATTAATCATACGATAAAATCAATATATAATACATAATCACATTTTCAAATAGTCATCCATATTATAATAATATATAGAATGCTGACACTTTTCATCAAGTCAATAAAGGGGATAAAAAGATCATAATCCATCTTGATAAATAAGGGGGATGGTTGAAAAATACATGGTCATCTATCCATTAATCATATATTTTAAAATAACATCATAAAAAATTCCAACACATCTCTTAAGGTAAATAGAATAACATTTTTTCTAGGTGAATATCATCGAGTCAGAATTATGTTAAATGTGATGTTCACACAGAATAGAGATATGAGTATTTGGATAATTAAATATGGGAATAACATCATAATAATATATCAATATAAATATGGTATATGGTTTTAAAATAAAATAACCCCAGTTTTTTAAAAAACCTAGATGGATGTTTATATAGTTGAAAATAATCTTTACAAATTAATGCTTCAAACATTATCTCGTAAGAAGGGATCTGGTATCGAAATTTTTGACTATGTGACTTCATACCCCTAAAAGATAAATATATATTAGAGGATAAATAATGAGACCTGAACATCATGAGGGTAAATATTTTGAATATTTAAAGTAAAATTAAAGTGAAAATATAAACAATTTATTTGATTCCATTCTTAACATTGTTCCAAGGAAGAAATTTAGGGGTCATTATAGAAAGTAATATTCAAAATGGTAAAGTTAAAAACATTGAGAACAATTAATTTTAAAAATAATTGCTAATAATGGATCCTTTAAAATAAAATAGTGATTTCCATAAATAAATGATTCATGGAATATAGAACACATGTTTTAGAAAGGGTGACCCTTTTAAAAAAAATTAATATACCACATCTAAAACCCAAGTAGTTAAATAGGTATTAAAACCATTTTTGTACTAAGAATTAAATATAATAGATAGGAATATAATATATAAAATAATATAATATATCTTGGAAGAACCTATTCATGGAAGAGAAACATTCAAGATAAAACATTATAACTCAAACAATGATATTTGAGTTACCAATTACCTGTGCGAGGAGCACGTCCCCTGAAGTGAGAAATATTTTTGAAATGGCTTATATGGTTTGTTGGTATATCCCAAAAACATTTATAGAAAACCACATAGAAAATAAAATATAAAAATATACCCAACTTGTATTAAACTTGTTTAATATAATTATCATAACTCAATGAATGAAAATGGAGTTACTAGAAAGGCATCCAATTGGGGTAACAGCTGATTTAGATACCATTTGGTGAAAATAACTTGATTTGGATTTTATTATGATTACTATGTCCTATGAAATAAAAAAAATGTTGTGAAAATATATCCATGGTTACTGAATTCACCATTCAAAGTTAAACACATTGCATAACATAAACACTTCCCCTGGAATTAATGTTTTAGATAATGAACCATTGTAAATTAATTAACATTTTAAACCAAACCCCTTAAAAGAGTGGGATTTTTAATTAAATATAAAATTCCATGATTAAAAAATTATTCCTTATATGATATATAGAATAGTTATTATATGCACCAATAGATGAAATTTGGTGTATAATACTAAACATGTCTCAAAGAGGGGAATTTGAAACTAAATCCCTTACATTGTTCCAAATTAATTATTCTCATGCACCTAAGATCGTGAATAATACAATTGTGTTTATTAAAACCCATATTTGGAACATTATTCTATAATATTTAATTTAATATATACTATTTATTAACAAATAATATTTATTATATTGTTATTTATCATGTTTTTTTTTCTATTTGAATCAGTGTCCTCTTATTTTGTAAATTTCAGTGATCAAAGATTTTGTCTCAATAATATGTTAAATAATTAACATATTCTTTCAAGAACTAAAACCCAATATTTCTTTTCTTATTAATTTAATATAATATTACTATTTATGTTCCCACATTCATTCATAGTAATGTTTTATATAATTGTTCATGTAAGAGGTTACACCAACCCTAAATATGAAAACACCATATCTTGATGGATAAATATTGTTAATGAATTGTATAATATAATTATTAAAGAATAATAATATAATTATTTATATTTTTTATTTTATTGCATCATATTGTATTTATTTTTGGATAAATATATAAAATTAGGATGAAAAATAAAAAATGTTACATCGTAGAGGTTGTAGTCTGCATAATGCATAGTTAACATTGTTTTTCTTTTATAAGTGGATGGAAATTAATAAATAATTTTTTTAAATTATTATAATAAACTATTATTATAATAATGATTCTTATTTTGTTATATTTTCATAATTATTGTAGGTTTTTAGGAGAAATATGACGAAGAAATAATAATGAGTAGGTAATACTCACGTTGGTACATTGAAATTTATCTTGAAAGTATCCTTGGAAATAAATTTATTAGGAAACAATAATAGAGACAATAGGATTATGAAATTGGTAATGGATAATAGGAGGAAAAAAATTATAGTTTTTGGAATGAATTAAAATAAACTGGTCTATCCTAAAGATGTTGAAGATTCCACTATTATTAGTGAAGAAAATGGATTTTTTTAAAACACGATTAATTTTCAATCATATAATCACACTAATTAATTGTAAAGGAATCGATTTTTTTATATAATGGTGCTTTAGGAGATATTTGGTTTATTAAACATCAAAAAATAATTTTAAAACATTATTTAAAAATCTTGGATTTCTTTTGTCCTTAGGTTTTTACTTTTACATTTTTTTGTTTTTACCTTGGTAATTAGTTTCTATCTAATTAATTTCTGTTTTATAATATAACCCTTCATAAAAAATTTAGGAGAGATGAACCAAAATTTCATACCTAATTAAAATAATTCAATTTTTAGAAAATTGAAAATTTTAATTTTAATTTAAAATTTTATATATATACAATATTTTCTAGAAAATTGGTGTTTTCAACAATTATGTGCTTTTAATATTAATTTGAATTGATATCCAATTAAATACATGTTATTATAATTATATATGTTTATAAACATTATATTAGATTCATCATTTAAAATTTATTAAATTTCTTTATTAGAAAAAAATTACACAATAATAATAATAAAATTATTTTAAAATAACACTTTTACCATTATCATAGAAATTAACTTTATTACTGGTAATCATACTTCCGAAAAAATTTAAATTAAAATAATTATATTATATGATAATATTTTTTAAAATAGAAAATAAATTTACATAGATTTAATTTCTATATTTGATTAAATGTAATTTTAAATTTAAGCAAATAAAAACATTTTTTGGTGAAAAATATTACTTAAGTGTCCCAAATGATATAAATTGTTTTTATAAAATAAAAATATAAATTTTAAACGATTTATTATAATTATATATTTATTTATTTTTATAGAATATGTTCTCAAAAAAATATAATCCATTATTGTATATGAAAATGTCCAAAGAACCTAGTTGATAACAAAACATGTATTTTTTTCTATTTACCTAAAACCCATTTAATTAATAAAAATTCAAAAAAATCATCTTAAAATTTTTAATCTAAATCCAAATTTATGATATGTTTTTAAAATCTAAACTCTGATATTTTAAAATTTAATTTTTTATGAAAATCATAAAACATACAGAATATCAGTTTTTATAGGGAAAATGTTTTTTAGAGTATTATCCATTCACATTCATTTTTATAATAATTTTACAACTAAATTAGTGTTAAAAATTATTAATATGAAATATAATTTCCCATAATAAATTATAAATTTATTGAAATGGATATTCATATTGCATAAAAAATAATTTTTAAAAAATTTACATTTGTAAACTATAATTGATCTTTTTTTATATTTTAGGTAGATTAATTTAATTTATTTCATATGAAATGTACCGATTATTTTATTTATACATATATTTCATAAATAGTTTACTCCCATTCATTCCTTCCAATTGAATGGCAATGTTTTAATCGTAATACATAATATTGTTTTATCTAAATATATCACAGTCTCAGTTACGTTTTGTGTTTCATATGGAGATAATATGTCAAACATAGTGACATACTTCAAGGAAGTCATATATTAAAAAATAATTATGTTACACTAACCATTGGATGTGAAATATTTGTGGTTCCACTAACTATAGGTGACATTCCCCCAAAACCAAAGGCTATAAAATGTTTCCATAGGCTTACTAAATCATTAGTGGGATGGGTTTCCCTTAAAACAAACACTACTCATTAAGAAAAAATTAAATGAAACAAAAAAACAAAATATGATACATGAAGTGTGAATAATATTACACAAATGAAATACTGGTATCTAAAATATCATAGTAGCAGTAGTGAGTGAATAAAGGAATTAGACCAAAAACAAAAGGATAGAATGACACAACAACGTGAAATTGATTTCTACCTAACAATTACACAAGATAAATCCTTATTCCAACCATTATACTAATAATGTATCAACATAATGCTCCACCATAAAATATGAGACCTTTCGATTACCTATTTCACAATGGGAAAAGTCTACCTACTCATAAATGTATATATACAGGTGGTGAGTGTTAATACCCATTAAGAAATGTCCAAGAGACATCCCAACTCACATCACTAAGAAAAGAACACATTATCTACTAGTTAAATATGTAATAAAAAAATTAGCGAAACAACAAAATTATTATACAAATTTTAAATAATTTATGTAAAAACCTTGTTTACCTATTTACTCCTCTTAAAATTCCAAATCTACATTTCCCTCACCCCTACACACGCATTACAAGAAAATTACAATTCCCATAAATAGTAACCAATGTATACTATAATCTATTCCCTAAATATAATCATCCATGTTCCCTCATTATATAACTATAAAAACATTAATGGCCACATCCATCGTAAATAAACACACAGTATTAATAAAATTTCACGTTCTCAAATCCATTTATTTCACCTAAATATCTTCTTCAGTTTAAAAAATTTAATCAAAAATCCTACTTGTGCTAAACAAAAAATTATAATTTAAAACCATAAATAATATATGTTTTTCTAAAAAACATTCAAAATATAATGTTTCAAAAAATAAACTAAAAGGGGTTTCCTTAAAGAAACCATCCAATGATTACTTGGTAAATACATGAAACACATTTAATAAAAACTAATCATTATAAATCTTTGAAAATTGTAAAAATAGAGATACCAAATAGCTCTTAAAGTTAACCAAAATAACCAATAATATAGACTTGTATGTGGAACCAACCACATAAATGGGTTAGAATGAATAATCTTTATTAGAGGGTAGAATATTGTCTAAAATCACCAATATAAGCCTTAAATAAATATCCAACTCAAGGATGAAGAGAAAATTTATTAATTTATGGTAAAAATGGATGAAAAATAAAATTTAATACCCCCGAAATATCTCATGTTATCTCCTTTAAAATCCAATAACTCCCTCAACTAAAAAATACTATTGAATCAGTCATTTAAAAAATTAGTTTGACCATCACCACGACCTTGTGCGATCCAAAAAATGTATGATCCCTTTCATCACATTAAATCTTGGAACACACCATGGTGAGACACTATAGTGTATTCAATGAAACTATTTATTTTTTGACCCTCCATTACCTCTACCATGTGATCCACTACAGAGTTTTGAAAAATTCATTTTTGGTCTATCGGCTATCTATTTTTTTATCAACCTACTCATAGAGTTACTGGATGTGATTTTAATACGGGTAATATTTTATTTTATTTTTCAAGAGAACCCCATTTTTCATTCTTATTACTTATCCATAAACCATTAATTGAACTATATGAATTTATAAGCTCGCTTTTTATTATTTTTACTCTCCCACCATAAATTCCCAGAATATCTAAGTGTCGATCAAAGATGGAATCCTATTTGGGTATGTTTAGGTATGTTTTGGTATTCGATCCCATTTTTATTCATGTTACTCTTACCAAGGGATATAAAAACCCAGTTAATTACTTTGATATAGGGTTACAATTGGATTTCTTATAAATATGTCATGGAATTAGTTGTTTTTATTTTGATCTTCATTTCTTAGGGTGAACTCTTCAGGGATCGTTGTGGTCGGTGATTCGATATATTCCATCTGTTCTAATAATTTATCTATTGGATATTATTGATTTAAAGTAGTGGTCTTGAGGCTCTCCTTCTATATTTTTTGGGACTCCCTCCTCTCTTCCACGTAAGTCCTTTCAAAGGGCCAAATTCTAATGGTTTTTAAGAAGTTCTCACCATCATATCCATTTAATATTATATATTTGATTTCTTTTAATTTCATGATGTTTTTTAATGTTTTTAATTTTTTCAACTATATTTAGTAGATATATCAAATAATATTTTTTATTAGGATTTTGATAATTTTGGAAAAAGTAGTTTGAATATGGTTAGATGTTTAAAATAGTTATAAATGCATAAATCACTTATTTTTGAAGTTAAAATACAATGTTTTCTCTTTGAGGGTTGTATTTATAAACAATAAAGTAATTTTTTCTCTTCAAGCTCAAGGGAATTTATATCTTTTATGAATCCATTGAAATATCATATTTATTGAATTAATAAAATTATGAATTGTTTGTTTCATTTTCCAAATGTATTTTCATGGATATAAACTTAAATAATGATATCATCTCCCGATTTGAATTTTAATAGTATATTTTAAAAATTAAAGACCATAGAACATGCCCCTTTATATGTGATTGAATGTAAGGATTTTTTAATTCTTCTTATTAAATATCCCATTATAGTGACTATGAATTTTATTATTATGTTCTATGGAGGAGATGTTACTATGTAGGTATTCATAGGTTTGGGTGATATAAATGGTTATTTTTTGACATGAGGATTTGGTATGATTATTACATTGAAATGATCACCTATAATAATATGGAATGAGAAAACCTGGTTGGCTTCATGGGATGCCTAGATACACATGTTCACTAGTTTAGAGCTATTCTCTAGAAAATATACTTATAATATAAATATGTCAACCTATGGGATGTTCCCTTAACTTATGATAGGTAATGATTACACTAAATGTTGGGGCATGAGTATATTGATGTGCGGATGTTTTTGAGCATGCATAATTTACATTAATGATTACCATTTTTTTCTATTCTAGATTGTTTCCCATTAGAACATTTTATTCCATTAATATGATATATTTATATTGACCAATGTCTGGTTATTTTTATTTTCATTATGGAAAGGTGTTCAATTTTCTACCAATATTTTTTAAAACTTTCTAAACAAATGTATTCACAATGTAGTTTTAATTTTAATGAACCTTGGTTTTGTAAAAAGGGGTTTCTTTTAAGGAAAATTGTTTGGCCCTTTATTTTCTATTGATTTATTTTTTATTGGATATATCATATTATGCCTTAAATTTCTTTTCTTTTTGGTTTTTATATCTTAGATTTTATTATTATTTGTTTAAGTAATTACAAATGATTCTTTATTCCCACGAACTTGTTTCTAGCCCATGGATATTAGAAATTCTCTTTAGTCCTTGGAATGGTTAGATTAGGTGTCCTATTTGGGGATAACTCAATTTGATTTGTTAAAAATTAATATCAAATTAGGTTTTCTTTATTGTTAAATATGTTTAGTTTTTTTGAAGTAGGACAGTTAGAATTAAAATTTTCACTCATATTTGGTTTATCTATAACCTCTCATTGGATATGAAACATGAGTTTCCATGGTTTTTTAGGAAGAGCGTGTCTTGAATTTGTGTTGGATTCTCTGATTCTTTTCAAACTTTTTATTTTTTTTTTATTTTCCAATTTTTTAATGAGAATTCATGAACTATATTGGGTATATTGATGTTTTAAAATAGATTTTAGAGGGAATTCAGAGGTTACATACTTAATTCCATGTTTTGGAAAACTGTACATTGACCATGTTTCTAACTCTGGTTGTCTTCCAGTGAACTTTATATGGTTGACACAAGGCCTTCAAAACCATGTGGAAACCATGTGTGTGGAATTTAAATCTTCATAATTTTTTCATATTTTCATTATTTATGTTTTGGGTTTTTTCCATTCTATTCTTATTAATTTATGTTTTTTTTTGAGTTTCTTCTAGAAATTTTAACAATGTTTTGGTTTGATCAAGATTGATCACAAAATAATAAACTTGGGTTATTCAAATGTAGATGGAAATTGTAGAGATTTCTGAAATTTTTTTATTATTTTATAAAATAACATGAAATGGGGGTTTAATGGATTTTTATAGGTATAAAGGTAATTTTTTAAAAACAATTATAAAGTGATTTCATATAAAATACTAAAAATTATTTTTTTTTGTGATTTATATGTTTTTATTAATGAATTTTTGTAAAATTGTAGTTTCTATGTTATTTATAGTTAAACTAAAATCGAAATATAATGAAAGTACATTGGAATGATTTTTTAAAATGATTTATTATTTTTAATTGTAGTGATGATTTTATGGATTAGGAATTTTATTTCAAATTTTCTGAATTCAAAATGATTTTTGGTTTGAAAGGTGTTTCTAAAATATTGTGGATTCAAAATGATGATAGATTTTTGTAAATCATAATAATTATTTTGGATAATTTCATATTTTTTATTATTTTCAATGTTTTATGTAATGTTAATAAATTTTAATGTAAATTTTCTATATTTTTTATGTGTGAAATTTTTTAAAAATGTTATTTTTTAAAAATATTAATGATATTTATTTTTTATTTAAAAATTTTCCAATGTGTGTTCAAATATTAGATTAAAAAATAGATATGAGTTTTTATAAAATAATCATTGATAAAATAATATTTGGTTGAAAAGGTCGATTTCATTCACTTCTTCCAAAAAATGCTATTTTTTGTTTTTTGGTTTATAATAGTTTTAGTATTGGTTTTGAAATATATTTAAATGGTTTTGTGAGTTTGTTTACTGATTTATATTTTGCGTTATGAGGTTTGAGATCTAATTTTTTTTTCTATTTTTGTTCTTAATATTTAGAGTACTCCACAATTAAAATTCAATATACTATTTGGTTAATCAATATCTACTTCTATTGGGTTTTTTTCTCCTCATGTCTTAGATCCATTTGTTTTTCCACTCCTTTACCAGTGAGAGTATTTAATTCGATAGTTTAAAAAACCTCCCCATTTATTTGGGAAACAAGGTTCACTTGAATTTTTTGCATGGATAATGAGGATTAAGGATATTTTCATCAATCATAATCCTCTAGAGTTAAATATGGTTATGTTTGTCACCTTTATTCTGGAGGGTCCGAGTTCGTAGTGGTGGAAGTATGGAATCTGGACTATGACACAAAAAGACCATTCATGGGAAGATTTTAAGTCTTGTTTCATTCAATAATTATTTCCTAATATGGTAAAGATTACAAAATATAGGGAATTACATGGACTCTGATAAGGAGATAGAATAGTGTTGGGGTACGGTTGTTATTTTATTGAGATGTTACCATGACTTCTTTATCATTCCATGGATGGCTCTTTAATGTCATGGTGTATTTGGGATGGTCTTCAACCAGATCTATCTTGGGATATGTCTTCTCACATCCTTGAATCCTATTTAATTATGGTAAATTAATATTTTAATGTCAAATAATAATTTGATGGAGAAATAGTGGAATTTTTGGTTTCACATATTCTTGGGTGTGGTGGATGATGCTCTGTAAATGGGAAAATGAAGTGATCCACGTTTAAAACAAAATGTAATAGATTTAATAGAGCATCATGTTTCTCCATAATGGATTTTTCTTAAAATAAGCACTTGATTTTAAATCAATGTAAAAATTTATGAAATTATAAATCATATTATAAATGGAATACTAAAACTAACAATACATATGTTCATATAAGTTATTTGAAATGGTTCTATAGACGATTTTTATAAGAATTTTCAGGTGAAGTCTACCCCTTATAAAGATCCTCCAGTTCAACTCATTGGTATCAATGTGAGAGTAAAGACTATTTGATTTTTCTTTGATTTATTTGGTTTTTATTGTTGACCACATGATTATGGGGCTTTAGTTTTAACATTATAGTATTTTTTGGTGGAGTTATAAATTTATAATGTCATTTTTTTATTCAATCTTGGTGATGTGATGATTCAATTTATATGGATTTTAATGTGATCTTTCTCTTGTCTCGATTTATTTTTCAATATTTTTTGAATTTTATAGAAGATTTTTAATTTGGGTGATTTTACTACATGGTGGTGAGACTACCATCAATGGATTTTCTATGTTAAAAAGATGTACCCTCTTGAATTAATGTCGGTTTCACTATTTTTCTTTGGAGCTAAGAAGTGATAGAGTTCTTAGGATGCTAAAATATTTGAGGTGTTTCATGTGTGGTTTTCCCTATTATTATTATTTTTAATTATACTCTATGTGATATTGGATGAATTTTAAATTATCATACATTCGTGTTTTCCATTATCCACTTAAAATCCTTCAATGTGAGACTCATGTTGGACCATTTCATTTGAATATTTTTTCAAATTAATGTCTGGGTAAATTTTGGTGAAACTAGGAGACGGTGCTAGTTAATCTTGGATTTTTTGTTGAATTTATAAGGAACTAGGGTTTTGGAATCATGAACCTAGTTTACACTCCATTTACCTAAAACTAAACTATTTAGTTCTTAGTGATGCATTATTTTTATTTTGAGGAATTTTAATTTATCCCCATTTACCTCTGGTGAGATTTTTTTTTGTTTTTTTACTTGAAGAAGTAAATTTTTTTAGGACCCTTGATACATTATAGTGTCTAATAATTATAATGTATGGTTATTTTGCGGATTATTAGTGTTATTGATGGTATTATTCATCACCAATTAACTAGTTTAGGATCTACTAAATGGTTTATATAGATATATTGCTTGGTGATTACTTGATGGAGATGTTTTTATTCTTACCTAAAATTGTTCTTTGGTTTAAATTAGATATTTGGTCTTTTGGATCAAAACATTAACATTATTATCTATTGATATTAGTTTTCTAGTTATTATAGTTTACAATCTCTTTTAGTTTCTACCAAATAGGGTTCACTTTTTGAAGTCAGTTTGGTTATAGATTTCAGTATTGTATCATTGGTAGACTTTTCCTCTTAATCGACCATTGTCCTTGTGAACTTCTAGGGATAGAATGCCTTATAGTGAGGATAATTGTCACATTTTGACATTTTTAAACACTATTTTTTATTGATTCCCCTTCCATCTTGTATTTATTATTTGTTTCCTGGTGTTTTGATGGGTTATAAGGAAGTCTATAAGTTTGGAGGAACTGTGGATATAAACATATAGTTGTTGAAGGTTTAGGTGGTCTACCATCTGGATGGTGAGAACCACTAACTATCATTTGGTCTTGGATGTGGCTACAACAATTATAATATAGATAATGATTATATTTTGGGTCTATACTAACCATCTCATGGTATTTGAAGTGGCTAGAACAATTCGGTTATAGCCACTAGCCAATCGATGGGGATGGAAATAACTACGAAAAATATGTTATGGCCATCGCCTAGCAGGCATGTCACACTTAGTCAACTAGTGGCATTGCAGGATGTGTTTTTAGTTAGGTTAATATTTATTTTTTGTATCATTATCACAATTTTATTTATTATTCCTTCTCCCATAACCTATCCCTGAACCATATGAATTTGTGGGCTCACTTTAGACAATTGTGGCTCTCCTAACTAAAATCATTATTAGTTCAAATTCTAGATCAAATTCTTGATCCTCATTAGGTGTGTCTAGACCCTTTTTCTTATTGAATAATATTCTTCTCATGTTCCTCTTTTCAAGTTCAATGACAGCCAGGGGAACTCATTGGATCCACATTTCTAATTTATTTTATTATATATTCCACTTGGAATTTGGAATTTTTGTCTTGATGTTCATTATCCATAGTGAGATAATCAAGTATTTTTATTGAAAATTATTCATATAACACCATAAATATTTTATAAAATAATACTTTGATTCAAAGCTTTCATAACACATATTAATGAGATTTAAGTGAGATGTAATATACTATAAAAATATTAAAATTCAAATGTGATCGTAATAACATAGAAGTTAAATTGGAAGTATAAATAGAAATAAACTCATTATAAATAGTATTTATATTTTTTTATAATGAAAATTTATTTATTAATGTATAATAAGTTTGTTCTAGATTTTTTGTAGACACATTTTATTCTTCAAAAATGTGTCTAATCGAAATTAGTTTCATGGAATTTTATCACTGGAAATTAAAATTAATTTATGGTATTTTTTGAAATTTTATTTCATGAAAGGAATATTATATTTTTATTTTATGGGCTCAAATAACAATAGGGTGAGTTTTTGGGATTTTTCCAAGAGGTGTATTTTTCAGTGAATAGTGAAAATACTAATTTTTGTAAAACTACCTCTTTCTCATTTAATCACGTTTTTAAAATGAAAAATTATGTTTTAAAATTTATCATAAATTATCATAAGTCACATTTATTTATATTTAATATAATAAATTACAAATGAATTATAGATATAATAATTTTTTGTATAATTCAATTTTTAGGCCTAAAACATTTTTTACTAAAAACTCTTTGTCATTGTGTTTTACACGTTATTAAAATTGATTTGTTCTAATTATATTGTAGACACCGAAAAAGTCTGTTGCCCCCAAATGAAGTTCCGGATGCGGAAAGCGTGGTCATATTTGGAGTCAGAAGCACGTTTCGGAAGGCCCGGAGGTCTTGCGCGGAATTTTGGAGGCACGCGCGCAAAGTTGAAGGGCGGCGCACAATCCTCCCGGGTTGCGCACAATGCGCCGGGCCGGCGCGCAATTTTGCGCGCCCGCGGCCCGCGCGACTCCCTTGCGCACCGGGGCCCCGATTCCGCGCCCGCGAAGGAAATTCCGCGCCCGCGCCATGAATTGCGTGCCGGCGGCGAGATTCCGCGCCCGGGGTTGCCTATAAATACAAGGCGACCTCCGACGTTTTGAAGGTTTCCAGATTTCGAAGAGTCGCTCGTGCGCACAATTCCACCCCCTCCGCGCGCAATGCCGATCTTTAGGTAACCTCCTTTATTTCGCACAAGCAAGCCTCGGGGTTCGCCTTCGCGCGCAACCCCTTTGGCTTCTTTCCTTTGGCCAATTCCTTACCCGAAGGCATTCGCGCGCAAAAGAAGCCTCTTGCGCGCAATCGCCCCCCGGGTGCGCGCAATCCGGCCCGATTGCGCGCACCCCCCCTTACTAAGTGGCCATTCATTAAAGAATGGGCCGTTGCCCCCGCACGCTATCAGAGGCCCGGTGCGCGCAATCTACATCTTCTGCGCGCAAAGCGCTGGCCCAATTGCGCGCCAGCCCGCCCAATTGCGCGCCGACCCGCGGTATTGCGCGCCAAGCTCCTCTTTTGCGCGCAAACCGCCAGGGTCGCCCCCTTTGGACCCTAAGGGTACCCGCCTGCGTGGTGCCCGATGATCCTCATCCCGGTTGCCCCGCACCGTGTGTTGTCTTCCCGTGCGGCCCTCCAGGCTCACGCGAAGTGACACGAACCCATCGGCGGCAACTTCGTCCCGCACGACGTTAAACTGCACTTCGTCCCGCATGACGTTAAAATGCACTTCGTCCTGCAGGACGCTAAACTGCACCACGTCCGCGTGGAAAGACGTTAAACTGCCCAGCATCCATCGTCCTCAACACACGACGTTAAACTGTACTTTGTCCGGCAAGACGTTAAACCGTCCGCTTCGTCCCGCACGACGTTAAACTGCACTTCGTCCCGCATGACGTTAAACTGCACTTTGTCCTGCAGGACGCTAAACTGCACCACGTCCGTGCGGCAAGACGTTAAACTGCCCAGCATCCATCATCCTCAACACACGACGTTAAACTGTACTTCGTCCGGCAAGACGTTAAACCGTCTGCTTTGTCCTCAACACACGACGTTAAACTGTACTTCGTCCGGCAAGACGTTAAACCATCCGCATCACCCGATCTCGTGCCTCGCACGCAGGGTCCCCCCGGTTTGGATGTGGCCCCCACCTGCTCGTCTCTGCAGGGATGTCGGGATTGCCCCTCTTTAGAGACGATTTATTGGAGTGGCCTTCGCCCACGGGGGTAGGGTATTACAAACCCCTAGTTTCTTGTGGGGACTGCACATGTGTATCTCCATTGTGCTTCCCCACTGCCGAAGCCAGTAGAGGGCGTGACTGGGATCGAGGTGTCTCTTACTTTCAGCCCAAGTCCCTCTCCAACTGAGTTTTGCCGCACTCATGTTTCCCCAGTGCGTAAGTCCTGACAGAATGAACTAAGTGGACTTTGATCCCTGTCTCCTAAACAGGGTACGTAGGAAGCCTCCCTGAGGTTCAAGCCCACCACCTGGTCGTCCCGGTCGTATTCACATCGGTTCGTCCATCAGTGGACCCCTCCCGGGTTCACATTCGCGTTGATCCACCCGGCCGTTCCATCCCCCTCTGTGTGAGGTGGTTCGGTTCAATCCTCTGCCCGGCAGCCTAGACCCCCTCATGAGTCGGCATGCCAACGTCCAGCATGACGTAAAACTGTGATCCACCCGGCCGTTCCATCCCCCTCTGTGTGAGGTGGTTCGGTTCAATCCTCCGCCCGGCAGCCTCGATCTCTTCGTGAGTCGGCTTGCCATCGTCGAGCATGACGTTAAACTGTATATCCGAACTACGTTGACTTTGATCTGTGCTAACGTGCGGTACGTAGGAAACCTCTACGGGGTCCAAGCTCTTCACTCCATCATCCATCCTGATCCTTACCCGGGCCGCCACATCCCGGTGGGGTCATTCCATTTCATTCCACTCTACTTTACTCGGGAAGCCACCCATGTGCTGGCCCCAGCGTCGGAGGTTCCCCGCAAGGGGTTCTGTCATCTGATCCACTCCTCGTGTTGATCGGTCCGATGCCGTCCCCGCTGGACGTTAAACTCGCGGCATACCCCGTGTTAAACATGGGAAGCTGAGGAAAACCTCAGGTAACGCAGTTCCCCGCACCCAGCGCGGGATGCCTCAGGCCATCATGCCTTCGAGAATCCCTTTTAGGGACGGAAGGCAGAAATGCAGAGCCGCAGTGTTAAGACATGCCCCAGCACCCGGAGCTACCCGGTCTCCTCACCGCAGGTTGCTACCCCGACCAGACTCCTTGGAGCGTCTGGGCGGAAGCAGTGTAATTAACCGGTGTCCATGAAGATATGGCGCCGAGAACGAGATTCACGAACATTCTTAAATCTACGAGGGAGACCCGGATTAGGCGACGAGTTCCGAGGAGACGTCCACGGGAGGAGGAGCCGACATCCCATCATCCCGGTTTCGATCAAGGAGCAGACGTCCCTGAATAAGGGACGGATGTAGCCCGCCTTTGGAAAGCGGGACTACGGGGCCACAAGCCGTGCTCCCATCCCCTCGGGTCGACGGGCGCACGCGCGAACGCGTCCTGGCGGAACAGCGTCGGAACAGAAACCCGACGCACATCCGCACCGAAACAGAAAAATGGTGAACCCGACGTGAACCTCTTCTCCTCAATACGAAGACCGATATCTTTCAGAGGTGTTGGAAGACTAGCATGTTGCCCGGCCGAGCATTCAGCACCGGGGCACGGAACCCGCCAGGGGCTGGGGAAGGGAAATCGGGCACTCCGTCTCACGACGTCGGTGGCCTGGGTTCCCCCCACGGAAGGCGTCGTGGCACTAATGATTGGTTGTCGATTCCTTTCCCTGTCAGTATTAATGGGTTCTTCTCCCTATCTTCAGGAATCAGGTCGCCCGATCCAGTGCCCGATCGCCACCCGCCCACTGGCGCAGGGGTAGGGGAAACACCGACGCGGCTACTCCGCGCGGTCCCGCCCGTTCCACAGCTGTCCCAGCAGCCGCAGCTGCGGGACAACCACGCCCTCTCTCCCCCTCAGAGGTCATCCAGAGAAGGGTGATCAACAACTTGGTGCGGAGATATGAGGAAGAGGGAGTCATCCCCACCAGGGACATGGCTCGCCTAGACCTCGAGGAAGCTGCACCTCGCCACCAACGCCGCCCCCGAGGGCCGCGCAGGGAGGCACCGCTGCCTACCTCGACGTCTAACCACTTCGGGAGTTTATCCCTGGAACGCTCCGACAGCTCCTTACCCTATGCGGACGAGGTGGAGGATGTCCGGGACCACCCTATCCGAGATTCGCTCCAGGGATCCATGATAAGGGCTCCTGCTAGGCCACGTCGACACCGCCGAAAGGCCTCTCAAGTCGAAGAACGGGCTCTCCACCTGCTTGCGCCGCTGATCCCGACTCGTCTGTCCCGACGCCAACGTCGGGCGCAAGCGGAAGAGGATGCCCACCTTGGGGCCCTAGCAACAGCGGCCGCGTTGGCCCAAGCCACTGCTGGCTCTAGTCACCAGGCCCCTGCGCATCCTGAGCAGGGGCACTTCTATGCCCGACCTGGATCGAGGCCCCGACCGCCCCAAAGGCAGGTTGGGTTGACTCTCCCGGTTGCTGGTACAGGCAATAGCCACCGCGGACCACCTCGCGGTAGCGCTATTCACCAGCAGGGTCTACTCTGTGTGGCCGATCCAAGAGGCATGGGTGATCCCACCTTCCGATCCCGGCCCGGAGGCCTGCCCGGAAGCATCTCTCCCCGAGTCCCCTTTGATATCTGTCCCGGTGCTCCTCGCACCTTGGTTTCCAGTCCTCTTGGCCCCAGCACCGGTGCGGCCAGAGGACGCCAAGACAGAGATCAGCCATGCCCCGAAGAACCACCCAGGGGCAGGAAGGCGAGGCGTCGACGTAGAGGGAGGAATGTTACGGAATTCCGGACAGAGATCCGACCGGTTCGTTTCTCTGATACAGAGGCGGAGTATGATTCGGCGACAGATCCCTCCCCCCGATCCCGCCAGTCAGGGGCATGGGTAAGAATGCGGCACGTCAGCCTCGTACTTCCCGAGAGCAAGATCGATATGATCCCCACTTCTCTTCAAAGGTATATCCAGAGTAGCGAGGGCCTGGTAGACCCCCAAGGATCAAGCTTGCGGTTGGTACCAGCCCCTCCGGAAGCGCCTTCTGCCTCGATCAGAGAAGCCAGAGACCTTTTCTGGGGACTGACGGTCGAGCCATGATCTAGTGCACCCTCGGCGAGCACCGACGCTACGGCAGGATGTTCACTCGCCGGCCCATCCTATCGTGATGTGGTAGCTGGGGCACCGCCACCCTCAGAGGGCGGCCCGGGATATGGAGGCCAATCGGCCTGCTCGCCGTATTCACCGCCGGCCAGCCCGCCGGCCCAGCGGCCTGCCTCGGCACTACTGCCGGTTCCCCGTCCATTCACAGTCGCTAAAGGGGACCAAGAAGACCTGGGTCCCGAGTTTGAGTCGTGGAGCTTCTGGACCGTCCTTGCAGAGGGCCACTTCCCTGAGAAGTTTTGGCCAGTCGCAGGACCGGACTTTGATGCACCCGAATCCCTCACCCGGATGAGTTTGAATGCTTCCGCCAAACTCTCTGGGAGACTCACTCCCGTCTTCACCGCCTACAAATTCCATATCCTGGGATTCAAGCACACCTGGAGGATATTGGTGAGCAGTGCCGTCAGATTGACCTGGCCACACTCCCCGCGGTTCGGCACCCCGGGTCATTTGGGCACCACAGGGCCCTTCAACAACGATGCGTTGAGTGTTTTCAAGTACTCCGCAAGGTCATTGAGGAAGCCACCCCCCACATGTATATCCATGGATGGGGGCAGTATGCTGCCCTACGCTTCAGTGCGATTCGCCGACAGCTCGATTCGCTGGGTGGCCCTGAGGGTACATCCCCAGGGACGGAAACAGTCAATATGGCTGACCTGTCGGGAGAGGGGAACGACTTAGAACTTCTCGATGGGGGCTCTCCCCCCGAAGACAAGCCATTGTTGGATCTGTCAGTGAGGGTTACTCATCACCAGAGGAGCCTCCTGGGTCTCCCCGCACCCACTGAAGCACTGACGTTGAGCCGAAACGTCAGCAAAGGTAAAGAGCACGGCGGGGCTATAAAGCCCGCCGACCCATCTGCCTCTATGCAGAGGGCAGATGAGGATCCCGAGAAGGCCGCGCTACGTCAACAGCTCGCCGAGCAGAAGAAGCTAGTTGACCAGCACCTCGCTGAGCGCGCTGCAGAGCGGCGGACTGACTACGGTGATCCTAGGCCAGGACAGCAGGGACAGGAACAACCACTCCTCGATGAAACTCTCTCGGGCAACCATGATTACGCCGTGTTTTCCGATAGGGGAGAGGCCATTGCCTATGGCAAGAGGGCGCGGTATGTTTCACCACACCCTCCCGAGCGGCGTGACTACCTGAGAGACCCCGCTCGGATTCCTCCTGCTGCCCCAAGGGCCGCTCCGCCCTCCATCCCACGAGCTTCCGAGTTCGACGACCCGGTCGACGACCCGATTGAAGGGCCATGCAATGCGCTCGTGGTTAGAGATCCATGTCAGGACTGGAACCCATGTCCGGAAGATCCGATGGCGGCACTCATTGCCCGCTTGGAAGATGAGTATCGCAGACCTCTTCAAGTGCAAGCAAAGGACTGATGAGCGAGTCGCGGATTTCGTCGCCCGATGGAAGGGTCTCACGTATTCCCTCGACATGCCATTGACTCAGGAGCAGTTGCTACGTCGGGAACGTCAAGACCGAGCTGGTCCCTTCCTTGATCACTCATAATTACCCCGGAGGGTTCAGGGACTTCTCAGACAATGCTCAACGTCTTGAGGAAGCCCTGCAACAGGCCAGTCAGGCACACCCGCTGCCTCCTATGATCCCTGCAAGGAGAGTCAGCAGGGCTGAGCCTGCTGTTGTTGCCCAGATAGAGGCCCCCAGGCAGTTGGAGTTGCTGCCAGTGAGGATAGCTCCACAGCCTCACAGGAATCTGCCTCCACGGGCTCAGTTCCCGGTCCAGCAGCGGCAGACCCAGAACCGGCCGGCCCCTCCGCGTAATGTACCGCTACAACCCAGGCGAGATAATCAGGGTCCACCTCCTCGGCAGGCCCCTCCAGCCCCTCGTCAAGACCACGCTCCCAGGGCCCCGCGATACCTGACTTACTCATTTCCCAAGGATCAGGTCCCCGGTTATTTCTGGAGCGCCCTGGAGCAGAGGATTGTGCGACTGCCTGAGTGTTGGAGGCTAGAGGAGGCACATCTCACGGATAACCCCCGCTACTGCCCTTACCATCGGGCCCTGGGGCACACCATCCGGCGGTGCTACGTGTTTAAGGACTGGCTCCAAGACCAGATTAACAACAATGTAATCAGGTTGGGCCCAGCTCCAGCACAAGTGGCGGGTGTGTTTGTGGGATCAGATGACGATAGTGGCGACGAGGACGAATGGAAGCTGGTCTCCAATCGCAGAACCCAGAAGTATAATAACTGGATGGCCCGCAAGACGATCATTCGCGCCCAAGGAATCATCCGTGCGCGCTTGAATCAGCCTGAGCCCCCAGAATCTGCGGGTGCTGCTTCGACATCGTCGTCCCAGCCTGCCTCTTCCAAGAAGAGCAAACGGCGGCGGCGCAAGAAGGAAGAGCGTGCCCTGCCAGTTCCGCCACTGTCCCGCACTCTCGGCGATTTCATGCCCCCTGAGATGGGGGTCCCTCCTTAGATCCGCCCGGTGATGAATGATCCGTCCGATGACAGTGTTGGGTACTCTTCGGTTAATACCGTCAAGCTGGTAAATCCCTTTTCGGTTCCTGACGTTGAATAACACCAGGTGGACCTCCCTAGTGTCCCCGGTCATCGCCACCGTCGGAGGAACCGTAACAACAGGAGTCGCTGGGGCATGACAGTTGGTACCTCTAGCCAGGCCATGCACGCCACTGAGACTAGGAAGCAGGCTCAAAACCGAGCTCAGCGCGCGCAGCCCCCCCATCAGGGGATGACGGATTCGCCTCCGCCACTGTTTGTGGTGTGGGACCAGGCCGAACCGCCTCAGCCGTACCGCGACCAGCTCCGTCCTGCCACGAGTCCGTCCCGGCCTCCTGGTCCTAGTATGGTGACTACTTCCCGGACTTCAACCAGTGAACAGCGAGATGCGCCAAGCACCAGTCGGCCGCCGGTCCAACCGGCAAGGCCCATCATGCCTCCAACCGCAGAGCAACCTCCTGCAACCAGGGGCCCGCGCTTGGCAAAAAAGTATGATGTCCTGAAGCACTTGGCCGAAATCCCAGCAAGGCTCTCCATCCTTGAGGCTCTGCGCATGTCACCTGACATGCGCGAGGCGCTCGATGAAGCCCTGAAGAGCCCCCTCCAGTTTGAGACGGAGATTGCGGTTGCAGAGGCCTTTCACGCCGAAGCGATTGAGGACGCCGAATGTCAGGCAGTTATCTCGTTCTCTGGTAAGGATGAAGACCCTCCTATATAGGGGCACATTCGTCCGCTGTATGTTACTGGCCAGTTCAATGGACTTGAAGTCCGGCGCTGTCTTGTCGACACGGGGTCCGGGATTAACCTGATTCCAACCCGGACGCTCCGGAGATTGGGGTTGTCTGAGGATGACTTTATTCCCTCCGACCTCAGGATCTGGGGGTACGACCGCACCGAGAAAACTCCGGTCTGCAAGATACGTTTGAAGACCCAGTTCGGTGACCTGGTTTCCAACACCAAATTCATGGTGGTCTCTCAGGACACCGCGTATAACGCATTGATGGGCAGGTCGTGGCTCCACCTTCATGCGGCGGTTCCCTCATCTTACCACCAATGCCTTAAATACTCCCTTAATGGTCGAGTAGGCGTGCTTCAGGGAGATGCCTCTCCTTTTGCCTCATGTGAAGCCCGCTATCTAGACGCGGACTATTACAAGAGCAAGGATAAGCAGATCCTGGAAAGTGAGGTTGAGCCTATCGCTGTTGTAAGTAATCCCTGGGCAAGTTTGGATGACGCTTACGTC
Source organism: Viscum album (assembly GCA_963277665.1). Classification (NCBI taxonomy): domain Eukaryota; kingdom Viridiplantae; phylum Streptophyta; class Magnoliopsida; order Santalales; family Viscaceae; genus Viscum; species Viscum album. The sequence continues at coordinate 860,321,646 of OY728123.1, read as the reverse complement.
CTCCCGATCCATCGGTTGGACGTAGCCATGGTCTCGACGGCCTGTGAGTCTCCTGATGAGATGACCGCGACCGCCCATGCCAGCACCAGCAGCCCAGAAGGATCTGGTAGCCCCAATGCAGTTTCCAACACAGTCTCTCCCGTGGACGATCCCTCCCCGAGTGGAAAGGACGTGGAAGATGCGCCCCCAGCCTTTGAGGAGGGCGTCTTCACCACGGTCGATGAGTTAGTACAGGTGAACCTTGGAACCGAAGCAGATCCAAGACCCACATTGGTCAGTGCCGCCATGCCCTCTAAAGAGCGGCAGCAGTACGTGGACTTCCTCAGACAACACCGTGATGTGTTCGCTTGGGGCTATGACGAGATGTCGGGGCTAGATCCTCAGGTAGCCGTCCACCGCCTTGGTCTCCCGGCGAACCATCGCGGGTTCAAGCAGCCTCCCAAGAAGATGCACCCATTCCACGATGCCATGGTTGAGGCCCAAGTTGACAAGCTTATCAAAGCCAACATCGTGAGGGAAGTTCAGTACCCCAGATGGCTGGCCAACATTGTTCCGGTCAGGAAGAAGAACAGGCAGATCAGAGTCTGTATCGACTTCCGCGATCTCAACCGCCACTATCCGAAGGATGATTTTCCCCTTCCAGTGACAGAGCTGTTGATTGACGCCACGGTAGGGTTCCAAGCCCTCTCCTTCATGAATGGATACTCCGGATACAACCAAATCCGGATGGCCCCTGAGGATGAGGAGTTCACTGCCTTCAGGGCCCCCCAAGGTATCTTTTGTTACCAGGTCGTGCCCTTCGGCCTGAAGAATGTAGGTTCCACCTATCAACAGGCGATGCACCGCATATTCAAGCCAATCCTCGGCACACTGGTGGAATGCTACGTCGACGACTTGGTGGTCAAATCGCGTCAGCGTCAGGACCATCTCAAAGATCTTGAGAAAGTGTTTGGCTTCCTCCGGTCTCGCTGCCTGAAGATGAACCCGTTGAAGTGTGCCTTCAGGGTCACCTCCGGGAAGTTTCTTGGCTTTGTGGTAAGATACCGGGGTATTGAGATCGACCCAGAGAAGATCAGGGCGATTAGCCAGATGCCTCCCCTAGGTAACATCCGGTAACTGCAAGGGTTCCAAGCCCACTTAGCCTATATACTCCGGTTCATCGCGAATCTGGCCGGCAAGTGTAAGCCCTTTTCTCGGCTCATGAAGAAAGGCGCCACCTATGTATGGGATAAAGAGTGTCAGACCGCTTTCGAGGAAATCAAGCAGTACTTGTTTCAACCTCCGGTTCTGATGCCGCCTGTATCCGGGAAGCCGCTGGTCCTTTATGTGACCGCCCTGGAACGGTCCCTTGGTGCCCTTCTCGCCCAGAAGAACAACGAGGGAACAGAGAATAGCCTCTATTACCTCAGTCGCATGCTCCTCGATGAGGAAGTTAGGTATTCCCCCATCGAGAAGAGCTGCCTGGCACTCGTATTTGCCATACAGAAATTACGGCACTACTTGCCGCACCACGAGGTACAGTTGGTTTCTCGAGTAGACCCGTTGAAATATATCATGAGCCGGCCTATGTTGACTGGCCGTCTAACGCGGTGGGTTGTGATTCTCCAGCAGTTCGACATTAGGTATGTGTCTTAGAAGGCCATCAAAGGGAAAGCATTGGTGGACTTTCTGGCTGCTCACCCAACCTCCGCGGATCAGCCGCTGGATCTAGGCTTTCCTGATGAGGCCGTTCTCTCGGTCGATCGTGCCGATCCATTCTGGCAGATGCACTTTGACGGTGCTTCCCGGAGCCCCACCGGTAGAAGACTCGATGATCCTAAGCTCAACAAAGTGGGTTTGGGTATCTTCTTCATTACCCCGGAGCAAGTCGTGCTGCCATACTCTTTCCTGTTGTCAGAGGGCTGTACCAACAACGAGGCAGAATACCATGCCCTCATCACTGGCCTTGAGTTAGCTCTCTAGATCGACGTGCCCCATCTGTGTGTGAAAGGGGACTCCGAGCTGGTCGTTAAGCAGATCAATGGCGACTAGGTTGTCAGGAAGCCGGAACTTGTGGCATTCCTGGAGTGCACCCTCCTCCTGATGTCCCAGTTCCCTTCTCGGCCAGAAATTGTCCATATTCCCCAGTCGTAGAACGGTCGAGCAGATGCTTTAGCTAGCCTTGCTGCGTCACTCGCAGAGCCTGAACAGGACAACCTGATCGTCCGCGTGACGCACCGCAGGCTCATCGCTCCCGTTATCCTGGAGGGAGTTCGCGGCCCGTTGGTAAGTAATCTCACCGTGGTTGCCCCTGTGCCTGGAGCCCCGAGTACCACAGATATGGCAGTCGAACCAGCCCCTGATTGGAGGACGCATTTGGTTGAGTACCTCCAACATGGAATTCTCCCGTCGGATCGGGCCGAGCGCGAGCGAGTTCGACGCCGCGCATCGCAGTTTGTCCTCCAGAGCAGTCCCGGCCTGGAGCAGATCCTCTATAGACGCGGATTTGATGGTGTTCTCCTCCGCTGCCTTCAGGGAGTTGAGATCCCACGAGTCATGCAAGAGGTTCATGCTGGTTCATGCGGTGCCCACCAAACTGGGCCAAAGCTGTCCCACCAGATTCGGAGGTTGGGATACTTCTGGCCCTCCATGATCCATGACTGCATCGAGTACGCCAGGAAGTGCCATGCGTGCCAGGTTCACGCAAACTTTGTGCATCGGCCACCGGAGACTCTCCATACCACCAGGTATTCTTGGCCCTTTGCATTCTGGGGGATGGACGCTGTGGGACCTTACCCGCCAGCGACGGCTTGCCAGTGCCGGTTCATTCTGACCGCCACGGAATTCTTCTCCAAATGGGCAGAGGCGAATCCGCTCAGAGAGGTCAAGTCCTGTTCTATCGCTGACTTCGTGACCTCCAACATCATTTATCGATTTGGAGTGCCTCACGCTATCCTCACAGATAACGGAGCCAATTTCCGAGCAGCCGAGTTGAAGAAGTTGTACGCCAAGTACAACATTCGCTCGAACCATACATCTCGCTATCATGCGCAGGAAAATGGACAGATTGAGACGTTTAACAAAACCCTCTCTAACATTCTACAAAAGATGGTTGGTCAGAACAAGAAGAGTTGGCCGGACAAGCTCCCCAACGCCCTCTGGGCTTATCGTATGATGACTCGCAATTCCACCCAGATGACCCCTTATTCCCTGATGTATGGAGCTGAGGCCGTCCTGCCCATCGAGATCCAGTTACCGTCCTTGCGCACTGCGGTCTACAACCAGCAAGCGCCGGACAGAGCTGCTGAAGCCCGTCTAGTAGAGTTGGAAGCACTGGATGAGAATAGGCTTCGCGCTTTGCACAACTTAGAGAGGCATCAAAGCAGAATGGCTCGAGCTTTCAATAAGAAGGTTCGCCTCCGCTCCTTCCTGCAGGGTGACCTAGTACTGGCCCTAAGAGCACCAATGATCCCCGGCAGGAAGCCGCCCAAGTTGGAGCCCTAGTGGGAGGGACCTTTTGTCGTCCACAAGGTCTATCCCAATGGCGCGTACTCCCTAGTGACTATGGATGGTGAGCGTGTTACTCCTCCCACCAACGCTAGGTTCCTCAAGCAGTACTTTGCCTGACTGCGTTCGTCCCGCACGACGTTAAACTGCATTCATCCCGCATGACGCTAAACCTCACCACGTCCAAGCTACAAGACGTTAAACTGTTCAGCATTCATCCCGCATGACGCTAAACTGCACCTCGTCCAAGCTACAAGACGTTAAACTGTTCAGCATTCGTCCCGCATGATGCTAAACTGCACCACGTTTGTCCCGCACGACGTTAAACTGCATTCGTCCCGCATGACGCTAAACTGCACCACGTCCGAGCTACAAGACGTTAAACTGTTCAGCATTCGTCCTGCATGACGCTAAACCGCACCTCAAGAACTACATGTGGCTTGATTCCCATCCTTATGGGATACGTAGGACCGCCTGAACATTCATGTTTCAGGCCCAGCCCCATCCTTCGGAAATTTCCATCCCATCTCGGGCCCTTGGCCCAAGTGCCTCTGGGTATGTGGCGTATGGTGTGAACGCGGGGCTATTCCCTCATTCACGTCGGTTTTCTCGCCACGCTGTACGCCCCCCATGTTTGGGGATGCCTTCCACTCCCCCCTTTCTTTATCGTCATGCATGATGTTAAACTGCACTTCAAGAACTACGTGCGTCTTGATTCCCATCTTTATGGGATACGTAGGACTGCCTGAACATTCATGTTTCAGGCCCAGCCCCATTTCCCGGGATTCTCTATCCCACGTTGGGCCTCTGGCCCAAGTTCCCCTCCTTTTTGTGTGAGGCGTATGGCGTGATCGGGGGATTGTGTCCTCATTCACGTCGGTCTACTGGCTGCGCCGTACGCCTCCCCCGTGTGTGGGACTACCTCACACCCCTCATCGTCCTGCATGACGTTAAACTGCCTCTCAAGAACTACGTACGGCTTGATTCCCATCCTTATGGGATACGTAGGACCGCCTGGACATTTGTGTTTCAGGTCCAGCCCCGTCTTTTGGTTTCTCTCAGGGTGAGTCCTCCGACCCTTTCTGGTGATCTGTTAACATGTTTTGGGTACTCCAGTCTATGACCTGTAGTGTCAGATTCAATCCCGACAAGTCCTGTGTTACTTGTCTGGCCTCGCGATTCCATTTGTTCGAGCCTTTACTCAAAGGGATCCACGTTAGCGGTTTGGATACGATGCCTCAGTGCTCTCCTACCGCTCCGGGTCAATTTACCGGCGGGTCCTGAGCTGCAAATAGATATGAATCCCGTGCTTGAGCGGTTGATGCTCGTTTGCTTGCCTCATCCTAGGCTGACGCGATCGGATGTTGTGTTGCGAATATGGTCAGCAACATCCTTGATCGCCATGTCGGCTCTTTCAGGCTCTGAACATTGGTTGCGCAGTCCTTATCACACTCCTCCTCTGTGCGTTGTAGTGGAATCTCGACACTCCCTCTCTTCATACTGACCTTCAGTACACCCCTACACGTTAGGTAGTCCAACCAGGGTAATGGTGTCTTTCGAGGCTCCCACGCTCTGATCACCAAGGATATGTGCTAATGTCCTCCCTAAGGGCCATGTGTAGCTAGACCCTCGTCCCCATGAGGATGAAGGAGTCGCCCGAACAATCGTGTTCTGGGCCCAGCATAGCTGGAGGCTAGCATCTCTGCCCCTCGGTTGATAGACATATGCAGGCCCCTATCCCAAGATCCTTCTCCTGGAATTGTGCGTGACCGCAGGGCTGGGATGTGTTCACACCTCCGCTGTGTCCGCCGTATCGCAATAAGCGGATTCCTCCATGGTCTGAGCCACACGACCTTAAACTGTATTGGTTGGTCTTACCACACGACCGTAAACTGTGATCGTCTTGGCCGCCCGACGAGAAACGGAACTGCATCATGGTGTTCTCCTCAGGGGACACTCACGTTGGGCGCTGGTTAATAACCACGCCATTTATCAATGCCTTTCATGGCTTGATTATTGTGGAGAATCCAGAGAATTCTTAATCACAGGCATGTCGCTGCACAAAAAAAAACCATCCACCTTTAAGGACAAACAAGAAATATCAAACACCGCTTCTTTTGGGTGCGAGGGCCAGACCCGCACCCCTCCCCGCGCTGGTGTCTGACTGTGTTGCTCCGCGCTTCAATAACTACGTGTGGCTTGATTCCCATCCTTATGGGATACGTAGGAACGCCCAGATATTTGAAACTTCGGGTCTAGCCCCCCACCTCTTAGAGATTCCCCCTTCTCTTGGGAATCCGCCGCCTTCGGGTCACCCTCAAGGTGTGTCCTTCGACCCCTTGCAGTGGTCCACCGGTGTCAAGAGTACTCTGGTCTATTTCCAGGAGGGTCATGTTCAGCTTGGTCAGGTTCCTTCCACTTTTCAGGCTTCATGTTCCCCTTCATTCGGACCCATCGCCTACGCCCTGGGTGGAACCCCCGTGAGCGGTCTGGATACAATGCCTCAGTGCTCTCCCACCAATACGGGCTGGTGCCCCCAAGGGCCTTGGGCAGCAAATCGATATGAATCATGCGCTTGAGCGGTTGATGCTCGTTTGCTGCCTCATTCCATCAACGGTCAGTGCGATATTGATGCTGCTTTTCCACCACGGTCGGCAGTACTCCCATATCATTACACCGGTGCCACCAGTCCTTGAGTGAATGGCCGCATGATTCACATTACGTTTTCCACCCCCCATTCTGACCAGGAAAAATCTCGGCACTCTTGACACTATCCCTCAGTGCATCTTCGCATATCCAGGGGATAGGACCAAGATGTGGCGCACTTTGAGGTTCCTATGGTCCGAGCTCTAAGTCCTTAAACTAAGATCTGCTCCTATGGTCCGAGCTCTAAGACCTTAAACTAAGATCTTCCCTTATGGTCCGAGCTCTACGACTTTAAACTAAGATCTCCCTAATTAGGGTTCTACGTCCTGCATGACGTTAAACTGCACTTCCAGAACTACGTGTGGCTTGATCTCCAGCCTGATGGAGTACGTAGGAAAGCCTGGGCATCTCGACTCGGGTCCAGCCTCAGGGATCGCTAAGTCCCGCCCCTCCTCGTCGCTGGTCGTTTGGCCTGGCTTCGGGTAGAGTGGTACGGTTGTGTATTCTCCTTGATTCAGCTCGGGATGCCCCATTGCAATGATGGGAAGTGACAGTTTCCTCGTCAAAGAGGTTCTATCTGAGAATTGGGGTGATTCACGGCCAGATCAGTGCATCCGCCTAATACGCTTTCCCCACGGTGGCGCAATTTTGGGAGTGTTAGATTCTGTCCGAACAAATCATCACTTCGCCCCACGCTTCGCAAGCCCTTTTGATCCGGATTTCCACCCTTGTGTCTGAAGGAACCCCCAAAGCGGTATTGATGATGACATGTGATCCGCCTCCTGCAATATGAATGATGACCTTCGGTCCGTCTATTGCAGTAGTATGGTCGATTGATCCATTGTCAGCTTTCCGTCTTGGGCATTTCCTGGAAGACTGACCGTCGTGGATTTCTGAATTCGGGACACGCGATTCACCCTTTCTCATTTCCCTATGTTCGGATAAAATCTCAACGCCCCTAGAGTTGTCCCACTCGTGTGTTGGAACAAGTTGGGGGGATGGTACATTGATTAGGTCTGAGGTCTCCCTTCCTAGGAATGACCTCACTCTCTTCTTTAGAAATCCAGGCCCAATTGTGGATGCCTAAAGCTTGGTTAACGCTCCCGCAAGGTGATGGACTGTGGTTGAGCACATTAAGCCAAAAGATGCAGATAAATATATTGGTTCATACAAATGGATTGAAGTATTGAGTAGCGAAAGCAAAATGTTCTGGGAATGGCAAAAACAAATCCCTTAGGGATTAGTGTCCTGAATGGATCTTTCCAATGCCGCTACCCTTTGGCTGGCAGGCTCCAGAGCTGCTTCTCGCTCTCTGCATGCCCTCTCTTCGTCGGCGGTCGCAGCGCGCAGCTCGCCGATCCTGGCTTGTACACGCTCTCGCTCGACTTGAAGTGTGACCATCTGGTGGCCCGCCTCCGTCAGCTGTACCTGGGCATCATCCAGCTGGGCCGTCAATTGCTCCACAAGCTCAGTGCACGCTGCAACGAAGGCCTCCTTCTCTGCCGCCTGCCCTTCGAGGCGCCAGACTTCCTGCTCCGCCACAAGGAGCGCCCGCGTGTTCTCCGACATGTCCCGAAATTGTGCGACGTCGGCACGCCGGCGGCTCTTGCGCATCTTTTCGGCCATGAAATCATGGACCGTCAGATGGAGGCGTTGAGCATCAGCTCCCCCGGAACACAGGAAGCGCAGCCAGGTTTGAAGCGATCCCATGCGCCCCAGCCACTCCGATGGGTCTCGCTTGAGGAAGCGCTGGATGCACTTCCACCCCCTGCGGCGCGTTGTCCGGCTCTCCTTGAACGCCTCCGCGTTCGAGTCATCCATCTCCTCGGGGTCGGCAGGCCGGTAGGCAGGGAAGGCAGCCAGCAGGTCTGCTGCAGGGTCCGCCCCTGGGATGTCCTCACAGGGGATAGGTTCCCCAACATCTGGGTGACCTTCTTCTCTCGCCCCAGCGGCGTTGACAGCCTCGTCAGCCCCCGACCTCTCTCCAATGGCAGCACCGCCGGCATCCGCTGCCCCCTGATCAGCAGTTGATGGGGCCGGCTCGGTGTGAGAAGTCTGTTCTGGAGGAGGCGGCATGTCTGCCACTGGTCCACTCGTGGATGGCCCGGGTTCGACAGCCCGACGAGCCTCCAGTATTGAGATCACTGCGCAAGGCATGACATGGTTAGTCACAGATCGTCAACGGCAAGCACCAACAGTAAAGTAAGAAGACTTACGGTAATCCAGAGTGTCATCTTCCGCTGTCCCGGCCGCCGCAGGAGCAATTGCAGCAGGGGACCCCTCAGCGCTTGTCAATTCAATGATGGGTGTCTGGCCCCCACCCTGTCCTGATGGCGCCTCTCTTACTCCTACTGAGGATTCCTGACCAACATCCGTGCACTCCTGAGGAAGGTGAATAAATGGGTTAGAAGCTGCATAAGAGAATGGACGAAGCAGGTTGAGTAGGGATAGAAGCGGACCTCGAGGAGCTCGGTGATATCGATATTGTCGGAGCCGGCCACCTCGCCGCTCTCCCGCGGGCTCCCCGGATGGGACCTTCCCTCCGAGCCTTCAACCTCCCCCGTCTCCTCCTCTTCCTCGGAGTCATCGTTACTATCACCTTTCTTCGGCGGCATCTGTTCTGGAGCACGCTCTAGACCGAGCATCACCTTCACCAGAAGGGAAAGCTCTGCACGCTGACCACGTTGGCGCGCGTACTCGTCCATGGCCGTCAGATACGCATACCGCCGGTGGAAGTTCACCATGTCGGCGACCTGAAGGCGCCCGACCTCTGGCAGATGGATCCCTTCTCTGGTTATCTTCTTCCAGATGATTTCGGTCCCTAGCGACTGCCGCAGGGTCATCCAGGCCGACCACAGCGCTGGGAAGACTGCATCGTGAGAGGGTTCGAGCAGACGCCTTATCTGCTTCCCGGGCCGCTCCCCGACCGCCGCATGTGCCCCCTCTCTGGGTGCTGAAGTCGTGGCGGCAGCCTGCGATGTGCCCGCCGCCGAAGTCCCTGCCCGCGCCGGCTCCGCTGCTTGGCGCACCTCCATTCTCCCCCGCGTAACGGCGCCTCGCCTCCTTCCTTGACGCCCGGTCTCCGCACGGGTGACCTCGAGCTGCAGAACTGGCTTCCGTAGAAGCCCCTCGGGGTATGTGATGGCCCAGTGTTCGGCGTACTCGGTTGCCAAGCCTGCGTCGACCCCGGTAGGAGGGATAGTGATGACATCGCCAGAGCCGAAAGCGGCGAACATTAGCCACATCTGGCGAAGGACGCAAGGGTTCTTCTCCTCCCGGACAGCAGCGAATACCCTCTTCGGCATCCGTTGAAGACACCCGAACTGCCTGGAAAACCGGGTTGGCACATAGGGCTCGCAGATCACCTTCCCGTCGATCCGAGCCACGAGCACCCCGCCCCGCATGCTCAGGAAGTATTCGTGCTGCTCCAGCGGACCTTGCCCATTGACGATCATCTGGCCAACAGGAGTGAGGAACGGGCTGAAGTTGAAATTGGCGTGATTTCCAATCCGAATCCTCACGCCCTCCTCATTTATCGTCATCGGAGCAACCCCCGTGATGTTCAGCAGGGAGGGTCGCAGGCCGTTGCCCGGAGGAATGACGGCGTTTGGAAACGTGTACCCACCGAGGTGAGCAGCCACCCAGCCGTGGAAGAATTGAAAGGGCCCACAGATCATTCATGGCGACCCCCCTCGCGAGATGCGTCCCAGGATGGCGTACAGCTTAGCCAGCACCGAGACCCCGAGGTTGTATCTTTTGTTGGCGGCCATGGCGCCCGCCATCACCACTGTCGCCGGGCGGACGCCCATCCTCGCGTCCCGCACTGGCAGGAGCCACCCACTCAGAAAGGCGGCTAGGAACGCCGCGTACGGACATTTGGGTCCAGGGCCTCGATGACACGGTACCCCCATGAGCGGTAGTCTCCCCTCTCCAGGACCCGCCAGTACGACCCGTTCCGGCTCCTCTGAGCCGCTGTCGGGCACCGCTTCCCCCTGCCTGGCATCTTGACCGCTGGGTCATGCTCAAAGAACTGGTCGAACCACTTCTTGTAGGCTATGTCCTTGTGGAAGTCCTTGACCCCGAGCCGCTGCGTAGCCAGGTCCAGTAGATGCCATGTCAGGATGGGAGTTCGTGACCTGTCTCCCCAGGTATTCTTCGGAGGCAGGAACTCATCGTATTGGTAACCCTCCAGCGGGATACCTCCGATGCATTGGATGTCCCAGAGACCGATACTAACCTCCCCATGGTGAAGATGGAAGGTGTTGGTATCCGGGGACTAGCGGGTGAACAGCTCCGGCCTAAGCTCGGGCTGCAGGTAGAAGTGGAACTGCGACGTCCACATCGCCTCAAACAGGCCGATGTACTGCAGTTCCTCCGTGAAGTGATCGCAGGTATGGCGTACCCAGAACGCCCAGGCCCACTCACTGGTGAAATTGCCCCCAGACCGCAAGTCCAAGTCCTTCAGCCAGCCCCTAGTTTCATCAGTGACACTCTGGCAATACGTGCTCGAGTAGAGGGTTGGAGAGTTCTCCGCAGTAGGCTCACTCTCGGTGATGGTTCGCGTCCTCGGGTTCAGGACATAGACATCTAAGTGCCTGGTCTCCCTGGCAGGATGCCCGTTGTTGGTGATGTTGCAGCGGAGAAGCTCGTCCTCCCGAGTCACCCTGGTCCGTGGCGCATCAACCTCGAACCCCGGCACCGGAACCTCATCCAGGATGCCGTAGTTCCAGAGTGGCAGGTTGTCCGACAGCGGATACGTCTTCTGGGCCAGCGTCAGCAAATCGAACAAGGATTGATTGTTGGAAACAATCTCCTTGGCTCCGTAGACCTCCTCGTTCGCCGCCATCTCAGCTCTGCGAATGGCGGCATCCCCCTCATTCACTTGATTCGCGGCCATCTCAGAAGCTCCGGGAGTCATGTGGGTTAAGGGATGAGGCGTGCGGGATCAGAGGAGGTTGGTAGAGAAATTTGGGAGTTGTCGCGCAATCCTAGTGGATGGCGCGCAATTGGGAAGTTCGTCGCGCAAAACCCCGGGAGTTCGCGCAAAACAAGCCGAAATCCGGATGGGTTTGCGCGCCGGACGGGCGAATTTCGCGCCGGCAATGGCAATTTCGCGCACGAGAGCTTGGAAGCTTGTCGCGTGGAAGGCCTGTGTACGGTACGGGGGACCCAGGGCCCATATTTATAGGTGAGGCCGGGTGTCCGCGCTGTGCGGAAAGCGTTTGCGCGACCACGACAGCGAATTTCGCGCCCGACGCCATTTTTGTGCGCCACAGTCCCGCGCCACCCAGGACTTCGGCATTCCGGCGTCTCCCTCAGAACCCGATCGTTGCGACCTCTCACCGATCAGATTCCGAGGGGGGGATTTTGTAGACGCCGGAAAAGTCCGTTGCTCCCAAACGAAGTTCCGGATGCGGAAAGCGAGGTCATATTTGGAGTCAGAAGCACGTTCCGGAAGGGCCGGAGGTCTTGCGCGGAATTTTGGAGGCCCGCGCGCAAATTTGAAGGGCGGCGCGCAATCCTCCTGGGTCGCGCGCAACGCTCCGGGCCGGCGCGCAATTTTGCGCGCCCGCGGCCCACGCGACTCCCGTGCGCGCCGGGGCCCCGATTGCGCGCCCGCGAAGGAAATTCCACGCCCGCGCCATGAATTGCGCGCCGGCGGCGAGATTCCGCGCCCGGGGTTGCCTATAAATACAAGGCGACCCTCGACGTTTTGAAGGTTGCCAGATTTCGAAGAGTCGCTTGTGCGCGCAATTCCACCCCCTCCGCGCGCAATGCCGATCTTCAGGTAACCTCTTTTATTTCGCGCAAGCAAGTCTCGGGGTTCGCCTTCGCGCGCAATCCCTTTGGCTTCTTTCCTTTGATCAATTCCTTACCCGAAGGCATTCGCGCGCAAAAGAAGCCTCTTGCGCGCAATCTCCCCCCGGGTGCGCGCAATCCAGCGCGATTGCGCGCACCCCCCCTTACTAAGTGGCCATTCGTTAAAGAATGGGTCGTTGCCCCCGCACGCTATCAGAGGCCCGGTGCGAGTAATCTCCATCTTCCGCGCGCAAAGTGCTGGCCCAATTGCACGGCAGCCCGCCCAATTGCGCGCCGACCCGCGGTATTGCATGCCAAGCTCCTCTTTTGCGCGCAAACTGCCAGGGTCGCCCCCTTTGGCCCCCTGAGGGTACCCACCTGCGTGGCGCCCGATGATCCTCATCCCGGGTGCCCCGCACCGTGCGTTGTCTTCCCGTGCGGCCCTCCAGGCTCGCGCGAAGTGACACGAACCCATCGGCGGCAACTTCGTCCCGCACGATGTTAAACTGCACTTCGTCCCGCATGACGTTAAACTGCACTTCGTCCTGCAGGACGCTAAACTGCACCACGTCCGCGCGGCAAGACGTTAAACTGCCCAACATCCATCGTCCTCAACACACGACCTTAAACTGTACTTCGTCCGGCAAGACGTTAAACCGTCCGCTTCATCCCGCACGACGTTAAACTGCACTTCGTCCCGCATGACATTAAACTGCACTTCGTCCTGCAGGATGCTAAACTGCACCACGTCCGCGCGGCAAGACGTTAAACTGCCCAGCATCCATCGTCCTCAACACACGACGTTAAACTGTACTTCGTCCGGCAAGACGTTAAACCGTCCGATTCGTCCTCAACACACGACTTTAAACTGTAATTCGTTCGGCAAGACGTTAAACCGTCCGCATCACCCGATCCCGTGCCTCGCACACAGGGTCCCCCCCAGTTTGGATGTGGCCCCCACCCGCTCGTCTCTGCAGGGATGTCGGGATTGCCCCTCTTTAGGGACGATTTATTGGAGTGGCCTTCGCCCACGGGGGTAGGGTATTACAAACCCCTAGTTTCTTGTGGGGACTGCACATGTGTATCTCCATTGTGCTTCCCCACCGCCGAAGCCAGTAGAGGGCGTGACTGGGATCGAGGTGTCTCTTACTTTCGGCCCAAGTCCCTCTCCAACTGAGTTTTGCCGCACTCAGGTTGCCCCAGTGCGTAAGTCCTGACAGAATGAACTACGTGGACTTTGATCCCTGTCTCCTAAACAGGGTACGTAGGAAGCCTCCCTGAGGTTCAAGCCCACCACCTGGTCATCCCGGTCGTATTCACGTTGGTTCGTCCATCAGTGGACCCCTCTCGGGTTCACATTCGCGTTGATCCACCCGGCCGTTCCATCCCCCTCTGTGCGAGGTGGTTCGGTTCAATCCTCCGCCCGGCAGCCTAGACCCCCTCGTGAGTCGGCTTGCCAACGTCCAGCATGACGTAAAACTGTGATCCACCCGACCGTTCCATCCCCCTCTGTGTGAGGTGGTTCGTTTCAATCCTCCGCCCGGCAGCCTCGACCTCTTCGTGAGTTGGCTTGCCATCGTCCAGCATGACGTTAAACTGTATATCCTAACTATGTTGACTTTGATCCGCACTAACGCGCGGTACGTAGGAAGCCTCTACGGGGTCCAAGCTCTTCACTCCATCATCCATCCTGATCCTTACCCGGGCCGCCACATCCCGGTGGGGTCATGCCATTTCATTCCACTCCACTTTACTCGGGAAGCCGCCCATGTGCTGGCCCCAGCTTCGGAGGTTCCCCGCAAGGGGTTCTGTCATCTGATCCACTCCTCGTGTTGATCAGTCTGATGCCGTCCCCGCTGGACATTAAACTCGCGACATAACCCGTGTTAAACATGGGAAGCTGAGGAAAACCTCAGGTAATGCAGTTCCCCGCACCCAGCGCGGGATGCCTCAGGCCATCATGCCTTCGAGAAGCCCTATTAGGGACAAAAGGCAGACATGCAGAGCCGTAGTGTTAAGACACGCCCCAGCACCCGGAGCTACCCGGTCTCCTCACCACTGGTTGCTGCCCCGACCAGACTCCTTGGAGCGTCTGGGCAGAAGCAGCGTAATTAACCGGTGTCCATGAAGATATGGCGCCGGGAACGAGATTCACGAACATTCTTAAATCTATGAGGGAGACCCGGATTAGGCGACGAGTTCCGAGGAGACGTCCACGGGAGGAGGAGCCGACATCCCATCATCCTGGTTTCGATCAAGGAGCAGACGTCCCTGAATAAGGGACGGATGCCGCCCGCCTTTGGAATGCGGGACTGCGGGGCCACAAGCCGCGCTCCCATCCCCTCGGGTCGACGGGCGCACGCGCGAACGCGTCCTGGCGGAACAGCATCGGAACAGAAACCCGACGCACATCCGCACCGAAACATATATAAATTAAACTTTAAGAAAAGTATTTCATATTTTTAATTAGGAGTATGAAATTTGATAAATTTTTTCATTTCATTTTTTGTCATTATGAATAGTAATCTTTCTAAATATGTGTCACCTTAGTAAGCTTAAAATGAGAAAAATATTGTTAAAATATTACAAAAGGCTTCAAAATCATCCTTATTATTACCTATATATCACTGGATGAGTTTAAATCCCACCACCCCTTAACATATTCAAAAATATTTCATTTTTTTTATAAAGACCTTTATATTGTTTCAGTAATGGAAAATTCAAAAATGTCTCTCTCTTGATTTTAATATCTATAACATTTTGTGACATGGATAAAAACTTATTGGGAATGGTTATAAATATTTATTTTTAAAATAAATAAATTTTTATGGTGATTTATTTCTTTTTAATTTTTATTCATGATATAATGTAACCTTATAAGATTTTAAAAGAATGTGATGTTAGATAGCATGCAAGATACATAACACTAAATATAAAAAATCATGAAATATTACTATTTAAATATGATCATTATAACATAGTCATTGAATTAGTAGGTATAAATTGTATAAAATGAAATATAATATATATACATATATAAAGTTCCTACTCAATAAAAATTTATTGATTAATTATTAGGACCCAATTTTTAGTACATATTTTATTCTTACAAAATATGTTCTCTTCAAAAATAGGTTTCATTAATATTATGAGAAAATATTATAATTAAAATATTTTAACTTTTAAAAATTAGAAAATTTTAATTCATTTTCGAAATCATCATGTAAAAATTATCATTGAATATTTTTTTATATATTTTATGAAATGATTATTTTTCAAGTGAATAGTGAAAATTACTAATTTTTATTTAAAACTGTTTTTATTTTGTTTTAAGAATTTAAAACATACCATTTTATTTTAAAAAATAAATATATAATTATTTTTCTTATATTAGTAATAATACAATTATGTCCATCGAGATCAGTTTTATTTTTTAATTTGGTATAAACACATTTATATACATAAAAATGATTTTTCTAAAAAAGTGATTTTCATTGCATTTTCAATTTTTATCTTAAATTATTTTCCCCCACTTATATAATTTTTATCTTAAAAAATGGATTTCATATTTTATTTATGTGGTTGAAATATGGAAAAAAAATTCATTTTTGGTTTTTAGTCAATATAAACAATAAACATAGTACATTAAAGTGACCTTATTAAGGGTAAAAATTGGTTAAAATTCGTGGATGTGGATATGAAATTCATATAGAACATTCATGTATCCTGTTGGATTAGTATATTTCATTCATATATATCCATCTCTTGAATATATGTTTATTTTGAGCCATTTTTCTTTGACTATGACCTTTATATTAATTTGAGAAATGAATAAATTCAAAGATTCACTCTCTTGAAATTAATATATCTATATTTTTAAAAAATGAAAAATAGAGGACAAGTTATGTTCTGAAGGATTATTTGAAATATGAATTAAATTTTCTATCATGGTAATTTAATTTTTATTTTTAGTGAATGAATAATTGACTTAAATTCTTTTACAATGATAACATAATGTTTAATCAACTAATTAAAAAATATTTTAAAAATATTAACTGTAATATAATTTGGATAATTAAAGTATATCACTAATTTTAAAGATAAATATGACATATTATTTATTTGTGGACGTTTTATATTCAAATTCAATTTTTATCCAATTTTTTCCAAAGTCATATTATATGAATTGTGTCAAAATTGACACAAATGATATTTATGTTTAATAATATTTTATTAAATTATTAAAAAATAAATAAAAAAAATTTAATAGGAAAATTAGGATGGAAAATTGTTGAAAATATCATCCCTTGGCCATTTTTTATCCCACTATCGCCTTATAAGTAAAATTATTACCCTTTAATATTGAAAAAATCATTATCATAGTTAAGTTTAAAATCTTATAACTATAGGGATATACCAAGTAATGTGGTTTAAAAATATATCCAAACTAGTAATAGTTTTCTTGCTTGATTAAATTAAGACCATATATTCCTTCTCATCTAGTACATGTCATTTGGGAACCATGTCACATGATTTAAACACCTATTATATTATAATATTTCATGTATTTCCTGAAATGACATAAATGATATTTTATAGTAAATAATATTTTATTAAATGTTTTAAAATGTATTTAAATCATATCAGCTTTACCCTCTGATTTTAAAATAATATTATGTTTGATAGTGTATACAACACACAACACTGAGCTTCAATGAATCACAAAATAT
Source organism: Viscum album (assembly GCA_963277665.1). NCBI lineage: Eukaryota > Viridiplantae > Streptophyta > Magnoliopsida > Santalales > Viscaceae > Viscum > Viscum album. The sequence goes on along the minus strand of OY728123.1, from coordinate 860,304,985 downwards.
TATTATGAATGTTATAAAATAGCCGTTAAAATTGAAGATATTAATAGGATGAAACATATTATAAAAAATAAATATTTATAAAGTTAATAATTAGTTAAAATATATTGATAATATTTTATGAAATAAACACTCAATTTATAGGTAATGTCATCTTATTCTTCAAAATATGTTTACTTAAAAAATGGATTTTATGGGATGATTATTATAATTAATTTCTTTAATATTTAAAAGTTGTATTTGATAAAAATAATATCGTTTTTAAACCATCATATAAATATTATCTTAAGGTAATGTTTTGGTATTTTTTTAAAAAGATTAATCTTCAAATGAATAGTGAACAATATTAATTTTTATTAAAATTTGTATTTTGATTCAATAATTTACAATGTTCGGCTTTTTTTAAAATTGTTTCAATGTAAAATTATATCTCTTATGTTATTAATAATCCAATAATGTGCATTGGAAAACAATTTATTGATTAATTTCATATAAAATCCATTTTATACATAAAAGGCAGGTTTCTAAATAAATTTTCTTTCGTTTCAATTTGTATGTTTATTGTAAATTAATTTTTGTGACCTATAAAAATGTTTTCATTAAACATAGAATCCATATATTTTCATGGGTGGTCAAAATTTGGTAAAGAGGTCCCTTTATTATTTTTCAATATAAATAGTAACCCCAATAAATTTTTTAAAAAGGGTAAAGGTAGAATGGGTTAATTATGGTTAAAACTAAGGTGATATGACTTATAATTAATTCAAACACTTTAATTAATTTTTTTTAATAAATATATTTCATCCATAACCATCCAAACTATGATAATAATATCTTTGGATTCTATTTGGAAATTATTTTCACCATTATAATGATTAAGTAAGAGATAAAGTAAAAAATGTCACTTTATTTTTTCTAGTCTCTATAATATTGTTTCACATGGATAAAATAAATTATATTCATTTATTAATTTTTATGGTTAATATGTCTTAATTGTTTTATAATGATTACTTATTAAAAGAAATAGTGATGGAAAAAGTGCCATAAATTCTTACACAACACTGACACAGTTGTTATTCAATTAATAGAAAAATCAAATTAATGGTATTAAATATATTAAATGAAATACAATTTGGGTTGAATTATTATGTTCCAAAACAATGTTAGATAAATAAAATATATAAAGGATGTTTTTAAGGTTTATATTATAATTAATTTGTTATTATGTTATCTTTAATGTCAAATTAAAATAATTGTGTTAAAAATCACATTAATGATATTTTTTGTTATAAAATATTTTATTAAATTTTTTAAAAATCATAAAAATATTTAAATAGGAAAAATATTAATATAAATGGTAAAAAAATTCATCCCTTGGACATTTTTTTGGAATAATTATTACAATATAATTAAAATTACAGCCCCTTAATATTAAAAATGTCATTTCCATGGTTAAGATTAAATATATTTAACAAAGTTGTTAAACAAAAAGATATGGTTTAAAATAACACAAAAACCAATATAAATTTCATTCTATTATGATATTTTGGCCATAACATATTCTTCTTTAAATATATATCCATTTCTAAGCATCTTCCTTGAGAATAACATAATTATATTTTAATCGTTTTTCAATCCCTATCTATCCTTTCCCTCCCTTATACACCCCATCTCTCTTTTCCATACATGACATTGAGACATATAGATTGACCAAACCCTAAAAAATTCTCTTCTAAAATTTCCAATAAACTAATTATAGGTTATTTTATTCTTAGATGAAAATTTCAAGGGTACCTAAGAGAGGGTCAAAATGGGTCTCTCAAAGAATATGTAATCATTTTACCCAATCTCTTTCAATTTATTTCTTATTATACCTACTATAAATATATTTTTCTTACCATAAAATGATTAATGTTGTATCGTAATGATAATTAAATGTTGTTATGATTATGAAACACCAATATCCACCATTTATTTTATCTAAAGGGAAGTGAATGTATCACTCGTGCTTACATGTGGAAAACCACCTCCATATAGTGATACAATTCATTTTTTATCACTATCAATAATAGATGGTTATAATGATGGTTTTAATGTTTAAACATTATATTTATAAAATTATTATTATTCTATAATTAAGATATCATATCTATTATCTTACCTTTTATCCATTGCAAAATGAAAATGACACCTATGTATATGTGTGGACTACACCCTCCACGAAGCAATGTAATATGTTTTTGGATTTTTTATTTTTATGGATGATAATAATAATAGTTTCAAATAATATATATCTTTTATATTATTAAATAATTATACCATAATTTTGAATTAATATTTTACTTTCTTTTTTTCATTCGTCAAAATGTGAAAACAGTGGTCATGTTTCAGTATAGATTATCATTTCCATAAATGGCGTAACTAATTTTTCTATTATGATATTTTATGTATGAATAAATATATATATATATATATATAATGAATATATTTTATATTTATATCATTATTAGAATTCATATGATGATATAAATGTGATCAATGTTCCAGGTCCAGAACCGCTGAACCGAAATTTTTATAAAAATTTAAATAATTAACACATAGAAATAATGATTTTAATAAGGAGTTATTAATAAATTTGTGTTTAAAACTTATAAGAAAACAAAATATGATATTATAATTTATTAAATGAAAATTTTATATAATTTTAATAATTTTAAATTTATTATATAGGATTTTAGATCACTTTTAAAGAATGTGTAACTCATGGTAATGGATTATTATAAAAAAATGTCCTATTTGGGATAAATGTTATGTTACGAACAAATATTATTTTATAAAGTATATATAAAACCAATTTCTCTTGTTTTATAATGAATATAATTATATTATAAGTATTTAAATTTTTATTTTAAGTTATTCATTCATGGGATTATGATTCAAAAGTTACCAAAACAGTAAGGGTTTTATGTTTATATATCATTGTTTAATAACATTGTTCATGAATATGTTTTTTATGATGAAATTTCAGGATATAAAACTCAATAATCTAATGAATTTAATTCTAATTGGATTATTTATATAGATTACATTTTTTACCTTCTCTTTTCCTCTCTTTAAAACTCAATAGACTGAAATAATTTGTTTTATAAAAATTCACATTTTTTCTTTATTCGATAAAAAATAAATTTTCTTACATATCAATGTTTTCGAAGAATTTTTAAGATAATTTATTTAATAATATAATATAATTAATTATATTATATTTTACCCATGATTTAATTATTAAAAATGATTTAAAAATTATCTAATTCTCATTTTTTCAATAAGGTACTTTTTCATTTTTACTAAATATGAGAAAGGAATATTTGTTTCTACGTACACAATATAAAAAGTGTTTCTATACATCATGAACATTAAATGTTTTTAGTGCTGTATTAATGATTTCCAAGGTTCATTTCTAAGAAATAAATACTTAATATTTATTAATTTATTAATTTTAAATAATTGATTTCAAAGTGCAAGGTGTATTTTCATCAAGAAATGTTCGAAGTGATATGTTAAAGTAGCTACCATATATGTTGAAATCCTTTGATGATACATATCCTTTATAGGGGATATAATCCAATAATACCATTCATTTTCATTATTTGGATGGATTATTATGATGATAAATAAAGGATGATTCTGAGAATCCTATTTCTTTCCCATAGGTTAATAAACTTTGGAAACATATTTTTGCCATAGGTTATGCTATGAGGAAATGATGAAATTTTAGGAAACATGTTTTAAATTCACAATTTTTTATATGATTAATTCTTTATGATATTTGTTCACACATATGTATGATTTAAATCATCTGATGGGTGGTTCTTGAATTATGTATCCCTCTAATAAATTGGGAAAATATGGACATCGCTTGAGATAATAAGAAGTGTAATGGGGAGTGAACCTAATGTTTTGATGGAATATGTCAACTATGATAGTATTGGGAGTGAACCTTGACTAATAAAATGATGGTTTAGGGAGTGAACCCAATATACTAGGATATTCTTTGTAGTGATCTACTAATATTACGGAAATGCATTTATATGCTGATTTAAACACTAAAAACGTAGGTCTTATGATAATTTTATTATCTCATGTCTCATATTATTTGATTACTTTTTTGTTCACATATTTTGAATTGTCAAGAATTAGGAAATGACTCAAGATTATGGTTTATGATATGTTGGGTATCGTTTCCAAATTTCAAGATCATTTTATCATACCATTATGCACATGTTATTCATATGGGTCAATGATAGTTCCCTAATATACCCTTACTATGAATATGAGGTTACACATTCTTATTATTTCATTCCTTGGGTTATGAAGAAACTATTTAACTATGACAAGTTTAAAAATATTTATAGTTATGAAGATATTAGTGGGAGATGATGTATATCTATTAATAATATGTTGTTTATGTATCCATGTTTCCACATATATTGGAACTATATTATTTTAATAAGGATCTTAAAGTAATTTTTTAATTATTCATCTATTCAGATGTAATATATAGTTATTAGAATTATGGGTTTCTATGGTTTGTATTATAGTAATTTTTAGCTACCTTGGGAAATTATGTTCAGAAAACATCAGTTATAACCTTTATGATAATCCTATATATAGGATAACATCCTATGTTATATTATATAAATGAGTGTGGTTTTATGAGAAACCATCCCATTATGGATACAATAAGTATTATGTGTTTCATATTATATGTATATAGGGGTAATGACATCCAAAATCATTAGTTGGTTATATCTCAACTATCAATTAGGTTCATGGTGAGTGTTCCCTTACTGCACACCACGTTTCACACACATATGGGATATGATTGGGTTAATTGACATTTTCATTGTGAGTTATCATGAAGGATTAGAATATATGATAATCAAATATGGCCTAAGTTGAACCTATTTTATAAAAGATTAGAAAGACAGTTTTATGATCTAGAAATTAAATAAATGTTTTTTCATGATCACTCACTATAATTATTATTTCTAAAACTATGGTTTTTTTAGAAAATGCCTATAACCAGGAGGATTCATGTTAATGGTGAATGTTACAGACAATGGAATGACTATCCTCATGAGAAACTATATAAAATAGGAACTTGAAGGGGAAAATTTATTATTATACCTGATCATATATCAAGATATATTATTAATAATATAATGTTTTTTGAGATTCCTAATGTATCAAATAGTTGAATGATTGAAATTTATGAAATTTCATGTAGTAATTACCATAGAGGAAAAAATTTCTAATTTTATCCATGTGAAGAATGTGGGAAGGATCACTGAGGAAAATTTCTCAATGTAATGGAAATATGTTTTATATATGTAAATTATGGGTTTAGATTAATAAATTTTTGAGTAATTCAATGTCTTATATGTGGGGAAAATGGGAATTATTTGATTCATTTCCCTAATAAAAGTTGTAACACATAGGCTTAATAAAGACCTATGTTATGCCCATCATTAAAGTAATGGTGTTGAAGTATTTATGTATTGGGACGGGAGATTTATATTACTAAAGGTTATATCAATGATACTATTGATATAATAATCATCAAACATATAATGATTATTTTGCAAAAGTTTTTCCTTATGGATTTGAGAGCAGGTGTTGAATGATAATGATAACCATGAAAAACAATTTAATTATAAGGGGATAATTTTTAGTTTGTATAAAGAGATAATTCACATTGATGAAGTAAATGGGATATTTTTGGTGACCATGAAAGTGGTTAGTGACTTGATGAAAAGGTTATTTAGGTCATCCTTGATGAGGTTTATTTCAATATTGGATTTCTTGAATATATTCAATAGTCAATGATTTTATTTTTAGAATAAATTTTGCGATATTTTTTGGAAGAATATATATTTTAATATAAATTATACTTTACCATTATAGATAACATCATGGGTTTATAAGTTTAAGGTTTCTTATATGTTCAAATTCATAGATACCACTATTGAGGTTTTAAGTGATCTCATTTTGAGGTTATTTGAAACATTTACTTGATTTTAGAAACATTACTCTATTGACATTTAAATAACTATTTTAAGTAGTATATGATTTTATGTTAAGTTAATTATGATCGATTATATAGTGATATATTGATTTTATTGATTGTTTAAAAGTGATTCATTGGTAATGTGGTATTTTTGACATATATATAGTCAATATAAGTATTAAATTTTAGGTCAGTATATAAATATTATTCATGATATTTTGGTTAAGTTCACAGAATAATAAGATTAAAAAGTTATTTTTTATAAGTACTTGGAATTAAATATTACATAATCTTGAATTAAATGAATAATTCACATTGAGTGTCTTTTCAGGTTTAGAGTTTTAGAGAATTAATCAATAACTATTACATTAATTCTCAATAATTACCAAGTAGACATGTCTACTCAATATCCATTTTTTCACAAAAATAAAAACTCTTGGAAAAAATAGTCACAAATAGTTCTATCTTTTATATAGCTTGACTTTTCATTGATCCCATCCTTGACCCTATTCATCAGTAAGTCCTATGAAAAACATTTCAAAACATGGTTTGGGCATAAAAAGATTAGTAAGGGTTGTAAAACAAAGAAAGAAAACATTAGTTCATCATTACATATATAACATAAGTGCTTTAACATGCCTCATAAATTCATAATATTTATAAATAACACATAGAAATCATAAATCATAAAGGTAACTTGTGGCATCCATATCATACTTACATTTTAGCTATCACATCTACGTAGGGAGTTACATTTCGGATACCCATCACAGTATATTCCCTAAATCTCATAGGAGAAACATTCATGGTTTCCTCTGTCATGTTACCCAATGCATTGGAGAGCTATCTTTGGCTCACCTGCCCTAGATTTATCATGGAACCACCTATATATGTAAACAATTCCCCATAATCATAACATATATATAGCACATAAAACAAACATAAAGAAAAGAAAACATTTCCCCATTAAAATCACAATATATCATTTAAATATATTGACATAACAAAACCATTATCAAAGGCATTTTAAATACCAAAATATGTGAAGGAGTATATGGTATTTATTTTCCTTTTAAAAATATTATGGCTTGGTAAGGAAGCCATAGATCAAATAATACTCACGGCGGTTAAAAGGTAATTCTTACTGTGTACATTAAAATAAACATTATTTTTTTCCCATTTAGTAAAATTCCTCATAGAAAAAGATTCTATTTGAATTAAATGAAAATTAAGAAGTTTTTTATACATCATATAAAAGGTTTTCATGTATTAAAACAAAATATGCCTCAATGAAAGGAGATTGAGACGATGCCCCTTACAAAATTCATTTTCTAAAAAAAATAAATTGATTATGTGTATTCACTATAAGTACACATAGATCATTTATAAATACCAGATAGGATATAAAAGGGAATTTATCACATAGTCATTGCCCTACATAACAAATAAGTAGATTATTAAACCAAATAATGAAAATTGGGTTAAGAAGTTCCCTTACCTTGTGTCTGACATGAAACCTTCGTTCATTAATTTCCTGAGTAATAAACATAAGATAATTTCTACTTTATTAGGAACATTTTTCATGTTTATTATTCCGTTTATATCACTTATCACCTTTCTATAAAAATTAGTTAATTCTTTGAGTTCATATTCGACATTTTTTCGATGTTCGAAACTGGAGTTAAAAATGAACTTCTTAAAATTACAAGTTTTTCATGTGGTCAAATATCCATTATCCCTTGAATAATATTCATGATTTAGATATAATATATATCATATATATTCCTTATATGTTTGTATTTATAATGGTACATAATATTTGGAGATAAGAAATGAAATGCACCGTTCAGGGAGACAGTAAGTCATACGTGCGCATGAGCGCAAATTTCATTTCTATTCCTTATTTTAATGTGATTAAAATATAATTATACATAGTTATATTATAATTCCAGTGTAATATCATATATAATATCATTAACACCATCCTTTATACGCCCCACATATGTCATTAATGAGTCATATCAAATTGAGGGGGCAGTAGTCCACACTTCCTCAAATGAAATTATCGTGTTTACCCATAATGGAAACCATAAAGGTATGATATAAATGGAAAATAAAGAATCATAAACAAAACATAAACATAATATATATCGTATATAAATATAGTTCCACCATATTGGCCACCATGAGAGGTGGTAGGAGATAATTGAATAATCATTGTTTCGTGAGGTGTTAGTTTTCCATCCACAGAAACAGTATGTTTTCTTCCCATTAGATGGAGGTGTGTGTAAGTGTAGTTAGTATCCCTATCATAAAAACATCCTAATATATTTCATAGACTCTTTTTGTTCAAAAATAAAGGAATAAAAATATTTTTGGGGGGTTTTATAAGTTAAATAAAACAAAATAACTTAAGAGAAGACATTACCTTTAAATCGGGTAACTCTGTTTAGTTTGAACAAAAAGGGTTTTTTGAAGTGTCTAATGCATAAGTTATGGATTCTAAGAGGAGAATAGGAATATAGGGAGTTTAATTGGGAATATTTTGGATGACCCAAGGGTATGGAGAGGTGTGAGGAAGGGGTTAGACGTGATGGCTTTTATAAGTGGGGGAGGGGCTCTTTAAGAAAGTGGGAAAATATTATTTTATTACATAATGATTTTCGGTTTTTAAATGTCAAAAACATATTAAAGTCAAAGATAAGATGTCTCATGGTCTAAATGAAATCATATAATAATAATTGGATAGGTTTGGATATTATTTAATCTTTATAAGCTTATTTATTTAAATCATTTATTAATGAGGTAAGCACTACATCATTATTGTGTCATAAATAATATAATTTATTTAATGTCTAAAATTATAAAAAAAATTGATGTAGGATATGTTTTTATTTTTCCAAATAATATTTATAGTAGAAAATATAACTTATGTAACCCTATGTAAAAATTAATTTACTAAAATATATTTGTTTGTGTCATGTTTCTCTTTAAATTAAGTTAACAAAAGTAAATTGTCATTATCACTACGAAGTGGCCCCATGGGGTCCCAAAATCGACCCAAGGATGATTACGGTAGAACCTGTATCAAAAAATAGGATTAAAACCTATTATAAGTTAATTTTAAATTATTATATTAATATTTTTACCCTTATTTACTAGATTTACCCTTTAATTATGGTAAATAATATATTTACTGAAGTAAATATACAAAATGTCTAATAATAAAAGTTCCCTATTTACACAATTTGGACATCCTGATTCCAAATATGGATTCCATTTTTCCAAATTCAAAACACCTAAGCGACTTAAATTAATTTAAAATAAAATTTTTCTGCCAAAACAAAAGTTGTGTTTTTAAGAAATAATAACTATCAAAAAATTGACACTTGTTTATGTCCAATATCAAAGTGAAATTAATTCCAATAACCAAAATTCGATTAAATGATAAAAATATAATCTAATTACACTTTAAACCTTATTAAAAAAAATAATATAACCATATAAACAAATTATATTAAATATCAGTTTTGAATTAAAATACAGTATTTTTTACTATTCATCAAAAATTGAATTTTATCAGAAAAATACCAAAATTTTACTGAAAGTGAATTATGAGGTCCCAATTCTAAAGAATAATTTTATTTTGTCAAATATAACATATAAAAGTGACCAAAACTATATTTAAAGATGGTTTTCCATTAAAAGGCGATAAATCAACCTTTTAATGTAAATTATGCTTAAAATTAGATTCATTCAAATTTTAAGCCTCTAAAATTTATTGGATAAATGTTAAAACATTTAATAGACCTGTATAATAATATTTTAGTTAGTTTTGTTCATTCTGACTAATACAACGGCTTGGCGTCAACTACCATTTAAAATAATAATATTATATTATTATTATGCAACGTATGATTTCAAAGAAACCCATTGTTGTGTATCGGGTATGCCATCGGGCAAAGAAACCATTTTAAGGTAAAATTAATATTTAATTCAGAAAATATTAATAAAAAATAAAATTTATTATTTCTTTATTTACCTGGAATGTTATATCATTCCCCCCTTGTGGAAATTGTTCCCTCATAATTTTATTCAATTATCAAATAAATGGGGGTATTTATCCCTCATAGCATTTTCAGATTCCCATGTTGCCCCACCCACCATATGGGTTTTCCACAAAACCATTACCTGGTGAATTAGCTTATTCCACAATACTTCCTCTCTTCGGTTATGAATCTGGACTGGTTGTTCCTCATAAGAGATATTCTCTTCCAACTGAACTATCTATGAACTTAAAACATGAGATGGGTCTGGCATATACTTTCACAACATTGAAACATGAAAAACATTGGGTACCTGGGACAAACATGGAGGTAAAGCCACTATGTTCACAACTGATCCAACTTTCTCTAGGATTTCATAAGGTCCAATGAAATTCATACTCAACTTTCCCTTCTTACCATAACACATCACACTTTTCTATAGAGGAACTTTGAGAAAGTCATGATCACCTACCTAAAAAGTTAGATCCTTCTTCAAATTATGTGCATAACTTATCTACCTACTCTAAGCAGTTCTCTTGGGATTCTGAATCACCTGAACGTTTTATACCATCTCTTTTACCAATTCTGGTCCCATCACCTTCCTTTCACCTACTTCATCCCAACATGATGGAGTTCTACACCACTTCCCATATAATTCCTCAAATGGATCCATCTGTATACTGGAATGAAAACTGTCATTATAAGAAAATTCAACCAAAAAAGGATAATGGTCCCAACTTCCCTAGTAATCTAGTGAACAAGAACGTAGAATATCCTTCGTGGTCTAAATTATTCGTTTCGACTACCCATCTGATTGGGGATGAAAAGTTGTACAAAATTTAATTCATAACCCAAAGTCTTCTGAAGGCCTTTCCAAAAGTTAGAAGTAATCCCAAGATCAAGATCAGATACAATGGACAGGGGAACTCCATGCAACCTAACTATAACTTTAACATACAACTGATAAAGTTGATCTAGAGACAAAGTATCTCGAATAGGAAGGAAATGATCCAATTTAGTCAATTGATCAACAATAACCCCAATTGTGTCACTACCTCAAGATGTCTTCGGTAATCCCGCAATGAAGTCCCTGGATATATTTTTTCATTTCCACTCTGACACCGATAAATACTAAAGAATCCATTTTGGTAACTATCACTCAACTTTAACCATCTGATAAGTCAAACACTTCACATTAAAAGCATTAATATATCTTTTCATTCCAGCCCACCAGTAATACTCCTAAATAACTCTATATATCTTAGTACTGCGGAGATGAACTGAAAACGGGGAACTATGAGTACCACAAAACAACTCACTCTTCAACTTTGAATCATAAGGCAAACATAATCTCTTTTAAAATCTCTAAACACAATCATTATTAATGTTAAATTCAGGCGACCTGACCTTCTGAACCAACTCTACCTTTTTCTACAACTCACTATATTCCTTCTGTGCTTGCTTTATTCTATTTGATAGAGATTATTTCCCTAACAACTAAAACAAAACAGAAGAATTCCCAGCACCAAAAACTTCTATGCCAAAGTTCATTAAATCAAATACCAAAGGATCTCATTCCAATCTTAGCATGGTCAATAAAGAATAACATTTTTGACTCAAAGCATCAGCCACTTTATTTTCTCTTCCCAGATGGTAAAGGATCATGTAATCGTAATCCATGATTAATTCCAACCATCTCCTCTGTCCCATGTTCAATTCTTTCTGAGTGGATATATACTTCAATCTTTTTTGGTAATAATATATTTCACATTTTACTCTAAACAAATGATGCCTCCAAATTTTTTATCCAAACAAAATCAGATAATTCCAAATCATGTGTACGGTAATTTAACTCATGAGGTTTCAATTGATGTGAAGCATAATCAATTACATGATCATTCTGCATAAGGACACAACCAAGTCCTTCCAACAAAGCATCACTATAAATAACAAACTCACCATTTCTAAAATCTAGTGCCAAAATAGGAGCATTCACCAATATTCTTTTCAATTCCTAAAAACAACCATTACATTCTTTTGTGAAAATTTATTTAACACCTTTTCGAGTTAACATAGTTGTTATACAAGATAACTGTGAAAAAATTTCAATAAACCACCAGTAATAACCAGGAAAATCAAGAAAACTATGAATCGAAGTTATATTTTTTGGTCTTTTCCATTCATTAACAACTTTTGTTTTAGGAAGATCAACAGTTATGCAATTTTTTGAAACAATGTGACCAAGGAATGAAATTTAATAAAACCAAAACTCACACTTTCTAAATTTCCCAAATAGATTATTTTCTTTTATGTTTTTCAATAAAACACTTAAATGACTCTCATGCTCCTATTTACATTTATAATAAACAAAAATATCATCAATGAACATAACCACAAACTTATCCAAGAACTCATAGAAAATTCTATTGATAAGATCCATGAATACAGAAGGTGCATTGGTTAAACAAAAAGGAATGACTACAAATTAATAATGGCCATATCTAGTATGAAAAATAGTCTTCGAAATGTTTGCATCCTTTAATTTCAACTGATGGTACCCCAGCCTCAAGTAAATATTTGAAAAATACTGAGCTACTTGGAGCTAATCAAACAAATAATCGATATGAGTAAAAGGGTACATGTTCTTAACAGTGATGTTATTCAATGCTTTATAATCATTGCAAAGTCTAATTGAACCATATTTCTTTTTAACAAATATGATTGGAGTACCCCATTGTGATGTTCTAGGTCGAATTAATCCTTTATATAATAACACCTTAAATTTATTCTTTAACTCTAAAAGTTCAATTTGATTCATTCGATAAGGGGGTTTTGAATTTGTCTTAGCACTCGAAACTATGTCAATAGTAAATTCAACTTCTCAGTCTGGTATAATACCCGGAACTCAGCAAGAAAAAACATCAATGTACTCATTTAACACTGGCACATCATTAATCTGAATAGTTCCTTTGTTTTCAACAATACGTGGAAGGTAACATTCATTTCTATCATTTACTAGTTTCCCAGCTTCCAGATTTTTTATCATAAGTAAGGGTTTATTCGTTTACACAAACTGAAAATATTTCTAAAAAGGAACATATTTAGCTATGCATTCAATATTATCATGATAAACAGAAATACAATCCATACCCAAAATAACATCAAACTCTACTAGAGGCAAAACAATATGTTTTGTAGGTAGATTCTTTCCACACACAAGGATAGGAAGGTTCATATAATTTCATTTTGTTTCAACATTTCCTCCAGGTGTTTTTACCATAAGTTAGGGATTCATATCTTGAGTTGGAATTCCCAATTTACTAGAAAACATCTAAAAAATAAAGTATTTTGTAGACCCTAAATCAAATAACTCATTGCCATAATTTGAAATAAAAACAGTGTACCTGATACTACTTCATTTGATGGCCCAAAATTTCCTAAAGTAGTTGAAATGGATTTCACCACACCTTTCTGCTTATAGTCTGGTTGCTTTCCCTCAGTTGAGTTCTTTGTTGTACACTCATTTGAATAATGACCCATTTCATTGGACTTAAAACATTTTACTAATTTTAAATTAGATTTTTTCTAACCATTACCCTGGTCCTTTTCAGTGTAATTACAAGCCATATGTCCCATTTTTTCACATCGGTAGAACTTACCCGAATTCAAAAGACATTCCCCAGCATTCTTTTTACCAAAATTTTCACAAACTGTAAACATTATTTTTTACCATCATACTTTTTTGAAGAGTTTTTACCTTTCGTCTGCCACCTTGACCTCTTATTATGTTGTTTTTCAAAGAACACCAGATCATCTCCAAACTCTATTTCCACCTTATCCTCAAATCAAACAAGTTTTTCCTAACTTTTAAACTGACCAGAATATAAATACCTTCGATACATTGGCTTTAATCATGAGTAAAAACTGTTCATTTTACTATCAAGATCTTGTATGAGATTTGGCACATACCTTTCCAGTCGAGTAATTTTTTTCATAAGCACCCACAAAGTCATCCTCCTACCTCAATTATATGAATTGTTTTTCCATCCTAAGACGATCCACCTTCAGAAATGTTTTCTCAAGAAACATACCTTTGAATTTATCCTAATAATGGGCATCAATCTCCTCACTATCCTTGATATTTTTCACCATCGACCACCACTGATCAGCTTCACCATCATGAAGGTAAACAGCGGGACTAACCTTTTGATGTTTTGAACACCTCATAACATAGAAAATCTTCTCCAGTTCTTTAATCCACCCTTCTACTAGAATAGTGTCAGATAATCCTCTGATTGATGGGGGATGTTTCCTCATGAAATTCTCCCCTACTGACATGTTCCTCTGTGGTTAATCTTTCTGATATCATGGATAGATTCCACCACTATTTATAGCCTGATTCAATTGTTCAATCACTATAACAAACTATTCAGTTCTGATTCCGGCCATCTCAAGTTGCTGATTTGGAAGGTTGTCTTCCTTCTGATGTCGTCCAATATACATACCCTTTTTCCTCTGCAGAAAACAATTCTGAACCTAGAAATATCTTAGGTGAAGCAACATAGTAATCGGCAAATTCTATATCACTTCAATCATACCAAAAATTAATTTTTGGAAATTAATTTAACAATATCCTAACTTATAAAGTTATCTAAACCGACAACTGATACCAACTATAAGGACCTGGCCTTAAACATTAAAAAATCTTGAATTCAATGAATAACTCACATTCAGGATATTTTTAGGTTTATAGTTTTAGATAATTCGTCCATAAATATTACATTACATCTACAAAATTAAAAAGTAGGACTTTCTACTCAGTTTCATTTTTTCTGAAAAATATAAACTCATCAAAAAAAGAGTCATGTCTAGTTCCATGTTTTAGACAGCCTGACTTTTCCTTGATACCATCCTTGACCCAATCCATCTTTAAGTCCCGTGAAAAACATTTCAAAACATGGTATGAGAATAAAAATCTCTCTAAGGATTTTAAACCAAAGAAAGAAGACATTAGTTCATCATAACAAACATAACATAATATCTTTTATATACCCCATGAAATTATAAGATTTATTAACAACACATAAAAATCCTAAATCATAAATGATACTTTTGGCATCCATATCATATTTACATTGTATCTATCACAGCTACATAGGGATTTACATTACGAATACTCATCACAGTATATTCCCTAAATCTATTAGGAGAAACATTCACATTTACCTGCATCATGTTACCCAATGTATTGGAGAGCTATCTCAGTCTCACACGCCCTAGTATTATCACGAAACCACCCGTATATGTAAACAATGCCCAAGAACCATAACATATTCATAACACATAAAACAAACATAAAAGAAAGTTAACATTTCCATATTGAAATAAAAATATATCATTTAAATATATTGACATTAAAACCCATTAACAAAACAATTTTCAATACCAAAATATGTAAACGATTATATGGTATTTACTTTCCTTTTAAAAACATCACGGCTTATTAAGGAATCCATAGATCAAATAATACTCGCAGAGGCGGAAAGATCGTTGTCACTGTGTATGTTTAAAGAAAAAATATTTTTCTCATTTAGTAAAACCCCTCATAGAAAAATCTTCCATTTGAATGAAATGAAATGTCAAAATTTTTTTATACAGTGTATAAAAGAAAGTCCTGTATTAATATAAATTATGCCTCAATAAATGGAGATTGAGACGAAGTCCCTTACAAACATCATTTTGAAAATAAAATAGACATATTGTGTGTATTCACTATAAGTTCACATAAACCGTGTATAAATACCCGATATAATATAAAAAAAATTTCTCACATAGTCATAACATGACATAATAAAGAAGTAGATGATTAACCCAAATAATGAAAATTGGGTTAAGAAGTTCCCTTACATATTGTCTGACATGAAACCTTCGTTCTTTAATTTCTTGAATAATTAAAATAAGATAATTTAAACTTGATTAAGAACCTTTTTGAAGTTTATTATTCCTTATATATAACTTATTACCTTTCTATAACAATTAGTTAATTATTTGAGTTCAAATTGGACATTTTGTCGATGTTTGGAACATGAGTTAAAAATGAACTTCTTATAATTACATGTGGAAAAATATCCATTATCTTCTGAATGATATTCATGATGTAGATATCATATATTTCATATATTTCATATATATTCATTATATGTATGTATTTTTAATAGTACATAATATTTGGAGACAAAAAATGAAATGCACCGTTCATGGAGACAGTAAGTCGTACGTGCGCATGAACGCTAATTTTATTTCTATTTGTTATTTTAATGCAATTAAAATATAATGATACATAGGTATATTATAATTATAGTATAATATGATACATTATATCATTATCTCCATCCTTTATACATCCCACATATGGAATTAATGAGTCATATCACTTTGAGGGTGTGGTAGTCCACACTTCCTCAAATGAAATTATCACGTCTACCCATAACGGAAACCATAAATGTACGATATAAATGGAAAATGAATAAATATAAAGAAAAAATAAACATAATATATATCATATATAAATACAGTTCCATCATAATGGCCACCATGAGAGGCAGTAGGAGATAATTGAACCATCATCGTTTCGTGAGGCGTTAGTTTTCCATCCACCGAAACAGTATGTTCTTTACCCATTAGATGGAGGTGTGTGTAAGTGTAGTTCATATCCTTATCATAAAAACATATTAATTTATTGGATAGACTGTTTTTTTATAAATGAAAGGAATAAAAATATTTTAGGTGGTGGGATAAGTTAAATAAAATATTAGAACTTAAGAGAAGACATTACCTTTAAATCGGGTAACTCCCTATAGTTTGAACCAAAAGGGTTTGTTGAAGTGTCTTATGCCAAGGTTATGGCTTCTAGGAGAAGTATTGAAATGTAGGAAACATAATTGGGAATATTTTGGATGATACAAGGGTATTTATAGGTGTGCGAAAGGGGATAGAGATGAGGGCTTTTATAAGGGGGAGGAGGGACTCTTTAAGAAATTGGGAAAATATTATTTTATTACATAATTATTTTCGGTTTCTAAATTTCAAAAACATATTAAAGTCAAAGATAAGTTGACTAATGGTAGAAATAAAATCAACCAATAAGAATTGGATATGTTTTGATTATTATTTAATCTTTATAATCTTATTTATTTAAATAATTAATTAATGATATAAACACTACATCATTATTGTGTCATAAATATTTAATTTATTTAATTTATAAAAAATATTAAAAAATACTATGATGTAGGAAATATTTTTATCTTGACAAATAATATTTATATTGGAAAAGATAACTTATATAACCCTATGTAAAAATTAATTTACTAAAAGATATTTGTTTATGTCATTTTTGTCTTCACATTAAGTTAATTAAAATAAATTGTCATTATCACTCCCAAGTGGCCCCATGGAGTCCCAAAATCGAATCAAGGATGATCATGATAGATATTGTATCAACCAATAGTATTAGGACATATTATAGGTTAATTTTATATTATTATTTTAATATTTTGTTACCCCTATTTACCAGATTTACCCTTTAAACATGGTAAATAAAATATTTACTGAAGTAAATATTCAAAATGTCTAAAAATAAAAGTTTACTATATTCACAATTTTGACCTAATGATTCCAAATATGAAATTAATTTTTCAAATTTCAAAACACAGAAGCAAAAAAAATTAATTTAAAATTAATTTCTGCTACCAAAAAAGAAGTCATGTTTTTAAGAAATAATAACTATTAAAAAATTGACACTTGTTTATGTCCAATTTCAAAGTGAAAATAATTTCAGTAACCAACATTGGATTAAATGGTAAAAATATAATATAATTACAATTTAAACCTTATTAAAAAAATAATCTGACCATATAAATAAATTAGATTAAAATACAGTTTTGAATTAAAATACAGTATTTTTGACTATTCATCAAAAATTGAATTTTATCAGAAAAATACTATATTTTACACAAAGTGAATTTTGATTTCCCAATTATAAATAAGAATTTTATTTTGTAAAATAGAACATATTAAAGTGACCAAAGCGATAATTAAATAGGATTCTCCATTAAAAGGCGGTAAATAAACTTTTTAATGTAAATTATGCTTAAAATTAGATTCATTCACATTTTAAGCCTCTGAAATTTATTGGATAAATGTAAATAAATTTAACACCCATGTATAATCATATTGTAGTATGTTCTATTAATTCCCTCTAATACAACGGCTAGGCGTTAACTACCATTTAAAATAATAATATGATATTATTATTGTGAAACGTAACATTTCAAAGAATCCTATAGTTGCGTATCAGGTACGCCATTGGACATAGAAACAAATTTATGGTAAAATTAATATTTAATTCACAAAATATTATTTAAAAATAAAATGTATTATTTCTTTATTTACCTTGGATTTTACATCCTTCCCCCCTTTTGAAAATTGTATCCTCACAATTTTATTCACTTATCAAATAAATTGGGGTATTTATCCCACATAGCATTTTCAGATTCCCACATTGCCTCTCCAACCATATAGTTTTTCCACAAAACCTTTACCTGGTGAATTACCTTATTCCACAATACTTATTCTCTTTGGTCAAGAATCTAGACTGGTTGTTCCTCATAATAGATATTCTCTTCCAACTGAACTATCTCTGTACATAAATCATGAGATGGATCTGGCATATACTTTTCTCAACAATGAAACATGAAAAACATCGGGTACCTGGGACAAACTTGGAGGTAAAGCCACTCTGCACACAACTGATCTAACTTTCTCTAGGATTTCATAAGGTCTAATGAACCTCAGACTCAACTTTCCCTTATTAAAAAACACATCACACTTTTCCATAGAGAAATTTGAGAAAGACTTGATCACCTACCTCAAAAGAAATATCCTTCTCCAGTTATCCGCAAAAATTTCCTACCTACTCTGAGCTGTTCTCATGGGATTCTGAATCAACATACCTTTTTCTACCATCTCTTTTACCAATTCTAGTCCCATCACCTTCCTTTAACCAACTTCATCCCAAAAAGATGGAGTTTGACATCGCTTCCCATATAATTCCTCAAATGGATCCATCTGTATATTGAAATGAAAACTATTATTATAAGAAAATTAAACCAAAGAAAGAAGTTTGTCCCAACTTCCCTAGTAATACAGTTAACTAGCATGTAGCATATCCTCCATGGTCTTAATTTTTCGTTCAGAATTCCCATCGGATTGTGGATGAAAAGTTGTACTAAAATTTAATTCATAACCCAATGTCTTCTGAAGGCCTTTCCAAAAGTCAGAAGTAAACCCAAGACCATGATCAGATACAATGGAGAGGGGGACTCCATTGAACCTGAATATCTCTTTAATATAAAACTGATAAAGTTGATCTAGAGACAATGTATCTCGAATATGAAGGAAATGAGAAGATTTAGTAAATCGATCAACAATAACCCAGATTGCATTATTACCTCGAGCTGTCTTCGATAATCCTGCAACTAAGTCCATGGATATATTTTCCAATTTCCACTCTGGCACTAGTAAAGACTAATGCATCCCTTTTGGTAACTTCCTCTCTACATTAACCTACTGAAAATTCAAACACTTCATAGTAAAATCAGAAATATTTCTCTTCATTCCATCCCACTAGTAATACTCCCAAATAACATTGTATGTATTAGTACTGCCAGAATGAACTAAAATGGGGAACTATGAGCAGCACAAAAAAACTCGTTCTTCAACTGTGAATCACAAGGCACACATTATATCTTTCCAAATCTCAAAACACAATCATTATCAATGTTAAATTTAGTCAACCTACCATTCTGAACCAACTCTACCTTTTTCTACAACTCACTGTCTTCCTTCTGTGCTTTCTTTATTCTGTCTGATAGAGATGTTTTCCCTGACAACTAAAAAAACAGAATAATTCCTTGCACCAACAACATCTATGCCAAATTTCATCAAATCAAGTACCAAAGGATCTCATTCCAAACATATCATGGCTAATGAATCATTAAATTTTCAACTCAATGAATTATCCAATTTATTTTCTCTTCCCGGATGGTAATGGATTGTGAAATCATAATCCATGATTAATTCCAGCCATCTCCTCTGCCTCATGTTCAATTCTATTTGAGTTAATATATACTTCAAACTTTTGTGGATAGTATATATTTCACATTTTACTCCAACCCAATGTTGCCACAAAATTTTTAAATAAAAAAACATCATCTAATTATAAATCATGTGTAGGGTAATTTAACTCCAGAGGTTTAAAATGATGTGAAGCATAAGCAATTACATGATCATTATGCATAAAGACACAACCAGGAACTTTAAACAAAGCATCACTATAAATAACAAACTCTCCATTTTTGGAAGGTAGTGCCAAAACTGGATCATTCACCAATATTCTTTTCAATTCCTAAAAACAATCATCACATTCTTTTTTCCAAATGTACTTAACACCTTTTTGAGTTAACTTAGTTATTAGAATAGATAACTATGGAAAATATTCAACAAAACTCCAATAATAACTATGAAAAACAAGAAAAATATGAATCTCGGTTATAATTGTTGGTCTTTTCCATTATTTAACAACATTTGTTTTAGTAGGCTCAATAGTTTTTACATTTTTTGAAACAATGTGACCATGTAATGAAATTTACTGTAACCAAAACTCACACTTTCTGAATTTCCCAAATAGTTTCTTTTCTTTTATGGTTTTCAATAAAACCCTTAAATGACTATCAAGCTCTTCTTTACTTTTAGAATTAAACAAAATATCATCAATGAACACAACCACAAACTAATCCAATTACTCACATAATATTCTATTGATAAGATCCATGAGTACAGCAGGTGAATTGGTTAAACCAAAAATAATGACTAAAAATTAATAATGGCCATATCTAGTATGAAACACAGTCTTTGGAATGTCTGGTTCCTTTACTTTCAACTAATGGTACCCCAACCTCAAGTCAATCTTCAAAAAATACTAAGCTCCCTGGAGCTAATCAAACAAATCATCAATATGGGGAAAAGGGTACTTGTTCTTAACAGTGATATTATTCAATGCTCTATAATATTTGCGAAGTCTCACTAAACCATATTTTTTTTAAAAAATAATATAGGAGAACCCCATGGTGATGTACTAGGTCTAATGAATCCTTTATCTAATAACTCCTGTAATTTCTTCTTTAACTCTAAAAGTTCAATTTGAGCCATTCAATAAAGGGGTTTTGAAATTGTCTTAGCATCAAGAACTATGTCAAAAGTAAATTCAACTTCCAGATCCGGTATAATACTAGGAAACTCAGTAAGAAAAAACATCTAGGTACCCATTTAGGACTGGAACATCATTAATCTGAACAGTTCCTTTGTTTTAAACAATATGTGCAAGGTAACATTCATTTCCATCTTTTACTAGTTTCTCAGCTTCTAGATTTGTTATCAAAATTAAGGGCTTATTCTTGTACACAAACTGAAAATATTTCTAAAAATGAACCTATTTATCTATGAAGTCAATATTAGCATGATAAACAGAAATACAATCCATAGACAATATAACATCAAACTCTACTATAGGAAAAATAATAAAGTTTTTAGGTATATTCTTTTCGCACACAAGGATAGGAAGGTTCATATAATTTCATTTTGTTTCAACATTTCCTCCTGGTGTTTTTAGCATAAGTTTTGGATTCATACCTTGAGATGGAAGTCCCAATTTACTAGAAAAATTCTAAAAAATAAAGGAGTTTGTAGACCCTAAATCAAAAAAACCATTTCCATAATCTGAAAAAAAACAGTGTACCAAATACTTCTTCATTTGATGACCCAACATTTGCTAAAGTATTTACAAAGGATTTCACCACCCCTATCTACATGTTTTCTAGTTTCTTTCCCTCATTTTAGTTCTTTGTTGGACACTCATTTGAATAATGTCCCATTTCATTTCACTTAAAACATTTTACTAATTGTAAATTACATTTTTTCTTACCATTACCCTGTTACTTTTCAGTGTAATTATGAGCCTTAGGTCCCATTTTACCACATCTGTAGAACTTACTAGAATTCAAAAGACATTCCCCAGCATGATTTTTACCAAAATTTTCACAAACTGTAAACTTAAGTTTCTTACCATCAGAATTTTTTGAAGAGTTTTTCCCTTTCTCCTGCCACCTTGACCACTTATTCTGTTGTTTTTCAAAGAACACTTGATCATCAGCAAACTCTATTTACACCATCTCCGCATATTGATAACGTTTTTCATAACTTTTTAACTAACAAGAATCTAAATCCCTTCGATACTTTGGGTCCAATCCTGAGTAAAAACTATTGATTTTACTATCAAGATCTTGTATGAAATTTAGAGCATACCTTGACTGTCGAGTGAATTTTTCTTCATAAGCAGCCACTGATTCATCCTCCTACCTCAATTCTAGGAATTTTTTTTCAATCCTAAGATGAACCACAATAAGAAAATTTTCTCAAGAAACATACCATTGAATTCATCCCAATAAATACCATCAATATCATCACTATCCTTCATATTTTTCACCATCGACCACCACTGATCAACCTCACCATCAAAACCGTAAACAGTGAGACTAAACATTTAATGTTATGAACACCTCATAACATCGAAAATCTTCTCTAGTTCTTTAATCCACCATTATGATAGAAGAGGGTCATATGATCCTCTAAATGATAGGATATGTTGCCTCATGATATACTCCACTACTGACATGTTCCTCTGTGGTCAATCTAGCTAATCTCGAGGATGGATACCACAACCATTTATAGCCCGAGTCAACTATGTCATCACTACAAAAAAAACTGTTCAATTTCGATTCCATCCATCTCAGGTTGCTGATTTGGAAGGCTGTCTTCCTCCTGATGTTGTCCAACATAGCTACACTATTTCTTCTGTAGAAAACCATTCTGATCCCAGAAATATCTTTGCTGAAGCAACATGGTAACCTGTAAATGCTATATCACTTCAATCATACCATATATTTATTTACGGAAATTAATTTAACAATATCCTAACATCTAATGTTTTCTAAACCGACCAATGATACCAACTATAAGGACCCAAACATAAACATTAAATAATCTTCAATTAAATGAATAATTCGCATTGAGGATCTTTTCAGGTTTAGAGATTTATAGAATTCAGCCATAACTATTACATTACATCTAAGAATTACAAAGTGAAATTTTTACTCAGTTTCCATTTTTATCAGAAAAATAAAAACTCTTGAAAAAAAGAGTCATGTCTAGTTCCATGTTTTAGACAACATGAATTTTCCTTGATCCCATCCTTGACCGAATCCATCTTTAAGTCCGGTGAAAAACATTTCAAAGCATGGGATGAGCATAAAATGTTATATAAGGGTTTTAAAACAAAGAATGAAAACATTAGTTCATCATTACATACATAACATAATGCCTTTAGCATACCTCATGAAATCATATGATTTATTAATAACACATAGAAATCATAAATCATAATGGAAAATTGTTGCATCCATATCATACATACATTGTAGCTATCACAACTACCTAGGGAGTTACATTAGAAATACCCATCATAGTATATTCTCTAAATATCTTAGGAGAAACATTCATGTTTACCTACATCATGTTACCCAATGTATTGGAGATCTATCTTGGGCTCACCTACCCTAGGATTATCACGGAACCACCCGTATACTTAAATAATGTCCAAGAACCATAACATATTCATAGCACATAAAACAAACATAAAGGAAACTTAACATTTCCAAATTGAAATAAAAAAATATCATTTAAATATATTACCAAAACAAAACCATTATCATTACCATTTTCAATACCAAAATATGTAAAAGAGTATATGGCATTTACTTTCCTTTTATAAAACATTACAACTTGTTAAGGAATCCATAGATGAAATAATACTCGTGGCGGTGGAATGGTCATTGTCACCATGTATGTTTAAAGAAGCATTATTTTTTTCATTTATTAAAACTCCTCGTAGAAATAATTCCCTTTGAATGAAATTTAATGTCAAAAGTTTTTGGTATAGAATATAACAGATTTTTGTGTATTAAAACTAAATATTCCTCAATGAAAGGAGAATGATAAGAAGTCCCTTACAAACATCATTTTGTAAATAAAATAGATAGATTATGTGTATTAAATATAAGTACACATAAATCATGTATAAATACCAGATAGTATATATAAAATAATTTCTCACATAGTCATAGAACGACATAATAAAGAAGTATAAGATTAACCCAAAGAATAAAAATTTGGTTAAGAAGTTCCCTTACCTCGTGTCTGACATGAAACCTTAGATCATTAATTTCATGAATAATAAACATAAGATAATTCATAATTGATTAAAACATTTTTCAAGTTTATTATTCCTTTTATATCACTTATTACCTTTCTATAACAATTAGATAATTATTTGAGTTTATATTGGACATTTTGTTGATATTTGGAACTTGAGTTAAAAAATGAACTTCTTATAATTACAAGTTGTTCATGGGGTAAAATATACATTATCTCCTAAATGATATTCATGATTTAGATATAATATATCTCATATAAATTCAGTATATTTATGTATTTATAATATTATATAAAAATTTGAGATAAGAAATGTAATGTGCTGTTCATGGAGACAGTAAGTCGTATGTGCGCAGGAACACTACTTTCATTTCTATTTCTTATTTTAATGAAATTAAAATATAATTATATATAGGTATATTATAATTCCAGTATAATATCATATATAATATCATTAACTTTATCCTTTTATATTTCCCACATATGGAATTAACGAGTCATATCACTTTGAGGGGGCGGTTGTCCACACTTCCACAAATGAAATTATTACATTTACCCATAATGGAAGCCATAAGGGTAAGATATTAATGAAAAATGAAATAAGAATAAAGAAAACATAAACATTGTATATATCTTATATAAATACAGTTCCATCATAATGGCCACCATGAGAGGCGGTAGGAGATAATTGAACAATCATCGTTTCGTGAGTCGTTAGTTTTCCATCATCAGAAACAGTATGTTCTTTACCCATTAGATGGAGGTGTGTGTAAATTTAGTTCATATAATTATCATAAAAACATCCTAATATATTGAATATATAATTGTTTTTATAAAATAAAGTAATAAAAATATTTTAAGGGGTTGGATAGGTTAAATAAAACAAAAGAACTTAAGAGAATACCTTACCTTTAAATCGGGTAACTCCCTTTACTTTGAACCAAAAGGGTTTGTTGAAGTGTCATATTCCTGGGTTATGGATTCTAGGAGGATTAAAGGAATGTAAGGATATTAATTGGGAAGAATTTGGATGATCCAAGGGGATTGAGAGGTGTGAGGAAGGGGTTAGAGTGAGGGCTTTTATAAGAGGGAGGATGGGCTATTTAAGAAAGTGGGAAAATATTATTTTATTACATAATGATTTTTGGTTTCTAAATGTCCAAAACATATTAAAGTCTAAGATAATATGACTCATGGTAGAAAAAAAATCCTCCAATAATAATTGGATAGGTTTTGGATATTATTTAATATTTATAAGCTTATTTATTTAAATCATTTATTAATGAGGTAAACACTACATCATTATTGTGTCATAAATAATTTAATTTATTTTATGTCTAAAAATTATAAAAAAATACTATGATGTTTGAAATCTTTTTATCTTACCGAATAATATTTATAGTGGAAAAGATAACTTATATAATACTATGTAAAAATTAATTTACTATAAGATATTTGTTTATGTCATTTTTGCCTTTACTTTAAGTTAATTAAAATAAATTGTCATTATCACCTCCAAGTTTCCCCATGGGGTCCAAAATCGACCCAAGGATTATCACGGTCTAAATGGTATCAACCAGTAGTATTAGGATACATTATAGCTTAATTTTATATTATTAAAGTAATATTTGTTTACCCTTATTTACCAGATTTAACCTTTGACCATGGTAAATAAAATATTTACTAAAGTTAATATTCAAAATGTCTAAAAATAAAAGTTTCCTATTAACAAAATTCGGACCTCCTGATTCAAAATATAGAATCCATTTTTCCAAATTCAAAATACAGAAGTGGCAGAAATTAACATAAAATTAATTTCTGCGGCCAACACAAAAGGCGTGTTTTTAAGAAATAATAACTATCAAAAAATTGACACTTGTTTATGTCCAATTTCAATGTGAAATTAATTCCAATAACAAAAATTGGATTAAATGGTAAAAACATACTCTAATTAAACATTAAAACTTATTAAGAAATAATCTAACCACATAAATAAATTATAATATAAGGCAGTTTTGAATTAAAATACAGTATTTTTTCACTATTCATCAAAAATTGAATTTTATAATAAAAATACCAAAATATTACCCAAAGTGAATTTTGAGGTCCTGATATTAAAGAAAAATTTTATTTTCTCAAATATAACATATAAAAGTGAACAAAACTAGATTTAAAGAGGTTTCACCATTAAAAGGTGGTAAATCAACTTTTTAATGTAAGTTGTGCTTAAAATTAGATTCATTCACATTTTAAGCCTCTAAAATTTATTGGATAAATGTAAAAACATTTAATAGACATGTATAATCATGTTGTAGTTAGTTCTGTTCATTCCCGCCAATACAATAGCTAGGAGTTAACTACCATTTAATATAATAATATTATATTATTATTGTGCAACGTATGATTTCAAAGAAACTCGTTGTTGCATATCGGGTACGCCATCAGATATAGAAAACCCTTTAAGGTAAAATTAATATTTAATTCACAAAATATGAACTAAAAATAAAATGTATTATTTATTTAGTTACCTTGGATGTTACATCCTTACCCCCTTTCAAAAATTGTGTCCTCAAAATTTTATTCACTTATCAAATAAATGGGGGTATTTATCCCTCATAGAATTTTCAGATTCCCACGTTGCCTATCCAACAATATTGTTTTTCAACAAAACCTTTACCTGGTGAATTACCTTATTCCACAATACATGCTCTCTTCAGTCAAGAATCTGGACCGGTTTTTTCTCATAAGAGATATTCTCTTCCAACTGAACTATCTCTAGACTTAAAACATGATATGGATCTGGCATATACTATCTCAACATTAAAACATGAAAAACATTGGGTACCTAGGAAAAACTTGGAGGTAAAACCACTCTGTACATAATTGATCCAACTTTCTCTAGGATTTAATAAGGTCTAATGAACCTCATACTCAACTTTCCCTTCTTACCAAAACACATCACACTTTTCCATGGAGAAACATTGAGAAAGACATGATCACCTAACTCAAAAGATAGATCCTTCCTCCAATTATCCGCATAACTTTTCTGCCTACTCGGAGCAGTTCTCATGGGATTATGAATCAACTAAACTTTTTCTACCATCTCTTCTACCAATTATGGTCCCATCTCCTTCCTTTCACCAACTTCATCCCAAAAAGATAGAGGTCAACACCGCTTCCCATATAATGCCTCAAATGGAGCCATCTGTATACTAGAATGAAAACTATTTTTACAATAACATTCAACCAAAGTAAGATGTTGGACCCAAATTTATTAGTGATACAGTGAACAAGCACGTAGCTTCTCCTCCAAGGTACGAATTGTTCGTTCTAACTACCCATCTGATTGCATATGAAAAGCTGTACAAAAATTTAATTCATAACCCAAAGTCTTCTGAAGGCCTTTCCAAAAGTTAGAAGTAGACTCGGGATCATGATCAAATGCAATGGAGAGGGGAACTCCATGAAACTTGACTATCTCATTAACATACAACTAAGAAAGTTTATCTAGATACAAAGTATCTCGAATAGGAAGGAAATAAGAAGATTTAGTCAATCGATCAACAATAACCCTGATTGCATTATTACCTCGAGATGTCTTCGGTAATCCTGCAACAAAGTCCATGGATATATTTTCCCATTTCCACTCTAGCACCGTTAAATACTAAAGAATCCCTTTTGGTAAGTGACACTCTACATTAACCTACTGAAAAGTCAAACATTTCCCAGTAAAATCAGCAATATCTCTTTTCATTCCATCCCACCAGTAATACTCCCGAAGAACTCTGTACATCTTAGTACTGCCAAGATAAACTGAAAACGGGGAACAATGAGCATCACATAACAAATCATTCTTCAACTATGAATCACAAGGCACACTTAATCTCTTTCCAAATCTCAAAACACAATAATTATCAATGTTAAATTCAGGAAAACCTACCCTTCTGAACCAACTCTACCATTTTATACAACTCAGTGTCTTCCTTCTGTGCTTTCTTTATTCTGTCTGATAGAGTTGATTTCCCTAATAACTAAAACAAAACAGAAGAATTACCTGCACCAACAACTTCTATTCCAAACATCATCAAATAAAATACCAAATTATCTCGTTCCAAACATATCATGGTAAATTAAGAATTACATTTTCATCTAAAATCATCAGCCACTTTATTTTCTCTTCCCATATGGTATATGATCGTGCAATCAAAATCCTTGATTAATTCCAACCACCTCCTCTGTCTCATTTTAAATTCTTTCTGAGTGAATATATACTTAAAACTTTTGTGTTCAGTATATATTTCACATTCTACTCCAATAAAATAATGCCTCCAAATTTTTAAAGAAAAAAACATCACCTATTTCCAAATCATGTATACGGAAATTTAACTCATGAGGTTTCAATTGACGTGAAGCATAAGTAATTACCTGATCATTCTGCATAAGGAAACAGATAAGTCCTTTCAATAAAGCATCACTATAAATAAAAAACTCACCATTTCTTACAGGTATTTCCAAAACTAAAGCATTCACCAATCTTCCTTTCAATTCCTAAAGACAATTATCACATTTGTTTTCAAATATACTTAACACCTTTACGAGTTAACTTAGTTATTAGACTATATAACCGTGAAAAATTTTCAACAAACCTCTAGTAATAACCATAAAAAACAAGAAAACTATGATTCTCGGTTATATTTGTTGGTTTTTTCCATTCTTTAACTACTTTTTTTAGCAGGATCAATAGTTATCCCATTTTTTGAAACAATGTGACAAAGGAATGAAATTTTCTGTAACTAAAACTCATACTTTCTGAATTTCCCAAATAGTTTCTTTTCTCTTAAGGTTTTCTATACAACCCTTAAATGACTCTCATGATCCTCTTTACTGTTATAATAAACCAAAATATCATCAATGAACACAACCACAAACTTATCCAAGAACTCATGGAAAATTATATTGATAAGATACATGAATACCGCAGGTAAATTTTTTAAACCAAAAGGAGTGACTAAAAATTAATAATGGACATATCTAGTACGAAACACAGTCTTCGGAATTTCTACTTCCTTTAATTTCAACTGATGGAACCCCGAACTCAAGTCAATCTTCAAAAACTACTGAGCTCCCTGAATCTAATCAAACAAATCATCGATATGAGGAAAAGGTAACTTGTTCTTATGAGTGATGTTATTCAATGTTCTATAATAATTTCAATGTCTCATTGGACCATATTTCTTTTTAACAAATAAGATAGAAGAACCCCATGGTGATGTTCTAGGTCAAATGAATCCTTTATCTAATAACTCATGCAATAGCTTCTTTAATTCTAAATGTTCAATGTGAGCCATTCGATAAGGGGGTTTTGAAATTGTCTTAGCATCAGGAACTATTTCAACAGTAAATTCAACTTCCTGATCCAGTATAATACCAAGCAACTCAGCACGAAAAAACATCAAGGTACTCATTTACCATTGGCCCATCATTAATCTGAACAGTTCCTTTTTTTCAACAATATGTTCAAGGTAACATTCATTTGCATCTTTTACTAGTTTCTCAGCTTCCAGATTTTTTATCAAAAGTAAGAGTATATTCTTGTACATAAACTGAAAATATTTCTAAAATGGAACCTATTTAGGAATGTAGTCAATATTAGCATGATAAAAAGAAAGCTGATCGATACCCAAAATAACATCAAACTCTACTAGAGGAAAAACAATAAGGTTTGTAGGAATATTCTTTCTGCACATAAGGATAGGAAGGTTCATATAATTTCACTTTGTTTCAAAATTTCCTCTTAGTGTTTTTACCTTAAGTTTGGTATTAATATCTTGAGATGGAAGCCCCAATTTACTTGTAAACTTCTCAAAAATAATGTAGTGTTTAGACCCCAAATCAAACAACCCATTTCCATAATCTGAAAAAACAAATAGTGTACCTGATACTACTTCATTTGATGGCCCAAAATTTTCTAAAGTAGTTGCGAAGGATTTCACCACCCCTTTCTACTTATAGTCTGGTTGATTTACCTCAGTTGAGTTCTTTTTTGGACACCCATTTGAATAATGTCCCATTTCATTGCACTTAAAACATTTTACTAATTGTAAATTAGATTTTGTCTTACCATTACCCTAGTGCTTGTTAGTGAAATTACGAGCCTTATGTCCCATTTTACCACATCCGTAGAACTTCCTAGATTTCAAAATACATTCCCAGCATGTTTTTTACCAAACATTTTACAAACTATAAAAATAATTTTCTTACCATCAGAATTTTTTGAAGAGTTTTCCCCTTTCACATGCCACCTTGACCTCTTATTACATTGTTTTTCAAAGAACACATAATCATCAGAAAACTCCATTTACACATTCTCCATGTATTAAACAAGTTTTTCATAACTTATGAACTGAAAAGAAGAAAAATCCATTTGATACATTGGCTTTAATACTGAGTAAAAACTGTTGATTTTACTATCAATATCTTGTATGAAATTTGGTGCATACCTTTCCAGATGAGTGAATTTTTCTTCATAAGCAGCCATTAAGTCATCCTCCTACCTCAATTCTCGGAATTGATTCTTCATCCTAAGATGAACCACCTTAAGAAAATTTTTCTCAGGAAACATACCTTTGAATTCATCCTAATAAATGGCATCAATCTACTCACTATCCTTGATATTTTTCCTCATCAACCACCATTAATCAGCTTCACCATCAAAAATATAAATAACAAGACTAACCTTTTGATGTTATGAACACCTCATAACACCGAAAATATTCTCTAGTGATTTAATCAACCCTTCTGTTAGAACAGGGTCAGATGATCCTCTGAATGATGGGGGGTGTTGCCTCATGAAATGCTCCACTACTGACATATTCCTTTTTGGTTAATCTGGCTGATCTCACGGATGGATACCACCACCATTTATAGCCTGATCCAACTATACCATCACTACAAAAAACTGTTCAGTTCTGATTCCGGCCATCTTAGGTTTCTAATTTGGAAGGTTTTCTTCCTCTCGATGTCGTCATTCGTAGCTACCCTTTTTCCTCTGCAGAAAACCATTATGAACCCAGAAATATCTTAGGCAAACCACCATGATAATCTGTAAATTCTAAATCACTTCAATATTACCATAAACCAATTTATGGACATTAATTTAACAATATCCTAACTTCTAAAGTTATCTAAACTGACCACTGATACCAACTATAAGGACACGGCCTTAAACATTAAATAATCTTGAATTTAATGAATAATTTTCATTTTTGATCTATTCAGGTTTATAGTTTTAGAAAATTCGGCCATAACTATTACATTACATCTAAATAATTACAAATTAGACATTTCTACTCAATTTCCATTTTTTCAGAAAAATAAAAATTCTAGAAAAAAAGAGTCATGTCAAGTTCCATGTTTTAGACAGCATGACTTTTCCTTGATCCCATCTTTGACCCAATCCATCTTTAAGTCTGGTGAAAAACATTTCAAAACATGGGATGAGCATAAAAATCTCTATAAGGTTTTTAAACCAAAGAAAGAAAATATTAGTTCATCCTTAAATACATAACATAATCTATTTAACAGACCTCATAGAATCATAAGATTTATTAATAACACATAGAAATAATAATTCATAAAAGAAACTTGTGGCATCCATATCATACTTACATTGTAGTTATCAATGCTACATAGGGAGTTACATTCGGAATACCCATCACACTATATTCCCTATATCTCTTAGGAGAAACATTCATGTTTACCTACATCAAGTTACCCATTGAATTGGAGAGCTATCTCAGGCTTACCCACCCTAAGTTTATCATGTAACCACCCATATATGTAAATAGTGCCTACAAACCATAACATATTCATAGCACATAAAACAAATATAAATGAAAGTTAACATTTCCACTTTGCAATTAGAATATATCATTTAATTATATTGACATAAAAAAACCATTATCAAAACCATTTTCAATACCAAAATATGTAAAAGATTATATGGTATTTACTTTACTTTTAAAAAACATTATGGCTTGTTAGGGATTCCATAGATCAAATAATACTCGTGGCAGTGGATGAATGCTACATTCATTTCTATTTGTTTTTTTAATGGAATTAAAATATAATGATACATATATATATTTCAATTCTAGTATAATATCATATATAATATCATTAAATCTATCCTTTATACATCCCACATATGGCATTAATGAGTCATATAACATTGAGGGGGCGGTATTCCGCATTTCCTCAAATGAAATTACTGTGTTTACCCATAATGGAAACCATAAAGGTTTGATATAATTGGAAAATACTGAATAATAAATAAAAAAACATAGTATATATGATATATAAATATAGTTCCATCATAATGTCTACAATGAGAGGCGGTTGGAGATAATTGAACAATCATCATTTCGTGAGAAGTTATTTTTCCATCCACAGAAATAGTTTGTTCATTACCCATTAGATGGATGTGTGTGTAAGTTTAGTTAGAATACTTATCATAAAAACATCCTAGTATATTGAGAATACTAATGTTGTTATAAAATGAAGGAATAAAAAGTGTTATGGGGTTGGATAAGTAAAATAAAACAAAATAACATAAGAGAATATGTTACCTTTAAATTAGGTAACTCCATTTTGATTGAACTAAAAGGGTTTGTTGAAGTGCCTTATACCTATGTTAAGGATTCTAGGAGGAGGTGATGGATTTAAGGAGCTTAATTGGGTAGAGGTTTGATGATTCAAGTGGCTTGAGAGGTGTGAGGAAGGGGTATAGGTGAGGAATATTTATAAGGGGGGGAGGGGATCTTTAGGATAGTGTGAAATTATTATTTTATTACATAAGGATTTTCGGTTTCTAAATGTCGAAAACCAATTAAAGTAGAAGATAAGATGACAAAAAATCGAAATAAAATCATCCAATATGAATTGGACAGGTTTTGGATGTAATTGTTTATTTATAATCTTATTTATTGAAATCATTTATTAATGAGGTAAACACTACATCATTTTTGTGTCATAAATAATTTAATTTATTTAATGTCTACAAATTATAAAAAAATACAATGATGTATGAAATATTTTTATATTTCCAAAGAATATTTATAGTCGAAAATATAACTTGTATAACCCTATATAAAAATTAATTTACTAAAAGATATTTGTTAATGTCATTTTTGTCATTACTTTAAGTTAATAAAAATAAAGTGTCATTATCACTCCCATGTGGCCCCATGGGGTCCCAAAATAGAACCAAGGATACCCATTGTTGGAATTATTTCAACCAATAGGATTATGAAACATGTTAGGGTAATTTTATCTTATTATAGTAATATTTTCTTACCCATCTTTACCTGATTTACCCTTTAACCATGGTAAATAAAATATTTACTGAAGTAAATATTCATAATGTATAAAAATAAAAGATACAGATTTACACAATTTGGACCTCTTGATTCCAAATTTGGAATCCATTTTTCCAAATTCAAAACACAGAAGTGGTAGAGATTAATTTAAAATTAATTCCCGCTGTCAAAACAAAAGGCTTGTTTTTATGAAATAATACCAATCAAAACATTGACACTTTTTTATGTCCAATTTCAAATTGAAATTAATTTCAATAACCAAAATTTGATTAAATGTTAAAAATAAAATCTAATTACACTTTAAATTCAATTGAAAAGATAATATAACCATATAATTAAATTAGATTAAAAGGAAGTTTTGAATTAAAATAAAGTATTTTTAACTATTCATCAAAAATTGAATTTTATCAGAAAATACCATAAACTTTCCCCAATTGAATTTTGATGTTGTGATTGAAAATAAGATTTTTATTTTGTCAAATATAACATATAAAAGTTACCAAAACTATATTTAAAGAGGTTTCACAATTAAATGGCAGTAAATCAACCTTTAAAAGTAAATTATGCTTAAAATTAGATTTATTCACATTTTAATCCTCTAACTTTTATTGGATAAATGTAAAAAAATTTAAAAAATCATGTATAATCATATTTTAGTTAGATCTGTTCATTCCTTCCAATACAATTTCTAGGCATTAACTACGATTTAAAATAAAAATATTATATTATTATTATGCAACGTAAGATTTCAGTGAAACACGTTGTTGTGTATCGGGTAAGCCATCTAACATAGCAACCCCATTAAGGTAAACATAATGTTTAATTCACAAAATATTAATTAAAATGAAAATGTATTATTTCATTATTTACCTGGGATGTTACATTTTTAATGGTGAGTAATGATATTTTGGTAGATGGTTCATTTGGTTAAGGTATATATAACATCATGGTTGAATATATCATTTAAAATGAATGAGTATTTAGGTAGAATACATTTGAAATTTTGGAAATGTAAATTTAATGGTATGATATAACCTTTGAGGTTAAAACATTCTTTAATGTGGAGGTTATTGAGGTTATTTTGGTTGTAGATTTATTTATGAAATGGTCTAAGTGGATCCATTGTTTTTATTAGGGAAATTTTGGAGTTAAGGAAATTTTTCATCAAATAAATGATTATAAATTGTGGATTTTGTCTTACCATATCATAAGAAATGCAGTTTTGGTTAATATTTCAAAAAATGTGTATATATTGATATCCATTTATAGATTTTGAAGTTCATTTTAGTGCATTAGGTATGAAAATATCATCTTTAATACTCATCAATTTGACAAATTATATGATTTTGTGGTGGAAATTGATTAAAGGATAAAATTATATTTCTCATGTAATTATATTTACTTATTTTCATAGTCTATATAAAAATTAATTCCTTAACTCTAGTAAAATTACCTTGAAACAAAAAAAAAATTCTTAATACCATCATTTTTATAAATCAATTGTTTATATTTTTTTGGTTATTAAATTTCTCAATATCATTCACTCTCATAAGATCAATGATTTATGTCATACTCTACAATTATATGTACATTAATATTCTTCAATGTTCATATTTTAACATTGTATTAATGTTCACCTATTTCGAAACCTAGTTTTATTTTATTTTACAAAAACATTGTATTTCTCTTTCCCTCTTTTTAAGAGGATGTTTGATTAACCCATTTTACAATGTGGGTTTTCAATAAAGGGATTTTCAAATATCCTAACCTTGATTAACAAGTACAAGTTTTAATTTCTTGGATTGAATTTATTAAATGGGGGAGAATGTGGCCCCTTGATATTTAAAAATAACACCAAGTTCGATATTGTATATGACATGCAACACCAAGCTTAAACGAACTATGAAATATTATTTGGACTATTATAAGATAGTCGTTAAATTTTAGATAATAATAAGATTAACCACATTATGAAATTTATATATTAATTTCCCGACCAATAAAAATTTATTGATAAATTATTTGGAAATAAGAAAGATATTTTTTGGTAAATGGATTTTATTCATCAAAATACATTTTCCTCACAAATAGTTTTTTATTTTCGGAATATTATAATTAGTTTTTTTAAATATTTAGAAATTATATTTTATAAAATGATTATAAGTTTTTATATATGCATACTAAAATTATATTAGGGTGAAATTTTTGTATTTTTATGAACAGATTAGTTTTACAGTGAATACTGAAAAAATATTGAATTTTATTGAAAACTATATTTCATTTCAATTATTTACAAAGTAGTATATTTTTAAAATAGTTTAAAGGAAAAATTAGGTCTCTTTTATTAGAAATAATCTATTTTAGTTTTTTGGAATAAATCTTATTTGTTAATTTTCAATGAAAATATTTATATTCTTAAAATGTAAGTTTTTTGAAAAAAATTGTTTTCATTACATTTTGGGTTTTTATTTTATATTAATTTCAGGAACTTATAGAATGTTTATTTTGAATAATTAATTAAATATTTTTAATTAGGATTTCAAAATACGGGGAATAGGATTATTTTATTTTCTGTCCATATAGAGAGTAACCATAGTAAATTTTCGATACCACAGAAAATATAAAATCTATTAGTAAGGGTTAAAAATCAAGATAATGAATAAATTTAATTCAAACACTTAAATTAATTTCATTAGATGAGTCTATTTCATCCTTAATCATAAAATATTCTATAATGGAACATTTTTTATTTAAAATTAATTTTTTCCTTTATAATGATTATGTAAAAGATAAACTCTAAACTGACATATTCTTACTTTTAATATCTATAATATTTTATGATAGAGATAAAAACAACTTATTTTTGGGTGTAAATTTTTATATTAAATTTGAATTAGTTTTTATTTATAATGGTAATTTCATTATAATATTTAGTGATTTAATAATTTTATTAACTAATTACGTAACACCTATAGAGAATATATATTCAATTAATAGAAAAGACATTAATGATATTAAAAATATAAAAAGTAATACAATTTGGAAGAATTATTCTATTAAATGAATTTAATAGATAAATATAATATACTAGGAATGTTTTAACTATTTATATTCTAATTTTGTTACTCTAATGTTACCTTAAAAGTGAAATTAATCAAATAGTTTCAAAAATGAAATTAATGATATTTTATGTTATGTAATATTTTATTAAATAATAAAATAATCATAAAACATAAGAGGAAAAATATGGTTATAAATTCTATAAAATTTCACCCCTTGGGCATTTATGAGTTATTTTTTACCTAATATGGAACATAATAACATATTAATATTTAAGAAGTCATTAACTCTATTAAGATTTAAATTAGTTAACCATGGGTTTGAACCAAAATATAATGTTTAAAATGGAAAACAAATATTTATAATTTCAATTGGATAATTATATTTCAACCTTATCCATTTTTTATTATATTATATAGCCATTTGGAATAATTTCTCTAGACAATGACTTTATTATATCGTAATATTTTTAGTAATTCCAAGTGCATCAATTCTATCCCTTATAAAAGGAAACCATTTATCTCTTTTACAGACACCACATTAATCCCTATGGATCAACCAAAACCTACCCAATTATCAGAAAAATTTTATATACTCAATGTAGTTGTGTTTTTATCTTAAAATACAATTTTAAATTCCCTTAAAAGGGTATCTAAATGAGGACTCACAAAGAAAAGGCGATCATCTTACCCGATTCATTTCAATTTATTTATTCTTATAGGTCCTATAAATATGTTTAATTTATCATAAAATAAAAATATCAGCATCCTAAATATACTAATATGTTATCATTATTATTATATAACCACCAATATCCAAACTCTTTTCCACCAAATGAGAAGTGGAAGTATTGTTGTTGAATACATGTGGACTACCACCTTCACATAGTGATATAATTAATTTTTCATCATCACATTTCATTGATCGATATTACGAACAGTTTAATATTTATACAATAAATATAAGAAATTATAATTATTCTATAATTATGATTTCATATCTTACTTATTACCTTTTCATATGTTGGGAAACGATAACGTCACTCGAGCATACATGTGTACTACCCCCTCCAAGAAGCAATGTGATCATTTATCAATTCTTAATTACATGGATGGTAATAAATATATATTTAGTTAAAATACATGATACAAAAAAAATATTTTTCAAAATTTTAATTATTATTTACCTTTCTTTCATTTCATCCGTCA
The DNA here is from genome assembly GCA_963277665.1 of Viscum album. Classification (NCBI taxonomy): domain Eukaryota; kingdom Viridiplantae; phylum Streptophyta; class Magnoliopsida; order Santalales; family Viscaceae; genus Viscum; species Viscum album. The sequence continues at coordinate 860,266,842 of OY728123.1, read as the reverse complement.
AAAATTGAAAATAGTTTGCATGCCTACGTTCGACATACTATCTCCATGAATATATATATATATATATAATTATTATATATGATATTAATATCTTTATTAACATTTTATAGATTATGAAATTATGATCAATGTACAAGTACCGAACTTCCAAACCAAAATTCATTGGAAAAATGAAACAGGTCACACCCCTAAACTATGATTTCGATAATCAATTTTTAATAAATTTTTGTTGAAATGTTATAATAGGATCATATAGGATATTATAATTATTTTTCTGATTATTTTATAAAATTATGATAAATTTAAATCTATTATACATGATTTTAGAGTTCTTTAAATGAAAGTGGAACTCGGTGTAAGGGTTAATCATCTCTAGTTGTCTTATTTGGGACATATGTTATATTATGAACCTATATTGTTTTATGAAAGTAATATAAAAATAAATTAACATGTTATATCTTGAATATCCTTATTTAATTTATATTTAGGTTTTAATTAGAATTTAATCTATCATGTAACTTACGATTAACAAGTTACAAAATTGTAAGGATTTTAAGATACAATCTCATTGTTTACCAAGATTGATCACCTTTAAGTTTCTAATGATGAAATTTCATAAACTAACTCTCAATAATCCCATGAATGTTATTATAATATTATTATTTTAGGATATTACATGTTTTTTCATTCATTTTTTCATTTTTATGAAATGAATGGAAGGAAATAATTGTTTTAATAAAAACTGAATTTATTTCTCTCTTTGGCAGAAAAACATTTTATTCCTTATCTGTGTTTTCTAAAAATGTTTTCAATAATTTTTTATTATAATGAAATTATTTTTTAATGTAATTTTTACAAAATATTATCTTTTTTGAAGTGGATTTAAAGTAATATTCTTTTCAATTTTCAAATGGTGAACTTTTGAATTTTAATCAAATATCTGAAAGGAATAATTTTTTTATGTACAAAGCATGCATGGAATTTACCAACATAATAACCCCTCAATTATTTAAATATTACCATATAATTTATCAATAGTGTTTCTAAATAAAAAATTTTCCTTTACAATTTTGAAATTTTTAGATTTTAAATAAGTTATTTCAAAATGAAAATTTTATTTTCCTCAATAAATGTTCTAAGTGATCTTATAATGGTATTCTGATCTATATTAACATCCTTTTATGTTATGTTTACATTACAGGGGAAGTGATAAAATGGATACAATTAAATTTAATAATTAATATTGATTATGATAAGGATGATTTAAGGATGATTCCATGAAACATGTTTCCTTCCCACATGTTAATTAAGATATAAAACCCATCTATTTTCTACAGGTTATTCAATAATGAAATGATGAACTTATATAAATCATATTTACTATTCATGGGTAATTATATGATGAATGTTTTATGATATTGTTTAATATATATTATTTTCATTACGGGATATATAGGACCCATATTATATATCCCGCCAATATATTTGATAAAGATTGGTATCTCATGAGATAATAAGGAATGAAATTGGGAGTTTTGCATGTTTAGTAAGGTAATATAACTAGTATGATAAACATAGGATTGAACCTTGGATAAGGATATGATGGTTTAAATATTTAATTGAATAAACTAGAGTATTATTTTCAATTAGTGTTGACTAATAAGTAAATTATTTTTCATTCTTATTGGTATGCCAATAACTTATTTCCTATAATAACATCATGCTCCCATGGATTATGTTAATGGATTCCATTCAGATTCATGACCTATGAATTACTAAGATTTATTCCATTATTTAGGATTATGATCTATGATACTCTAATTATGGTTTTTAAATTTCATTGTCAAGTTATCATTCCATTATGTTCATGTTATGCATAAGTATTCATTAATATCTCCGTTTTTTATCATTAATGAGCATATGATATCACCATTTATTATGTTTTCTTTCCCATAGTTATGAAGAAAGGTTTTAAGTTTGAAATTTCAAATAAGGATGATATTATTGAATAACTTAGTGGGATATTTTTTAGATATCATATGAACATTTTTTTTATATAAATGTGTTTCTAATGATACTAGACCATTATGATTCTAGCATGTATCGCAATGTTATTTAATGAATATTTATCCATTATGATGATATATATATATATTAAAATTATGTGTATCTATACTATATTTGGACACGTTAATGCCATGTGTTTTAAAAAATAAACCATAGTCCATATATGATTCAATTTTCCTTTTATAGAAACATTCTTTCCCCCTAAAGAGTTAATGAGGGATTAAAACAAAAATATAATGGTGAAAATTATCTAAACATGTCCAAATTTTATTGTATGTGAGTATTTTGAATATTCATAGTCTTAAACTGTAATTATATCAATTTTTATCCATTTGAACATGAAAATTAATTTATATTAATTTAATAATTTATGAAATTTCAAGAATTACATTCCCTCACAAGTTAAAGGGAAGTCGGTCTCATATTATCTCTAAACATCATGATACATTTAGTTTTGAAAATAAATGCCATAATAATTTCCTATTTCCCTTAACCACACCCTAGAGATTCTATAATTTTTAAAATAACTCCCTTTCAGTGCTTAAGGTGTAATCTAAAAGTGGTTTCTGAATGAGGAGGTACAAATCTTAACCGATAATTTTGCATTTTATTTATTCTTATACCTCCTCTAAATACATTGTATACATTATAAAAAAATTACTTTTTATCTAAACTATAAATATTTTTTATAATTTATTTAAAACCATTTTTCACCACTTTTCCATCCTACATTAAGTGAAAAGATTGCTCGTGTGTATGTACGGCTTACCTTCTCCACATAGTAGTGTAATTAAATTTTCAAGCTACCATTACTTATATGGTTATAAAGATAGAAATAATGAATTGATTTGATATACAGGATATAATAATTATTCTTTTAAGGTGAATTATAATTTAATTTTCTTTTGTTCCATGTTGAAAAAATGAAATGTGTGTACATGTGTACGTACGCCCTACCATATCCATGAACAGTGTAATTAATTTTTTTAACTCTATATTTTATGGAAGAATATAAATATATATGTATGTATGAATATTTATATGTATGTTTAATATATATTAAAATTATATCATGGTAATCATTCTAGATATTGTGTATCAATGATCAAGACTCAAGGACCTAATCTACCGAACCAAAACATACATGAAAAATAATGCAGTTATTTCAAAAAATAATTATTTTAATAAATAATTGTTAATAAATGGATGGTAAAATTTTATAAGTAAATAATATATGGCATTATATATATTATTATAGATATTTGATATATTAATAAAAATTATTTATTTATTATAAAATAGGATCGAACACAAACAAATCTAGTTGGTCTTGAGTTATAGGTTTGTCTTCTCAAAATCTCTTCTTTGGGACATATGTTATGATAAGAACCTCTCTTCTTTTATGAGTTTTATATACATATAATTTGAAATTTTATAACATGTATCTCCTTATTTAATTATAATTAGTGTTTCATTTGAATTTATTATTTAATAGGGCTTAGGATTCATAAGTTACCAAAGTGGTAAGAGATTATATTATAATTTCAAATATCTCCTTACTAGACCAAACCCAAATTGCCCAATGGATATTTCAAAGAAAAATTAGAGAATTAGGAAGATTTTCTGAACATAGTATCTAACATGGATAATCAACTACTGGAAGAAATTCCTAAAGAGGAAGAAATTTATGCGTTCATGATAAACCTCAACCATGAGAGTGTGTTGAGCCCTAATAGCTTCCCCGACACATTTTATAGGGGATATTGGGATGTGGCTAAGAGATATATTGTTATAGACATATAGAAATTTTTTCATGGAGGACCCCCCCCCCCCCATGAGTTTCCCGTTCTATGACCCTTGTTCTCATACCAAAGAATATGTACCCCTCCTCCCTCATTCACAATAGACCATTGAACAAGTGTAATTTCCCCTATATGATTTCTGTGATCATCATCAACTCAAGGTTGTCCATGAACATCCCCCATTGTACCTCTATTGAGAATCATGACATTGTGAAGGGCTGCTCGGTCCAATGATATATTACTTTGTCTCAGGAATTGAAAACAGGCACCAATACCAAGACTCACGAGTTAAATATGGAAATCAATCTAGACATGAATAAGTATTTTGATAAAATTGAATGGGGACTCATCAAAAAATGTTAAATTGTATGGGTATCTCTTCCTGGGGATCTGACCTCATATTCATATGTTGTATCTCCTCATGGATAGTTGTATCATTCATTGGGAGGACACATGGTATCTACAAGGTGACATGCAGATTATATAAAGGATATCCAATATCTTTGATCATATTCATTTTCATAGAGGATACCCACATCCTCCTTATCAATAGTGGTATGTCTAATAGAGAAATACTCAATTATCATAGAAAAATGAATCTTCCTTAAATTTACAATTTTATGTTTGACAAGGACATCATCATTTTCATTAATACTAGTAGGAGATCTTTTCAAGGTATTAATATGAATCTGGAAGAATATTGTTACTAGAGTAGCTAGGTTATCAATAAATCCAAGAGTAACATCTATATATCAAACAGATGTGATTCTAGTCAGGTTATATCCATGTGTAGCAGAATTAATATTTAGAGAGAAACCTTCCGAATGGAATACCTGAGCACTCTGATCTCTCCATGTAGACTGCTAATTTGACCCTTTGACCACATAGTGATATAGATAGCAGGATGTGTTCTTAATTGTAAAAATAAATACCTATCCTTTGGGGGAAATATTTCCTTCATTAATTGTGTCCTATAATCTATATTTTCCCATGATCTGGCTTCCACCAACGTGTATAAAGGTTTCATTAATATGATTGATAATATTTTTTCCATATTTATTTTGAATCCCCTATCAAAAGTTAAGTAGCACTTGGTTTAATGGGATAGGATGGAAAGGCCCATCAATGAAGTAGGGATTAACATTAGGAGCCTAGCTGACAAGATCCACTGCATGCATGAAAACAGTTCATGGTAAATGGTATAATAACACACTCTTTGGGGGAACATCATGTCCTGTAACTATTCAGGCAATAAGAAAGCTGCTAGTGATGATGCATCTCCCTTCTAGTCCATGATATACCCCCTCATCCCAAACCTGCAGTAGCACTCTTGATGGATATTAGGGAAATGGGACTTCCTCTTCTAGTAACACAACTAGGTAGGTTTTGTAATTGGTTTCCTGGGATTCCTTGCCCCAAAAATCTTTTTTAAGGATAAAATCCTATATCAGATGTTTATCAGGGCTAATCTGGATAAGAACCATAAATATATATTTGATTTAATTTTCATTAACTCATAACTAGATAAGTGTGTATTCAATCATTAAAACACATGGTAATTCACTACAAGGGAATAACGAAAGATCATGATATCTCAGGATCAATGGAATAGATGGAATGGAATGGTTTGGTGAAACAAAATTACAAAAAAATTAACTTTTAATCTATAAGATAAGGAATCATTTTTTCCTTATAGATTATAACACCAAAAAGGTAGGAATAAGCATGGTATATAGATTCCACTACTGTAAAAACAAGCAGGAGGAGAGAACAAACAATATTTTATTTGAAGAAGATTGGGATCAAGCTGTTTGGAGGTTCTTCAATAAATTTACTAAATTATTCTATTATGATCATCGTGATGCCATTTTTTTTAAGTGATGGATCCATGGGATGAATTATTGGGGTGTATAAAATATGTAAAGAACTATTTTTGTTTGTGATGGATGTTGGTTCTTAAGTAATGCTAGGAATCATGCTACATATAAGTAGTTTCTTTCTAGAGGGAGGTTAATCAATGTCAGAATAACAAACCTATTTGTCGATATGTTTAGTCATCTCAGTAACTGGTGGGAATATCCTTCAATAAGATTTCTTCAAGTTATCAATTCATCAAATAAACCTTAAATCAATGAATCATAGGGAAAATGGGTGATTTGGCATCCACCAACCATAGTTTTAAATCTTAATACTGATAGTTCCTACACCTTGGGTGTCATATAAGGAGGAGGGGCTATTCACGACAGCTGAGGGAGTGTCGTTTTGGACGTTACTACTTATTATGGTTAAGGAAATTATATTCAAGTGAAGGCCAATGTAATGCCTACCAGGTGAAACCTATGCAACCATGATTATATCAACCCCACTGAAATTGAAACCAACTCCATGATCTTACAGGAGTCCTTTGATGGAAAAGGCTTGACCCCATGGTCTATATCTTAAATTATTAGAATATGTAGATCTATCATCAACAATAATATATATGTATCCCAAACATGGAGAGAGGTTAAAAAGGTTGCATACCACCTTGCATCATTGGGGGATCGTTGCTCCAACATCACATGCTTCCTAAACATTAATTACATAAACCTAAGAGAGTTAATTTGATCAGATGGGATACTCTTATACTCCATTATTTTTTTCCTCCCAAGGCCTCGGGTTTTACCTATTTTATTTTGAGCCTCTATTCCTTGAATAAAAATATGATGATAGATGGATATTATGTTACAACAATATTTTTATCAATATTTTTTAGTATTAAGTTTATGATAACAAAATTCCATGATATATTTCCAAAAATATCATAAATATTAGAACCTCCAGATATTACATGATAATACATGTTTTCATGTAAATTTAATCACTTTAATTTCTCAAGATACCGAAATATCTTCTTTAAGAAACACTGACTATATTTTTATCCTCAGCCAAAAATAATTTTTCTCTCAAATCATTGTTTTCAGAAAAACATTTTCAAGATTTTTTATAATATTATCCTATGATTATTTAAATTCATTTTTAATAATTTTTTAATTTCAAAATAATGGTTTAAAATGAATATTATTGACATTTTATAAATGATATTCTTTTTACTTTTTATGAAAAATGTGAAATTAATCATTTATTAAGGTAAATATCATATATTAAATTTTTCACAATCAGGAATTTTAATATTTTAAACCTTATAATACAATTTTTCATGTTTTATTTTAAAGAAAAAATTTCTATACTATTTTGTAAATTTATAGATTATAAAAAAACTGATTTCAAAATGGATGTTTTATTTTCCTAAAGAAATATTCCAAGTGGCCTTTCAATGAAAATTTTCCCTATTGTTAAAATAATTTAACATTAGATAAGATTTATTGTGGTGATGATCCAATGATTCCCTCTTTATTATTTCATTTCATGGTTTATTGATATGATGATGAAATGGAAATGAAATCTATTTTCTTTCCCTTAGATAAAGATATGATTAAAATTTTATGATCTTGTGGAAAACATATGAATGTATTTTTAATTATGTGATGGGTCAGCCTAGAATTCTATATCTCTAAAATGAATTTTGTAATGATTAATGATCTATGAGCTCAAGGGGTTTATGGTATGTTATCCTAAGGAGGAAAGAGAAACATGGGTTGTTAACCCATGATTGAAAGAGGTCACATGGCAGGTTATCCCAATCATGAAAGAGGGTACACTGGAGGGTATCACATGCCCAAAGTAGGTACCTGAGTGGTTATCTGAATACTAACATGTTATTAATGTATTTATGGGTATACTTACATAACATTTCAATGATTGTAATTATTAAACACTATATTCCTTTCTTTTATGACATGATCTTATTCCAATGTTATTTTAATGCCTCGTGTTCTTTGATCCTTTTTCTAATACATGTCTTATAAACATCCAATCCTTATTCCTTGACTAATGTTTATGATCTATGAATTTTTTGGTATGATTTTTAAAGGTTAATTTTGTATTCTCATATATTTTTTGAAAAAATTATGGTTAAATAATTATTTACATAACCCATGTTTACCCTTTATGGGAATATGATCATTCCATTTTTTATGTTTTCTTTTACCTAGGATGTAAAGAAATGTTTTAAGTATTATGTTTATAAGAATGTTTCTACTTATGCATACTGATTCAGATATGATGTAAATCTTATAAGAACTAGTTTTTTATATATCAATTTTTCTAACAACACTAAACCTTTACAATTATATCATGGATCATAATGTTATTTAATTAATATTCATTTAATAAGATATAATATTTATGTATAAAAATTATTGTTCACTATAGTTGGTATCATAGTTGAGTTTATTCAATATTTAGAAATTATGATTAATGAACTATAATTATAACCTTTGGTATAATTTGACATATAAGATAACATCCTAATGATTTTCTAATGAAGTGATAATGTGTTCTTCCTAGAAATAAATCCATTTCTATATACTACAAGTGGATGTGGTTTTGACATATATTCATATATGGGTAAAAACCCAAAAAATAGTTGTTCAAGTATATCATGACTATTATTCTGGTGCACAGTGAATGTTCCCATGCTACATACCTTGTTTGACACTCTCATGGTATATTCATGGGTTAATTAACATTTTCATTATAAACCATTATAACAGACTTGAATAGATGATGACCATAAATGACTTAGTTTAAACCAAATGTGTCATAGATTGAAATGAAGGTTTCATAATTTAGATATCATATAATTGATTTTTCATGATACCTAACTGTAAATATTTTTCTCACACTAAACTCTTTGTTTTTAGTTTATGGTTTAAATTAAGATAATTCAATTTAATCATGATGGAAAATGGAATGATGGTTCTCTTTAGAAACTAAATGAAAAAGGAGATAGAATTTGAAAAAAATTATTATTCCTAATCAGTTATCCTATTATATAATTAACAAATTCAATATTAGTAAGTTCCATAAAGACACTAATAATTAAATGATGGAGTTTCATAAAGACCATATAAGAATGAAGATTCAGCTTCCTATATATTGAGTATTTGGTAAGAATCCCTAAATGGAATGTCTCTAGGTAACATGAAGACATTGATTTTGTAAAAACAATGGGAATAGACCAAGTAACTGCTGAGGAAAAATGAAAAGTTCAATGGGTGGAAATATGTTTCATCCTACGGTCTCATTTATATTTCAATTTCTCAAGTGTGGGAAATATGGTCATTATCCAATCTATTTCCCTAATACATGGGTTAACTTCTTGAGGAAGGACAGACCTATGTTATGTCAATCATAAACGTGAAAGGAGTGAAGTGTTTAGGTATTGGAATATTTTAATTATATTTTAGAAGTTTTATATCAATGATATTATCTATATAAGAATCCTAAAATGTTTATGGATTTTTCAATATTAGTTTTTCTTTAAGGATATAATAACATATTATTCAACGGTTCTCATAATAATGTAAATTAATTTAGTGGTAGGGTGATAATATTTATTTGGGATAAATAGATTATTGAAATCAATGGTATTGTATTGATGACTTTTAATTATTTATCATTTTGATGAAAAAGTGATTTAGGTCATGTTTTATGAACTTTATTACATTTTTTTATTTATGAAATATATTCAATAGTCTATGATTTTAGGTTAATAATAAGGATTTATTTATGTTTTGAAACAAAATATATGTTTTTAGGTGAGGTTAACTTAAGAGTTACAGATAACATCATAGGTTTATATGTTTATGTTTGGACATATGTTCTCCCCTTTAGAGGTTTTAAGTGATGGTATTTTAGGGTGATTGAAATACTTTAATAGGTTTCTGGAAGAATACACTATTTAGGTTTAAATAACACATCATGTTAGTATAAGATTTTATGGTATGTTAAATTTAGTCTATTTTATAATGGGATAAGGGTAATCTTGATAGTTTAAATGTGATTTAGTAACAACGTGATATTTTCTGAAATATTAATGGTCAAAATAAGGATTATATTTCATGTTAGTATCTAAAATTTATTGATGATGTTTTGGTAAAGTTTACTACTTTATAAGATTACATAGTTATTTATCATGTTTATTGATTATATTTTGGGATTTTTTTAACCAGTTTGAGGTATAAATAACCCATTAGTGTAAAAAGTGATTAAATATGATAGATTATTTGGGAAGAATGAAATTAAATTTTTGAAGATGTACGTTGAAGTTTGTGATATAACCTTTTAGGTAAAATCATTATTTAATGTTAATGTTATTGATTTAATTTTTTACATAGGGTAATTCAATTATCAAATGATTTAATCTTAACATTGTGTGTTATTATTAACAATTTCGTGATTGTTGTTTTATTTCTATATGTGATGGTTTATTCATTTTTAGAATTATATTACCTTGTGCTTACAATTTTTAGTTTTCTTAATGTATAATTATTGGAGGAGTTTCTTGATATCATTTTTTGATACATTAGAATATAATTTTAGTGCTTTGGGAATGAAAAATTCATCCGAAATACACATAATTTAAATCAATAGATGGTATTAGGGTTGAAATTTATTTATGTATGAAATTCAACTTTTTATATAAGTATATTTCCCTTTTTTCATTGTATATATGGAAAATTAATTCCCCAACTCTAGGAAAATGATATTTATATAAAAAATTTTGTCTTATCTCCTACAAATTTGAGGATATTTTTGTATTTTTCACACCTACTTTATTTATGGTGTTGTGGCCATTAACGTTTTCTTGATCATTCACTTTATTATTATCAATGATCTTTGTTAATATTCATAATTATTTTAACATTATATTTTTCATAAATGTTTATATTTTCACATACCACTAATTTTATCCATTTTTTAATCCATGTTATATGTTATTCTATATGACCTTTATATTTCTCTTTCCATCTTTTCAGGATGTTTTATTAAACCTTTTTTTATGTGGGTCTTTAATAATAGAGTTGTCAAAAATAGAACCATGAATTACCAATAAAAATGTAGAATTTAAAGGTTTAAACTTATTAATTCTATGGTAAAATATAACACCTCAATATTTTAAAAGGACATTATGTTTGATAGCCAAAAAAATATGCAATATTGTGCTTAAAATATCCAAGAAATATTATTATTTAAATATGGTTGTTATAACCTAGCTATTGAATTGGTGGGTATTAATATGATTAACCACATTAGGATATATATATATAGTTCTTAATCTATAATACTTTATTCTTTAATTCAATGGAAATAAGAACCTAATTTTTTGTAATTTTTTTTATTATTCACAACTATGTTTTCTTTGAAATTGGTTTTTATTTATTTTTTGAGAAAATAATATCAGTAATAAAATTCATCATTTACAAAACTTTTCTGAGTAAAAAACGTTATTTTTTAATTCTTTATTTAAAAATTATCTTAAAATTAATGATTCAAATTTTTCTGGACAAATTTATTTTCAAGTGAATCGTAAAAAATAATGATATTTATTGAAAATTATATTTTTTTTATTTTCAAATTTACAAAGTTGCAGATTAATTTAAAATTATTTCAAAATAAAATTAGTTCTATTATATTATTAACAATAATATTCTTTTTATTAGGATCAAACTTATTAATGAATTTTGTATAAAAAACAATTTTTTCTTAAAATGGGATTTTTGGTAAAACAAACATTACATTTGAAATTGTATCTTAAATTTATTTATAACACATAAAAGTAATTGAATACATGGAATCAAAAGTTTAAAATATTTTAAAGAATTTCCTATTCTTTTTTGGCCAATATAAATAGTAACCATATATAATTTTGATCACATAGATAAAGTTAAAATTGGTAAAACATGGTTAAAATATTGAAAAATATCTTCAAAATATATCTAAAACATACCTTTATACTATTTTATGTGTTTAATTCATATAATTACATGATATTCCAGAAAATATATTCATTTTGTTCCATTTTCATTTGATTGTGACCTTTATATTAATTTATGAAAATAACAAATACAAAAAGTCACTCTCTAGAGTTTAATATCTAATGAATTTAAATGTAAGGATTAAAAGTGGATATGTCTTGTTCTATACACTTATTTTAAATAATAATTAATTTTTATCATTTTAATTAATTTTTTATTTTTATTGATTGTATAATTACCTTACATTATTATGCATGGTCGGCATGGTAGTTATTAAATTTATAGAAAAATAAAATAAATGATTTAAAACATATTAAAAGAAATTGGATTAATTATTTTATCAAACTAATTTTAAAGATAAATATTTCATATTAGAGATGTTATATTGTTTTATATTCAAATTTGATTTTATCATGTTATTTTAAAATTCAAATAAAATAAACAATATCGACAATAACATAACTTATATTTGATGTTAAATAATTTTAATTGTTTGAAAATTATAGAAATACATAAATGGGAAATTAGGATGATAAATATTTTATAATATCATAAATTATACATTTATTATTCAATTTTAACCTTATTAGTAAAATTGTTTCTCTTTAATATTGATAGAGTCATTGCCATGGGTGAGATTAAAAATGATTAACCAAAGGGTTGGTCCAAAATATAAGGATTAACAAGATATCTAAACCAATCAAAAATTGATTGGATGGTTATATAAAGACCATATATTCCTTATATTATAATCCTTATCATTTGGGAACCATTTTACATGAGTTAGAAACAAATTATATTACTCTATTTCATGTATTTTCCCAAATGAAATTAATGATATTATATAGTAAATAATATTTTATTAAATGTTTTAAAATTCATAAAAAACATATATTCATCCATATTAATGGGAAATGGTTTAAAATATAATGTGTGTTCCATTTTTTGTTCACTTGTCCTTTTACACTAACTTTCTTTACACCAAAATATTAAAGACATTATTTTCATTTTAATTTTCATAAAGAGTTATGGGGGGTTAAAACAAATAGATAAAGGTGAAAACATCACCTGATATTTTCAAAATTATTATTTTTTGATTATTTGGACTCATAAATGAATTTTATTATAATTATATTAATTTTTATCCATTTTAAAATAAAAACTATTTTATATACATTTATTAATTTTAGAAATTCCAAGAATGTCCATCCCTCACATATAAACGGGAACACCCTGTCAGCTTTTCCAGACACCTAAAGATCCATTTTTGGAAAATACTTACCATAATACCTTCTTATATTACTTAAACAAATCCTATATATTATTTTATTTTCAAAATATCACACATTCATGGCATAAGGTGTAAGCCAAGTGAGGTTTCTCATCGAAGAGGTGGAACTCTTGACCAAGTATTTCAGAAAAATTTCTATTCTTATACCTCCTATAAATACATGGTATCAATTATAAAATAATTTATTCTTTATACTAAATATAAAAAATTGTCCTTTTGATTATTTAAAATCAATTTTTTACCACTTACATCTTATAGAAACAAAAGATATTGCATACACATACGTATAGCTTATCGTCTCCACGTAATGGTGTAATGCGTTTTTTCATACCGAGATTAATTTTATGATTAAAAAGATGGATATTATTAATATATATGATATATATGATATAATAGTTATTCTATAATGTTAAATTACTTTTTATCTTCCTTTTATACCATCTGTCGAAAAATGGAATCAAACTTTTCATACATATGGCCTACCTTTTCCATAAACAATATCATTCATTTTTCTGTCTCTAACTTTTGTGGATGATAATACATGTATGAATATATTGAATATATATTAAAATTATATCATGATTAACATTTTTATATGATGGAACAAGTATATAGATATACGGACTAAAACCAACTAACCAAAACTTATATGAAAATTAATGTAGTTATTACCCAAAAGAATTATTTTAATACATAATTTTTGATAAACAGATGATAAAATTTTATAAGTAAATCATATATTTTGTGATATATATATATATATATATTTTATGTAATATATTTATAATATATCTATATTATTATATTTTATGTTGGAACAAGTATGAATCAATTTAGACACAAGGAAATGTTTTATCATCACAAATTTTCTTCTTTGGGATATATATTAGGATATGGGTCTGTCTTCATTTAGGAGGTGTATACACATCCTATTTGACATGTTATTAAATTCATACCTTTATTTTCATTTCATTTAAATTTTTATTTGAATTTATTCTTTCATGGGGCTTGTTATTTGAAAATTACTAATGTGGTAAGGGATTTCATTGCAATCTCATTGTTTATAGGGATTGTTTATGATTCAGCTTCATGATTTGTCACTCAGAAACATAATGTTTTTTATTCTACTATAGTTATTCCTTGATAATACATGTTTTAATATAAATTTCCACACATTATTTAAAAAATATATTGAAAGGGATTTATAATAAAAACCAATTCTATTTTTATCATTGGTCAAAAATGTATGTTCTTCTATATCCATGTTTTACCAAAATATTTGCAAGAATGTTTTCAATATTATCCTATAAATTTTTACAGTCATTTTAACCCAGGTTTTACATTTAAAAAAAATAATTTTAAATTAATATTCTAATATTCTTCCAAATTAAGTAAATTTGACATTTTACCAAATTATAGAAGGAGAATTTGATTTAACATACACATCCTGAAGACTATTTACTTTCATCAGGACTAGTCAATGTTTTGAACCTTAATTTATATGTTTCCTTGGTTTGTTTTTAGAAAATCTAAATAATATTTGAAATTTATAAAATTTAAAGAATAAATTTCAAAATAAAAATAGTATTTTCCACGGTAAATATTCTAAGTGGTTTTTCCAATGAATTTCACTTCACAAATAACATCGATTGACATTACTTAAGCATTACAAAGGATATGATCCAATTATACCATCCTTGTTATTTCTCTATATGGATAATGGTTATGGTGATGAAATATTGAGGAAACCAATTTTCTCTTACATGGGTTAAGTTATAATGAATGTTTTATGATCTTATGGAATTCATATGATAGTATTTTGGATTATGTAATTAGTGGGTGAGGAATTATATAGCTCTCAAATGAATTGGGTAAATATTAATGTTCTATGAGCTCAAAGGATAGACGTGAGGTTATACTAATCGAGGAATAGGTTTCAATGGAGGTTATCAAAATATATAAAGAGGTTTTATGGGTGGTTATCCCAATCTTAATCTAGGTACATCAGTGGTTAGACAAATCCTAACATGTAATGAAAGTCTTGGTGAGTATCCATGTAATAAAATTTATATGATTATAATTTTTCCACATGTTATGATATTATTTTATGAGATGATATTACACCAATTTTTTGTTCTCATGGATCAGATTCTATGATCCCATTATGATTCCTATCATATTTATTTCCAATAATTATACCATGACTCGTTTTTTATTTAATTATTGTTAGTCATTATTTTCAAAGGTTAATCTCATGTTCTCAAACAATTTATACTCATATTATGTTTAAATTATCAATCATATCTCCCTTGTTTACCCTTACAAAAAATATTAACTCTCACATTATTATGCTTTATTATTTCTAGGATATTAAGAGATGTTTTATGTTTCATGTGTCTAAGAAGGGTTCTAGATATAAAGAACTACATAGGAGATGATTTGGATCTTTTATGAACAAATTGTTTAAGAATCTATGCTTCCAAATAAACTAACCCTTTATGATTCTATATTTCATTATAATTTTATGTAATGAATATTCATATAATAATGTATAGTATTTATATATGAAAATTATGGGTTTTTATAAATAATTATCTTAATTTCTAACACAATGCACACATGATTCTTCTACAAGGAGTGAAAAAACAAAGAAAATTATTTTAAAAAAATAAAAAGTAATATAATTTAGATAAAATATTGTATTTCAAGATTTCTTTTGATAAATATAACATATTTTTTATATTCTAAATTTTTACATTTTAATTAATTTTTTTTGTCGAATTATGTGAGTGGTCCCAAAAATGGAATTAATGGTACTTTATGTTAAATTATATTTTAAAAATGATTTTAAATTTATAGAAGTGTTATATTAATCCATTTTAACTTGATATAATCAATAATATCAATAGTTTCCACTTATAATTCATTTTTTATTTTATAGTAACATCCATGACCCCTAAAGAGTAAAAAATATTTATATCGATGCAATCATAAAAACAGTTAGTTGGGGTTAAAACTAAGAGATGAGGGTTAAAACATCACCTAAACATATCTAAATGTTATGTTATGAGAGGTTTTATAATCACAATCATCCTATATTATAAATATACGAACATGGTGTCAACTATCATGAAAACAAATTATTATAATTTAAATCTTTGTGTAATTCCATGTTTGTCCTTTATTTCATTAGAGAAGGACGTCACCTGTCATATATTATTATAACAAACATGAGATAATTTTCATGAAAACCCATGAAACAAATTTTAATAATCCTTATGAAACTTATATTGGTTTTTTCTCTTCAGAATACCATCCATATTTCCCTTAAAAAGAATACTACAGGTGGTTTCTCAAAGAGGAAATAATCATTTCTACCAATCACTTTCATTTATCTTATTATTTAACCTCATTAAATTATATACTAAAAATTAAAATATAATAAAAAATCCCACATAATAATATATTAGTTTTTATATAATAACATTTATCAATCTTCTTCTCCATCAAATGGGGAACAAAACCATTGATAGTGTGTACATACTAAATATATTCTCCCAAACTGATATGATTCATTTTCCATTACCCCCACACATAGATGGTTGTAATTATTTATTTAGTGTCTTTATATAAAATTTATAATATAATTATCATTTCTTTAAGTTTCAATATCAACTATTTTCTTTCCATTCCTTCCATTGAAAAAAGATAATGTCCTTCATGCATACTTGTGGATTACACCTTAGTGATGCGATATAACTCATTTTCCCTTACCATATTAAATGGATGGTTTTAAAATTTTATTTAATTTAAAAATATAATAATTTTCTTATTATTAGTGCTCTATATATTATGAAACTAGGAAAAAGTTACAAGGACCACAACTGCTGAACCAAAACAATCATGAAGAATGAAACATTTAACACCATAAAACTATTATTTTAATAAATAATTACTAATAAATATGTGTTCAAAAGTTATAAGTGTGTCATATATGATATTATAATAATTTAAATGGTTCTGGAATATAAGTATTACTTGTATATATTTATTATAAAAGATAATATAATGCTTACAAATCAATTTAGACATAAGGTAAGGTTTTTCATCTCAATTTAACTTCATCAAGACTTATGATATATTATACACCAAAGTTATTTTATATAGTGGATATAAAAAAGCTTTTACATGTTATATTATAAATTTATCTTTACTCAATTTATTTTAAATTTCTTTTCACGTTTTATCATTTAAGGGGTTCTAAATGAAAAATTATTAATGATATAAGGTTTTATTTCACAATATTATCCTTATTTATGATTTCTTATGTTTATGTTTCCATTATCATAATTATAGGATCATTATATATTAATCCACTTATATTTTATTCCTAACTAGTTATTTTTAAAAAGTACAAAAAAAATTCATTTTCCTTTTTATATGTACTCAAAATTAGAAAGAATGTTTTTATGGAAAATAGACATTTTTTATTTTAGATTGTGAATCTATTTCTTCCATGCCCTTTTTGTAAAAAAAATATTTTCATGACTATTTATATTAATCTACAATGTTTTGATAATTTCATATATACACATGTTTTAGTTTCTATAAAAAATTATAGGGAATCTTCTAGTTGATTTCCTAATGAAGCACCTTATATCAATGGTGTAAAAGGAATATTTATTTTGAATATTCCTTTAAAATTTTCCATTGTTCTTTTCAAATAAACTTTTTTCCCTGATATTTTAGAATTTTAAGACTTTAGATAAGCTATTTCAAATTGAAAAGGATATTTTCCTCTATAAATGTTCCATTTATATTTTAAAATTATTTTCATTTATTTAAATATACTTTGATTAATATTATGAATTAATAAGGATATATTCTAGGGATAGAATCTGATATATTTCTCCAGGTTTCTCATAATCATTTGTACTGGGGAATTTATTGACATTTTGTATGATAATTCCTCCAATATGGATTTTTATTGACTATTAATGAATTTTCATTAAGTTATATTATATATTATAATGATGAATTAATTGGACATATTATATGATGGGTGGGGTATGGAATTATATAACACCTCAATGAATTTATAGGTCTCATCAGAAATAATAGTTTGAGTATTTTTATCATGTATTACTTTTTTATGTATTATTTCACCTCATGTGGAATTAATGGTATGATTATGATGTTCGGTATTACTTACTCCATCATTATGAAATCATTTATTGATGCCCATTAGAATATTAAAATAGTTATGTTATTCATCGATAAGTTTCAAGATCATGTGATTTCTTATATGTCATTATTTGATCATCATTTATTCCAACAATATAATTCATTCCTTATTTATTCTATGATAAATTCCACTATATGAATTCCCTTACTAAGAATATGATATCACCCATTTTCTTCATTTCCCTAAGATATGAAAAATGAATATTATGAATGATTTCAAGGATTCAATAATGTTTTTTTCAATTCTATGTATTTATATTAACAATGTTATATGGGAATATTTTTTGTATCTTGTTTTCTAAGAATACTAAACAAATCATTCATAGGTTAGGTGTTCTGTTCTATCTTCTACCAATGAAATAATTATGCACATGCACTAGGTTACTAGGGAAAGGAATTTAAATTTTTTATTAGAAAATGTTTATTATAAACATTCAGAACTAGATTTAAGGAAACAATTATTATAGAACAAAATATTAGGATAGACTCTAGGGTTTAGTCTATGTATAGGATAATATCAATATTTTTTAAGTTATTGGATGTGTGATTTACTAGAAAATGTATCCCCACCTGGATACTAGAAAGTGGATGTCATTGTAGCATAGATTCACCTAGTGGTAAACACATTGAACAATTTTGGTTGTGTATCAACTCAATCCTCACTCAGTATACAATATGTGGTCATAATATGGTACACCATTCTAAACACACATAGGGGATATGACTTGGTTTATTTATCCACTCTTTACAAAAAATTATGAATGATTTTAAAAAATGTTATGATTTGAAAATATATCCCAATGACACTATATCATTGATTTAGATGTTAATATTTTTAGATTTTTAAATACCACAATGGGTTGATAGTTATATGTTTTAACATATATTTAAAGTAATAGATAACCCTTTGAGGTCTTATATGATGATTTTAGACGATTAAGGATGTTTTGGGTGATCTTTATGGGAATATGCCACTTAGGTTTAGTATTTTTTTTAGTAAAAGGGTTATTTGAAAAAGAATGATTTTATATTATGGAAATATGTTTAATGTTATTGATAACATTTAGGGTTAGTATAATCTTTGATAATCAGATAATTATGGATTATTACAATTTAGGAATATTTGTTTTATCATATATACATCCATGGAATTGAATATTATTTTGGTGACCAAGTGATTAAAGTTATTACATTAGAAGTTTCACTATATTTTTATAGAACATTATATGATTAGGGTAAATGAAAATATTTTTTATTGATATGGGTGTTTATTTGAGGAATATATGGTGAATTTTCTTTTAGAATAATTTATGATTTTAATTATTTGATTATGATGATTCAAGATATTTATGGAAATTATTAGCATATATTGTAGATAATATGATTATGGAATATAAAATTTGGTATAAATGAGTTATTAATTTTGTTTAGATATTAATGTTATGTTTATATTGGTAGTATATTTAATAAAATCATTATAATATTTATGTTTTATTATTTTATCTTGTATTTTGAAGAGTTTTATGGTTAGTAATTTATGTAATGATTTTAGTTGAACTCTGGTAGTTATTGTAGAGGCTTTAGATATTAATATATTTGTTTTTTATATGATTTTTTATTAATATTAGATATTATATAAACATTTGATAACCATTTTGGTTATGTATAGAGATATATTGAATAAATATTCATACTTTTTTAGAACTTTTGATTCATTAAAAGTTAAGTTTATTTCTTCAGACATGAAAAATTCATCATGAATAGTCATTTTTTATAGTAAAATATGAGATATAAATTTAAATTTATTAGATCAGAACTAAAGGATAAAAATGTTTGTATGAAATTGAATGAAATCAAGTAAGCATATATTATTGTGTTCAATAAAATTGATAGTAAATGAAACTCACAACTCAAGGAAAATAATATTTACATAAAAAAATTTCTATTACATACTTTTTTGGATGAATTGATGGCCTTATTTATCCCTTAATGATTTATGGGTTTTTGGTTTTTAACTTTATCCAAAGAATTGTTTCTATCGCTCTCTATTATTCCTTGGAAGTTATTTTTGTAATCAATTTCTATATTTTCACATCTTTTTAATGTACTACTAAACATGGAATGCGAATATTTGTCGTTCTTGGTAGCCTTTAAATTCCTAACTTCCCCTTTTGAATGAACTTTTAATTATTCCTTTGTATAATGGAGATTTTCTGCAAATATATTTAAAAATATTTAACCCTTTTTTATTGAGTTAAAAATTATGAGGACTCAATTTATTTAACATTTTTTAATGCAAGACCCTAAAATTTTAAAAAAAATATTATGCTTCATATCTTACCTAACACGCAACACTGATCTTTAAGCAAAATGTGATATAATAAAAATAAATGTTATTTATATGTGTTCACTGTAACCAAGATGTTAAATTATTTTTTTGAAAAAGAATAAAAAAATTACTAAGTATATGTTTAGATATTTTATATAATGAAAATCTATTTATTAATATTTAATATATAAGAACTCAGTTTTTTGTAAAGTTGTTTTATGGTTTAAAATTTTATTTTCGCCCTAAATGGATTTATTTGATTTTGTATGAAAATTTATAATTAATTTAAAAATATTTTAGAAATTTTATTCGATAAAATTCACATAAATTTTTTAAATATTTACATCAAATTTATCTTAGGGTAAATTTTGGAAATGTTTTTTAAAAAGATTGATTTTCCATTTAAAAGTAAAAAATGATGATTTTTTGTTATGATGACATTTCATTTTATTAAATAAAGTAATTTAAAAGTATAATTATGTTTGGAATTTTATAATAAAGTAAAATAATATTTCTTTAATTATATTTAATATATTTAATATATTTAATTACATAGGAAATAGCATTATATTTTATTTTTTTATAGGTACATTTTAAGGCTCATAAAAACTTTCTCTAAAAAAGGTCTTTCATTGTATGTTATGAATTTAGATTAAAATTGATTCATAAAACATATAAATATTGAAAAATAAAATTTATAATCCATATTTGGAATTATAAGTTTAAAATCATTTAAATATGTCACTTTTATTTTTTGTTATTATGAACAGTGACTGGGGTAAATATGTGTCACCTCAATTTGGGTAAAATGGGATAAACATGGTCAAAAATAAATAATAAGATATAAAAACCATCCAAACACTTTCATATACTTCATCGTATGAGCTTAATTTAAACAAACCATTCATATACTAAAAAATTTGGTATTTAGTTACATTTTTATTAGATAAATATTATTATATTATTTTTCGTAATGGAAAATTTTATAATGTCTATTTCTTACTTTTATAATCTATAATGTTTTTAACAGGGATAAAAATTGTTTTTTAATTGTTCTAAAATTTTATATTTGATATAAATAAATTTATATTATTATTATAATTTATTTTAATTTAAATTAATTATGTAGTTAACATAAACTCTTATGCAATATCGATACAATGCGTGTCCAAGGAGTAGAAAAATCAAGTAAATGATTTTAACAATGTTAAATGTAATATAATTTGGATGAATTACTATGTTTTATGAATTATTTAGAAATACATAACATATCATCCCCATATTAAAACATTATATTCTAATTATATTATAGTCTTCTAATATTTTAATGTCATTTTATGTGGTTAGTCTTGAACATTAATTCAAGGGTAAATTATGTTGAATAATATTTTATTAGATGACATAAAATTCATAAAAATCTTATATTTATCCAATTTAATGTGATACTATTGATAATAATGCCCATGATCCAATTATTGGTAATTTTTTATTTTAGTATGACTTTATTGACTTCTAAATAGAAAAAAACATTGATATCATAGTAATCATGTTATAAACTGACCGGGATACCCACTCAAACTAGAACCTGACCGGCCCCGCCACATAACTGAAGGGTGTTCTTGATCACCACAGTCTGGAAACTAGCACCTGATCATCAAAAAACATTAAGATGGAATTATTTCTACCAATTTGAGGCAACCACATTGTATGTATACACATTTACATCTTGAAAGAATGGAAGAAAACATGATTATACATATATATTTCATAACATAAAGAGAAAAAAAGAAGTGATATAATTGAAAAGGAAGAAAAATATATCTAAGAGACTTGTCCAATAGAAAAGGGGATCAAAACCAAAAGATTTGCTCCAATAGTCTCTATGTGATAGAATGGTAAACCCTGCACTATCACACCATCCTGCTACCCAAACCTAGATAATAGAAATCCTCTCTCCTTAGTGTGGTTGCCTACCTTTCCCTGCATCAAAGGACATAATCAGGTCTACCCACTGATGAAGGGGTACATAGGGTGTAAGCTAAAAGACTCGGAATGGTCTCACCCAGCTATTACATGTCAAGTCTCTATACAATAATCCCAGAACTCTCAATTTAAAATAAAACAAGTAATGATATGTATTTTAATAGATTTTATATCAAAATCATTGAAAACAATTTAATTTCTTATTTTTCCACATTTCTAAATAATGAAATTAAATCTATTTAAAATAATTTAATATAAATATATCACCACTAATATATCATGGAAAAATAAATCATGTATCACATATCATATTAAATTAATTATAGTAAAATCAATAAGTACAAACCAAATGAAGCACAATTCGACCAAAAGTACAGGTAACATCACAGCAAGGATCAATCTATGTCAAGATAGTTAGGGTATCATACATAATAATATACAGTCATGTGTGGAATAAGAGTATATAAATATTCAATGAGACTATATAGAAGAGGAATACCCTAGAAGGTGAACCCCCCCATAGGTCTAACAAGTCCCAAGAAAAACTGGTCTTGTGAATAGAGAAATTTTCAATGAGAAAAAACCTTGACAATGGAAGATACCTATTACTATACCTTCCACATAATGATCCATGTCTTCCCATTTTCTCTATTTTCCATACCATTTCATCATTTCATGCTATGAAAAAACCATTTCAAAATTCTTTGAAAATCACTTTCTATTTACCAAAACTAAGGGAAACCCATATTTTATCAAAAAACTAATTCAAAAGACATAAACAATTCATACCTATAATGAAATTTCATATAATAAAACAATTTTTCAGAATAGAAGAAATGAAGTTCATAAACATAGGCTAGAGACGAAACCATCTACCTCAAAAATTGGGTCACACAAACCTGTAAACGAATCTACCACAAAGATGAAACCAACAAAAACAATAATATAGCCCCTATTACCAATTACATGTCTTAAAATTGATTCAATTTAACAAAATGGATAGATGATAATAGGTAACAACAGATACCTCAAGAACACACACTCGTTTAACCAAAACCAATCATGGAAATAACCCCTCGAATAAGTTCACACAGTAGCTTTCGAAAAGAATCAAATGAAACTTCACCAAAGATTAAAAAACAAATAGCGCTATGAAAATCTTATACCTAGCCAAGGGAATAAAAGAAGAAAAAAGGGTCTCTTACTTGAATATATACAACACAAATTCCCTCATGCACCAACATTGAATAAATCAATCTGTAATAAATGAAAGATCCCAAAATCACCAGAGAAGACCCCTAATTCATGAGGTAGGAATCCTGTAGAGTAATGAATGAAATACAAACCATACAAAACCCTAAAACCACAACTATATATGTTTACATGACGTTTAATTAATTTACATGTCTTTTAATTTATATAGATCTCATACCCTGAAAAATATTTCACTTTTTTATTAAAAAATGATCTTTAAACATTACATGATGTGTAACCCTTATATGGAATGCAATGATCCATGATGTGTACTCACCATAGAACATGAGCTTGCAAACCATTACACATCATGTATTCCCAATACATTCTGAAAATAGAGAAAACTAAAGGTTCTTACATAAAACCACAAACCACTTCTGGTGTTCAACAAAACCGGGGAGAACCCCACCAAGTAATTAACACATTTATACGTGGACTCCCTTAATTAAAAAAACATAAATCTCTGAACATTAGTTCATTTTTTCATCAAAGGTTCTCCATCATTGAGAGTACCAAGACAAACCGAATTCAATAGGAAAACAAGTTAAGATAAGAGAAACTATTTAAAGCGGGTAATAGGATGTTATGAACTCCCCACCACAATACTTTACATCCTTGGGATGTCATGTAGAATAATGAATATCAATAAAGAAGAAATACCACTTCTTCCTCATCAATGGCACATGCTCCCAAGTCTAATGAGAATTTGATTTGTGTCACCATAACACTATAACCAATAGAATCAACTACCCATTTAAGAATTTCACTAGTGATTTAATGATCTCTATTGGATGTTAAATATAAAACATCTAACTCTAACTCCATATCTTTCCATATAAGAAAATGATAGGGATAAGGATGGTATTTCGTGATCTATGATATGTGGAAAACATAATTAATTATTGTCAACTAAACTAGAAGTGTTAGATGTTAAGAATCCTTCCCAAGTATCTTAGTGAACTTAAATGACTAAACATATCTTGGATCCAACATTACTTGTTTCCCAATATGATGGTGAACCAACTAAGGAGAAACATTCAAGAAAACCTTTTTACCTAAAGAAAACTACAAAGGATGACCCTATTGATCCATATAATGTTTTTTCAAATCTACATTGTTACCATATGCCTATTTTTATCCTGAATCCTCGTAGACATCTCATAATCCAAACTCATTCTAACCAAAGAAGCTTCATCCACCTCTTCCCACCAAGGACAATACCTACATGGGTGACCATACAGAGCCTCAAAATGATAAATTTTGATGGATGAATGATAATTATTATTATAAGAAAACTCAACCATTTCTAAATGGATATCCCAAGATCAACCAAATTCCAAGACACCAGCACAGATAATATCCTATTGTATTTGAATAGAATGGTCCATTTGACCATCTTACTATAGATGATAAGAAATACTCGACCTGGCCTATGTCTTCATCACATCCTAGAGACTCCACCAAATCCTTGATGTGAAACTTGTATCCCTATTAGAAACAATGGTAAAAGGATCCTCATGTAACCTCAAAATTTCATACACATACATATTACCCAGACCATCACCTTAAGTATTGTCCCTAATCTAAAAGAAGTGAGTTTACTTTTTCAACTGATAAATCACCACCCAAATAGAATTATTTTTCCATGAGTTCATGGTAATCCAATAATAAAGTCCATGGATATCTCATCCCACTTCCAAACTATCATTGTAAGAGGCTATACATAACTAGATGGTTTTAGATTTTCTACCTGTATCTGTTGGCAGGTGTAAAGGTGGTCACGTAATCAGAAATTTCACACATCATGTCCGGCCATTATAAATATTTCCTCATGTTATAATACATCATTTTTTCTTGGATGAATTTACCCGGAAGAAATATGAAAATAAAACAAAACCAAACACCTCATTGATACTGGGATGACAAAACAATCCCCAAAAATGGGAATATCATCTAAAGAGAGTGATAAAAAATGGTCTCCCCACCAAATAGGGTTCCTAGAGTTCCTCTGAACTTTTAATCTTGTTTTAGAATCATCAAAATAGAATCAAGGATGGATGATATCAACTAAAAACTTTTCAAAACCATTCCCGAAACATCTTCCAGAGAATCCAGATGGATTAAGTAAAAATCCCTATAAAGATCCATTATTACTTAGATTGCTAAATAGCTTGCGATGGAACATTCCTTAAAAGAATATATGCAACAACTTTGCCCTTCCCCATGTTTCAAGCTATATTAAAGTCAAATTCTGTAATTTATTCCACATACTAACTCGGTCTAAGATTCAAGTATTTGTGTGAAAAGATATCACTCAATCTCTTATATTCAAACTAATATTGTGAACTTTTCCCCAAAAAGATATTTCTATAAACACTTTAGTACATGAATAATTACATAAATATCTAAATCAGGAGTGGGGTAACTCTTCTCATGCGCTTAAAGATGATAAGACCTATAACATACCACATGGTCATCCTTCATAATCACAAAACCCAAACTAACACTATAAGCATCATAGAAAACCATATACCCTATACCAAGATCATGTAAGATCAAAATAGGATCCAATATCATAATTTGTTTAATACCATAAAAATATGATTGAAACATTACACCCTATATTAATTTCACACCTTTCCTAGTAATATATTTCAATGGTGATGCTAAAATTGAGAAATCCTTGATAAATTGTTGATAGTATCTAGTAGTACCAAACAAACTCTAAATCTCAAATACATTCTATGGTTCATACCATAAAAATACAATCTTTAACTTTTCAAGATCAATTGATAAACCATTCTTGAAATCATGTTCACTAAGAACGTCACTTTTTGGATCCATATATTTCATTTTGAATTTTTTTCACACAAATGGTGATTCATTGTAATTTCCAAACCAAAACTCAAATAGGGCTTGTGTGCACGCTTAGATCACGAGTAAACCAAAATATCATCTGTGAAAACTATAAAAAAAAGTGATTAGATAGTGATGTAATATCTAATTAATCAATAACAGAAAAAATATAAGAGTGTTAGTTATGAAAAAATTCATCACAAGATATATTTAATTGCTATACCTTCTCCTAAAATTCTTCTTTGGTATATTAAACTCTGAAACTCTGAGTTGATGATAGCCTGAATTAAAATCGATCTACAAAAACCACTTTTCCCCCTTCGACAAATCAAACAAATCATCCATGCTAGGAAAAGGAAACATTTTATTAACCTTCAATTGGTTCATGTTCTAATAATCCACCCATAATCGAATTGAACTATCTTTCTTCCTGGAACAAAGCATCGAGGTTTCCTGAGGAGAAACACTATGGTGAAAAAAACCCTTTTCCATTAGGTCATCCAACTAAATCTTGGGCTCTTTCATCTTCTTCAATGTCATACAACACAATGGTACCAAAACCAAATCTATTCCTAGAACCAAATAAATTATTAAATCTACCTCCCTCTATAGTGGAAGATCATATAAATTGTTTTGAAAAAATTTAGGAAAATTAAAAACAATATTAGGAAGATCATTATTAGCATAATCATCATCGGGCTTAACTCCAAAAACAAACAGAAACCTTTGAAGCTCTGGGTGGGAGGGTCCTGTATGAATAGACCTCAGGTCCAACTCTCCTTGAACCACCCATGAGTTAACATCATCTAAAATAAATGATACATGTGGATAAAAAAAAATCAACATGAGCATAATGAGAAACAAGCCAATCTATCCTGATGATGACTTCAAACATGTCCTGATTGAGAAGAATAAAATATCAGACTAATTGTGCATCAGCTATCGATAGTTCAGAAGGACACTGAATCCCTTGTTATTTCCTCTTCTTAAGAGGTGTTCCTAACTCTATAATAAAGTAAATTTTATCTATCTAAAGGCTATGAATATCAAAAAAAATTGGAAAGATATAAATGAGTGGGAAGGAAAAGTATCAAATAAATAAATATCTACAATATATGCAGTAAAGATGATACCTCAGACTACTATAGTACCAATATCATCATTTGACTGAAACATATCTAATATGTAAAGCTGTTTCACTCCTGAAGCTTATAACCGGATCCTTGTATTCATTGAATAATTTTATTCCACCATAGTAACTCTTATATGCAATGATCATAGACTATATCGAGTTATAGACATATCTTGAAAGAAATGATGAATATGATTATAACATCCATAACTATTACACATATTTTCTAGGCAAGGACAATAATTACATGTGTTTCCCTATATTACACACTTATAACAAGTTAATGGAATCCCACTAGCTACAATAAAATATGTTAAAGAGTCCTTATACTGAGAACCAACTCCACCACTCCAATGATGATCCTATCACTTATTATTTTTCCCTGGAATGCCACTGAAGCTGCTACGTTGTAAAAGGGAAGGAGAGAAATATCCATCATTTCTATTATTATTCATTTATTCCATCATATCCATGTTTATTTTCTTTTTTTAGGTTGAAATCATTATCATAAAAACAAGTGATCTAATATTAATTCACAAACCCTATAGGAACTTCAGAGCTTTCATTTTTTTCATTCTTTACATCCTTTGGTGAGAAACTAACCGGCTCCACAAACCGATTAGTGTACACCGATATCAAACACTCTCTATACTGTGAAGATAGTAACTAAATAGTCTTCACTATCATCGGTGACTATAGAAAAAACTAATTGAAGTAGAGAGACTTGAATACCTTCCAACCCAAGTCCATGTTCTTATCCACCTATACCTTAGAATCCCACCAATGCTTTCTAGGACTCTAAAGTCTGAATGTTTCACACTTCACCTTGACACTACCATATGTATCCATGAAATTAAATATCTAATCAATATTTTTAATATTTTAATCCACCTATTTAGGTTTATTCATACCATTAATGGATAGTTGATTCTCATGTAAGGACCCCCATAATCAATATATATCTCCTATATCCCCATAACATACCACAAAAAAAGATTTATGAGCTTGAAGTGAATTTTGGTCAACACCGCAAACCAAATGAATGATAGCCTCGATAAAGTTCTGATCTAGTGGAGGATTCTCTTTAGGAAAATCAAATGCACCCTCCTAAGGAACTCATAGAACATGTCTCTGAGGCATATCATTTCACACTAAAAGAGAAGAAATGATTAGATAAAATAATTATCTTAGTCTAAACAATAAAACCCATAATAAAAAACTAATAACAAGGTCAACAACTCAAAATATGAGACACAATTCCCAACATCCCTTGGTAAAATTAGTATCATAATGGAAATAGATAGCTAGAAACTCACTAAAATATGTCCCTCAAGTCCCAAGAATCCTATCTAAAGTTTAAAAAACGTCCCAAGTTAAAGAATCTTCAGGAAAGACCCACCTTTAATACCACATTTTAACAAATTGACCCAGATACCCTCCTAAATTGGCACCTGCCCCGACCCTCCACATACTTAAATGGTGTTCTTGATCCCCATGGGATAGTTATTAGAAACCAGGCATCAAACAATAACCAGAGGGAATTATTTCCAAATAATGAAGGTGATTCATTTTTAAGTAATTTCATTCACATATATCACAATAGATATATCATTTCAAAACAATGAATGCATCACATATCATATAATATCTAGGGATGTAAAGTCAAAATAGTACAAACCAAAGACAATCCAACTCAGCCAAGAAGCATAATTATTATCATGATAACGATCACACTAGGTAAGGATAACTAGGAAACATGTATATAAACATAGAAAATTGGGCCCTCATCAAACCTTTGGACATATGATTCAAGCGTAGAGAGAATAAGAACACTACAGAAAGTGAACCCTCCAATAAGTCTGAAAAGTCCCTAGAAAAAAGGGCATATAAAGAATAGTAAGGCCCCATGAAAACATCCATTGATAGTGGGTGATAACTATTACTATACCTTCCACTTAAGTACCCAAGGCTTCCCATGTGATCTATTTTCCAAACCATTTAAAAATATTTCACCATGCTTTGAAAACCCATTTAAAAATAACAAAACAATGGAAACGCCATATTTTATAAAAAACCTAGTTCCACACACATAAAACTAGTCAATAATATAATTCCATTTCATTTAAGAAAACAATTTATCAAAATAGGAGTAATGCATTTCACCAATACTGGATAAAGGTAGAACCACCTACCTCAAAACTCAGGTCACAAAGACCCACAATGAAATCCTCGATATGGAAAAAATGACAACTGAGCTCCTAGAACAAATATAAACATATTATAATTTAATCAATTTAAGAACAAGGTCATAATAGAAGAGTAAACAACACACACCGCAAGAAGGAACACCTGATGCCTCGCTAAAAATGAAATAGACTTCAAAACAATATCACATAATGGGTCTACAAAATAATCAAAAGAAACATCACCACAGATCAATAAAAGAAATAGAGCAACACAACAATGAAATCGCGATCAGAGGAAACTAAAAAACATAAAGGATCTATTAACCAATGATATGTAACACAACTACCCTATATATCTGTTTCCAAACGAATCAATTTAGAATGAACAGGGGTTCCCAAAATCACCAAAGAGGATCCCTAGTTCAAGAGGGTAGAATTTTATGGATTAATATACTAAATATTATCCATTTAGAACCCTAAATACCCAACTCAAGACATTTACTTTGTGTGTAATCCATTTACACATCGTATAATCACCTAGGATTTCATATGCCAAAAAACTCAACTCTTTTTTCTTAACCTAATGTTATAACCTTACATGGTGTGTGACTCTTACACAATGTGTAATCATTTATTTTTTGACACATCTCATTACATGATCATGGAAATTATATCACATCATTTTCTCACATTACACAGTGTGCATATTTCATACAGATGGAAAAACTTAAAGGTTCTAACATAGAACCACAAACCTCCTTAGGAATTCTCAAAACTCAGTGATAACCCCACAAATCCATTAACACATTTATACCTAGACACCAATAATTGAAACAAAATATACATCCCAAAAAAATCTGTCATTGTTTATAAAAAAATATTATTTATCCCCCAAAGTTCCAAGATACACACAATTTATGGGGAAAACAAGTGAATATAAGAGAAATACTTGAATAAGGGTAATAGGATGTTACAAATCATTAAAAGTGTTAATGGGTGTCTATATTAAGATATAACTCTTAACACATCAACTAAACATGCCTCAGTTTTATTTTATGAGAGGATTTAAACTCATCCTCATCCTATAATTTAAATATATCAACTTTTTTCAATATATCATGATAAAATAATTTATTATATTTAGATATTCTATGTGATACCAAGTGTTTAATTTCCTTCATTGTAACGTAAATCATCTCTTATCTATTATTCACACCACAATGACCCACTTATCATAACTCATCCCTACCAAAACATATTCTATACAAATTATATAAGTTATAGTGTTATTATTCTCTTAAAAATTCCTCCCCTATGGTCGATAAGAAAAAAATCCAAATGCTGTCTCTCAAGGATTAGGAAATCATTTTAACCAATCGCTTTCATTTAACAACTTATTTTACTTCCTTCATTTATATCCTAATTATTCTAATATAATAATATCGATTTATATCATAAACTATATATATTATTATGTTAATTTCATAAACTTTATCTATATCCTTCTCTACAAAATGGGGAGCCAAACAATCATTAGTGTGTATGTTCAAACTACTACCTCACAAACAAATATGATTTTAGATCTGGAAAATCTATTTAATTTTCCAATATTCCATATTTTTTTAATTGAGATTTTGGATTTGAAATGATCTATCACCCATTTTTTATTTTCCTCCTTTTTAGATTAGTTTTGTTTTTGATAAAAAGTATTTTGTCTTATGAGAGTCATCATATTAGAGAGGATACACCACCTTTGAATGAGAAGCATCATGTATATCATTTGAATGATAAGACTCTATTTTCATACCATGTGAAGATATCTTATCAGGAGTGAAGGCCCTATTAGTAAAAATATTATTTGTATAATCCTTACCATTAATAGATATATCTTCTTTATCCCATTTACTACAATTAGTATCCTCCTGACTGAGAATCCCACCTTTCCCTCAAATTAAACAATAAGTAGAGGACCTCTTAACTTCATCAAAATTCAATCTTGGAAGATTGGAAATAGTAGGAATACACACATAACTCTCCCCCAAAGTGTCGTATTTCTCTCTTCTACTGTTCCTATATAACACTGTAACATCCAATAAAACCACATTATTTTAAAAAGGGTTCTTGGATGCATTACAAATTCCAAATCCTTTTTCCATGTTCCCCCCTTTTATCTCCTGAGTCCTGCACTAGGAAGAAATTGGTTTTATGCTTGAATCAACCCTTTTAGTTTTTTTAATATTCCTTCTATCCCTATAGAGGATTATTTTTTAGTTTGAGTCCTCTAAAATTTCCTATAATTTTATAGGTCTTTCACAAAAAAATCAATGATCACAAAATACATGTATGATTTCTCATTCAAAAGTCATCTAAATATTTTCAATATTCACAACCAAAGTTGAATTATCAAGCTTATGATTTAGAATATACAAAAAAACTATAACCATTTATAATATCCATATATGGATTCAATACATTTTTCATTTTTTACGTCCCTACTCGAATAAACACAAATACGGTCACCAAACCAATGGGACACATTGACTTAAGGGAACCTCCCCATATGCCATAGGCTTCATACAAGCAGTGAGGGTGTAAGGAGGTGATATAGGGAAGACTATAACCACATGATTAGAGTAGAACAGTGGTGTATTAGATAATAAATAATAGGAAATAGTGGATGTAGTAATAAATGTTTGACAGATCAGGGGAAGAATAATATAAACTAAATGTAAAAGATTTCCAATTCGAATATACTACAATGAAATCATCTCTATATGATGATATACATAAACTAAAAAGTATACATAGAGTAGAAAATAATATATAGTATGGTACATAAATAATCAAAATGAAAAAATATTACTTAGGGAAAACATTATGAGCATCTCGGGGTCCAACTCGGCCATGTGCTCTTAACGTCTAGGTATAAGATACACAACATAGGAATTCAACCAAGGTCCAAAAAATAGAATGTCTACTCAGGTACCCCATTAGAATGGTGTCCTGAGTACGATGTGAGTTATAAATACCAGTATGTTATCACACCTAGTGTGTAGAACGGAATCAAGCCCATTAATAATAAATAAAGTCGTGTGAAGGTAATATTAGTATATAAATATTACTGAATAAATTAATATATAAATACCTGTCAACTTAGGTTCCAATGGGACACCTAGCTAACTCTACCTTCATCACCTTATGACCGAAATAAGTTTTTGAATAGTAACCATATGTATATAATAATATATTCACGGTATAATTATATATTTCATCAACCTATATGAACCATGTGTGTGAGCATG
The DNA here is from genome assembly GCA_963277665.1 of Viscum album. NCBI lineage: Eukaryota > Viridiplantae > Streptophyta > Magnoliopsida > Santalales > Viscaceae > Viscum > Viscum album. Next base: position 860,233,474 of record OY728123.1, on the reverse strand, counting down.
TCGATGGCCATATACTTGAAATAATATTTACTAGCAGGATCGAGCAGAACTCAAACACCCATAACTAATCTAAATAAGCCTATAATCTCATTCCATAGGGTACATTCCCTACATCTCATAATTAGTGGGATACTCCATGCTCGTCACTCATGATAGTGAATGTTCAATCATGTAAACACTCAAAAAAGGTGAGTGTGACTTCATGTCAACAATCAACAAGGGATGGGATGCACCATATTCACCACCCACTAGTATCACTGGTGCAAGACATAATTCTCAACATCCAATGTAAGGGATTGTGACATTTCTATTTTCAATATAACCCACACCATCATCTGATAGCATATATCAATGAATAATCGTATTTATAATAAATATCCATGAGGAATTACCTCTCATGCTTTGTATTTATCAATCCATTGTCATCAAGGCAAATTATTTCAATTATAGACTGTACATAAGCATGAAATAAATGGAGTGCCATTTCGACCCTTCACATATAATTACATTATAAACATTCAATTTATAAAATTAATAAAACCATCATGAACATTCCATTTCATTTAATATATATCACTTAAGCCATACTTATCTAATTATAACAAGAGGTGTTGTCATTACACCCAAATAAATTCAATTCCAATTAAACAATTTAATTAATTTTAGGAAGGAAATCCATCTTGAACATGCCAATCCCTTTATCACATCCCATTTAATCTACTCAAACCTGGAAATTCAATTTAAGGTTTAAAACGGGAACTTAGAAGGTTCCATGGCCTATTGGGAATTTAACTACTTGGGTAATCCCATATATAAAAATTGATAATCCCTCAGAAATAGAATGGTCAATTAGTCAATTAGATTATAATGTCTAAGTCATACACTTAGAAGGTTCATTGGGTCTATGAACATATTTAAAGGAAGGGGAAACTCCATTTAATATGACTAATGGGTCCATAAATTAGTATGAAACATATCAAACACTATCAGAAAGGCACGTGGATAACTCAAATTCATAATTCATGCATGATATCGATAAAAAATTAACACTTTGTAGTTTATAAAAAATTTCACCTCATATGAGGGGTTTTATTATAAAAACATGAGATTGTTTCTCAAACAATTCATTTGAAAAGAATATGAAGCAAATACAGGGATCCAAATTCAATTCACTTTAAATAAGAATTTTAAAAAACTACCAACCATGGAAATTCAATCTATAAGGATTGAACATGGAACTTTTGAGATTCCATTCTTCTTTAGGAAATGTCTACAAGGTAAAATTAAAAGTTTCACCCTCGCTGAATTCTTATGAGGAATTTTAGAATTTAAACAATTTCTAAAAATGGTGAAAAACATGTCGACACAACCATGGGCTGTCCATAAATAAGGATCTAATCATTTGAATTACCAAAAATGAATCAAAGGTTATATATCATGGTGTAGTGATCAATTTGATATGAAGAATTCAATTAATAGGAAACACACATAAAATTCTAGTGTCCAGAACATCTGTGTTAATCAAAATTCAATGGAAATTTTGGAAAATGTCATAGACCACCAACCTTATACTTAGGATGATCCACTCATCAAATACCAAGTTCTAACTTTCTTTTGTGTGTGAAAAATCTAAGAAACATATATCCTCCCGAAAAATTGGGAAAACTATATTACACCTTGATAAATCAAACAATAAAATATTAAACAAAGTACAATCAAATAGGAATTGATATATTTTAAATGTGAATCTATAGAAATTGACAACACTCGAATCTAACTTTATATGGAGGAGTAATGGTGAAGCCTACGTTAGGCATGTGAGAAACCAACAATGCCAAGGAGAGTGGGAGACCACTGGAGGAATTGGAGAAATAAAATATGGGTGTTAGTTTTTATGTAATTAAGGGTAGAAAAGTAATTTCACCATAAAAAAAGGTAACATGGTTTGGCCGCATGGTTTTCCAAAACCATGTAGCAACCATGCAACTTCCACTAAAATTTAAATCCACCTCACTTGGTTGTGACACCTGGTTTTCCTAACCATGTGATGAATAGTCTGTGGATACTTCCCAAATTATCACTAACCATATGGGATAGGTACATGGTGTAGTAAATTCATATATATCCCATGTACTTCACATTTTATCCTCTCTATAAGTCACATGGTTTCTTGGTGTCGGGTACACAGTTGAAAAAAAATTGTTATCCCTTTGAAAACCCTCCAAGATTTTGATTTTTGGGGCTCGACACTCATAAAACACAGAAATTATAGTGTTCTGTTTCCAAAATCCTAATACACCTGAAATCATTTTTAAACTAATAGAAATTAAGTCATCAATACCTGAGATAATGCTCATTTTTTGAATAAGGCACCGAAATGGAGATTACCCGATCTTATTAAGTTAGAGACTCAATCACGACATCTTCTAATAAAACATCTAACTGATGTTACTCCCCACTATAGGTTCAATAGAAAAAGGGTCCAATTATGAACCTCAACGCCTCCACCATCAAAATTGCCTAAAAATCATGATCTAAGAATTCTAACAAATCTATTGGTGTGGATTACATTAATCGGTATATCACAGTTTCATAAAATCCCATAAAAATAAACCCTTACATTAAGAAATGATCATAACTTGATCGACCAAATTGAAACTGGTAACATAAACTTTCTTTAAAAGACACTTCCGACACTTACACCACAATAACCTTAACCTGAATACTTGCATTAACATGGTTTCACTAGACCGTATATATTAAACCATAGGGATACAAAGATAGGACACTTCTAGATCACCATTATTAATACACTTGACTTGAAAGACCGATGTATCTCAAATTGAACCACAATGACTTCCTCCAAGGCATTTAATGTTCCTAATAGGGATGCCCACCAAATTCAACATTGAAATTCCAGTGATGTTCCCTAATCAATGAATCACCAAGCCCAAAAACTAGTCCTATATGAAATCATAATCAAAGAAATGGATTCCATGTATCTAACCTCAAGTATCCCATACTCCATGTTTACAATATAGATGTGGGTACAAGACTAAAACATCCACATTATATCATTTATTGAGACCTGATCGGCATCCTCCTGGAGGTCATGTAAGAGAAGAACAACTGGTGTCCAAGAGTCAATCCGATGAATTCCTACATGAGAACCGAGGTATCACTTAGATATAACCAATTAATTATAATAACCATGCATTCATCATGAATCACTAATAAAACCACCAACCAATCCCAACATCTTTTAATGCTTTAGCATGTCATAAGACTGACACTCTCTTATTGAATCATGGATGATGTCAAGATAGGTGACATGATCATACATAAGACAAATTACACTAATAATATACATAAGATTCCCAAGAGGATTAGCCAAACCACAACTATAACGCCCCCGACCCCAGTTACCCAAAGTCGGTGCATTATTACATTACATTGGCATGATCACAAAAGATCAAGTCTCGAAAGACCGATTAGTTTAGTAGTCTTAGAAACACTAGATATATTCATAATTCTTACATTACATCATAAAGTAAAAAAACATACAACAACATATTGTCTTTATATCCCCTTATACTATCCCTGCAGCTCATTCATAAATTACTTCTTCACATTCTGGAAAAAATAAAACATTGAATGGGGTGATCTCAGATGCTCAGTAGGGATATAAATATAGAAAAAACATTTATAAATAAACATAAACATTTGAGGAAATGTATAACTAAAACAAAAGCCTTTTAAACTTGAACTTCAGCATAATATGGAAAAGATAAAATGAAATAATGCAATTTACTTATTCACATAAATATTCTACTTGTCTGATAACCACATGAAATATCAATAACCACTTTCATAATGATGAAATGCATAATACAGACTATCATAACCACATATTCAAGGCCTCATACCAAGACTACAAATAAGATTTTGTCAAGGCCTTGTGCTAAGACACTAGTTTGTCTCATGAGACATATCGATGCATCAAGGAGCCATAGCGGGCTCCACCTGTCACTTACTAAGTCCAATGAATTGATCATATGAAAAGTTTAAAAGAAAACATAAACTTTCATATTAAAACTAGCATATGAAATGTCAATACCTTATCCACAAACCATTAATGGTATAAAAATAGCACATCCACAGTCAAAAATAATTCATTCAATACAATATGGAAGATTGTATTGTAACAGATTAACCTCAATTGAGAATAATGAATGATATTGACATAGATGGAAATAATCATCAAAACAATTTGAGCGAAATATCCCCCTTTTTCTTGAAACCATTTAAAAGACGCACTATTTGTCAAAAATCCCTTTAAAATTGATTTTTGAATCAAAGTGTCCCATACCAATTTGATACTTTTAAAAGGAATTTTAATTTTAAAACATTAATGTCCATATAAATAAAACCTTAAAACCATTTTTAAAACATGGACATTAATGAGAATGATTTTGAATAATAAATCTTTAAACAAAATGTAAAATGGTATTTTAGTTAGAGTTCCTAACCAAAAGGGAGACACTTGGATACAAATATTTGAAGTAATAAAAAATTTGTAATATCATGAGAATAAAGGGATTCATGATATACTATGTCAAAGTACATTATATACAACATATAAAAGTGATTTGGTGTATAAAAATAAAGGAGTCTCAATGGAATGTAAATTGAGATGAAATATATCATAAAAAATGTATCCTTATGTTAAGGATAAATAAACAACATAATTATGTGTGAACAATATAAATACACTCAATATGATTGGATATTAAGTGTAAAACAATCAAAATACATTCACATATATTCTTATAAAAACAACACGAATGAATTGGATGTTTAACTCAACAAATCGAGATTAAGTAAAAATTACTCTTATAAAGTTCATACAGATGACTTGAGAATTTATAAATGGCGTGATTATGTGTATAAAAATTATATCCACACAAAGGGGAGTGTAAATTAGGACATAATCAAATTAATAGTGATTCCACACATAATCATCGAGTAAAATAATCAATGAAGTATGCGTAAATCTGAATGAGTGGAAATTGAAATTTCAAATTCCTTTATCGATTTGGTAACTTAAAAAACATACACCCATCAAAGAAGGATCACAAAATGATGATGTAAATATCCATAAATTAAATTATATTACACAATAAATACAATCATGTGCAGTACACACACCACATGCAATAAATAAGTGGTGAACAATAGAAATCTCACAGAGTTAAAAGTGAGATAAGAAACCCCTTAATTTGTACTTTTTCCTTGTTCAAGGGTAGTTTATCCTCATGTATAATGGTGAAATAATTTTTATTGAATTATAAAAGAATCATATACATTAATATGATATTATATATTATCTTTTAACATTTCTTTGTTAATAATATATTAGTATTATCATCGTTTCAAGTGTTAACTTACTCATTTTATTTTATATATTTTGTTACATAAGTCAATTTTCTTACGGATAGGTTGTATCTTATTCATATACATAATGATATAAATTCCTTAAAAATTATTTTTAATCATAAAATAAGAATTATACTTGTATGGATATGATGGGGAATGAATCTCATCGCGTTCGTGGAGACGATAGTCCGTACGTATGCACGAGCGACAATATCATTATTTTGATATTAAAATAATATATAATTGGATGGTATATCATATATACAAAATCATTATCATGTTATATTTATTATTTACATCAATTACAAATCATTATCATACCCATCCAAATAATAATGTTTGGAATAACAATTACACCACGACGTGGAGACGGTAAGCCGTACGTAGGCACGTATGGTGACATGTCACTCAAAGGATGGATGGAATACTGAATATGGTTGTACCATATTTATAATAACATAAAATTATATATAATATACTAGAGTTATTATTTTATAATGGAAATAACAAAGAAAAAAGATGTTTAAGAAGAAAGGAACTTGAAAGAGGGTGGTGAAAACATTACCACTTCTTCGGGTTCTTCCTTTTGATTTGACCAAAAGGGCTCCTTAGGTTGGATTTCTGATCAAAAGAATGCCTCTAGGTTAAAGTGAGGGAAGATGAGATAATATTTGGGCTGGGTTCGGCTGAGCCAAAAGACTTTGAAGGTGTGAAATTTAGAGAAGTCTGAGTTCCCTTTTATAAGAGGGGTGAGGGGCACCTTTGGAAAAGCTAGAAATATTATTTTATAATAAATTCATATTCGGTTTCTAATGGTTCCAAAGTGGATTATTTAAAGTCTCATGCTGGGATGGGTCTAAAAACACTCATCCAATATATTTTAGATAGGATTGGGTCACAATAGTAACTTTATCTTTTAGATTTAACTCTTAGTTAAATAGTTTGACATTTACCATGTCTCTTTGTACTTTTATATTATATAGTTAATAAACTTACTATATACTTACAAGAGAACCCCAAGTGGTCCTTTAATTATACACCTATAATTATATAAGTCCTTTGGCTAAACCGTAGATTTTTAGGAATAGAATATTAATTAATAATATAATATTTTAAAAAAAAACGTTTTTATGTCAATTTTGACACTATTGGGTATTTTGTTTTTGATAATTTCATAAAAGAATTATTACTTCTAAAAAAATTTATATAAACACTCATAATATGTCATATTAACATATAAAATTAGTGTAATTCATAAAAAGACTCAAATTACATTTATTTTTATATTTATAAAATCATTTATTTTAATATTTCATTAATTAGGTAATTACTGCATCACCGTTGTGTCATAAATAAATTAACATATTTAATGTATAAAAATTATAAATAAAATACCATTATTTAGGAAATATTATTATATTTCTAATTTATATTTATAATCGAATTTATATTATGTAACCCCAATTTTAAAAATGTTTTAGTTATTAAACTTTGATTTTATCTCTTTTAACTCTTCTTTGAATTAAAGAATAATAAATGTCCTAATCTAATCTAAGTGGACCTAAATGATAATATTTTATTCCTAAGGTTGTTTTTGGTCGATATGCACTTGTCCAATAGAATTATGACATGTGTTAGAGTAATATTAATACCATTTTTACCCTTAATTACCCTATTTACGTTTAATAGTCGTAAATAAAAGTAAAAAGTTACTATTTACCAAAAATTATATTCACCTAATGTAACCATATTTTACTCCTTGATATTAACCATGTCTATTGGATTTTTTAAATTCCTCCAACAAAAGCGGTAAAATTAAGTTTTATGTGAATTTTCAAATTCTCCTAGGAGGTGGGTAAAAGATGATGAAAAGTTCAATAACATTTTTATATATCAAAAATTATTCTAAACTAACTCCAATGAATTAAATTGAACTTATATAGGTATTATTTATCTATTTTGACCTTAAATAAATTTAAATAAAATAAATAATTGTTTAAATAAAAAGTCGGTTTTAACCAATAACTCGGTGTTTTTCACCATTCATCAAAAATTGAAAGTTTTCAGAAAAATACCAAAAATTAACCCTAGGCTAATTTCGATATTACAAATCCAAAAATGAATTCCATTTTGAATGCTAAAATTTATAATTTTTCAAAAAGTGGGTATTACTATTCATAATGGCTAGTTTGATTGGTTGTGGTGTGTGTTAGAACTCGAAGTTGTGTATAACACACGCTACTGTATTATTCAAAGAGAAACGTACCGTGGAAACTTGGGGTGTTACAACTACTAGTCAACTCTCTCGAAGGAATATCAGCTTCAATATCTGATGCATTGTTACCAACCAAACCACAATTCCTTCACCACTCAAGGTATTATGTGTTCATCTAAGCATCACAACCGAAGTCCGTCCAAGACCAATGATTTTTATCAAGGGTTGCATACACATCCACCCACATTAATGTCATTTTTTCGAGAAAGAACTGACACAATTTAAAACATACAAGCATGAATGGAATTCAAGCAAGATCGACCATTTCCAAATGTCCCTCTTCGGTTGTGTTACTTCTACTTCGAAGGAGACACATTCACTAGAACTGACATGACTTTCCCAACCTTTAAGAGTTTCATAGTCATCAAAATAAGTGATAGACCATCCACTCATACCATGCTAGATCAGATTCATTGTAAACATACAACTTTTGCTACTTCATGACATGATCACCACGTTATGACATCTGAGTGGCATGAAAGCTAGAACCAACCTGACTAACATGTCAAAACACCTAATCCTCTTGTAAATTCATCCAAATATTTGGGATGAATTGATTCCATTAATTCCCAATTCACTCTAATTTAGAGATGAATAGAGAACATACGTTACAGCTCATGGATCAACGATATCAATGAACTCATCCAGTTCTTTATATCACTAAGAAACTCAACAGCTCTGAGTATATGAATGCATACTACCTCAAGGTCTAAAAGTAAGTTGGAACACCCTCAATACTATACATAGTCTCCCTCCCTATGAAGTCAGGTATCAGGTGTACCATACAAGAGATTTAACATAGAGTCATTTTTTCCCAAATAACCATTAACATGGATGATGACATACCATGACGCCCATCGTTAAGGAAGAATAAAAGGTCACACATCCTCCTAAGGGGCTGAACATGCCCAAGGAAAGCCTAACTAGCTAAAACTGAGCATTACCTAAGGCTAACACCTATTACAAGGGCTAAGAAAAAACTAACCACCCATCCAAAAAGGGGGGTCATTTAAAATACAAGAGTCCTACAAGGGAAAATGGAAACTAAATGGAACCAGACATTAAAAAAATCACAAGCTTTAACATGGAATTTAAGCTCTAAGGGTGATACCTACCACGGGATATCCCCTTATGGAAGCATAAGCATTGAACCTATCACATGGTCATTCCAACATATTTCACTAGGTCCAACACCTATTATTTATGAAATTTATAAAAAAAGGATAATGGCCTATTTAAAATGCACATGTTTCCATTCAAAGGAAACATAAAGAGATAATTAAAATGAACTTACACAAGGGTTTAAATTAAGGACACCAACTACGGTTCCATTTTCAGGTCATTTAATTGATTCACATTATGCCTTTTAAACATTTAAAATATTTTTAAATAATACATCATGTAATAGTTATCAACCAAAATAATTTGGTACCTTTTTAATGAATTACATGAGGAAAATGGGAATGTTATATCAAATTTCTTCTTTAATCACAAACCATTTATTGATATCCCATCACAAATTAGGAAATTTTTTATATAAACTCTTTTTATGATAAAAAATAAGGCAACATATGAGGTTCCTATTAATCCAACCTGGGTTCATCAGAAGGAAACCCAATAGGATTTGTTTAATTATTAAAATTTCAAAACACTCGTGGAGGGATGTATTATAAGAAACATTCCCCAACTAACATAATTGGTTCCTATTGTGCATTTCATAAGGTAACAAGCCCATTTTAGATTAAAACTAAATAGATATTACCTTTAAAACCATTTCAAAATATATACCTTGATCATATATAATGGTTCTATTATATGGGTGGCTATCGACCAATCCATAAAGCCCTCATTCAATTTATAGATTGGAATTTAGATCCCATTAATTGCAACAAATTTAGTTTAACCATTATAATTTATCATCTTTTTCATTTTAACAAATGTTTCTAAACATGTATAAATCTCAACGATGGTTCAATTGTATGGGTTACCTTCTCCCAATTATAAAGATCCCATATAGCTTAAAACTAAAAAATAGTTCTCATTTAATCGCAACTAATAAATTCATCCCATGAAACTGTTTATATCAAAATAGATATAAAATGTTATTAAGAGAAATAAACCCATAGAAACATTTTATAAACACTTAATCATGGTATATAAGCAAAACATGCTAACTAAATAGGCAGAATGGCATATATTTATCTAATAATGTTATACAAGAAGGTATGTTGAAGGAATAAAGAAACAAGAATAGAACTAATCAAATCACTAAAATGCCAAGAATGAAATATAAAATTCATGCTAATAAATAAAATCATGGAATAACACTCAAGGATCACAAGTAAAATCATTAAGATTTCTACAAATGCAACTAGATGTCAGGGAAGATGCATGATATATTGATTTATATGTACCTAATATGTTGCATATAATGATTCATCCTTACCAAACTGGGATAAAGGTAAAATACCACAAATTACATATATAAATAAGTAGAAAAATATACACTAATAAATCAAGGTAAAATCATACTCAATTATAATAACAATCATCATGAACAAAAATCTCATTCATGGACACTTGCACCTTTCCCCCATTGGTGGAGTGATCAGTCCCAAACACATCTATTTACCAAGAACCAACAAATTCCAAATCTCTTATCTACCAACCCAAAATATAAATAAAAATGAAATAAAACAACCTATGATACACCTTTGTAATTTCACGGCCTGACTAACCGCTAAGACATTCTCCAAACTAGTGGGTCACATGGCCTCATGGGAACCTCCCCCAAAGCCAGAGACTATCCACTATTAGGGAGGGTTTAAGGAGTTCATAATGAGGAGTCTATACCCTCATAATAAAATCAACATGGTGGTATTTTAGAAAATAAATAGCAGGAATCAATGGAAGTATTAACAAATTGAATATGATGTAGCGGTAGAATAATATAAACTAAATGTAAAAGACATCCAACACTAATATACTATAACACATGCATGTCCAAATGATGATATAAATAAACTATACAGTATTCATATTGTAGGATATAATATTTAGTACATTATATAAATAAAGAAAAGGAACATGTCCCATGGGTGAACCCCACGATCATCCTGAGCTCCATCTATGTCATATGCTCCTAAATCCCAAGTATAATACAAAAAACACAAGCAATAAACCAAGGTTCTGTGAACATAAGTTCTACTCTTTTACCCCAGTGTAATGGTGTCTAGAGTAGGGTGTGAGATATAAATACTAGTAGGTTATCACCCAGAGTTACTACAACTGGGTCCAGCCCATGAAAAATAAGTAATTAATTTTGTAGGAAATATGTGTATATAAATAGTATTGAATAAATAAATAAATAAATACTAGTCAGTTCATGTTCAAGTGGGATGCCTAGCCAACTCTACCTTCTTCAGCTCATGGGAGGAATATGTTTTTGAATAGTAACTATATTTATATAGTAACAATATATACATAGTATAATTATATATTTCTTCCACCTATATAGACCAATTGTGTCCGAACATCGATGGCTATATATCTAACATACTAGTTACTGGATGGACTTTGTACAACTCATACATACCTAACTAGTATAAATGATCCTATAAGGTCAAGCCAAAGAGTACGTGATTGATATATCATAATGACTGGGAGATTTCATGGTCATCACTCAATGTGGTGAGTGTGTTGTTGTGTCAACACTCAAAAATGTGAGTGTGACATGATGTCAATACTCAACACGGGACATGATGTTCCATGATCACCATCCACTAGTATCACTGGTGAGAGACATCAAACTCAACACCTGATATGTAAGGGAGTGTGATATCTACTAGATCAACTGAACTCGTACCATAATTCCATATCTTATATCAAGGAATAATATTATTTATAATAAATATCTAAGAGCCATTACCTCTCTTGATTTTCATTTATCAATACATTATCATCAAGGGTTAATATTTCAATTATAACATGTACATAAGCACGCAAAAAATGGTGTATCGTTCCCAGAATTTACATTTATTTTCTATATAAACATTCACTTTATGCAAGTCAGTCTACCATCATAAACATGTCTTTTCATTTAATATAAATCACTTAAGACATATTTATCTAATTATAATGATATGAGTTGTCGTACCACCCATCTCAATTTCATTTAAATTAATCAATTTAATTAATTTTAGGAAGGTAATCCAACATGAAAATTTCAATCCCTTTATCGCATTCCATTCAATCTACTTAAACATAGAAATTCAATTTAAGGGTAAAAAAGAGAACTAAGAAGGTACCATAGTCAATTGGGCATTTACCTACTTTGGTAATCCAATATATAAATTAATCCAAATTCTTAGAATGAGCTTGGTCCATTATTAAATTATATTGGAGTGTCCATGTTAGGTACTCTAAAGGTGAGTTAGGTCTAAGAACTTTATTAAAGGAGGGAACTCCATTTAACAACATCAAAGGGGCCATGTACTAATATGCCACATATCTAACACTATCTCAAACACATTTGGGAAACTCAAATCCATAATTCAATCATGATAGGAATAAAAATTTACCACTTTGTAATTTATATGATAATGCACCTCATATGAGGGGTTTTATTATAAAAACATGACATTGTTTCTCAGATAATTCATTTGACAATAATAATCATCAAATATAAGATCACAATTAAATTATCTTTAAACAATAATTTTATAAAACTACTAAACATGAATATTTAATCTACTATGATTCAACAAGGAACTTATGAGATTCCATTATTCATTGGGAAAGTGACTACAGGGTTCAATACTATTTTTCAACTAATCAATACACATAGTAATAATTTTGGAATTTAAAATGTTTATTAAAAAGGGGGAAACATACTAATGCACCCATGGGATGTCTATATAAAAGGATCACATTATCTAAACTACCAAACATATTTCATATAATGTATATCATAGTGAAAAAAACAATTTTATATAAAGAACTCAATTAAAAGGAAATGTGTGAAAAAGGTCGACATGTGGCTCAACAACACTAATCCAAATTAAATGGACATTTTGAAAAAAGTCATATACCACCTACCCTATGCTTAGGAAGTCCCACTCATCCAATATCGTGGTCTAATTCAGCCTGATTTGGAATAAATCTATGAAATATACATCCACCTAAGAAATAGGTCAAAATATATTTCACCAATATAAATTGGTAGAGAGAATATTAAATAAAAAATTGTTAAAAAGGAATCGAGGGCTTACCAATGAGGATCCATTGATACTGACATTACTCAAATAGAACATTAGATGGATGGTTAATCGTGAAGCCTATGTTAATATTGAGAGACACCCATGGTTCTAAGGAGGGGTGGAGACCACTAGAGGAATATGGGAAATAAATGAGAGTTTTTTTAAGTCATTTAGAAAAGACAGGTAATTTCCCCCTAAAAATTGGTTCATATGGTTTGGACGTAGTATTTGGCCAAATCTTGCAACAACCATACAACATCCACTGCCTTTGAAATCCAACTTGCACGGTTGTTCTGCACGGTTTTCCTTACCATGCACCAACCATGTGATGAATAGTGTGATTATACTACCAAAATTGGCCCTAACCATACAGGATACGAACGTAACGTTGGAAAACAATGTTCAAGCCATGGACTTCACATATGCTCCAATCTGTAAGGTACATGGATTCCTACTGGGGGTTGTATGGTATCAAAAGAACTATATTACCTATGATAATCATCCAAAAATTTTATTTTCAGGGCCCAAATCTCTTGAAACTAAACAAGACGCCTAGGTAACTTCTCAGGCATCCACCAAAGTCCAAAAAAATGCATTAAAGTGTTCCAGCTATAGTAATTACGTTCTAAAGCATGGTTTAAAGAATACCTCATCCAGTAAAGACCAAAATTCAAATTCTCTTTTAATTTCACCTTTTCTAAATATCATAGGTTGTTACCTCCGTAATATTTATAGGTGAAACTATGCAAGAGTCATTGTCCTTCAATATTAAAAGGCTCCAAAAAACCATATAAGGCCATAAATTCAGAGCCATGCATGAGAATTGGTATGCTTATTAAGATGTGCGTTAATTGATATATTTATTTATGATGTTATATAAATGTATTGATTACAATTTCCCAAATTAGTATTGTAGGGTATATATATATTTGGGTATAATTGAAAAATTTGTTGAAAATAAGCTTTTCCAATTGGGATGATCTTATAGTTTTTGAAACCCCATATCTGATTAATATTTATGTTTTGGTCTCTGGTATTAATAGTTGTACCCCCCTTAGAAATAAGGAACCTTTCAATTAGAGAGAACCTATATTGATCGAGCTGATCCTTCAGGGATTTTTTACTAACCAAAATATATGGCTTTCCATCATTAGACCATGTGATAATCGATTCCAGTGGATCTAGGTCTGAGGAATCACCCTCCCCAAAGACCTTATTAGATAATACGCCCACAAAGGAAGGCATATCTTATAAATCATGTTTATCCTTATTCAATGATTATAAATATGATAAGGATAAAGGATTTAAATCCATTCTTGAATAAGAATATTATGACAGAAATATCAATGGATCAAATTCAAATAGGTATCGAACCACCAAACCTTTAATAACTGTGAGGTCCCATATCCCATCCATTAACCAAGTATTTCATTTAATAAAATTAATATAATTCAATTATGAACGATTTTAATGATACAAGAATTTATTTTTTTTTAATTCCCAATGTAATATGGGAATCAAGTATGTATCTAGTTTCCCAAGACAACTAAACTAGTCGATCTTGGGTGATGTGATAACTTGTAACCTATACTGTTGAAATAGGTAATAACTGACTCATTATCATTCCCTTTTTAAAAAAAATTTATGAATGTGATATTCTTGATAGAAAATTGTGGTCCTAGTGCTCTCCATCATGCTTCTTCAAGATACACATTTCTTTAACTTATGGATCCCTTCTAATGGATTAATTCCAATTGTTTTGAGGTGGGTATCTTAATAATATCACTTTAAAATAATGTTTCTGATTTCCTTCACAATCATCATGTGATTTTTAATATCTTAAATATTATCGATTATACCTATTAGCTATATTAATGAAATCGTTTCATGGGCTTTCAATAAATATGGAAAAAGGGGTTTTCATAAGATTTGATGGGTAAAACTATTTTAAATTGTTCAGGTTATAATTTTTAAAATTGGAATTCCCAGTTTCCTCTTTGATAGTTGTATTTATAAATAATATGATATTTTTATCTTTAGGTTCATGGGATAAGTATTTTTCTCTATGCATGGTTTTATTTTCTATTTCTATGAATACCTTAAAAACTCATATTAATTAATTTATTCAAATTGTAAATTGTGTGTTTAGTTTTCCAAATGGATTTTCATTGATTTATCCTTAAGTAATGAACACAGGTCCTAGTTGTAATTTTAAATTGTTTGTTAGGAAAATGAAAACCCATAGGACATGAGCCTTTATAATTGATGGAAATAATAGAAATTTCAATTCTTGTAATGAAATATCCCATTAGTGGTAATTTTAATTTTATTCATATGTGGGGATATGGTATTGTTCCTATATGGGTGTGATATCACTATGGGTGTCATTATTTAATATAGGGTTACTAAATTTAGAATTTTATGAACACAAAAAAAACAAATCACATAACAACATGGTTGTATAGGACATACAATTCTGAGGTCTAACCCACAGAAATAGGTTGGGAGAAAATATTAATTTATTAATAAATACTTAAACAAATGGAAATTTATATAAATTGAATTTAAACTACTGATAATGTGATTATTAAAGAATGTGGGTATAGAAAACAGAAAAAGGGTGTTATACAGCAATGAATCCACGTTCATGGGATAATTATATATGACATATTTAATTAAAAATCATGTAGTTGTTGGAATCGGTGCCTAAAAAGATCAATGGTCATGATAAATTCCCACCATCCTAAACAACCCTTTTCTCATAGTTAGGTACTTCGAATTGCAAAGCATGGGTAACCAAAAACCTTATTTAAACATATGGTAAGAACCAACTCAATGGTCACGGAGAAATTATAAAACCAATATCTCACCTTAAACTAGGGAATTCAATATACTCAGGAAATAGTCAAGCTTAAGGAAAGAAATAAATTTAATCCACATCCTAACCTTGCATAAAATGGTCATGAAAAAAGTATTATGGAAGAAGTATAAATAAAGAACAAATATATAACACCAATATGAATTGTAATCAAAAATAAAATACCTTGTACATTCAATACTCGATCATAATACATGCCATAGAGAAATGAAGTCACTAACTCTTGATATCCACTAGTGGGTGAGAAAATAATAATAATAACCTTCAGAGAAATTGCAACAGGGCTCTGACATCATGCCTTGGACTACTGTAATCAGTTCCCTCTATCTCTTATCTATTAACAGTATCATCTTGAACATCTATTTATATACTCCGGATGGGATCATGTACTAATAAATGGAATTTGGGGGGGGGGGGTAAAATATATTAATAAGTTGGCTTTGGGTCATAAAATTGGTCAAAACATAAAAATACATCCAATATAGTAATTTTTGGGTCATCCCAACCTTTAAACATTATATAGTGAATACAAGATGTGTAAATGTTACACCACATGTATCTAATTCACAACCTATAGGCTTTAAAAAAAAATTCGTGGTAAACATGGAATTTTTCAGGGTGTGACATATATGTGTCACACCATGACATAAGTGAACTTCACTCTAGGTTGGTTTCCTCCACATCACAGCTTGTATTTATTCCACAAATTACACCTTTTCATGAAATTTAAGTATTTCATGATGTTTAAAGTCAATTTTATATTTTGGAAGTCTCTTTTGAACTCATTTCTTCAGTTATGTTCCCTGAATGTGCTCCATGATCATCTATTCTTGTGGAAACCCTTATTTTAAGTGGATATCAGGATTATTCCCACTCCTTTTTCTCATATAATATAACTTATTTCATTCTGAAAAAAAACTAAGAAAGGATTAGGTGTACAAGAATTAATTAAAAATAAAAAAAACATTTGAATCAATTCATTTTAGTATAAAAATTGTATATAATAAATACACTTTTCAAACCACCCCATACATTAATTAATAATTTTCCTCAAGGATGGAATCTTGATATACTACAATGGATGCTTACTATAACATTATTTACACTCGATTTAAACAAAAGAAATTACTCAAATTTGAAGTTAAATGTATGATAATCACATGAAGAGAATTTACCAACACCTCATTTTTTAAAGAATACTATTCAATCATGTATTTTAATTTTCCACATTTTAAATACCCATGAGTTTTCTTTCATCAAATTTCATTTTTCATTTATTTATTAATCAATATACTATTTGTTATTTACCACACATGTTTTTTTCACACATTATCAAGGTACTAATGAATAGATTAATGCACATACCTTAAGAAAATGACTCTAACCATAGACATTCAAGGAATCTTGCATCTTTACTATGTAAATACAAAATAAAAAAAATCAAGAGAGCTTCTCCATTCAGGATCAAACTACATTGAGGCTTAACTCAGGTAGCTAAATGATATAATTCATAAAAGTCTCAAAAAATAGGTTTTTGAATAAATTACATTGTATGATAATCCGAAAAAACTCAATGAATATCTTCTTTATCCCTAGTATCTCATATCATTCTCATGAAGTGATGAAATGAAATAAATGAAATGCAATATTTATTTATATTTTTATCTTTTATTTTTCAAAAGTAGTTATGGATAAAGTCTCATATCCACCACCCTACCCCAATTGTTCTCCTCACAACACTCTTTATAATTGTTATAACAAGATCACCATTCAAGAAAATGGGCTTTTTTAATTTCTATTTTCAAATCCATTTTTTAAATGAGGGTTTTAAAATGAATGTACCTTATGAAAATCTGATGAAATTTCACCTCATATATATTCATTACAAAACATACATCCCTTTCACTAGTCTCTATCTCAAAAACTCTTATTTTTGATAATCTTGAAAAATATTTAGAGTATGGAATGAAAGGATAATATGGGATGTTGAGCTGAATCATCCCTAGAAATGTATTTCAAGGCTTCAACAACCTTTAAAATGGATTAATGTAAGTTGGGTCTCAAGTTAAGGGATAAAAAGTGATAACTCAATCATATTAAAGGTGGTATTTTTTATTCATAGATTCGATAATATTAAAGTAAATTTTGGGAAGAGAACATTCCTAAGTTCCATGTGAAATATATTATAGAAATAATAAAAAATATAGGCTCAGAGGATGTCTCGGGAATAAGATGAATGGTTTGGATAACTAACAATATAAATGCATATTAAAAATTAAATAAAATAATGAAAATATTATATATTCAAAGAATGACCAGATATTTGAAAAATTTTCATTTACAATTCTTACCATTAGGTGTCTCCATGTTCATTTTAGTAAATCATGAATGAAGTGTAGGCATGAAACTTTAATGTAAAGGGAAAAACAATTCAAATATAGGGATTAAAGGAAAAAACATAATTGGAATGCTTAATACCCTTTCTTTGATGCTTTGAAAATGGATATATAGGTTCTACCTAAACTGGATTAATTATGTGTATATCTTTTACGATGTGTATTCTAGAGATTCCTAGAAATGAACTGGGTTCACAACATTAATTGGTCCTATATCTTCTTCCTTCTTCTCGATTCTTCGTGATGACTGTGCATTTTATTGACCTAAAAATGATAATTGATAAGTGAATATATAACTTATTTTAATAATATCAAAAAATATATGGGTAATTTATATTAAATAATAATAATTAATTAAACTCTAAGAAATAAATAAAACTAAAATCTTATTAAGCAATAAAAATTTGGTTTCCTCCCAGAATTTTCCCTTTTAAAATGGTTGTTTAACTCAACCATACATGGGATATCTGATTAGAGTGTGGTATAGAGATAAAAATCATGCGTTCACTCAATTTAGAATTTGAAATCCACCAATCTCAACTCGTGTTATCCTCAATGAAATTAGCACAGAATCATTGAGGTGGTTACCAAAGTTTGGATAGTATGAGTATAACTAACAAGTTTTAAACATTAGTCCAGACTCTGTAAAAACATGCATTCTCAATTGTTGGATTCATGTACTAAATTTCTTCAATGACCACATTATTTTCATCCTATATCTCTTCAAATTAATATTTTTTCTACTTTTTCTTCTTTTTAGTTAGTGTATGGTGTAGCGAGTTATTCATCTTCTTCTTTTAGTGCTCCAATATCTTCTAAAATTTTAGTTATAAATGTGGAAGGTCTTATCTTCCTAATATTTTTCTTCTTCCTTTGGGTACAGTATTAGTTTTTTTAATCATAGTATTATATTTGTAGTTTAGGTTCCTTTTTCTTCAATTTCCTTTTCTATTTTTCTTTTCTCCTTCATCTTGCAGTTGTCTTCTAAATTTTTCCTATTATTATTCAAGTTTCATAGAAATTTTTCCTTCATCCTTTAAACCTGAAAAGTATGGGGCCACCATGGTTAGGGTCAAGGTCAACATCAGAAGTAGTACTCACATATTATTCATTTTCAATTATTGTTTTCTCATGGTAAACCTTTTTGAATTATGGATCCAAGCTATGGTGTGTTTTGTATTCAAAGCTTGGGTACAATTGAGGGGGATCATTGGATTGATTTTTCATCATTATAGTTTTATTGAGTTGTTGAGCCATATCTACTATGAGGAAGGTGAAACTTTCCTTGGTGATAATTTTTTCATATAACCCATCCATCACAACCAAAAAAACCCAGTTCATTAAAAATTAATAATAATTAAATAATGAAAAAGCATATTAAAAAATAAATAATCAAAAATAATAATAAAATAATTTCCATAAATTATTAAACTAATAAATTCTTTATCTCATCCCCAGAAATGGTGCCAAAAAATTAACATCCCTATGGGAATCATTATTTCTCATAGGTTTACAAAATTTATAATGGTCCGAAAAAGCCACTAAACTATAGAGTGGTATTGCAATTGTATGTATAAGGTTAAAACCACTAAGATAGTGCAGGAGAAAATTTTAATTTAATAATAAAGACATAAAAAATTGAAATTTTTTGTAATTGAATCTAAATTACTAACCACGTGATTGGTAAAGAATGTGGGAGAAGAAAATGGAAATGGAGTATTGGTTAGCAATGATTCTTGGTTTTTGGGATAACAAGGTTTGAAATAATTAATTAAAAATCATGTGGTCATCAGAATTAGGTCCTATTGATCCCAATGGTCATGGTAAACTCCAGCAATCCTAAACTCTCATTTTCTCATGGTTAGGAACTTTGGATTTTAATGAATGGGTAAAAAGAAACTTTATATAAAAAATGGGTAAGAACAAACCCAATGGTTATAGAGGAATTCAAAACCCTAGATCTAACATTAAACAAATGTATTCATTAAACTAAGTAAATGATCATGCTCAAATAAATAAAGAAATTAAAACCACTTCTTAACCCTTATTATAATGGTCATGAAAAAAGAATAAGTGTAGAGGTATAATGAAGAAGAAACATGAAACTCTGACATGAATTACAATTGAAAATTATATACTTTATACATTCAATCCACATTAATCTTTAATTACATGTCAAAATAAAATCAACCAGTCATATTATCTATGATTGGCTGATAAAAGAATAAAAAACCTACATAGTAGCAGCAAAAGGGAACCGACCTCACGCCTTGGTCTAGTGTCATCATCCCCTTCGGTCATCAATCTCATAACAAAAATAGCATATCCCTCTATTTATAGAGTCCATATGGTATAATAAAGTAATCAATAGAAATTAGAATGGGTCAAAATTTGTTTATAAGGGGTTTTGTGTAATAAATTAGGTCAAAACATAAATATACATCAAATTTTGATGTTTTGGGCCATCCCAACCATTACACATCATGTAGTTATTACAAGAGTTTTATATGTTTCACTGTGTGTAGTGAATTCATGACCCATTTGATTTTCAAATCATTCTTGGAAAACATGGAATGTCTCACGGTGTGAAATATATGTTCCACACTATATAACAAGTGAACTTCACTCCGACATGGTTTCCTCTACTTCACAAGTTTTATTTTTTTCACTACACGAACCAATTCACAACATGTAATGATTAAACATTGTGTAAAGTCAATTTTATATTTTAGGATCCTTTTTTATCCATGGTTCATCAGTTATGTTCCCTATAAGTTCTCCTTGATCAGTTGTCCTTAGGTAAAACATTATTTTAAAGTGATATAATGATCATTTGAACTCATTTTTATCATATATTATAACTTATAACGACCAAAAAATATAAAACATTAGGCGTATAGGCATGAATTTATAATAAAAATCTTTTGAATCAATGAATTTTATTATCAAAAATATTTACAATAAATTAACTTATCAGGGTGTTCATAGGTGAAGGTGAGGTAAATTTTGGTTTTTTTACATGATGATATGGTTTGATTATTACTTTGAAATGATAAACACTAATTATATTTCAGGTGAAAACATAGATAGATTATTTTTAATTTTAGGTAAACATGTGTACTACTTTAGAATTATTCTCTAGTTAATGACCCTATGTGGGGATTATGTCAACATATGGGAAGTTCCCTTTGGTTAGTCTAAGTATGTTTATACCGGATGTTTGGGTATGGGTTGATTTATGTGTAGTTGTTTTACAGTGAATGGGATTTTCTTTACTGATGAAAATGTTTTCTATGTTCCATATTTTTTCAATTTAGCACCTCATATCCCATGATGATGATATGTTCATATTTTACAAATTTAATTATCTAGATTTTATTAAGGGAAAAGTGTTTAGTTTTCCACTATGATTTTTCTTTATAATATTGAAAATGAAATTTATTCTTCAGTTTTTCAAAATAATATAATTTTTTTTATTAATTTGAATAAAGTTTTTCCCTAAAAGTGGATTTCTTTCAAGGAAAATATTTGATAAATTTTTTCTATTGATTCAATTTTTAATTGAAATCTTATATTATGCCTTGTTTAGCATTTCATTCTACTAATTATCCATTTCTGTTTATTATTTCTTGGTGAGGATGGTCGTACACTATTCTACAGCCCATGGTGATTGGTAAAAGCCTTTGGACCTTTCCATGGTTAGATCATGTGTCTTATTTAGGGAGAAAACAAGTTAGTTCAAGACACTATTCAATGATACCATTATCTTTTCTATATTATTAATTATGGGTTTTGAAAAGAAAATAATACATTTTCAGTAAATGTATATTATAATATTTTTTTGGGTAAATATTTTTATTTAATGTAATTTTTTTAAATTGTAACGAATTTGTTTTCTAGAGAGTGTATATCTTATGTTTTCAGGTTTTCTCAGAGAACATACCAGAATATTATTTTCTTTATTTTTACCTAATGGTTTATTTTATAGAAATCATGAATAAGAATTTTATTTACTACCAACAGAAATATTTAAAAAACCTGAATGATATTTTTCAAAATGGTATAATTTTTTTGGTTTTTTAAATTTTCCAATAGTTTAATGGGTTTTTAATTTATCTTATAACCATTATTGGGATTTAAATTATATCCCCATGTTTTTAAATTATTTTTACTAGGGATTAAGGATTATTAAGAATGATTATGATATCAGGTTTTTGGTTTTGAGGTTTTTTACATGAATAAAGTTGGTGTGTCATTTGGAGTGTTTTGGCATTGTAGGAATAAATACTATTTAGTAGAAAAATATTTTGATTTTTTATGAAATATGTTTATGAATTATCTAAAAAAAATTAAATAGTATTTGGAATATAAGTGATGCTATATTTTCTATAAATTATGTAATTATGTGATAGATATATTTTGGTAATCCTAGTTGGTATTAAAATAAATATTTGATAAATTTAGAGGTTAGGATGTCGATTCGTTAGGAAAATTTAAGTGTTTTAGATTCCATCATTGGTTAATAATTTTAAAGGTTAACATAAATTGAACATTATAGATTCTATTTTGTGGTGTTATATAATTTTACGGTCTTTAAAGATATTTTAGGGACATATTTATTTTTTTTAAATTTTAATATGAATATATAATTGGGGTAAAGATACCCTTTAGGTTATGTATGTGATTTTATTTTGAGGTAATTATGGTTTTCTTGAGAAAGGGGTTATTTTATTTCTATATTTATTTTGGATTGTAATGATGACGGTGTGATTAGAAAACTAATTTTTTGTTAAGATAAATTACAAGGTGTTTACTATATTTTATTGAACATTATATGATGAAGGTTTATTTAGTAAATTATTAGTCAGAATGTGATTTTGTAAAAATATTATTATAGATATTTTAGAATAATGGGTAAATATTTTGGTAGCATAAGTAAATTTTCTTCATAAATACTGTTGGTTTAGAAAATAGTAAGGATGGTTCAATTATTTCAAGATAAAGGGTTAGGATATCATTACAAAGAAAAATTTATTTTGGTTTTAATGAATTTAAAGGCTATAGTATGATTAATGAGTAGTGTTATAGTTTTTACTCTACCATACAGTGGTTCTATATGATTACATGGGTAATTATACATCAAAAACATTTTTTATTCGTAGATGTAAAAATGGATAACCATGTAAAAATAATTAAAAAAATATTATTTATTTTGTGATAATGTTATTAAGTAATTGACTATTTGGTTAACAAAGAAATTAATATATTTTTGTCAACAGATCGAAGACTAGTTATCAAAGATGATTGGTAGCATGTCTCAGATGACATTTCATTCCCTTATTGAAGATTTAGTTGTAATGGTTATTCAAAATTCATGAACTAGTGATTCTAAACTTATTACCATTATATTAATAACTTGAAAATATCATTATAAAATATTAAATACATTATCCACACTATAAAATTTACATTCCTCATGAATTATTTATTTTTAAATTTTAAAAGAATAACTTTTTCATTTTTCTCGATGAGGGAGGTATCATCAAGGTATTTCCCAAATTTTCACACTACCACAACAATATGAAGCACATAATGATTTTGAATTAGTTTTATAAGTGGAATACCTTGAATAATCTTATAAGTAATTAGTTTTAAATTTTTCCCTTCAAGAAATAACAAAAATATTCTATATACACCACATTTTGAAAATTTCAAAAATAATTCTATCAGACTATCCTATAAAAATAAGATCTATTAAGATTTTTTTGAATCTATACATCTAAAATGAAAATTTTACAAAACATTGTCCTTTTTTAAAATTTATCCTGATTTTAAAAGTTATACTTTGAAAATTTATGTGGTAGATTTTGATAACTCTATAAAATATTATTACGCTTCATAGACCATTAATCTTTTTTAATGATGCATCAATAGAAATTGGAGATTCAAATTAAGTTATTAATAATTATTATCTTGAATTTTGACCATTAAACCATTTTTGGATCAAAATTTATTGGATATTTTTAGTATTTTTTATAAAGGATGTAGTATGAAATAAGACATTGAATCTTGATTAAGAAGAAATGATATAATTTAGGAGTACGTATTATTATTCAAAGTAGTGACCTAATTATTTTGAGATAAAATTTGAATGACATAATTACTATAATGGTATTAAAGAAAAAACCTTGGTTTTAGTATGTATTATATTTTTAGTAGTAAAATGAATATTATTATTAAATTTATAATTTAAAATAATAATGTGATAGGAAAACAAAAGTAATGAACCGTATTACGTAATAATAACTTCCAATGAAAGAATATATTCCACTAAATTTATATATGTATAATGTAGAAATAATAATAAGTAAAAAGTAACTACAATTTTTTAAAATAAAAAATCACAATATCACATAAATAGGACTCCACTAAAAATAATTATTGAAAATTGGAAAATAAGTACAAATAGGGAAGTAATTTGGTGGATAAAAATGAGGGGAGAGTCTGTGTGTTTATTTAAAGGAGAAATATAAACATTGATGGTATTTTTTTACATAAATGGTAATATTTTATATTAGGTTAATTCATTTGATAATCCCAAAAAAGAAGGGATAAGTTAAAATTCTGTGTGTTAAATAAACCAATTATTATTTTATTAATTTTTATTTGTTTTATTAATTTTTATATTTATAATTAATAATTTAAAATGTAAATAAATATATATTCCGTGAACTGAAGGATATTATATAGTTAATTATATACATAATATTTTTTTTAATTTATTATGTTTTTTCTTTAAGGGAAATAGGATTTATCATGGTTTATGTAATGAAGTCTTTAATTTTATGATATTTTATATCATAAAAATATGGGAAAAATTTAATGAGAGTATAAAAAATAATATGTTTTTTATATGAAATTATTTTTTTTTATTTTAAATTTCATTTTTAATATAATAGAATCATTTTAATAAATGTTTCATTTGAATTTACATAATTTTTAATCTATTAATGTTATTTTTTTACAAAATGTATTGTTCTTATTTCTCTTTTTTTGAGGATTTTTTTTAAGTTAATAACTTCTTAATATTAATAAAAGGTTTTTACTTATTAATTATATTGTTTTAATTTAATTTTATGAATTGGGTAAATTTTGGAAAAATAAATTATACTTATATATTCTTTGAAAAATTGAACGAATGTTATGAATTGTAATTATTTATTATGTTGTTAAAATTTGTATATGATATAACTCTAAGTATAACTTATACATTTTAGTCTATCATGTAAATAAATCTTTTTTACTCTAAGAATTGAAAATTTATCTAATTAAAGAATCCTATGTGTTTTGTTATTTTTAAAATTGACTTTTACATACTTGAAAAACTCATCAACAAATTAACTCTTTTGATAAGGATATTTTCTATACATCTCACCTAGTTGGATCTATTTTCATTTATAAAGACATTGTATATGTAACCCTTATACATTTTATATAGTTTTCAAAAAATATATTTTTATGTATACTTCTATAGTAATTTACCATTTATAATTTTTCACCCTAGTAGATACTCTTACAAATTTAGTGAATATTTTTCATCTTTTTTTTTTCATTGAACCTTACTCAAAGTGTGAAATATTATGTTTTCATTATATTTTATGGTTTATTCTTGTAAATTATGGGACCTTCATTGTATATTTAATTAATCTCCTTCACTTAAAACTATCATAGTCTTCTAACATTCAATGATTTGTTAATATTTAAATATGTATATAATTTCACCACACTATTCCATCAATAATAATTAATCACCAAATGTATTCGATTCAAGTTCCAATACAACATTGTTATTTTTTGGATTTCTTCCACATATGCCTTTAGCATCAACCACTAATGCCTATTTTCTAGTACTATACAATTTATCACTTTAATAAATTAACATTAAAATATATAACAATTTGCTTATTTTATATTATAACTTCTAGAATATTTTTGAGATATCTTTTATAAATATAACGTCTAGAATAAAATAATCTTTTTCTTTATAAATTTATCTTTTTTAATGTAACATAAATATCTTGGTATATACTTATAAAAATAAAACCAATAGCATTCCATAATAAGAAAAAAAAGGAAAATGTTAAAATTTATGGTGGATAAGTAAAATTAAAACGTCTTATAATGTATAATAATATGTGTGTTTCATGATTTCATGGATTATTATGAATGTATAAAACTTTTAGAAGTCACATTGAATAATGTTATACATTTATGGTGACTAAAAATAAGGTGTATTTGAATTATTTCATCCACTAATCTTATATCATTTAATTGTTATATCAATGAAGTATTATATTAATTTAAAAAATTATAATTTAAGGAGGATCTCAAAATATTTTTGTCGGTGTAATAGTTAGGGTCATATGAAATGGGGTGAAGCGTTAATATTTTATAGATTATTTAACAGCATGAGATTTTAGAAGAGGAACATCATGTTAAATAGAAGATATGTCATGCAACACCTAGAATATTAGAGAATGTAACACCCTAGTAATTTATGATATATTTATTTTAAAAAAATTAATATCTTTGATAGCTTGTGATGTATGCAACATTGGGTATAAACAAAACACAATACTCAATTAAATATTATTATTCAAACATTGCCATTATAACCTAGTTGTTAAGTTGGTGGGTATTAATTGAAATAAAAAATAAGAAAATTATATTGTTTACACATGTATACAATAAATTCTATTGTAACCCACTAATTAAAAATAAAATAACCATTTGAAAGAAAATAAAATATTTTATGAAAAATTGTAACTTTTTCTAAAATACTATTTAGTATCACTTTCCACACATAATTTAAAATTAATTTTTACCCATTTTGGAAATTTTAGTTGAAAAAATAAACTTCATTCTTTAAATATACAATTCAAAATTATCTTTGGGTGATTTTTTGAAAAATTATTAAAAATATTAAATTTTTTATGAATAGTGAAAAAGATTGATTTTTATTGAAAAATCACTTTTCATTTTAATTATTTATAGAGTTAAATGATATAATAAATTTATTTTAAAGTATTATTTTTTCATTTATATTAGAAATTAACTAATTATGTTCATCAGAATCAATTTTATTTTGAATTTTCATTTAAAACTTTTTAAACATTTTAATTATTTTCTTTGGAAAGAACCTTTTTATCGATTAGACTGTGGGGTAATTTTTAAATTTAATTATACTATTAATGTGAATTAAAATTTCGAAAAATTTTATTAAATATTTAAAATATTCTTAATGTGTATTATATTAAAATTTCAACTTAATTTTTGTTTGTAAATAATAGTTCAATAGCAAAAATTATTTACCGTGATTTGGGTTAAAACGGGTTACCTAAGAAGTTAAACTAAAGGATAAGGGGTAAAATGAAAAAAACATTTCTGAATAATTTTTTATACACGTAATTAAACAATATATATTCCATGTTTTGATAATGACCAAAAAATTTGGCTTTTTTAAGATAAAAGCATGGGTATCACATTTTATTTTAAATCATTTTAATTGTGTCATCTCCCTCACTTATTAAGGGCCACCCTCTATTCTCTTCTATTCACAGTCCAAAATATATTTATTTTAGAAATTAAATAAACTA
Source organism: Viscum album (assembly GCA_963277665.1). Taxonomy (NCBI): domain Eukaryota; kingdom Viridiplantae; phylum Streptophyta; class Magnoliopsida; order Santalales; family Viscaceae; genus Viscum; species Viscum album. Next base: position 860,205,575 of record OY728123.1, on the reverse strand, counting down.
ATATATTAATTATATACCTCCCAAAATTATTCATTCTCTTGTTTGATCATAAATCCAACCTAGGAAGTCTTTTGGTGAAACCGTAAGGATGTTTTCTGAAGAAGATGTATAATTCTAAAACAATCATTTTAAAATTTTTCTTCTTACACCTACTTCCTATATCATTAAACCATTATTAAATAATTCCTTCGGTATCTTATATATAATATTATTTTATTATGATAATTTGATAACCTATATATGTATCCTCTTTCATCAAATGTGAAATGAAATTGTCGATCATGTGTATGGTAGACTACCATCTCGGAAACTTATGTAATTAATTTTCCATTACTACCACTCATGGATGGATAAAATTATAGATTTTAAATATGTATATGATAATTATTAAATTAATTTACCTATTTATTTATAAAATCTCATCAGCTCTCATACCTTCTAACCTTTTAGAAAACCATAATGTTTCTCATGTGTACAACGAACAACCACCCCACAAAGTGATGTGATGTATTTTTTACATTTTCATATTACATGTATGGTTATAAGAATATATTAAATGAATATATATGATAATTATAAACTAATTATACCCCAATAATTATTATATAATATATAGCTTCTTACAATCCATTCTGTGGGGGATACGATAATATCAATCGTGTATACAGAGGACTACATCCTCAAGATGTGATGTGACTCATTTTTTACTAAATCCTTATATATAAGGTAATAAGGATAAATTTAATTAATATATTTGATATTTTGGACATCATAATGATTTAGGATAATTTTACAATTTCTCTACCTTCCTTTCCTTTCATCTATCATGAAAATGGAAAAAGTGTTTATGTGTACGTACAACTTACCGTCTGCGTGAACGGTGCAATCCATTTTCAATATCTTACACTTATACATTTTTATAAATAAATATATAATGAATATATAATATATTGATATTATTATTCACATTATTTAGATTATTTATCCGTGATAAATTTTAAAGTACCAAAATTTTCAAACCAAAACATACATGAAAAATGAAGAAATTATCAGCAAAAATATGGATTTTAACATATATTTATTAATTAATGGGTAATAAAATACAATAATATAATGATATTTGGTATGATATATGTTTTTATGGTTTTATAATATATTTATAATAAACCTTTATTTATTATATATGATTTTCAGACACATATAAAAGAATTCGAGCCTAAGGTAAGGGTTTCTCGTTGTCCCTTTTCTTTTGTGAGACATATGCCATATTCACCACTAATTACATTATGTAGTGTATATAATACAAATTTTTATATGTTATATCACAAATATATTTATTTTAATGGTATTTAAATGTTCATTTTAATTTATTTATTTCATGGGACTTATGATTCAAAAGATACTAATGTGGTAAGGGTTTATTTCACGACCTCATCATTATTTTAGGATGTTTATATTTAAGTAAACATTGTGGAAATTGTGTTGTATTTATATACTAAAACCAATATATTCCCTTATAATATTTATATTAATTAAAACTACCTGTAATAGTCCATTTTCCCTCTCTTGGGTATGTAAAATGATTGATAAATATTTTTTATGAAAATCAGACTTCATTTCTCTCTTTGGTCGAATAACATTTTTTTTTGAAAACAATGTTTTATAATAATGTTTTAAAAATGTATATTATCATTATATTAATAACTTATTAAATAAATTTTACCCATTTATTATTTTTAACAAAATGGTATGAAATAAATCTCATTCACATTTTCTGAAAGTGGCAGTTTTTACTATTTTTACAACAGTTTGAAAGGGGTGTTCTTTCAAATTCTATGACATGTATGAAATATACCTCTATTATGACCAGGAAATGTTTTAATTATTATTTTACAATTTTACATGGTTTTTTCAAATAAAATTATTTTAAAAGTGTTTTGTGAAATTTTTGTTTTAAAATTATATTTTTAAACGGCAAAGGTTGCCTTCATTAAGAATGGTTTTATAGATCTTTTCATGGAATTATTTTCATGAACAACAACAAAATATTATTATACTTATGATAAAATTTGATTATATTGTAATTACACAATCCATATTATTTCTCTATATTATTTATGATAATTTTGACTAGGGAAATTATTTTTAATCATTATTTTTTATATGTATTATTATTCATTAATTAAAACAGTCATTCGGTATATAAGGAATGTGTTGGATATAATGTTATGGGTGGGCCTGGTTATAAATATACCCCTGATGAATCGGTGGTCGCGTGAGAAAAATATATTTGTTAGACATATTTACGTGGGATTATATTGTTTATCTAACCATCTATTAAACTATCATGGCATATGGTCTTGAAGGTGAAGTTATTGTGATGTCTCAATCATAATGTCAAATAATTAAGAATTTACTTCATTAAAATTTTAGTTATTATTATAATCCCTATGATTTTTTCATTCTTATTATCTATGTATGAATTTTATTCTCATGTGGTTGATTAAATATATTGTGTGTTCAGTTATTTATCTTTCCATATTGATTATTCCTTTTTTTTCATGCTCATTTTATTTATTACATGGGAGTAATTTTCATATATTTACCATCCATGTTAATTATTCTTATTTATTGAAGATAGACTTTTTTTATGAATAATCTTACTAAGAATATAAGATCACTGATTTATTATGTTTTATGATCCCAAATATACCTAAAATTGATATTTTATTGATATGCAGGGATATGATAAGTGGAATAATGGTTTTATCAATGAAAAAACATTGGGTATTTTATGATTTTTAAATTTAATGTCAATTTAAATTATTTATACAGTTTACCAAGTCTACTAAACTATTTTATATTTTGGAAGGATATTTCATGTGTCTACTATCAATGTAAAAAGTAACCACCAACTCTAGTCTACTAGGTTTGGGTTCTTTAAAGTTGGAATCATATATTATTTAGTGGAATCATTGGGAACTAGATTTAGGAAAACATATACTAGATAATATAACCATATAAATTACTTTAAGGATAAGTCTAATTATAGGATAACATCCTAATGTTTTTGTAAGGTTGAGAATATTTTTTTCCAATCAATGTATCTATGTCTGGATACTATAAGTAGGCATGGTTCTATAATAGATGTAGATATGTGTAATAACACCAAAGATTGTGTAATTGTATTAACTTGAGTATTACTTGGTTTGTGAAGACGGTCTTTAATGCACACCTAGTTTGACACTCCTTGGTGATATTCTTGGATTAATTAACATCTTCTTTAAAACCATTATTATGTTTTTGAAAATATTTTTACATTTCAAAAAATTTCCCAAAGAAACTATGTTTATGATTATGAGATTATTGATGCATTAAATTTTCATTTTATGTTAAGTGTTTCACTAGTTTTGGGATTATACAATACTTTTCATGATTCTATGATGAAATCTAGTGTGTGGAATTTTTTAAAAATAGAATATACCAAAAATAATCAAATCTATATCAATTACCATACCCCATATAGGCATTTCCCTCCTAGAAAAGATAATGAAGCTGGAGTTGGAGTTATAGCTGGAACTGATCAAATTATAGTGATAATGGGGTAGTTGACTCAAGGTGTGATCAATAATGTTTCTTGTATAGGATATTATATTAATCCACTATATAGTGTAAAAATGTTAGACTTCTTTATGCATCATAAACCTCCATCATTTAATGGTACTATATGAGGACTCAGCCTTAAACATTACATAATCTAGTTAATTAAACTAGAATTAAATTTCATAAATTCCCAAATATATTTTAGGTTTATATTTTTAGATCATTATTTAATAACCTCATACATAGAAACTTGTATATTAAAAAGTATGAACTTCAACCCAATATCCATTTTTCACAATATGAAACTTTTAACATGATTTCTTTTAGTAAAAAAACTTCACGGTATTAAGTTTGGATTCATCCTTTAATTTACCCAATCATAAACCATATGGAAAACAATTTAGAACATGGTATAGGTACAAAAGGTTCAGTAAGGGACATTAAAAAGATGAAATAAACCATTAGTCCTTGATTAAAAATGTTTACCCAATGTTATGACTTTTACACATAAAACATAAGCTCTTTAGCATACCTTATAAAATAATATGTTTCCTATAAACCAATATAAATCATACATAAATAATAAAAGGTAACTTGTGGAATAATTTTCATATAAATCCTACATATAAAGTAGCTCCCCCTACTACACACGGAGAAACCATCATGGTTACACTTGGAATAGTCGTCGTAGTATATTCCCATTATCTCTTAGGAGAATCCTAATTGGTTAACTTCAACCCATTACCCAATGTAGTTGAGATATATAATGGGCTCACCCACTATCATTTTATCATGGAACCACCTATCATCTTAATAATTTGAATGAACCATAACATAATCACAATACATAAAGCTTGCATAAAATACACATTCATGAGGAAAATAACTTTTCAATTTTTTATTACTTTTGCACATATAAAAAAATTATTTGAAAATAAGGTTTTATACAAGTAAAGGAATATTCAAAGAATTAAGGCATCATGAATGTGGAAAATTCTTTCCATTTGATATATTTAAAAGAAAAAATTATTTTCAAATTTTGTAAAAAGATACCTTAAAGAAGATTTTTAAAGAAAATTCCCATACAAATATTATATCATTGAAGTAATAATTAATAAAATGAATGGAATATGTGTATTGAATGTAAAGTTACATAATAAAACATAAAATAATAAATTTTAATTTCATAAATAATCTCAGAACAACATAATCGATGAATTGGAAGGTTAACTTATAGAATGTAAATTGAGTTAGGAATTCCCTTAATTTATATCTGAAATTGTTCTACATTTGTACATAATATCCTGGATAATAAATTTATATTTATTAAATTATAAATCCAAAACCTATTAAATATTTATTTCACTTATTATAATTTTATTACGTTCTTTTATGTCCATTTTGATGAGTTATATAGTTTAAATTTGTCGTTCAGGGAGTGTTCGTTTTATAGATTTATAGTTGGCTCCCTTGAGTATAATTTGGGAGTTCTTGTCAAATAAAAGAAAAACTACATAAGATGAAATAAATTTTATTAACATAAGTAATTAATTTTAAATTTTCCTATATTTAAATTTTTCTAATATGAGTATTATTCATTTTATAAAACTATAATGGTAAATGTTTGGTTCAATTTTGTGGTTTTTTAGACCATCAAAAACTAATTTCATTTAATTAATATTATGTCTACAAATTGGTTATATAAAATTAAAGAAGTTATAATATACATATTGAGAACCGTTTTTACCAAAATAATGGTTTTATGACTAGAATTTATGGTGTTAAAGGAAAATTAAAAACCATAATCCTTGAAGGCGGTGAATCGATATGCCACGGATGATGTTTTCAATTTTTAGAATAATATGACAAGACAAAATGTTTGATTATGTATTTACATTAACATAAAACAATTATAGTATATATATGATAATGGATTTATCATGCCACATTGGATTGGGGAGGTGAGGATAACAAATAAATAAATAATGAAATAATGAATTTGAAATAGAAAGAAGTAGGATTTTATCTCTTGAATGAAGTCTCCTTGAGAACCTCCTTATGGAACATAGTATTGGTATTTTGGTGAGACAATTAGTTCTTGTACATGAGAAAGTGTATTTGGAATTGAGTTGGTCAAAATGTGGAAAATATACAAGGCTTTTGTGGTGTAAGCTGAAGGGATAGTGATGTGTGGTATTTATTGGGAGAGGAGAGGGGAGTTCTTGAAATTTTTATCCATTTATTTATTATTTTGGATCAAGAATATCAATAGTGATAATTAATATGACTAAACATACTAAATATAGCATGTGAGTTAAAAATAATCAGTTATTACATCATTAATGAATCAAAAATTAATTTATTTATCTTAAAATGTTAAATACTATAAATTATTATATTTCACTATTCAAAAAAATCAATTATTTTAGAAAAATATCAAACAATTACCCTAACCATATTTTTATTTGTAGATTAAAAAAATGGACTCCATTTTATCAAAATAATTTTCTAAATATGAGATATTATATTTTTAATCAAAATCAACGTTTTTTCAAAAAAAATATTGATTTTAATATTATAACTGATTTTATTACATTTTTAAAATTTATTTAAGGTCTCATAAAATTATATTATAATTATAATACAAAAAATATTAATTTATTAATCTATTTTATGAAAAAAAAAACTATTATATATTTATATTAATCATATAATTGTAAATAAACATTAATGTCTCGCAAAAATACCAACATATAATTTATCTTTTTTAAAAAAATTATTTACTTGTTCTTTGATGTAAATATATCATATTTTTACTTATGAGAAGCTAAAAATTTATTTATACTTTCATATGTTATGTTACTATTCTAATTTCTAGATTACAATTCCTAACAATCACAATAATATTCCAATGGTTATGTTACTATTCCATTAGTACAGATTCCTTAATTTCAATAAATACCACTTTTTACAATAGGAATTTATAGTAAATTAAACTATTTAATTCCCAAATGAAATAAAATTATTCTATAAGTATCTAGTTTGTTACATTCTCCCCCCTCCCACTTTGTAAATTATATCCTCTCAATTTTATTCACTTATTTAAAAAGTGAGGATACCTTTCCCTCATAGGATTTTCATATTCCCAAGTTTCTTCTTCAACCATTTATTTCTCCATAAACCATAACTAAGTGAATTACCTCATTTCAAAATGATTGTTCTTAATCAAGATTCAAAATGGGCTTTTACTCATATGAGTGTTTATATTCAAACTAAACAATCTCAAGGCTCAGAACATGCGATGAATCTAGAATATACTTTCTTAACATAGAAGCATGAAAAAAATTATATCCCTGGTAAAAACTTAGAGGAAAAGCCACTTGGTAGGACACTGATCCAACATTCTCTAGGATTTCATAGGGTCCAATGATTCATGGACTAAGCTTCTCCTTCTTACCAAAATGAATCACACTATTTCATGGAGAAACTTTGAGAAAGACATAATCACCCACCTTGTAAGAAATATCATTTTTATAGTTATATGTGTAACTTTTCTACATGCTTTGAGTTTTCCTAAAGTGTTGTTGAATAAAATTAACTTTATCTTCAATTTCTCCACCAATTCTAGTCCCACCAAATTTCATTCACATGCTTCATCCAAGAAAGATAGATTTTTACACTGCTTTCTATATAATTATTTAACCTTTTTCATCTATATAATATAATGAAAACATTTATTATAATAAAACTCAACCAAATAAATAAATTAATCCCAAATTCCCTGGTAATCCACTGAAAAATCTTGAATAATATCCTCCAATGTCAGAATTTTTCACTCAACAGTCCTTTATATTGAGAATTAAAAGTAGTGAGGTAATTTAATATAGTTTCTAATGACTTGTGAAGGCCCTTCCAAAATATATAATTGATCTTGGGATCATTATTAGAAAAAATAGAGAGTTTAACTCCATGTAACCTGACGATATATTTGATATACGACCGAGAATTTTAATCTAGAGACATAGTGTCTCGAATAGGAAAAAATGTGAAGATATAGTCATTCGATCAGTAATAACCCAAATCGTATTGTTACATCAAATTGTTTTTGGTAATACCATTATGAAATCCATGGATATAGTTTCTCATTTCCACTTTGGCACTGGAAAAGTAAAATCATCCCCTTCAGTAATTATCATTCTGCTTTCACATTTGGACAAGTCAAACTTATCATGGTAAAGTCAGCAATATCTTCTTTAATTACACCCCACCAGCAATAATCCAGATGTTTTCTATATATTTTAGTGTGTACAGGATGAATTGAAAATGGAGAATAGTGAGCTTCACTTAATAACTCTTTCATCAAATTTCAATCCCAAGGCACACAGAATATCATCACAAATCCAAAAACATTATCATTATCAATTTTAAATTCTCAAAACTTTCCCTTATTAAATAAAATTACCTTTTTTATGTAACCCATGGCATATCTTCTATAAATTATTCATTTTTTATGATAGACACGATTGCACTGACATTAGAAACAAAATAGAGTAATTTACTGCACCAACAACTTCCAATACAAAATTCATCAAATATATAACCAAGTGGCCATGTTCTAAACATAGCATGGTTAATACAGCATTATTTTTATGACTCAAATAATCAACCACATTATAAAATTTTTGAGTACAATAATGAATCATGAAATCATAATATTTAATCAGTTGTAGATATCTTATATTCCTCATGTTCAATTCCTTTTGATTAAATATATACTTAATATTTTTTTGATCTATATATATCTCACATTTAGTCCATATAAATGATGTCTCCAAATTTTTAAAATGAAAACCAGTACTGAAAATTACAAATCATGTTTGGGATAATTTTACTCATGGGGTTTCAATTTCCATAAAACGTAATCAATTACCTAGTCGTTCTAAATCATAACGAAACTAATTACCTTTAATGAAGTGTCAATATAAATAAGAAACTTGCCATTTCTAGAATACAAGTCCAAAGTTGGAGCATTCACTAATCTCTTTTTTAGTTCCAAAAAACTAAAATCACATTCTTATGTCCAAATAAATTTAACTCCTATTCATTTTATTTTAGTTTGATTGTTAGATAACTGTGAAACTTTTTTAAAAAACCATCGGTAATATCCTATTAATCCAAGAAAACTACAAATATCAGAAACATTTTTCAGTCTTAGCCATTCATGAACCACTTTTTTTTGTAAGTATCAACTATTTTTCAATCCATATTACCAATGTTTCCATGGAGAGAAATATATTGTAACCAAAATTTTCATTTTGTAAATTTCCCTTATAATATATTTTCTTCAAGGGTTTTCATAAAAATCCTTATATGTTTTTCATGATGCTCATAAATTTTTGAATAAACAAAAATATCATCATTAAAATTAATGAAAAAAATTATCCAAATATTCATTGAAGATCATATTCATAATATCCATAAATAAAATAAGAAAATATTTCAATCCAAATATCATAAATATAAACTCATAATTCCCATATCTAGTTTAGAATGCTATTTTTGTAATTTAATCCTCCTTAACCTACTACTAATGGTACCTTTACTTGACATCAATATTTTAAAATACTACACTCCATAGATATGATTAAATAAATCATTGATATGAGATAATGGATATTTATTGTAAATTGTATTGTTATTCAATTATCTTTAATCGATGAAAGGATTCATGGAAGCATATTCCTTCTTAACAAAAAACATGTCACCAAAAGGTGAAGAGTTGGATCAAATAAAACCTTTATCTACAAACACTTATAACTAATTTTTCAATTCTAGAAGTTCTACTTTATACATTTGATAAGGGGGTTTTTAAATAGGTTTAGCATCAAGGAGTAAATAAGCATTGATCTCAATATCCCAGTTAGGTATAACAAAAGGAGACTTATTAGAAGAACCATCTAGAAACTCATTTACAACTAGAAAATCAATAATCTAAACATTTCCCTTGTTTTTAACAATATGTGAAAGATAACATTTATTTCGATCTATTAATAGTATATCTACTTCTTGATTTGTTATCAATGGTATGGGTTCAATCTTATATAAAAATTTAATCTCTTTTTGGAAAACAACTTCATTATCTCTACAATCAATCATAGTATGGTAAATAAACAACCAATCCATACCCATAATAACATCAAATTAAACCAAGGGTGAGAAAATAATGTTTTTAGGTAAATTATTTCCACATACATTGATAGGAAGATTCTTATAATTTATTTCTTAATTAATATTCATCCCATTTGTTTTTACTATAAGTTCAGGCTTTATTTCTTGTAGTGGAATTTCAAATTTTTTTTAAAATTTCTCAGAAATCAAATACTATGTAGACCCTATATCAAAATAAGACATTAGGATAATATGAATAAATAAACATTGTACCTAATACCACTTCCTATGATAGCCCAGCATCTACTGATGTACTTGAAAAGTATTTCACCACACCTTTCTCCTTTTTTTCTAGTTTCTTACCATTATTCGAGTTCCTCTATGAACACTAATTTTCATAATGACCCATATCATTACATTTAAAAAAATACATTTTATATTTCAAACTAGTTATTACCACTAAAATAATCATTTTAAATGTAATTAAAATCCATATTCCCAACATTACCACATCAAAAATACTTACTAGACTTCAAATGTCATTCCCTCATGTGTTCATACCACAATTCTCACAAACTGAAAACTTAATTTTCTTACTATAAAAATTCCTTAACACATTATTTCCTTTTTCCATCCACCTTATACTCATTTTTATTGTTTATTAAAGAACACATGATTATCAGAAAAATCAATTTCCACCTTCTCTACACATCAAAAAAGTTTTTTATAAATTTTGAATTCATATGAAGCCAATGCTCTTCCATATTTTGGCTTTAAACCCGAGTAAAAACAATTGATTTTACTGTTATGATCCTGGATAGAATTTGGAGAATACATTTCCAATCAAGAGAATTTTTATTTTCTTGTAACCAATAAATACTCAACCAATATAAATTTTAATAACTTATTTTCCAAACAAACTTGAATCTCCATAGAAAAATATCTTTCAAGGAAAATATTTTTGAATTCATCCAATTACAATGAATCAATCTCCACATTATCCCAGATATTCCTGAAAATTTACCACTACTGGTCGGATACACCTTCAAAATTGTAAATAGAAAAAGAACATATTGATGGTTTGAACACCCTTTGATATCTAAAATCTTTTCAAGGGATTTATTCCACCATTCAACTACCATTGGGTCATAATATCCTCTCAAGGTAGGAGGTTGTTGCCCCATAAAATGTTCCACAATTGAATTATTCCTATATGGATAATCTATTTGATAACTTTCATGAATTTAACCTCTATTTATATCATATTTCATCTAATACATTGTGATCAAAAACTTCTTGGTTCCAATTCTCACCATTCCAGATTATAGATTGAAAAGTATATTATCCTCTCTATGCCTTCATGCGTCAGATTCCTTTTTTCTTCTACCAAAATCCATTTCAAACAGAAATGTTTTAGAAAAAAAACATTGTAATATTTAAGTTATATATCATTTAAACTTAAGAAATAAATTAAAAATCCATTATTTGTATTCTATTAACATTATATGAACCCCAAAGGATATCTAAATCATTCTCTAAAACATATTGTAAAGACATGACCTTAAGAATTACATAATCTAGTTAATTCAACCAGAATTCATATTCGTACATTCTGAAAGATCTTTTAGGTTTAGAGTTTATGATAATTAAGTTAGAACCTTATACATAAAAACCCATAAATTACAAAGTAGTCACTTCCACCAAATATCCATTTTTTAATATATGATACGGTTGACGCTCCTTTTCGTCATATTGTCTAAAGGAATGGAAAGGGAAATGACTTCACCCAAAGTGATTCATCCTTCAAAGAAAACATCAAAAATCGAAAATCGAATGAAAAAGGAGTCAAAGGACTTATGGTCGTGCAAGTTCCCTTAATGTCGCGCAAGTATACTTGCGCACCGCCTAATTGTTGCCCAGGTGACTTGAGTGCCCTAAGTGATAACCGCCCATGGTATTTAGAAGCTTATAAATAGACCCTTTGGGCCCCCCATTTCAAAAAAAAATTCCAAAATTCAGATACAGTACTCTGAACACCCAAGTCTCTTCTTCAGGTCTTCTGAACACTTTTAAGGCAATTATTTACCTAGAATGGAAGGTCTAAACAAGAGGAGTAAGGTCTAAGTGTTAGAATTCACTAACACTTGTGTGCCTAAGTGTTTTACCCTTAAGGGAAATGGACACACTTGCACGCCGCCCTACTTCTTCACCATAACTTGCGTGCCATCTTCTAGAAAGCCTCTAGGGATAATTCTAAAGGCTTTGATCAGGGATCACAAAAATATTACTCTATGGGATGAAAAATCGCTCAATTACCCATGTGTCGCACAGTTATACCTGCGCGGAAGGACTTGCACGCCCACGCAGTACCTGCGCGCCTGCCAAGACTTGCGCTCCCCTATCTTTTTGGGTTCTTTTCCTAACCATTTCACCCCTCTTATGCCATTCCACCTCTCCTATTCAAGATTCAGTCTTCAATATAGTCTTCAAATCCATTTATGGCATGATTTCTTGATTTGGATTCCTTATATGAAAGGAACTCCGTGGAACATCTCTCAAAACCTAGTGATTTATACATCTTTATGTAACTAAAGATTGAGATTTCATTCATTGAACCTCATCCTTTAAGATGAGAGAATCCTTAACCTGGGCCTCCTTTTCAGGAGTAAGCCCCAGGACAAATCCTCATTAATATGGGCATCTTCCTTAGGAGTAATCCCCAAGTCCTCTAATATGGGCATTCTTCTTAGGAGTAAGCCCAAGTCTCAAAATTCCCAAATATGGGCATCCTCCTTAGGAGTAAGCCCCAACCATAATTCTCTTAACTTGGGATTGCTTTTCATGAGTAAACCCCAGTCTCAAATATGGGCCTCCTCCTTAGGAGTAATCCCCAAGTCCCTTTAATTTTCAAATCCCTTTAACATGGGCCTCCTTTTCAAGAGTATTCCCCAGTTTTAATTTCCTTTTGATATGGGCTTCCTTCTCAGAAGTAAAACCCAATCATTAGTCCCCTCCTAACTTGGGAATCTTCCTTAGAAGTAAGCCCCAAATATTAGAGTATCCAAATCTCTATGAAGCACATATACCATTATGGACCTTGTTCTTGGATTTCTTCCCTAAAGTAAATCTTAATTCTTATCTATTTGGTCAGTCATACACACATAAGCCCCAAATCATTGCATCTTTCATGGCACAAATTGTCTGGTTTCAACAATATCTCTTGTTTCTCACACCAAGCATGAATCAGGTGAGCTTAGAGTGTAAAAGTAATCATGACATATTTCATTAAGCCATCAAGCATGCATAAACATCATACTCCCTTATTCGAACTATGTGGGTTCTGATTCCTTTTCCAAAACAAAGGATACGTAGGTATCCCATCAGTGGGTACGATCCCAACTCTGAAATAATCCATTCCCTCCTGAATGAAAATAATCTTCAAGTGCCCCACTGAGTGGCTTTAAAACCAGTATGGTCATCATAATGACTAAGAGACATTTATGTATTTAAGGATACCATCAACTAGGAATCTCTAACAAATACAGAAGATTCTTCATCGATGAAGAACCTTGAATACATATAAAAGATTCTCTAAATTTCTTATATATCAATCATTGATTGTAAGACTAAAGGAAATCTCATTTTATACTTGGTAATGTAATAAGGATTCACGAACATAACTAAAATCTACAAAGAGAGTCCCAGAGTAGAGAATAATTTCCCTAAAATAGGTGTGATGAGTCCAACCTCACATCCTCTTGACCAATGAAAATTACTAAGCCTCATCAGTCCACAACTAATGAGAACCTACCTTTGGAAAGTAGGTCCAAATGGATATGGAATCGTTGGATGTTTCCGGTTCTACGAATAAACCTGTTAGAAACCGATTGGAATGTTTGAGCCTTCAATCAACGAGGTCATCCCCAATTTCAGAGGAAACAAAAAATGGTGAACCCGACGTGAATCCTTAACCAAGTTAAAATGATTTTTTACTTATTTGTTAGGCCCCTATTTAAACATCAATGAAAAGGCCAACAAAAACAATCATTGACATATGTGTTCATCGAAAACATGTAGTGGCTGAATTTATCTTGATTACGTATGTTATATCAAATAGGAACTCTTTTCCAAGATCTTCTGCATTTCCAGAATGGTTTCTCTTAAGTTCATATATGTGAATACATCTTCTATGAATACTGCTTCTGCGAATGCCACTGCGGCTACTCCTACTAGATCATCATCCGCTCTGAGGAAGACATCACCTAATCAGCATCTTCAATGCTAGGTATCAAATGTACTGGTTAAGGAGTACCGTCAACACGGTACCACTCCAACTCTGGAGGCTGGTCGATAATCCCTCCAAGTGAACAATTCACACTGGTCGTCCGGACAGCGATGACCAGCGATCAAGAAGCAGGCGGTGCTAACTACCGTCTCCAACTGTTTCGGGTCGTTATCCCAGGAACGCAATCAGCATTCACTCCCATATTCTGGGGAGGTGAATGAGTAGGTCCCTGAGGGCCTTAATTCAAGGAATCAGTAGTCCTTCTCAAGGGATCCCATCAACCATCGCCCCCAAACTCATGCGGCAGTGCGCCCTCAACATGATGAGGGTGTCGACTCCAGGCATTCGGCGAAGGTTCCTCGAACTCGAGCCGGCAAGATGAATCGCCAGAGGCGAAATATGGTTAACAGTGAGCAAGTTCTCATCTCTTCCATCTCCGGAGAAGTCCACCAACCTAACTTGGTGGAAAGTAATTAGTGGGCACACACACCTACCCATTTTAATTCCGTTGTCCAGCAGACTCGTCTGGCAGCATCACGCCAATCCCGCCAGGAAATTATGGCGGAGTACTATAGGCAGGAACATATACCTGTTTATACATCATCAACTAGTCACCAAGCTCGTCTGACTATAGATGATGGAGCTCGTTAACCACGTTCGGTGAAGTGTAATCAGCAGGCACATACACCTGATAGTATTGATCAATCCTACCAATAGTATCGCTTGGTAGCACACAGAGAAATCAGTCGGAAAGCTCCAGTGAGAAACAGAAGGAAGACTCAACTTTCTGCCCCCACACTTGAGTACTTTCAGGATTCATTGATAGGAAAAAGAGGACAGGAGCAGGCACATACACCTACTCCAAGCACGGAATGGACGTATATACTCATTCCCACAGCTGAATTCACCAAGCATATTCTATCAATGGTGAAAGAGAAGAAGCAAATCCCTGCTCATATTCTGGATGATTTCTAGGATATTATAATAGCTTCAGCAATATCTCAGGGAAAGACACATAAATCTATCCCTACCAGTGGAGTGACACATCAACAGTACACTCCGGAACCGACACACACATATGTTCCAGTCCAAGAGGTTTGTGGGGCATACTCCCCCATATCATACGGACAACCAAGTCAGGCACATACAACTGATTTGAGTGGAGATCATCAGCCTAACCTAGCCATCACTCCTGATAAGGCACATACACCTACTTAGAGAAGCCACTTTTGTCAACAAGTGGTTTCCAAGGAGAGTAAGAAGGCACCTAAGAAGAAGATCCACCCAGCGCAGTCAAGAGATCAAGAGCCAATCTATAACAAGGCCTTGCTCGATGCTGTATTTCTTAAAGCCCTCAGACAATTATCTGTTAGAATTCAAGATTCTACTCCCTCATTTCCCAATAGTGGGAACATTAATTCAGAAGGTCTTCAACAGGCACTTCCTCATGAAGGCTTACTTCATAACATTTCGGTCCATCATGAAGTTTCATATTTAGATGAGAGCTACAATAACCCTCTCTGTGGCCAGAAGACCAAGGAGCAAGAGATCTCATCTTTTGTTATAACCCACCATGGTGGTCCTTCCGATGATGATGAATTTCTCTACGAAAGTCCTCTCCGCAGTAGTGATACACATTTCCCATAAAATGATCTAGTGGAAAATGTATTGCGGATAAAACCCTCTTATCTTGAGGAACTTTCAAATGAGAAACCAGTCATGTCTGATGCTTCATCGCAAGTAGGTGAAATACTTTCTCAATCAGAAGATATCCCTGGGTGTAGGTCATTCTGTGAACCACCCCTAAGTCATGCATCTTCTAGTTTGATCAGTGATTTCTCTACCAATATTATTGAATCTGATGAAGCAATAAGGAAGCACCAGCTATGGGAAAATCAGGTAGAATAATCTTCATTGAATGATAAAGAGGAAATTCTAAATATGAAAAAACAACTGGCGAAAGGTGAAGTGCCAGTCATGTTTTGGCCTCTGGCTGACTCTCGGTACGACATTCCAGAGATGTTGATGGAAGATGGAATTCATGATATTCATCTCAAAATATGGAAAAATCTTTTTCAGTTTAAGAAGAAAGTATTATCTTATGATGAATATGAAAATCATGTTAAGATAATATAAGGGTTACAACATCAGATTGATTTAGCATCTCTATCAGTCACTCGATATCTGAATGTTAAAAAGCAGCAGAGAGCCCTTCAACATTCATGCCTCGATGCACTAAGAATATTGCACCAGTTAATTTCCAATGCCCCATATGGTATTTATTTCAAAGGCTGGGGTTTTCATGGAGCACTACATTTCAATTTGCTCTCCAGTCAGCAAATCCCGCCAAAAATGGTCGCATGCAATGTTATTGCCCGTGGCCGGTCACAATCAACTGGATTTGTTTGTAATCAAAGTCATTCCCAAGAACAGGCTTCAACTATCTCCTCTCAAAATCAAGAATAAAAAGAACAAATTTTTGAATTACTCTTGCATCAAGAAAACTAGAATATTGAACAGGCCTCTCGTATCGTGAAAGCACATCATCAAGTGACAAAAGTGTCAGAAATCATCCAATGGTCTTTTGAACCGGGTGATAAAAGTGGATATCGATTGATGCATCCAGCTAACTTCCTGGACAAGGTCCGCAAGATCAGGAGATCTTTTAGTAAAGTCTCATACATAGCATGTTAGGAGCCACCCCAGCTTACCAGACTGGGGACTCTTTTAAACCAACCCTCAGAATCAACAAATAGGATTCAAGGAGTTGAGTGGGAACAGCAGGAATAGCCCCAGTCCACCGGACTGGGGACTTTTCCAAATCCTCAATCCCTCCCTCAAATAAAGTTGGTCTTCTCTCGGTTCGGGAAGAAGCCCCAAGAGGAACAAAGATCCAAATTATCAGGAGACTCTCTCCAAATTACGTTTCTCCAAGAAGTTCCTGAGGGATGGAATCAATGAAAGGAAATGTCTCATCAGAGACATTGAAGAAGACAATATCACATAAATGTTGATATAAGGGATGCAATGTATTATGCATCAATTAATGTCATCAATTCCATTGTTTCTGATCCACCAGATGAGGATCATTCAGAGGGATCAGATGAAGAGGTTCATGTTCAAGAAGTTGTACACACGAACACAAATGAAGAAGGTGTGCGTACACGAAATCAAAGGTTTACCAAAATCTAGGTGTTCCTTCAAATAACCCAC
This sequence comes from Viscum album, assembly GCA_963277665.1. Taxonomy (NCBI): domain Eukaryota; kingdom Viridiplantae; phylum Streptophyta; class Magnoliopsida; order Santalales; family Viscaceae; genus Viscum; species Viscum album. The sequence goes on along the minus strand of OY728123.1, from coordinate 860,188,306 downwards.
TTGAAAGGGATCAAACAAGGGGAAGGGAAATAATCAGGTTACATATCCTTCCTCTGGAGAAGGCCAATCGCTCTCACTAGAGAAAAGATTTGTGCAATAAGAGGAAGAAATGAAAGAATTGAAGAGGTTGAACGCAGAACTACTTCAAGGTAGTCTTCCTCCTAAGCGTGCTGGAGTCAGTAAGCCAAGGGAGTATGTTGCAGCTACTGAGATGTTTCAAGAATAATTTCCTTTATCAGTACACCCTCACAGGTCTAATCCTACGGGTCAAGTGCAACATCAATTGGTAGTGCTGCCATCAGTTGTAGTACTAGCTGCCATACCTGTCCAAAATCCAGTCATTACGCCTGCCCAAGTTCACGTTCAACCGGATGTTTCTCAAATATTAATAACTACCATTGAGTCATTAACAGCTTGGTTAGAGACTATGGAATGGAAGCGTGCGTAGGTTCAACCACAATATAAATCTTACCCTAAATGGGTAGATCCAATCTCTCCCCCATGAAGTTTTGGGAACCCAGTATTCCCTCTTTTCAATGGATCAGGCGACCCTGAACAGCATTTGATGCATTACGTGTCTTATTGCGATCCTATGTTGGGAACTCCGGAGGATAAAGAAGCAGTGAAACCCATATGCTTCGTGCGAAGATTTCAAGCACCATCTTTTGTTTGGTACGCAAGCTTGCAATCCAGGTCAATTACCGAATGGGAGGATCTTCACCAAAGATTCCTTCTCCAATTCAGCTCAACGTTGCCAAAGACAACTGTTTTTGATCTTACAAACTGTAAGAAAAGGGGGAATGAAAGGGTCTCAGATTTCATTGCTCGCTGGAAGGGAATAACATATTCTCTAAGATTTGCACTCCCTCAAGAGGAACTGTTGCCAATATGTGTGGGAAATCTGCGTGACGAATTACCAACACCGTTGATCCCTGTGAAATACATAGGAGGGTTTCGAGACCTTACTTCAATCACTTACCAGATTGAAGATTCTCTTATATAGACTAAGGCTAAATCTCGTGTAATTCAATCAGATCCAGGAAAGAGAATGGGTAAAGTAGAGAATGCGACAGTTATGCTTAAGCAAGCACATGTACCTGCTTCTACTACAAAACCTTCATCTTCCCAAAGGGATCCACCTCCTGAGAATCAACAAAACAGGTCGTTTCGTCAAGACGATCAAAGAGTTCAAAGACGAAAACAATTTGAGGATTGGAAGATCAAAACATACACTTTCCTAAATGAACAAGTTCCTGGTTACTTCATTTTGGCTTTGGAAAATAATTTGGTTCAATGACCAAGGCCCAAAAGGCCAAACAAAGAACTAGATGAAGACCATCCCAACTATTGCCCGTTTCACCAATTGTTGGGGCATCCCATTCAAGAGTGTTTTGTTTTCAAGGACCTCCTGAAAAAGATGGTCGACTAGGGACAAGTCAAACTAAAAGTCTCTTCAGCCCAGGTAGCATGTGTTTCTGATATAGTTCCAGAGGAGGAAGGTGAGTGGAAAGAAGTTAAGAACAAAAATGCACAAAAATATGATGATTGGATGGTCATAAAGATGATCAAATGAACTATTTCTATTTGGCGAACACAATCGAAGAAACCAATTGTCCCTTCTACCAGGAATGCCGCACCAAAACCCTCTTCATTAGAGGAAAAATCCTTAAAGAAATGGCATGATTCGAAGAAAGAAAAAGAATCAGAAGAAGATGAGTATGTGTCAAAGCCTAAGTTGTCTTTGACTCTGGAAGACTTCATTCCATCTACTTCAAAGCAACGAGCACCGCCCCCACCAAACTACATAGCCCAAACAGGCTAATCAGGCAGAGTCTTCATCGGATGAAGAGTTTATTTTCAGTTCTGTTTATATGATTCAATTAACAGATCCATATGCCAATCGCAGTTTCTATTTTGATGAGCCCGAATTCCCTATATCAAATAGAGGAATCAGAGGAAGTTCCAGAGGCTCAGGATACAGGGGAAGACGTGGATCTTTCAGAAGCCACTATTCAAATTCTACCCCTGCTAGAACTATGTATGCGGCAGAAACTCGTGGTAGAGCCCTTCAACGATCTCAACAAGAACAAGAAAGTTCTTCCACACAAGGCAGACTCAGCCCTAGCACAATTATTCTAGAATATCAGTTGAAAGTTACATCTTCTTCCTATCAGTATGTAAATAAACCTAATTGGTCTAATCATCCAAAGCTATGAGTATTACCAACTCCTATCCTGATACAAGATGAATCAAATTCCAAAGATACAACTTCCAAGACACCTGCTAAACCACATGTTCCTATTGGGAAACACAGACATTTGGATCAAAAGTATGATATATTGAAACACTTGGCCCAAGTACCAGCCAAGTTATCAATTCTGGATGCCTTGAATTTATCAAAGGATCTTCGGGAAGCACTCGTTGAGGCTTTGTCAAGTCCTCAGGAGTTTGAAACTGAAATTGATGCAGCCGAAGTCGACCATGTAGAGAATAATCCTGCAGAATGCCATGCAGTAATGTCTTTTACTGATGAAGATGAAGATGATGTCATGAATAGACATATTAGGCCTTTGTACTTATCTGGAAAGTTCAATAGCATAGACATCCGAAGAGTTTTCATTGATAATGGTTCAGGAGTCAACCTCATGCCCATTCGTACACTTCATCGATTGGGCCTCACGAAATATGATTTATCTCCTTCTACCTTGATGTTACAAGGATATGATAAAAATGAACAAGAACCACTAGGCAAGATTACACTCAGAACTCAGTTTGGAGATCTTATGTCCAATTCAGATTTCATGGTTGTTGATCAAGACTCAGCGTTCAACATCTTTCTTGGAAGACCCTGGCTACATCAACATGCAGTTATCCCTTCATCATACCATCAATGTCTCAAATATGGTTTCGATGGTCAAGTTGGGACATTTTATGGTGATAAGGCCTCGTTCAAGACATGTGAATCTCAATACATTGAAGCAGAATTCTACCACATGAAGGGAAATGTGGAATCGAAAACAAAGGAGATTACCAAAGTTAATGCTCCATATGGTTTGGAGAAGATTCCAGTAAATCCATTTACACATGTGAGTATAGATTATGTGTTTCCTATCAATCAAATTGACAAGATAGACCCAAATCAAAATACTCTTATGGAAAGATCCATAATGTCAATTACGGAAATCGATCCAAACAACATGGGATAAATTGGTAACCCACCAAGCAGTGATGAAAGCAAAAATGGTGACATCTTCATTTCATCTACTGAACTCCAACAAGTCTATACTTTTCCAATCAGGACAGAATAAGTTATAGCAACATTGGAGGTGAACAATGATGTTGATTCTCAATCTATCATGTCCTCTTTATTACCCAAAGAAGACCCTTCATCATCAATCAGGTCAGAAATGGAAGCTTCTTCTTCAAGATGAGAAAATTTTGACATCTCTTCTGATCATGAAAATTATGCATCATTATCTACTATGAAAGTAGAAACGGAAGAATTAACACATGTTGAAGAAGAAGAGGAAGATCTCAGAGATGCTCCTCCAGCATTTGAAGAGGGTATCTCAACCACTGTTGATGAACTCAGAGAAATAAATCTGGGTACAAAAGAAGATCCATGCCCCACTTTAATCAGTGCGTCCATGACTCTTGAAGAACAAGAGATGTATATTTCCTTTTTAATGAAAAATCGAGAAATATTTTCTTGGAACTATACAGAGATTCTCGGCCATGATCCTCATGTTTCTACTCATCATTTGGGATTACCATAAGAACATCTAGGATTTAAGAAAGACATAAGAAGAACATGCCCAACTTATGCTTCCAAAATTGAAGTTTAATTGGATATGCTTATCACAACTAACTTCTTCATAGAAGTTAAATATCCCAAGTTGTTAGCTAATATTGTCCATATAAAGAAGAAGAATGGAAAAATTAGAGTTTGCATAGATTTCAGAGATCTTAATCGGCATTGTCCTAAGGATGATTTCCCAGTTCCGATTATAGAACATTTAATTGATGCAACAGGTGTCTATGAATCACTTTCTTTCATGGATGGATATTCCAGATATAATCAAATCCAAATGGCCCTAGAACATGAGGAATCCAAAGCCTTCAGATCCCCTCAGGGTGTGTTTTTCTACCGGGTAATGCCCATTGGATTAAAGAATGCAGGTGCACCATATCAGCGTTCCATGCATCGTATCTTCAAACCCTTTTTAGGGAAGTTTTTTGAATGCTATATAGATGATTCGGTGGTTAAATCCAAACAACTTTCTAATCACTTGGCTGATTTGGAAGTCATATTCTACAAGCTACGACATAATTATTTGGCAATGAACCCCTTAAAATGTGCTTTTGGGGTAACCTCAGGAAACTTTCTCGGCTTTGTTCTATGCCATCGTGGTTTTGAAGTTTATCCTGAGAAGACAAAGTCAATCCTTGGTATGTCACCTCATCAAAATTTGAAATAATTAAGAGGACTTCAAGGACACTTAGCCTATATTCAGAGTTTCATCGCCAATTTGGCAGGCAAAAGTTTACCCTTCACCAAATTGATGAAGAAGGGAGTCACTTACCAGTGGACTGAAGAATGTCAAGAAGCATTCAATATTCTCTAGAAAAAGATCTTGATCCCAACGGTACTCATGCCACCTGTTGAAGGAAGACCACTTATCCTCTACGTGATAGCTCTAGCAAAATCATTGGGTTCCTTTTTTGCTCAGAAGAATGATGATGGGAATGAAAACAGGCTCTACTACCTCAGTCAGACTATTCTTGAAGCATAAACCCGGTATTCAAGTATTGAGAAGTGCTGCCTAGAATTAATCTTTGAAATTCAGAAGTTGAGACACTACCTACAACATCACAAGGTCCAATTGGTATCTCGCAATAATCCGCTCATTTTTCTTCCTTTTTCATCCAATACTTACAGGACATCTGGCAAGGTGCGTGGTTATTTTGTAGTAATTCGACATTCAGTGTGTGTCTCAAAAGGAAATAAATGGCCAAGCTCTGGCTGATTTCCTGGCTGAACACCCTTCAATGGAAGACACATCTTTAGATATTGATCTCCCTGATGTGGAAGTTTTCTCTATTCATGAAATCCTTCAGACATGGGAAATGTACTTTGATGGTGCTTCCAGAAGTCCAACAGGGAGGAAAATGAAAAATCTTAAATTCACCAAAGCTGGCTTAGGGATTGTACTCATTTCTCCAGAAAAAGCAGTGTTACCTTATTCATTCTTATTGTGGGTAGGTGGTACAAATAATGATGTGGAATACCAAGCTCTCATTGCAGGATTGGTTTTGGTACTTCAAGCACAAGTGAATCACTTAAAGGTGAAAGGTTATTCAGACCTGGTAATCAAACAAGTCAATTGCGATTATGCCATCAGAAAAGAAGAAATAATCCCTTTGTATGATTACGTCAGAGATCTAATGGTGGAATTCCCTTCGGAACCGACATTTTATTATGTCCCAATATTGCAAAATACCCAAGCTGATGCACTGGCTAATATAGCCACAACCCTGGAAGATCCAAATCGGGATGAGACAACCATTAGTATTTCCCACCGTCGTGAAATTTCACCTTATGTTCGAAGTAGAATAGAGGAAATTAATGAAATTAGTCCCATTCCTGAACTGTATGGTCATACTACATGATGGATGTCACCTATCAGGGAATACCTTCAAAATGGAACTCTTCCGCCTGATAGAGCCGGGAAAGAACAAATCTAGCGGCGTGTGGTCAACTTTACTCTTTATGATGGCCCAGATCACCTAGATAAAATTTTATACAAGTGTGGTTTTGATGGAGTTCACTTGAGATGCATTGATGGTGAAGAGACAACGGCAGTCATGAAAGAAGTGCATGCAGGAATCTGTGGTGCCCACCAGTCTGGACATAGACTGTCTGATCAGATTCGAAGACTTGGATACTTTTGTCCTTGAATGATACAAGATTGTGTTGATTTCACAAAGAAGTGTCATTCATTCCTAGTACATGACAACTTCATTCATCAACCTCCATAGTTTCTTCATACAACTAAATACTTGTGGCCATTTTCCACATGGGGAATGGATGTGGTGGGACCTTACCCTTCAGTTACGACCAAGAAGTTTAAGTATATTCTTACTGCTACTGATTTCTTTTCCAAATGGGCATAGGAAATACCTCTTAATGAAGTCAGTTCTAAATGCATTGTTAGCTTCATCAAGTATAACATCATTACTAGATTTGGTGTCCTTCATACTATACTGACGGACAATGGCCCCAACTTCTGTTCATCTGAGATGAAGAAGTTGTATCAAGAATACAACATAAAATCCAATCATTCAACTCGGTATCATGCAGCGGACAATGGCTAGATAGAAGATTTCAACAAGAATCTGTCAAATATACTACAAAAGATGGTGGATAAAGATATGAAATCATGTCCTGATAAACTCTTTCATGCTTTATGGGATTATCGGACCACCACCCGCACTGCAACTCGGTTAACTCCATATTCACTGGTATATGGAACGGAAGTTGTCTTGCCCATTGAAGTTCAATTTCCTTCGATCAGAGTATCCATTTGTGATCATTCATCTATAGATTAACAATCTCAAAAGCGATTGAATGAATTGGAATGGTTAGATGAGAAAATATTGTGTACTTTGCACCACTTGTAAGTCTATCTGAATTGAATAGCATGAGATTTCAACAAAAAAGTTCATCTCCGTTCATTCACTTAGGGAGAATTGGTATTAGTTCTCTGAACTCCAATGATACCAAGAAAGAAACCTCCCAAGATTGGGCCAAAATGGGAAGGACCTTACTAAATACATAAGGTCTACTCTAATGGAGCTTATTATTTAATCTCAATTGATGGAGAACTCATCACTACTCCAACCAATGCTCGATTTCTGAAGAAATATTTTGTATGAACACAAAATACATCAATGGTCCATACATATGACCTTAAACTATTTGTACTTTCATCCAAAATGGTGTTAAACTGTGACGTCCTAACTACATGATGTTAAACTGTATAAAAGTCATTTTCATCCAGAAAGATGATAAACTACATAACCAACGGTCCATGAATACGACCTTAAACTATTTTCACGTCCCTTACATCTAGCATGACGTTAAACTGCACCATCCAGGGTCAATGCATACAACCTGAAACTATTCTCACTTTCGCCCCACATGACGTTAAACTGTGAAAAAGTTCCCTAATTCTTCAAAAATGACGTTAAACCGTGTTCCCTTCATCGTCCTTGCTATATGGCGTTAAATTACAAAGTAATGGTCCATACATATGACCTTAAACTATTCGTACTTTCGTCCAACATGACGCTAAACTGTATCGTCCTTTTTTCGTTCAGCATGATGTTAAACTAGGAAAAGGTCCCTAATACGTCCAACATGACGTTAAATGGTGTACACTTTTGTCCTTAATGCATGACATTAAACTGCATAGTCCTCTTTTATTGTCCAACATGACATTAAAATGTATTGTCCCCATCGTCCTAACTAAATTACGCTAAACTGTACAGAAAGTAATTTAATACATCCTACATGACATTAAACTGTACTTTGTCCCTGCTACATGACATTAAACTATGAAACACCAATAGTACTAATTGCAAGACATTAAACTGCATAGTCCCTTTAATACGCCCTACATGACATTAAACTGTGCATCATTAGGGTTGTTGCTACCTCTTGTTTTTCACACCGAGTATGACTCACGTGAGCTTAGAGAAAACTTCAACCATAACACTCTCTCTGGGATACTAAACATGTGTAAGTCCCAAGACCACATTTTTTAGGTCGTTGTCCCCAAGAACAACTGGATCATTAATTCATTCTTTAATTGAACTACGCCGACTTTGATCCTTTCCTTCCATGATGGGTATGTAGGCAACCTCCCAAGGTTAAATCCCAAAACCAATCTCTTCACATCGGTTCACCTCCATCCCATATGATGTTGATTCGTGAAACCGTCACCAGAATAAATATCTTTACATTGGTTCACTTTCGTCCTAGCTATATGATGTTAAACTGTACAACACTTTTTGTCCTATACGACAATAAACTGCAATATTCTTTGATACCCTCACCTGAGTGGGAACCATAATTTACATTGATTTTTCAATCATGTTTCATTCCAAAGACTACGCGCATGCATGTCAATGCCCAAACCTTTTATCTTGGGTTAAACAATCATTGCACTAAAGTCCCCTTTCACCCTTCACAGGTACGAACCAAATTTGTACATGGGGTATTTCTAGAACTACGTGGGCTTTATTCCTATCCTTACGGGATACGTAGGAACGTTCGAGTATCCCTCGAATCCATCCCCAAGTATTTTGGGCTTAACCCCAAATTTCACTTTCAGTCCCTTGGCTAAAAACTCCCCATGAAAACACAAATTGTGTATTTCTTATAATTGTCCAAGCTCTATGACCCTAAACTAAGATCTCCATTCCTTTTTTCCCACGCGACATTAAACTGTAGTTCAAGAAATACGTCTGGCTTGATTCCCATCCTTATGGGATATGTAGTGAAGTCCAACATTTCAATTCAGGACCCAGCCACAACATGATTATGGTTATCATTGATCTGTGTATCTCTGTATACATTGGAAAATACCCATCTTTATGTATAATAATCCTAATCTTGAATACTTCTAGATCTTCATAACCCTTTTTTGACTTCTAATCACAAAAGGCCTAAAATTATGAGAGTTATTTTGCCTGACCTTGCAGCACGTGCCCTTAGGCGGCCCTGCATAAACAGTCTACATAACGGACCTATCAGCCAAAAGATGCTATTATTTGACTATGCAGTCAATTCCCTTAGGTGGCCATGCATAATTCAACCCCCTAACGGGTTTGTTAAATACTGGTAACTTCATTCTTGGGAAGAAAGATTCCTTTGTCCTTATTTGTCGTAATGACAATATGTAGGGATCCGCAAAAATGGTCATCCTTAACATACATGTCCCATACCCTTTCTCATGATCAGAAAGTATTCAAGTCTATGGTTTATATTCTCCTTCCCTACATTTGGGTTAGATCTTCGTAGGAGTGATTTTCATCCAGTTCTTCGATAATCTTGTTTGGAAATATCTTCTCTATATTCAAGTACTTCTTTCCATATAGAAAACTCTATACTTTGGAAAATTTGAATCTTCATAAACATTCACTGGCTTTTTAGCACTAGGAAAGTAAATTTCTGAGAGTTCTTTTTCCTGACTATGCAGCACGTGCCCTTAGGCAGACTTGCATAAACAGTCTACATAACAGACTTGTTAGCCAAAAGATGCTATTTATTTGACTATGCATCAAATGCCCTTAGGTGGCCCTGCATAATTCAACCCCCTAACAGGTTTGTTAAATAATGGTAACTTCATTCTTGGAAACTAGTTCTTCTAATGACATTTTATCTATTTTTCATATCATTCCTCATATTAAAATATTCTTAAGTCATAGTTTACATATTTTCCCTCATACTTGAGTATGGTAATGTGTTTTCAGATAAATTTTCAATGAATTGAGTCAATTCTAATTCATTTTGGTCCAAGCTATTTCGACCTTAAACATTAGCCTCTTTATGTCCGATGTGCATGACTTTAAACTGCCCACAAAAGACAAAGTAAATCTGAATAAAATTCAAGTTCCAGCTCACTGAACATACATTTTGTATGATTTAGATAATATTGAGCAATCAAAAGATTCAATGTTTGTAGGGTTATTTACATTAATCCTAGCAAAAATCAAACTATACTTACTATTCCCATTGGCTTAGGTAAAATTTGAAGCATGTAGAAAAAGAATGCAGGTACAAATGATTGAAGATGAAAGTGTTTCTCATTGATACACAAGAGATATAAGGACATCCAAATACTGGAGTCTCTTCTCTTTTTTCAAGAATTACAAGAGGTTTTCAACATAACTCTTAATGTGATTTACGGAATCCCGAGATTCATCAGCAACCACCTGGAATTCATTCATTCAACTGGATACAATAAGAGATGTAGTGATACCAACTCTTCTTGGAACAATTGTAAAAGGATGTTCTAGAGTGTGGTTTGAGAAAATTATCTGGTGATCAAACACTAACGGTGATTCTGTCCAAGAGACATAGAAGATGGATACATGGATTTGAGAATGAATCATTGGAAGTAAAGATCCATTTGGAGAGAGTACCCTTTTCAGATATTGCTCTAATGCCATGTTTGTCTTCTCTCCACCAACTAGCAGCGGAAAACATTTCAGCCCATGGGTTTTCCATTTTCATATCTGCAAGGAAATGACATGGAGGAAAATTTTGAATGTTCACACCAATGTTGTTTCTATTAATGCATAGCATAACCGAAATAAGGGAGTAGTGGTGCAGATGCATCTCAGGCATATAGTTCTTTTCATCTAGAACATTGACTCCTTGCAGATGACCATGACCATACAGAGGTACGTAGATGCTCTATGTGAAATTAAGATTATATTTCTTCAAGTACATAGCCAAATCTGGGAAAGTGTTGTCGCAGATATCATAGTAATCATGGACAATAATGTTCATCATGTCGTCAATCCGCTTTCTAGCCAGTTCATCAGCTGTTCCGATTCTATTTGGAGCCATTGAATCTGCACAAAGGTTGAACAATTAACTCTTAAGTAAGTTAATTTTTCATAAAATTTGTGAAAGAATTCGAAAGAAATGGAAAAGGCATTAAGGTGCGCAAGTCCAAACTTGGCGCTTAAGTATGGATGTGCCACGCAAGTAGTTGGCATGCAAGTATTACCACGCATGTCCAGATACCTTGACAGCAGTGCGACAGTAAAGAGACAGCAGAAAACAGAGAAACCTATGCGACAAAGGTCACTTGCATGGCGAGAGCTCAAAAGTTTGAAATCTGGATGCTTTGTACAGAAATGGGGCAACATATTTATAGGACACACCCATACCCTATGCGCTGAAGTCTGTCCAGCAAGAAGTTGCGCGCCACTACCTGCGCGCCATACCTTGCGCGCCGCATATTCCTTGGTTTTCTTCTTTTTCCTTAGATTCAAATCCTCTTTTCTATCTGGATCCAACTTTGAGGGGGGAATTTTGTTGAAAATATTTTTCGTCACATTGTCTAAAGGAATGGAAAGGTAAATGACTTCGCCCAAAGTTATTCATCCTTTGAAGAAAACATCAAAAATCGACAAAGGAATGGAAAAGGAGTCAAAGGTCTTATGGTCGCGCAATTTCCCTTACTGTCATGCAAGTATACTTGTGCGCCGCCTTATTGTCGCGCAAGTGACTTGCGCGCACTAAGTGATAACCGCCTATGGTCTTCAGAAGCCTATAAATAGACCATGTGGGCCCCCCATTTCAAAAAAAATCTAGAATTCAGATACAGAGCTCTGAACGCCCAAGTCTCTTCTTCAGGTCTTTCGAACACTTATAAGGTAATTCTTTACCTAGAATGGAAGGTCTAAACAAGAGGATTAATTTATAAGTGTTATAATTCACTAATACTTGAGCTCCTAAGTGTTTTACCCTTAAGGGAAATTGACACACTTGCGTGTCGCCCTACTTCTTCACCATAACTTGCGCACCATCTTCTGGAAAGCCTCTAAAGATAATTCTAAAGGTTTTGATCAAGGATCGCCCAAATATTACTCTAAGGGCTGACAAATTGCTCAAGTACCCATGTGTCGCGCAGGTATACCTGCACGCCCAGGACTTGCACACCCACACAGTATGTGCAAACCTTCTAGGACTTGCACGCCCCTATCTTTTTGGGTGCTTTTCCTTCCCATTTCACCCCTCTTATGCCATTCCACCTCTCCTATTCAAAATCCGGTCTTCAAGACACTCTTCAAAGCCATTTATGGCATGATTTCTTGATTTGTCTTCCGTATCTGAAAGGAACTCCATGGAACATCTCTCAAAACCTAGTGATTTATAAATCTTTATGTCACCAAAGATTGAGATTTCATTCATTCAACCTCATCCTTTAAGATGAGAGAATCATTAACCTGGGCCTCCTTTTCAGGAGTAATCCCCATGACAAATCCTCATTAATATGGATATCTTCATTAAGAGTAAGCCCCAATTCCTCTAATCTGGGCATCCTCCTTAGGAGTAAGCCCCAGTCTCAAAATTCCCAAATATGGGAATCCTCCATAGGAGTAAGTGCCAACCATAATTCTCTTAACTTGGGATTCCTTTTCAAGAGTAATCTCCAGTCTCAAATATGGGCCTCCTCATTAGGAGTAAGCCCCAAATCCCTTTAATTTTCAAATCCCTTTAACTTAGGCCTCCTTTTAAGGAGTAAGACTCAGTATTAATTTCCTTTTGATCTGGGCTTTCATCTTAGGAGTAAAACCCAATCATAAGTCCTCTGCTAACATGGTAATCTTCTTTAGGAGTAAGCCCCAAAGATTAGAGTATTCAAATCTCTATGAATAGCATATAACTTTATGGACCCTATTCCTGGATTTCTTCTATGAAGTAAATCTTAATTCTTATCTATTTGGGAAGTCATACACACATAAGCCCCATATCATTGCATCTTTCGTGGTACAAATTGTCTGGTTTCACCAATACCTCTTGTTTCTCACACCGAGCCTAGCTCACGTGAGCTTACAGTGTAAAAGTAATCATGAAATCTTTCTTTGAGCCATCAATCATGCATAAAAATCATACTCCCTTACTCGAAATATGTGGGTTCTAATTCCTTTTCGAAAACAAAGGATATGTAGGTAGCCCATCAGTGGGTACGATCCCAACTCTGAAATAATCCATGCCCTCTTGAATGACAATAAACTTCAAGTGACCCACTGAGTGGATTTAAAACCAGTATGTTCATTATAATGACCAAGAGTCTTTTATGTATTTAAGGATACCATCAACTAAGAATCTCTAACAAATACAGATGATTCTTCATCGATGAAGAACCTAGAATACAAATAAAAGATTCTCTGAATTCCCTACATATCAGTAATTGATTGTCAGACTAAAGGAAAGCTCATTTTATACTTGGTAATGTAATAATGATTCATGAAAATAACTTAAATCTATAAAGAGAGTCCCGAAGTATACAATAATTCCCCTAAAAAAGGTGTGATGAGTCAGACCTCCCATCCTCTCGACCAATGCAAATTCCTAAGCCTCATCAGTCCACAAATAATGATCACCTACCTTTGGAAAGTAGGTACAAATGGATATGGAATCATTGGATGTTTTTGGTTCTACGAAAAAACCCATTAGAAACTGATTGGAATGTTTGAACCATCAATCAACGAGGTCATCCCCAATTCCAGAGGAAATAGATACATGTTACATAACTTATTTCGGCAACAAAACTTAATGACACTAAACCTGAGATATTCTTCTCCTTTACCAATCCATAAAACCTTTTAAAAAATTATAAATCCGGGTGTGAGAACAAAAAGATTAGTATGAAACATAAAAAGTAAGAAATAAACTATTATTCCATGAATGAAAACATTTTCACAATGTTATAACATCTACACATAAAACATAAGCTCTTAAGATTACCTTCTGAAAGCATAAGTTTATTATAAATCGATAGAAATAATACATAAATAATAAAATATATCTTTTGGAAAAAAGTTCATATCACTCTTATATATATATTCTCTCTCCTAGCTATATAGGGATTAAGCATCATGGTTAAACATTGAATAACCATCACATTGTATTCCCATAATCTCTTAGGAGAAACCTAAATGGTTAACTCTATCCCTTTACCCAATGAATTGGAGGGATATAATGGGATCAATCTCCCTATGTTTTTCAAGGAACCACTTATCATCATAAAATTAAAAATAACAAAAACATAATCATAACACATAAATATTTCTAAAAATAAACATTCATAAGGAAAATAACTTTTCCAATTTGAAATCAATTTTCATTTTTTTATAAGTCGTGCACTCAAAAATGGGAAAACATATTTGAAAATAAAATTTTAAACTAGTTAATAAAGGTTAAAATAATTAAATATTTATGAAATCTGGAAAAAAAATTCATGTCATATATTTAAAAGAAACCATTCATTTTAAATTTGGTAAAAATAGAAAATAAAGAGGATTTGCAAAGGAATGTACCGTAAAAATATCTAATCAATGTATTGAGAAATAATAAAATAAAGGAATATGTGTATTGAATATAAATAAAAATATTAAAACATAATATAATCATGTTTTATTTCAAAAATAATCATAGAATGATATAATCAATTAATTATATGGTTACCCGAAAGAATGGAAATTGGGTTAAGAATTCCCTTATTTTTCTGAAATCATTATGCCCTTGTACTTAATGTCTTAGATAATAAAATGAGATTCATTAATTACTAAATACAGAACAAATTATTTTTTTATTTTATTTATTATTACATTAAATTGTTTTTTATGGCCATTTGGATGAGTTTTAGAATTCAATTTCATCATTTTGGGAGTGTTTGTGTCCTGGTTTTGTGGTCGATTCCCTTACGTATAATTATAGGAGTTCTTGTCCATTGGAATAAAAACTACAGAAGTGAAAATAAATGGTATTAATATAATTATATAATTTTAAATGATTATATATATCATTTTTTCTAATATGAGGATGATTCATTAGATAAAACCTTAATTATAATTGTTTGGTATATTCATGGCGTTATTTCCGACCATCACAAACTAGTTTCATTTTAATTAATATTATGTCTATAAATTTGTTCCAAAACATAAAAAAATTATAATTTACATATTTAATTCTTTTTTAACAATTATAATGTTTTTTTACCAACCATGATGGTTTTAAAAAAATTAAAACTCGTCGACCATGAAGGTGCTAAATTGACACGTCCTAGACGATGTTATCATTTTTTAGAATATGAAGAAAAGAGAAGAGGATTGATAATGGATATTACATTAACATAATAAAATTATAGTATGTGTCTGAAAAAATATTTATTATGATACTTGGGATAGGGAAGGTGAGGATATGGTATAAATAAAGAGTGAAAGAATTTAAAATTGAAAGAAGAATGATTTTACCTCTTGAATGTCATGTCCTTGAGAACCACCTTAAGTCACTTGATTTTTGGTATTTTTGTGATCCCATAAAGTCTCGAATGTGAGGAATAGGATTTTAATGGTAATTGGGAATAATTTATAAAAGCTACAAGGCATTGGTGGTGTGAGGAGAATGGGTGGTGAAGGGTGGTATTTATAGGTAGAAGAGAGTGGTGTTTTTTGTTTTTTTATTCATTTGTTTATTATTTTGTCTCAAGACTATAGATAATATTTATTCCCTTGAATCCATATAGTAAATAGAGATGTGAGTTTTAAATAATGGGTTATTAAATTATAAATGTGTCAAAAATCCTTGTATTTAACTTATAATGTTAAATATTTTATATTACTGTATTTCTCAATTCATAAAAAATCAAACTATTTCAGAAAAATATCCAAAAATCACCATCACCATTTTTCAATGTGTAGATTAAATAAATGGACTCAATTTAATTAAAATAATTTTATAAATATGATAAATTTAATTTTTATTTGTAATCATCATTAATTAAAAAAATAGTTTTTAATATTATAACTGATTTTATGGAACTTTAAATAATTAATTAAGGTCTCATAAAACAATATTATAATTATAATAAAAAAATATTAATTTATGAATCTTTTTTATGAAAATAATTTTATTATTAAATTATTTTATTATTTATAAAACTCTAGATAAACATTTATTTTTCACAAAAATACAAATACTTAATTTATCATTTTTAAAACATTTATTTACTAATTCTATGATATAAATATATCATATTTTCAGTTATGAGAAAACCAAATTTTATTTATACTTTCACAAGTGAGGTTACTATTCTAATAGCCATATTAATATTCCTAATAGTCACATTACTATTCTAATGTTTAGATTACTATTCCATTAGAATTGAATCATAAATTTCTATAAATACCAATTATTTTATTATACATTTATAATGAATTTGACTATTTAATTCCTAAATGAAAAAAATATTCTATAAGTACCAAAGTTGTTACATTCTCACCAACCCCCCCCCCCCCCGATATTTAAATTGCTTCCTCACAATTTTATTTTCTTAATAAATAACTGATGATACATTTCCCTCATAGAATTTTCCTATTACCATGTTACTTCTTCAACCATGTAGTTTCTCCACAAAACCTTAACCTAGCAAATTACCTTATTTCACAATACCTTTTATCTTTGATCTATAATCTGAATATGATTTTCTACATATCAAAGGTTATCTTACAACTAATTAATGTAAGGGATCATAACATTATATGAATCCAGCACATAATTTCTTATCATTGAAACATGGAAAATGTTGTGTACCTGGTTCAAACATAGAGGAAAATCCAATTTCTAGGAAAATGATTCAACTTAAACTAGGATTTGATAAGGTATAATGAATTGTGGAAAAAACATCCCCTAAATAAAAAAACATATCACAATTTTCCATGGAGAAACTCTTAGAAATATATGACCACCTTCCTCGAAAGAAAGATCATTCCTCTAGTTATCCGCATAACATTCCTCCATACTCTGAGTTTTTTGGAAGTGTTGCTGAATATGATGAACTTTCTCTGTTATTTCCTCTACCAATTATTGTCCCATAAACAATATTTCACCTACCTGAGCCTAAATGTCTTGAGTTTGATACCACATTCAATATAATGATTCAAAACTCTCCATCTATATAATATAATGAAAAAAAGATTTATAAGAAAACTCAACCAAAGAAAGATATTGATTCCAACTTCTCTAGTAATACATTGAAGATCATCTAATAACATCCTATAATTTCTAAATTTTTCACTTTGACTATCTTTCAAAATGAGTATTAAAATATGTGATAAAATTTAATTCAGTTCATAATGACTTCTAAAGGCAGTTCCAAAAGTTAAAAGTGAACTTAATATCATGATTAGATATAATAGAGAGAGTAACTAAATTTAACCTAAATATCTCTTTATGATACAACAGAGAAATTAGATCAAGATAAGGATTATCTCTAATATGAATAAAATATATAGATTTAGTCAGTCGTTCAATAATAAACCAGATGGCATTGTTACCTTGAGAAGGTTTTGGTAATCCCACAATGAAATCCATTGATATATTTCCCTATTTCCACTCTAGCACTGTAAAATGATGAAGTACCCCCTTCGGTAATTTCATTATACTTTTACCTGTTGAAAATTCAAACATATCATTGTAAATTTATCAATAAATACCTTCATTATATCCCACTAATAGTACTCCTAAGGGTCTCTATATATTTTATTATTTACAAGATGAACTAAAAATAGAGAAATATTATCTTCCCTTAATAACTCTTTCTTAAACTGTGAATCAAAAGTAACAAATAATCTATTTCCAAGTCTCAATACACAGTCCTTACCAATGATAAATTCTTGAAACATATAATTTTAACCAATTATATCTTTTTTTGTAACTTGTATTCTTCCTTCTTCACATACTTAATTCTGTCTGGTAGAGACGATTACACTGACAACTAAAACAAAACAGACGACATTCCAGCACAAAAATATCCTAAGCCAAAAATTAATCAAACCATTAACCAAGAGTTCATGTTCCAAATACAACATGGTTAATGTATAATTAGTTTTCTAACTCAAAGAATTGTCCAATTAATTTGATTTTCTAGTATGGTAATGAATCATGAAATCGTAATCTTTAATCCGTTTTAACCATCTTCTCTACCACATGTTCAATTCCTTTTGTGTAAATATATACTTAAAATTTTTTGATCAATATATAATTAAAAGTTTTCTCCATATATATTATTTATTAAAAAATTTAATGACAAAAACACATCTACTAATTCCAAATCAGTTTTGGGATAATTTAAATCATGGGGTTTCAGTTTTCATGAAGCGTAAGAAATTACCTAATCATTCTGAATCAAAATGAAACATACTTCCTTTAAAGAGGAATCAATATAGATAAAAAATCACCAATTATATAAGGTAGGTACAAAAATATATCATTCACCAATTTCCTATATTGTTCATAAAAACAAACATCACATTATTCTATCCAAATAAATTTAACCCCTTTTGTGTAAACTAAGTTATTGGACTAGAAAACCATGAAATGTTTATGAAAAAAATTCTGTAATATCCTAATAAAATAAGAATACTATGAATGTCAATAAAATTTATTGGTCTTGGGAATTCCTCAACCACATTTCTTTCTGTGGGATGAACAATTATGCAATCCCTATTTACAATGTGACCAAGGAAAGAAACGTATTTAAACCAAAAAATTCATTTTCTAAATTTCATATATAACTTCTTCTACTTAGGGATTATTAGAAAAAAAATTATATATTTTCCATGATCCCCATAAATTTTGGAATAAACCAAAATATAATCAATAACGACAAAAAAATATTATACAAATATTCATCGAATATTCTGTTCATATTATCTATAAATAATACATGATCATTTTTTAATCCAAAGTAATAACTACAAACTCATAATACCCTTATATTTTCCAAAATTTTGTTTTTGGAATGTCATACTCCTTCACCATCAGCTGATGATACCTTGACATGAGATCAATCTTTAAAATTTACTATGCTCCTTAAAGATAATCAAGAAAATCATCGATATGAGTAAATGGATACATATTCTTAATAGTAATATTATTTAATGATCCATAACTAATGAAAACCCCATGGAACCATCTTTGTTTCTAACAAACAAAATAGGATTTCCCCAAGGTGAAATGTTGGGTTGAATGAAAACATTGTCTAGAAACACCTATAACTGTATTTTCAATTCTAGAGGTTCAACTTGATCCATATGAGAAGGGGGTCTTGAAATTGTTTTAACATTAGGGACTAGATCATCATTAATCTCAACCTCCTGATCATTTATAATACTAGAAAAATCGTTTGAGAAAATCCTAATACTCATTTACTGCCATCAAATAATTAATCTGAATTGTTACCTTGTATTCAATAATATTTTCAAGAAAATATTTATTTCCATATTTTAATAATTTATCGACTTTTTGATATGCTATAAATGGTATGGGTTCATTCTTATGTATAAAATTTAAATCTTTTAAAAAAACTTCTTTAGCTCTATAATATATCATAGCATGGTAAACAGAAATCTAATCTGTACCCAAAATAACATCAAATTCTATAAGGGGAAATAAAACAAGGATTATAGGTAAATTATTTCCAAATATATAGATAGGAAAATTCTTCTAGTTTATTTTTTCCTTAATATTCCCCCAATGTATTTTTACTATTATATTTGGCTTTATTTCTTGACTTCGAATTTCAAATTATCTAAAAAATTTATAAAAAATGAAGGAATGTATAGACCCCGTATCGAACAAGACATTATCATAATATAAATAAAAAACAATGAACGTGATACAACATTATTTGATGGCACATAATCTATATAACTTGTTGAAAAGTATTTCACCACATCTTTATGCTAATAGTTTGGTTTCTTCATATCTTTTAGGTCCCTCTTCGAACACCAATTTGCATAAGGACCCATCTCATTAATATTAAAAAAATTTACATTTTTGTATAAAAATTATTCTTAACACCACCATGATTTTTTTCATTGATATTAGGATCCATATTCCCAAACATACCACATCAAAAACACTTACCAGACTTCAAAAGGAAATCCCCACTGTTTGTTTTACCACAATTGCCACAAACTAAAAACTTAATTTTCTTACCATGATAGTTCATAAATTAATTCTTTCCTTTTTCTTACCTCCTAAGAAACATTTTTTATTTTTTATAATGTAAGAAATGATCATCAGAGAACTCCATTTAGACCATCTCTGCACATCCAAAACGTTTTTCATAACAATTTAATTCACGAGAATCCAAATCCCTCCAATAGTTTGGCTTCAATCATGAGAAAAAATGATTGATTTTACTACCAATATCCTGGATAAAATTTGGATAATACAAATCCAATCAAGTGAATTTTTCTTTGAATGCATCTACTGAATCATCCTACTTTATCAATTCTATTAATTGTTTTCCATACTATGATCAATCACGTTAGAAAGATATTTATAATGAAAAATATTTTTGAATTCACCCCTTTCTAAAGTATCAATCTCCTCAGTATCCATAATATTATTTACCATTGACCACCACTAGTCATCTTCACCTTTAAAATTGAAAATAGTAAGACTAAAATTTTGATGGTTAGAACACCCCATGACATAAAAAATCATTTATAGGGTTTTATTCCTCCCTTCAGCTACCAATGGGTCCGAAGATCCACTTAATACAGGGGGTGTTGCCTCATTAAATTTTCTACCACTAACATATTCCCTTGTGGTTTATGTAGATGATATCATGTGTGGATTAAACCTCCATTTATATGATTTATCAACTGATAAATTTCTATCACAAACTTTTATATTCGAATTCACACCAATTCATCTTTTACATTCAAAAGGATATTGTCCTCTCAGTGCCTTCCTACTTCAGTTTCCATGTTTCTTCTACAGAAAACCATTATAAATATAAATATCTTAGAGGACTAAATTTTGTAATAATTAAATTATATATCATTTAAACATAACCATAATTTAAAAATTATTTATAGGAATTCTATTAAAATTATCCTAACCCCTAATGTTATCTAAACCTTGCTCAGATTCCATCTATAAGGACCTGACTTTAAACATTACATAATTAAGTAAAATAAACTATAATTCAATTTCATAAGTTACCAAATATTTTATAAGATTATATTTTTGTAGAATTAGTTCATAACATCATACGTATAAATTCATATATTAAAAATTAGAAACTTCTTCCCAGTATTCATTTTTTCATAATATTAACTTTTAACGTGACTTCTTTTTATAAAAAAATCATGATATTAAAATTGAATTATTCCATTACATAAAAAATCCATAAATCCTATGAAAAATATTTCAAAACATTTTATGAGAACAAAAATCATAGTAGGTAACTTAAAAAGTAAAAAATATATTTTTAGTCCATGCATGAAAACATTTTTACAATGTTATATCTTTTAAACAAAAAAACATAATCTCTCTAACTTCCCTTATGAAATCATAAGTTTCCTATAAAACCATATAAGGTATAAATAAATTATAAAATGTAATTTTTTTAATAGTTTTTATATAACTATTACATATAACGTAGATCTCTCAGTTAAACATGGTGTAACCATCATGGTTACACTTGAAATAACCATCATAGTATATTCCCATAATCTCTTTGGAGAAACATAACTGATTAAATCCATACCTTTACCCAATGAATTGGATATATATGATGAGATAACCTAACCAAAATTAATCTCGAAAACACCCATCTTAATAACAATTTTGATGAACCATAACATAAGAATACCACATAAATCTCACATAAAATAAAAATTCATGTGGAAAATAACTTTTCCATTTTGATATTACATTTTATTTTTTTACAAGTCGGTCACTCATAAGAAAAAAAATATATTTGAAAATCAAATAATAAACATCTAAAGGATATGTTAAAGAATTAAGGAATCATGAAATTAGTAAATTCTTTTCGTGCTGTATATTTAAAAGAAAACATTCATTTTAAATTTTGTAAAAAGAAACCTTAAAGTGAATTTTTAAAGGAAAGTCCCTTATAAATATCATATCATTGAGGTGAGAATTAATTTAATGTATATAATATGTTAATTCACTATAAATACACAGAATACAACATAATATAATAAAAATTAATATCCTAAATAATCTTATCATGACATAATCAATAAAGTATAAGTTTAACCCAATGAATGAAAATTGTGTTAAGAATTCCCTTAATTTATGTATGAAATCATTATGAACTTCTACATAATATCCCAAATAATAAAATTAAATTCATTAATTAAAAAATAAATCACATATTATTAATTTATTTGATTTATTATAATTTTATTAGTTCATTTATAACAATTTGGATGATTTATATATTTAATTTCATCATTCCAAGAGTGTTCATTTTATGGTATTATGGTTGGTTCCATTGAGTATAATTATGGGAATGCTTGTAAAATGGATGAAAAATGCCAGAAGTGTAAAGAAATGGTATAAATATAATTATATAATTTTAAATTATCTGATATATTTTTTTATGAGGATTATTCATTAGATAAAACACTATTAATAAATTGTTGGTATATTTTTTGCAGTTTTTTATCCATCATAAACTAGTTCCGTTTTATTTAATATTACGTCTATAAATTATTTCAAAAACATTAAAAAAGTTATAATATACATATAAAATCTTTTTTTAACTATAATAATGGTTTTATAACTATCCTTGAAGAAAATAAATGAAAATAAAAACTCATCATACACGGAGGTGGTGAATCGAAACGTCGTGGATGACGTTTTCATGTTTTTAGAATAAGAGGAGAAGAGAAGTGGTTTGATGATGAATATTCCATTAAAATAATAAAATTATTGAATGTATATAATACTAGATATAGCATGGAAAATTTTATTGGGTAGGTGAGGATAATATAGAAATTAAGAAAGAAACAAAGAAATAATTTAAATAAGAAATAAGTATTTTAACTCTTGAATATAATCTCCTTGAGAACCACTTTAAGGAACTTGGTTTTGGTATTTTTGTGATACCAATAGGTATTGGACGTATTTATGAGGATTTTGAAGTTAATTGGTTATAATTTAGGCAAGATAAAATGCTCTGGAGATATGAGGGCAGGGGTGGAGAGGCTGGTATTTATAGGGAGAGGAGAAGAGTGTTTTTGATTTTTTATTCATTTGATTATTATTTTTTATCAAGAATATCAATATTGTTGATTCCCATGACTAAATATAGTATCTAGATCATGTGAGTTCGAACTAATGGGTTATTAAATTGAAAAAGACTAAAAAATTCATGTATTTAACTTATAATGTCAAATACACTAAATTATCAAATTTCAATATTAAAAAAATCAACTATTTAATATAAATCTCAAAAAATAAATGTAACCATATTTCAAAGTGTAAATATCAAAAATGGACCCCATTTTATGAAAATAATTTTATAAATATGATAAATTTAATTCATAATTAAAATAATTATTTATTTGAAAAATATAGATTTTAATATTATAACATATTTTTTGACACATTTAAAAATTAATTAAGGTCTCATAATATTATCTTATAATTATAATAAAAAAATATTAATTAATGAATCTATTTTATGAAAATAAATTTTATTATATATAATTATACTAATTATCAAATTATAAATAAATAATTACATTTCAAGAAAATACCAACACTTAATTTATCATTTTTAAATAATTAATTTACATATTCTATGATATAAATATATCATATTTTCACATATGGGAAACATAAATTTATTAACACTTTCATAGGTGAGTTTATTATTTTAATGTCCAAATTAGTATTCCAAATGGTCACATTACTATTCTAAGAGTCATGTTATTATTCTATTAGTATATATTCCTTAATTTCCATAAATACTATTTATTTTATTATGCATTTATAATGAATTTAAATATTTAATTATAGAGTGAAAAAAATTATTCTATAACTACCTTGTTTTTTATATTACAAATTTATGTGTAGTTGAGTAGTGTATAAGTACCTTAGAGAAGATATTTCTTACTTGAAGAAGCAATGAAAGGGGGAATTTTATCATATAATTTTATCATCTCTCAAGATTTGTTGATCAATAGTGGTAATTAATTTAAAAACATTATGGATGGAGAATAAATATAAAGCATGGAATGGAATGATTTTAAGGTACTATTCTATAAAATTTCTTTCCTCATGAGCAATGAGTGAATTTGGAGAGACAATTTAATACACTAAGATAAAAATAAGATGAAAATGTTTATAATTATGAAAACAAATATATAAGGTTATAAAGGCAAGATTCAAAATATGTATGTAACATAAAGAGCAATATTAGCCATTTATCATATGGGATTAATCTAATTATTCAAAGGGAACCAACCCCCTAAACTTTCTCAGCATGTGGGGACGTAGTATCTTGTGGTATCAAGAAAGAGAAATAATTAGCCAAGTCTTATGGATTCTAAGATAATAAATAGAAGAAAGGGATATAAAAAAATAGGGATAAAGGGAAGAAGGGAAAGAATGATTTTCCACAATGTGATAATTGTCGAAAGAAACACCCTAGTACTTTCATGAAGGTAATGGTAGTTTTCTACATGTATTGATTGAAATGCCACTATGCTCATTATTTCAATGGAAATAAATAAGTTTCCAATGTTCAATGCTTCAACTGTAAGGATATAGAGCACTATGAAAATTGAATTTTCCCACAATAAAGGGAATATACCCATGAATAAGCTATGGGATAAAGGTCCATCTTATGCTATTACTATAGTTAAAGTGAAATATTTAATCACTTCTGTATTTGGATTCAAGAATAATGTTCTATAATAATTTTATCAATGATATTATCATTATAAGAATCATAAAAACTATATGGACTATAATGTAGTAGTTTTTATTTAATAATTTACAAACATGTGTTAAATGGGGTCGATGACCGAGAAAAGTGAATCAATTGAAAGTTGATCTTCATGGAATAAACATTATTGATGTAGTAAAACACTTAATATATTTATTATGTTGGTATAATAATAATAATAAATTTATTTTTATAGGATAGTATTATTTTCCATGAAATTATTGAGTGATTTGATGGTTTATGTTCTATTTTCTAGAGTTTACATCATTTTTTGATTTTTGTATTAAATTAGATAATTTGATATTTTATTTAAGGAATAAGAAGAAAAATAATTTTTTGAAGAATTTATATTTTTATTAAGGTTTTAAGGTGATCATGGTATTCACATTTTTGGTATGTGACATTAATAGATACATTATATTGTTTGGGTAATTTAATTCTAAATATATTTTGTAAATTTAGGGTCCATCCATCAAAAATGATAGGCATTGAATTTGGGCCAACATAATTTTTATGAGTATTAGGGTTAAATATATTTCAAATGGATTAAGGTAAACTTTGGGTGTATTTTTTAGTTTTTATAAATTAATTAATTATTTTATAACTAATTCTAACCATATTTTTCTTGGAAGGTATCTAGATATAGGAGGAATGACTTTTCATTCTTTTAATGATCCATTAAGAGTAAATTTTAGTGCTTCATCCATAAAAATTCATTTTTGGATATTTATTTCCTGGACTAATAAATAGATTGTAAATTAATAAAATTATAACCAAATAATTAAATTTTTGTTATAAAATATAAAGACATTAATTAAGTATATTTCTTTATATTATTAGATATTTTAAGAATTCATCGGCTTCAGGAAATGGATTCTCAAAAAACAATGTTACCATATTAACTTCATATTGGTTGAATCAATGGTCATTTAACTCATCACATATTTATAGTTTTTGGGTTCTTAACTTTCACTTTATTATTTTAAATTACCTCTATCACTCTCTATGATACTTTATTCTTTTCTTTTAGGTCCATATTTTAACATCCTACTAATGTTCTCTTATATCGAAAATTTGTTTTGTGTTATTCTACATTACCTTCATATTTCATGTTCCCCCATTGAAGACAATGTTTTATAAACCATTTTAGCAAACTGGTTTTTTAAAAAATAAATTTTCTGATGAAAACCCCTTGATTATCGAGTTTATGATTATGTTGTGAGGAAATAATTTATTTGGGGGGGGGGTAGAATATAACACCATGAGGTTTTAAAAGGTGGGAATCATGTTAGATAGCATATATGACATGAAAAGCCAAGAGTGTAAAATATTGTGACACCCTGAGACATTAAAATATATTTATTTTTTAATAAATTAAATCTCTTTGATTTTTTATCACATAGACAACATTGGGATTAAACATAACATGATCCTTTATTAAATATTATTACTTAAAAATGACATTTGTAACATACTCATTACATTTTAGGGAATGAAAAGGACTAACTAAATTATGAAAATTATATTTTTTACACATTTAATAAAATAAATTCAGTGGTTATCTATTTATTATAAAGAAAATACAACAATTTTCAATGAAATATATATCATTCACAAAAAACTGTACTTTTCTAAAAGGCGGATTATTCGTGATTTAGGCACAAAATTTAAAATTAATTTTTACCACTATTAGAATAATTATTTTTAAAAATAAAATTAATTTTTGAAATATATATGTAAAAATGATCTTTGGGTGAATTTGTAATAATTGTCTGAAAAGATAATTTTTTTTGATGAATAGTGAAAAATACCTATTTTTCAAAAACAGTATTTTCATTCAAATTATTTACAAAGTGAAATTATATTTAAAATTGGAATTAAAGTGAAATAAATTAAATTATATTAAAAATTAACTAATTTAGGTCATTCTAATCAATATTATATTTAATTTTGATATATTTTTTTTTAACTTTTGAAATTTTTCTTTGGAAAACCCATTTTTTGGACGAATCTACAGGTTTAATTTTAAATGGAACTACTACACATATAAATTGTTAATTTGAGAAAAATTTATTCCTTATTTTGAATAATTATAATTTATATTATATAAAAATTTCAATATATGTTTTGGCCATATTTAGTCGTAAAAATTTAAAAAAAATAATTATCATGGTTAGGGTTAAAACAGATTTAATGGGGGTTAAACAAAAAAGGGTTATAATTGATCAAAAAATGTTTAAGTCCAATTTTGTTGTCATACGTAGACATTTTATTTTCAATGGTTCTATAATATCCCATTTTGGAGTCTTGTGGCATGAGAAAAAGGTGGCAATAAAATTTACCTTTTAAAAAATCCAACTATATCTTCTCCCCCACTTATAAAAGGTCACCCACTCTTCTCTCTTATTCACACTCCCAAAGAAATTTTAATTTTCCAATACCTACCCATATATATTCCTTACATCCCAACCAAAATCATAGTCCCTAGTTTGATCATAAATAAAAACTAGGAAGCCTCTTGGTGAAACCCTAAAGTAGTTTTCTAAAGAAAAGTTTACGTTCTAAAATGGTCATTTTTATACATTTTTCTTCTTCAACCTCTTTAAAATAGCATTAAACCATTATTATATAATAAAATAATTATATTCAATATAATGATATTTTATTATGATATTATGATGACCTATATTTTCAAATACATGACTTATTTTAAAATTAAATTTCATTTAATTTTCATTCATTCTTTGTTTTGGGGGTTTACCATGCTTTTATGGTGGAATGGGTGATTTTTCATGAATTGGGCCAAACCGTGAGCCCAATTCCAGATTTAAAAATAAATATTGATTCATTTATAACTCCTGAATTTTTCAACATTTTTCATCCATTCCAATTCCTACATTTAAACCCATAGCCTATTAACACCACCATATTAATTTGGACCATTTAAAAATCCATAATCACGGTGGATATGGGTTTTTATTTAATGGATTGGGCTTTCCCAAATGCCCATTTCCTACATTAAAAATATGTTTTAATTCTTTAATATATCCTTAAGTATTTACATTTTTTGGAGATTCCAACTCTCCCCCTATACCACTACTCAAAAGATCCCACATTCTATCTACCCCCTCTTTGGAGCTAGGTTTCATCATGAATTTGGATGAAACTTCTCAGAATTTCTCAAATCTCCCAGATTTGAAGAGGTAAATTTATTATTTCATAGATCCTTCATTTATCACTCTTTTCCCCCCCTTCCAGTCTCTAAATGATCTACTGAACCTTTTTTTTCATTTCCCTTGAATGGTTGGCTTTTTTAAAATTCATATACTAGTGTATTTGGGGTGATTACTTCAATATTTGTCAAGGTAAGTGATTCCTTCTTGGTTTCTTCCTTTTCCCTTAGGGTTTCCTCCCTCTTTCATTATGTTCTAAAATGTATAGAAGTTATGGTTTGAACCTAGGGTTTGATTTGGTGTCTTTTTGGTCAAATATTGTAGTCTAGGGCAGGATTTATCTTCCATGGGGTGCAGTGGTGGTGCGGTTGATGTATTGCACAAAGTTTTGAGGGATTCGACACTTTCGATAGGTTATTCCATAGTTAACCATTACTTGATGAGTTTTTTTTCTTGTTTTACAAGATTTTCATGTTCCCCGTATGATTTTTGTAGGGAAAACCCATTTTGAGGGATTTGGTTAATCATTTAATTTTATAATTGCATTTTTGTTGAAGTGGTGAACTTTTCGAATGTAACACATGTGGTATCTTTTATGGTACATTTATAAAATATAAAATTGATTTATTATTTTTTGAAAGGGGATGATAATTCTATTTTGATAATACTTTAGTGTCATGTGGGACTTGGAAGGGGGTTTTTGGAATAGGTTTGTTGTGTAAAACATTGTTATACTTCTGGAGAGAATTTTATGAAAATGGGTGTTTTCATTTGTATCTTTCATTGTATTATCCAAGGTGATTTTATAACACATGAAATTGGTTTTATAAATGTCTCTAGGGATGAAAATTCTACTTTGGTAGTGTTTTTGTGGGTTTTTTTCCTTGAAATATGGTTTTGAAATGGGTTTTATGAACAAATATTGGGTATACTCTTTGGAATTATTTTATGAAAGATTTGAATGTTTTAATCATTTATGTAAGTGGTGAAACCATATTGGAGAAATGTTCTGGAGTGTGTATATTATAAAATGGTACATTTTAAATGTGAGAGGGGATATTTTTTTATGTGTTCCATCTTGGAAATGTTTTACCAAATGCTAGAATGATTTACTAAAGTGTGTAAGAGATGTGAAAGCGATGTTGGATGTTTTGTGTGAATGTGATGTTAAAAATGGATTTTGGTTATGAAAAAGGGTATTATGTAACATGTGAGTGGGCTGTTATGTGTGTTTTAATATATTTTAATTGTTTTATAAAATTGTTTAATGGATTTTTGGAATTTTGAAAGAAATGTGAAAAGTGGTGTGGGCTATTTTGGTGTGAGTCAAATTTCTAATCAATTTGAATGAAAGGTTGTCTTTTGTGACTTGTGTGGTATACATGTGGGATGTTTTGTGAATTTTTTATGAGGAAATTATATTTTCATGTGAAAATGTTATTTATGGACTTGAGTAACTTGTTTGAGAACAAATGGAAAACCTGGGTGTTTAGGTGCGTACTAGAATGATAGTGAATCCGTGGGGTTTGGTCTCGGTTTCACATAGCAATATTGATGCTTAAAACTCTAACTAAACAATGATGATGATGATTGGTGACCACTAGGTTATAGGTATGTTCCCTACCAGTAGATCATGAACAAGAATGGATATTTTTTATGGTTACTCTTACTGAGATATGAGTTACTTGGGACCCACAACGAGCAAGTGTCTAAGGGTTATTTCCTATTGCTTATGCTCAAAAGATACTTTATAATTACTTTCATCATATAGTATATTTGGATGGATAAATCTGTAGCTCTGGCATTTATTTCAAAAAAATTTATTCTTTAAATTATCCCACTTGAAAACTTATTTTTTTAGTTGCATCTTTTAGAAATTCTAACCATAAATTACATGTTTTTGAAAACATGCATGCTTTTCTTTTTTGAATGTTTTTAGCATGGAATCTATTAGTGGTGGTGTCCTAATAGGATTTTTCTAACACCCAACTTACACATTTCAGTGTAAGTAGACTTGGTTATTTTTTTGTTGCAGTTTTGATACAAATTTTGTGCTAACAGTTCAGGTTTTTACCGGTCATTCGTGATGCGGTGTTGTGGAGATGGCTTGAGGGTGGTGCCTCTTACCATGTGGTGGTTATTGAGCTTTCTTTATTTGGTATCATACCTTTTTAATGGACTTTAAACAAAGTTTTAACTTGTTTAATTCAGTTCTGAAATTTTTCAAATAACATTTTAAGTTGTAAAATCCAGTTTTTTTATGGAGTTTGTTTTTGGTTTAATGTTTATAAACTCGGTTAAATCATTCCCAAACATCATTTTATGATACCCGGGAACTTGTGCCAACTCATGGGGATTGGGAACACCCTTTCGACCTTGTCATGGGCCAGGTCTGGTGCCGGTTTTGATGGTTACCAGGTACTGTTCGTGACAAATATCTTTCTCATCTTCCATCAAATGGGAAATGAGACTCTTCATCGTGTGTACTTCGTATTACTACCTCACAAACTGATGTAAATCATTTTCCATCACCATATCTCATGGTCGGATATAATTATATATTTATCATATTTAATTTATATTTAAGAAATTAATATACTTATGTAATATTAATATCAGATTCACCTTCTTACTTTCCAACCCATTTGAAAACAATAATGTTACTAATTTGTACAGCAGACAACCACCTCGCAACCCAATGTGATGTTTTTTCCCAATTCAATTTTACTTGTATAGTTAAATATGATAGATTGAAATAATATATATGGTATTTGTAACATAAATATACCTATTTAATTATTAAATAATATATAATTTCTTACATTCCATTCTATGGGGGATACGATAACGTCACTCGTTTGTACAACGGACTACCGCCTTGCGAAGAAATACGACTCATTTTTCACTGACTCCTTACATGGAAGGTTATAAAGAAACTTTTAACTAATAAATTTTATATATAAAACATAATAATGACTCAATAAATTTTATATATTATTTATCATCCTTTCATTAAATTTTTTATGAAATAATGGAAACAACATTCATGCGTACATATAGCTTATTGTCTCCATGAATGATGTAATACATTTTCTATCTATAACATTTATAGATAAATATTAATACATATATAATTAATATATAGGGTATAAATATAATTTTCAACATTTTTGATATGATTTAATCATGATCAACATAAAGAGAAAAAATATTGAACCAGTACATACATGAATAATGAAGAAATCACCACCCAAAACAGTGGTTTTAACAAATAATTGTTAATAAATGGGTTATAAAATTATATAATAAAATAATATATGGTATGAAATATATGTTTATGGTTATTTAATTGATTTATAATAAAACTATATTTATTATATAGGAGTTTTTTACACCACTTAAGGAAGTCAAAGTTTAGGTAATGGTTTCTTATCTTGCAGTTTCTTTCATGAGACATATGTCATATTCCCCACGTATTCCTTTGTATGGAGTATATACTATCCATTTTTATATTGTATATCATTGATATATTTACATTAATGGTATTTATTATTTAATTTGATGTTGTTTCTTTCATGGGACTTAATATTTAAATGTAACAAAAGTGATTAGGGTTTATTTCCCAATTTCATCATTATTCATGATTATATACGTTTATGAATCACTTAGGGGACTTACTTTGTACTTATAACTTAAAATAAATATATTTACTAATCATATGTTTATGCATGAAATTTTAAATTAATATTAACATTTGTATTCTCCATGTTAGTTAAAATGATTAGGAAAATGTTTTTTATTAAAATATGACCTTATTTCTCTCTTTGGTAGAAAATACTATTTCTTCCAAAACCATGTTTTCTAAAAAAAATTTCAAAAACATTTTTACTAGAAACCAAATTATTTATTAAATAAATTTTACCCATTTGTTCCTTTTTACAAATTTTTTTAAGTAATCTTATTTTTATTTTCTGAACAAGGTACTTTGTACCCTCTTTAGAACAGTGTGAAAGGGATATTTTTTTAACTTATACAACGTGTATAGAACATCACCCCATTAAGGAAACTTAATGCTTTAAAAATTATTTTTAATATTTTCAGGGTTTTTTAAAATAAAATTATTTTCAAACTATTTTTTCAAATTTTAGTTTTAAATGGTGATTTTCAAAGTGAAGTGGTTATTTTCCCCATGAATGTTATTAAGGATGTTTTCATTGAATTTATATTCATCAATGACAATAACTGTTATTATAATTATTCTCCACTAGGGATATATTTTAATGAAACCATCCTTATTATTTCTCTAGATAGTTAATGATTATTTTAACTAGAGAAATTATTTTTAATCTATATTCCTTACATGATATAGAATATTGTTGATAAGGCATACTTTTCATGAATTAAATTGATCATTTAATATATGAAGAATGCATTGGACATGTAGATACATGTGATCCTGATTATAGATATCCCCTCTATGCATCAATAGTCTCATTATGTAAATTATATGGATAACTTTATCTAAATATATTTCAAGCATATACCTACCCATCAATTAAATCTTCCGGGCACAAAGTCTTGACAGTAAAGGTATCATATTATCCAATAATTAATCATCTCATTCATTGATAATTTAGTTATTATTATTATACATGATATTTTGGTATGTATATTATCTCTAAATTTATTTCAATATAATTTTATTGATCAAATGGAATGGGTGTTAAGTTATTTCAATATAAATTATACCTTATTAAATTATCATTTTATTGATGAAATATAATGTGTTTTTAGTTTTATTACTTACAATATTGATCATGTTTATTTCTTTATTATAGATTTTATTGTATTCATACCTTTTATAATAATGTGATATCCGGACATTATTAGGTTTTATTTTCCCCAGGTCACTAGGAAGTGTTTTGTGATTGATATGCAATGATATGATTAGAGGAATAATGGTGTCCCCAAAAAACCCATTTATATATTTTTTTTCAAAAAAATGTAATGTGAATTTCAAGTATGTAACTGGTTTGTCATGGTTAATAAACTATTTTTTCCATTAGGACACTATCTCTTATATCTAGTTCTAATGTAATAAACTGACCACTGGCTCTGGGATACTAGGTTTGGGGCCTTTAAATGTTATCTACGATAATCAAATTAAATAAGAGTTTGTTTCGAAATAAAGGGGAAATCAAGTGATAAGTGTGGGTAAGAGTATTTGATCCATTTCTTATTAAAACTTGATAATATTAAAATTGCACGAAATATTTTGTTTACATATTTATGATTGGGTTTTTTTATAAAAAAGGGTCACCTATTTCACCAAATATTAAAACATGTGAGGTTTGATTCCTTCTAAAATATGACCATAACACCTCTTCCATGCCAAATATTTTGTTTTTGGATACATGAATTGATAGGTTTTTGTGTTCATTCTATGTAAGGATTAAACTCTTACAAGAGACTCAAGGTAAGGTGATTGTCTTTTCTTGAAAACTATTGTTTTATTTTTTACATAATTTCCCTTAATTCATAATCAATTATTTTCCAAGAACATTATTTCTTTATGGTCTTCTTTTTTGAAATAAAACCCCCATTTTTATGGAATCAGTTTTAATGTAATTTTTTCTATTAAAACAGAGTTTTTAATGAGATTTATAAAATCAAATTTGGGATTCTATTTGTTTTGTTTCAAATTATTTCTCTTTTACATTAAAAATAGTGATTTGTGGGATCGATATATACCTCCAATGTATTGGGTAATGTTTTGTATCTCATTAGATGAAATTTAGGGGATTTGGGAGTAAACTCAATCCATTATGGGACTCTATCCACTATATGATATTGGTCATGGTAGCAGTCCTTAACATTATATTATTCCAATATTACTTTATGTTTTTTCTATGATTTCTTGTAGTTATTTAATGGAAAATAATTTAATTTCAATAAATTTATTTTCTGATCTTTTCAAGGGTAAATTTTATATACTCAAATGATTGTAAAAGTTAAAATGTGGGGTTTTTAAGAGAGTGTTTCTTAAACATTCTATTTTACTATATAAACATAAAGAACAATTCATTTTACATATTCTTATTTTGGGGTTTGTTTTATAAAACTCAAGAATGAGATTATATTAATTTTTTAAAGGTATTTTTAAATAATCCAAATTTTATTTATTTAATAAATATCGTTAAAAAGTGTTTTTCATGTTTCTAATAGTTTAATAGGTTTTCAATTTATTTTATAACCCTTATTAACCTTTATTTTTTAACCCCATGTTTTATAAATTTTTTTCTATGGCACATAAGGTTGTGTTTGAATGATTATGAAATAAATGTCTAGGTTATATGGTTTTATCTCTGAATGAATCTTATGTATCATTTTGAGAGTTTTGATTAGTTAGATAATGTTAATTTGATTGAAAAAATATCTAGGTTTTATTATAAAAGAGTTATAATAATTATATAAAAATAAAAACCTAAAGTTTATGCGAATAAAAATAATAGTATAATTTGAAAAAAATTAAATATGCGATGTATATGTTCATGTCATCTCTTTGAATCTCTCTCTACTAGTTAGTGATATTTTTTTCCAGTTTAGAATATGTAAGCTCTTTTAACACCACTAGTACTTTGTAGAACAAATAAAAGAAAATAATAGGAAGACACATTGATTTTTACATTCATAAACATCATTAGTTGGGTGGATAATCCATGTTAAGTATCGGTAGATATCACACATTGGTGATTTATTCCGTCTTTATGTTTACTCTGGAAGGGAACTAATGGGAAGAATTTTGACTTTAGTTTACCAGTGAATTTTGATATTGGTTATTAATGTATCACAAATAAAAAGGATTAATGAATATAGGATAAATATAGAGATAATAAATTATGGATTACTAATGGATAAATCTATATATTTTTATTTCTCATGTGATAATACAATAGTTTATTGGATTATCACTTCTAATAAGGGACTTCACTTGAGATCCTTTCCAAAATAAAATTAACAAAACTTGTATGTAATTGTATGTTAAATACCATTAATGACAAAAATATTATTATTCCAAATAAATATATATTATGGATGGTAATCTACAAATGAACTTCAATAGGACAACAATTTTAATTAGACATAAACATAGGAATACATATCCAAATAAGGTGATTCAATGACCAAAATTAATATATATTCATGAAATAAATATAAGTAATTCAATTATTCACTATATTCTTCCATTTTACTTTCAAAAAACCCAGTAAACGTAAATTATAAAAAATTCAAGCATTTTCGACACTATTTTTGAACCTTATCTTATAACATCAAAAAATTCACCACAAGAATTAAATTGAGATAAAAAATATTATAAATATAAAATATATAATATTTATTAATAATATTTATTTATATATATGATTCAAAATATTTTAGGTTTCTTATATTATTTTCCTATTATCCTTTACTTGGAAAATGATATATGGCCTAAAACATCATGAAACAATATTTTCTAACACGTGCATCAAATTAAGGAGATTAAAATTTGGTTGCAAAGATAATTTCATTAAATATAAATATAAATATCTTTATTTATATAACAAGTATTTATTTATGGTCAACTATACCTTAGAAAATACTTATATTTGTGGATAGAATGTGTCACATCCACTACATTTGAAATTGATCACCAAATTTGACCTCTAACTTGACCTCAGATAACTCTATATTTTTTAAAACACATAAAGATTATTTTTGGGTTATTAATTAATCTAAAAGAATATAAGTATCACTTTGGAAACATTTATCACACACTGATATCTTTCAAATATGTTTCAACAAATACAAGATTCAACTCATGACCATATAAGTTTTATTTTCAATTTAGATGATATAATGATATAAAATTATTTTATATCAATTTTTAGAGATTGTTCAAGCCTATTCATAGGATGAGGTAACTGTTTTTATAAATATATATCCCTCATGATTAGAAAAAAAGTACACAATGAAAATTTTAATGTGATTCATAAATGGCCTCTCCAATCTCCCCCCTTTTGATTTTTTGACATTATGCACATCAAAAATACATAAAAGGTTAATGAAACAAAAAATATCTCAAAAAGATAATGTAACTATAATCACTCCCACTCAATGAATACAGTAATTCTATATATTTATTTTTATACACTCTGGATTGTTTCAAATTTCACTCATGTTTTTTAAAATTTATATTCTGGTGAATTTTCAAAGAAACAGTCATGTTGTATTAATATGTTCCTCCCACTATCGCATTTATTTTTGTAAGGACTTCATGGGTATTTATTTTACATTATAAATAAATTAATATATATATGTAGGGGATTTTTAAAATTATAACTCAAATTTCATTCTATAGGGGTGTAACCCCCAACATGAACCTCGAATGAGTGAAAGAGTATTTGGATAATGGATTTCACAGAATGTCATATACATTCACCTTGGTGAAAATGTATTTCATTTTTAAATCACCAATCTACCCCTTTTCCTTTATTAATTTTTAAATTATTTAAATGAGTTTTTACCACTACTGCTTTACTGGGTTCTTGGTTAAGTTAAATTTACATTGGTTCTCACTCTAGATCATTAATAGAAGTTTCAATTTCACCCTTATAACACCCAATTGAGACACCATCCACACCATTTTTTTGTTTTGTTGAGATACTTTCACATATTTATCTTATATCATTCTTAGTGTCATTGAGGTTTTATTATCATAAATTGATGACACACACTATCCCAAAATAAAAAATCAAAACCTAGAAGTTTAATTTCAGTCATCTAACTTTGTAACACTATCCACATTAGTGTATTCATAAAGTTGAAATATTCCATCATGATTATCTTTCAAACCATGGTCATTTATTTCCATTACACAATAGAGTATCTTCATGGATCCAATAAGGTGAAACTCATTTGTATGGGATTATAATCAAGCATATAGAGTCATCATGAGAACAATATCATATATAAATTCTATGAGATAAAGTAGAATATTTATAGGGCTTCTAAATTCTCTTTTATTAATATATTTTATCTCACCAACTTTACTCAATTTATTACCCACTAAAATATGAGTAGAAACCTCCTTTTAATTCTCTACACCAAAGTATTTTCAAAGTTCAAGGGAATATTTCTCTTATAAATGGAAGGTGAAATCAAAAACTTTTCTAATTTACTTATCACCCATAGAATAATTTCATCTCCTAAAACATAAACATATCTAATAATTGATACATTTGGAAAGATAATTATTCACACATATAAACCTCTTCTATTTAAAAAATAATATCATAAACATATATTATCATATTAATGGAATTGAAGTTTTATTCCTTAACATTGTCGTTTTTTCCACCCTACATTTATTGAAGTGAAGGATATTTAAATACTAATATAACATTTATTAATATCCTAAAGGGGATTTGATTAATCCATATAGTTCCTTATTCAACATTAAATCATGGATTATATCATAATAAAATATAAATCCATCTATTTATCTGACATAAACATCTTCCTCAAGATCAATATTGAGGAAGGAAAGTAGGGAATACATTTGTAACACTATTTACTGCCTTTGGGAACAAATATCGGGGAATATATTAGTGGTTTATATCCATGAAACTATGAATATATATCCTTAAAACCAATGAATTTATCCAAAAAATAGCCTTTATATTGAATCTATTACGTGTTTCAATCAACCTCAATTATATCATTAATTATTTTATATAATACTTACTTTTTAAAAATAAATTAATTCTATTTTATCCTTCATACAATCTCCCAATAATATTTTTCTTTATTTTTTTGAGCTCCTTATATTTAGAAGTGATCCACTCACTGGACTTAAGTGACTCCTCTATAGCTTAGAGTTCCTCCATGAAAAGAAAATTAGTAAGGATTTTGACCCTCAATATTCATTGAGATTTCATGCCATAATCCTTATCATCAATGATGTTCATAGGATCAATATTATTTATAGATATCATATTAAAAATCATGGGTTATTCTAAATCATTATTTTCACTTGAATAATCTGAACCTACACATTTAACATCCCATTCATCTTGATTTTCCAAATTGATACCTTGTTTTTATAAATTTCTAGGTGTGTATCTCTAATTTCATCAATGATATAGCGTTTATATACATATATTATACCATAAAATAAACATTAACATTCAAGAAATAAACTATAATTCCCAATACACTTTTGTAATAATTTTATATTCTTTCATTAGGGGTATACCTAAGGAAGATCCCTTTATCCACTCAATCAAAATATTTTTGAATATTCATCCCTTTTACTTAGATAAACCATGAACCTCTATGCACTCCAAATTTCATTTACACCTTGACATTTTTTTGAAATGTTTTTTGTATTAATTTAATATTTTCAAAATTAGGCATTTCATGAAACACTGAATATAGCTTTTATTATATAAAAGCACCAAGTTTTTATTATTTTTATTCGACACAATGTTGATATTTCACTACATGAAATAGTTATATTAGATTTTGTAGCATGAAAAACTTTGTATGGATTGGGTTATATACAATGCTCAGTTTCTTTTATAACTTGTGTGACATGAAAGACCTAGTTTTACCAAAATACTATTTACTATAAATATTATTATTAAAATATTATTATAGTTGTCACCTAATAGTTAGTTTGGTGGTTATGAATGAGATTAATTAAATTATGAAGATAAGGTTTAAATAAGTGTATAATAGGAAATATTTTGTGACCAATTAAATATAAATTAAAACAAACCCCATATGAATATACAAGAAATCCTTTGCTAGAAAACTATATTAATGAACTAATATAGGTTTTACATAAATTAATTAATTAAAACACTTGTGATAAATTATTTTAATGATATATATAAATATATATTATTCATAAAACTATTTAAATTTCATATTATATTTTTTCTAGACAATATATAAATGTAAATCCAATTTTATGAATAAAAAGATGTATTTTTTCTAAAATGTAATTTTTCATAATGTTTAATGGAGAACATATTTTAAATAAAATTTTGACAATTATATAATTTTTTTGAAAAAACATACTTCTTTTATTGAATTTGGGATGTCAAATTATACTTTGGGTAATTTTTGGTATTTGTTTGAGAAGTTTAGCTTTTTGATGAATAATGAAAAAACATAATTTTAATTGAAACTGTTTTTTCTTCTGATTTATTCACATATTGAAATCATATTTTCATTTGGGTTGAAATTATAATTAGTTAAATTTTAAATAAATTAATCCAATTTAGGTCATTGGAATCAATTTCACATTAAAATTGTATATAAAAACATTTCAGACTTTTTATGTTTTTCACTTTTATAATATGTCGTCTCATCATGTCTGAAGGATTAATTTTAATATAATTTTATCCACATCCACGGTTATAATTTTCTAGGATAGATTCTATATTTGTAATAATCATAATTTATAATTAATAATATTTTAAACGTAGTTTGGACCAAAAATATTAGTAAAAGTAATTAAAATTAATTACAATGATTAAGGTAAAAACTAGCTTAATTAATTAATAAACATAGAATATAATGTGAAGAAATGACCATACACTTATATAAAAATTATTTTCGGGACATATATGGACCATATACCCTCTTGTATAATATTTTATGAGTTATTGGGATAAAATTCCATGAATGTGACCTATATCAAAAAGTTAAGTATGGACAAAGTCAAAAAAAGAACCTTTTCTTACCTTTAACATATATAAACTCTTGAGATATGGAAAAAAACCACATTAGTTCCATTGTAAAATTTATTTTCAAATGTAAGATATTTTTTTATCATAGTAATTTATATATAGTTTTTATAGATGAATTTTTTCATATTAACTTCTTAAGGAATGTCGAATGAGGTAATTATTTAGATGATAAATAACTAAAATAAATGATACTAAAAGTATTAAAAGTGAAGTAAACTGGTTGAATTATTTGGTTTCATTTTTTTATATGAATATATCATATAACATAGCATTGAAGTTAATATATTCAATTTTGATGTTTTTATTTATATTTTTTAATTTAAATTATGTAAATAATATCAAAATTGATATTAATGTTATTTCAAAATAAATGATATTTTATTAAATGATTTGGAATTTACTAAAAACCTATTTTATACAAAATGGTTTTTTTAATTATAATAAATATTAAATATGGTATATTCAAGGAATAAAAATTCTTTTATAATGAACATATTTACCTTTAAATTGTAAAAACATTATTATCATGGTTCGGGTTAATGTAGTGTATTTGCGCATTACAAGCACTTATTTTAAAATTAAATTTCCAAAACACAAGGGATTTTTTTTATTAAATATAATATTTATATTTTTTTGTGTTTATAATTTATAATAAATCTCAATTTAATTTAGTCTTAATGTTTAAATTACTTTGGTTATAAAAACAAGTTACCTTATTAAAAACCAAAATCATAAAAGTGGGGAAACATAGAAGTTATAGAAAAAAATTATAAATATAAACATAATTTTTTGTAGTGGTTTATTTTATTGACCATAAATACCCTTTAATATATTATTATTTTTATTTTAAGAACATGAAATAAGACATACCTCCCAATAGTGTTTACCTTTTGTATTTACAAGAATTCCACCCCTCCTTTATAAAAAGGCTTTCATTATTTCCCTTCCTCACATCTCTCAAGACAATTTCAATCATCCCAAAATATAAAAAATAAGCTCCTAAATTGTCTAAAATTATTCTAGAATCCTTCAATTGTAATTAAAGCAAACCAAGGAAGCCCTTTGGTGCATACCAAAAGGAGTTACCCAAAGAAGAGGTTTCATCCTTCCACAAGCTCATTTGTTTTCTTTTATTTCTCCACCCCCTAAATTAATATTATCCTATGACTATATAAAAACAAAATTATTCTAAATATACTGATATTTCTTTATGTTATGCTTTATACCTACACTAAGACAAACTTCAATCAAATGGGATACACAATCATCATTCGTGTGTACAGTATAATACAGCATCGCGAATCGATGTCACTCTTTCTTCCATTTCCTCCATTAAAGGTTGGAAATAAAGATTAAATTTAAGTTTTTATATGCTATAAATGATATTTATTATGTATTTATGCTTTATGAATTATTAAATAAAAAATACCTTCATGATTTTCATTTTTTTGAAATAAAAATACATTGTTTGTGGACGTGTGGACTACCGTCTCCTCAAAGCGATGTGATTCATTCACACTTTCTGTGGAATGTATAAGAAATGTATTTGTGAAATTATATGATATATATGAAATAATAATTATAATATAATGATATTATATATTTATAAATATATTCAATTTACTTTATTTCTTTCGATACGACATTAAAAAAAATAATGTTCATGAGAACGTATGACCTACTGTCTCCATGAATGGTGTATTCCATTTCATATTTATATATTTTAAAGAATATTTTATATAATAACATAATATAGATATATTTTATTTAAAACAGTTTTTAAACTCTGTAAATATGTAAATAATTATATATGTTAGAGGATCAAGAATAACAAGTAAAAAAATATACGAATAATAAAGTAGATATTACCTGAAACTTGACATTAACATGCTATTGTTAATAAATGGGTAATATAATGTCATAGTAAAATCATATATGGTATTATATATTATAATATGGTTATTTTTTAGATTTATAACAAAATTAAAGTTATTATACTATATTTTGGAACATGTATGATGGAATTCAAGACTTATGGTAATCGTTTTCCCATTTCACTTTTATTTATATGAGATATATGCTATATTCACCACATATTATTTTTGTCTCATGTATATACATCCCATGAATTTATTCTATTATTATTATCCTTAAATTTATGGTCTTTTACATATCCATTTTATTATCTCTTTTTTATGTGGTTTAGAGTTCAAAAGTTACCAAATCGATAAGCAAATTTTGTAAAGATTTTCCTTTTTTGAGACACATGAATTGTTTTCCACCTATATTATTCTATGAAGTGTATATACTATCCTTTTACATGTTATATCATGAATATATTTATTTTAATTATATTTAAATATTAATATTATTTTATTATTTCATGGGGATTATTACACAAAGTTTCTAAAGTGGAAACAATTTATTGCTACAATCATATTGTTTATGAGGATTATTTATGATTATTCTTCTATTGATGAAATCTTATGACCCATATCTCAATAACTACCATTAATTTTATTATCCAATGGTTATTAATTATATTTTAATTTAATGTTACCATTTGGTATACTCTTTTTTAATCAAGATAATTAAGAATGTTTTTCCATGAAAATTTGACTTTATCACACTTTTCGGATGAAAATCTATGTTCTATAAAAACAATGTTTTATAAAAAAGTGTTTAAAAAAATAAATGAAATTTAAAAAAAACATTCATGTAAAATGATTTTAAATTTTTTAAATTTTAGAATATGACTTAAATGTTCTTTCAAATCTTCCATTATAAGTTTTCAAGGTTATTTTCAAAGGAAATGGTTTTCAATATGTTTTTTGTTTCAAAAAATGTTTTTCAAAGAAGAAATGATATTTTCATCAAGAAATTTCTTAAATTAATTTTAATTATTCCATTATAGGTTTTCATATTGGTTTTCAATTAAAAGTATTTTAAAAAAGTTATTTGTCTTAAAATTATGTTTTTCATTGAAAGGTTTCATTTCAAGTGATCTTTCAAAATCCTCTTATATCTAAGATGATAGCCCTTTATATAGATTGTGATATTCTAGGGATATGATCCAAGGATTACATTCATATTTTTTATATTAATGGTTTATTTGTTATTTTATGATTTTTATAGA
Source organism: Viscum album (assembly GCA_963277665.1). Classification (NCBI taxonomy): domain Eukaryota; kingdom Viridiplantae; phylum Streptophyta; class Magnoliopsida; order Santalales; family Viscaceae; genus Viscum; species Viscum album. Next base: position 860,145,609 of record OY728123.1, on the reverse strand, counting down.
ACCCATTTCTTTCCAACAGGTTAATCTTGTTTCAAAGTGATTGACATGAAGCCTGGTTCTATTCCATGGGTTAATCAAGAAATTAAAGAATAATTATTTTCATGAGATTTATGATTATATGAAATCTATTTTTAATTTATTAATTTTGTGCTTCATTCATTTAGATTATATGATGGGGTGGATCAGGTAGTTTCGGGTAATCTCATTACAACATATATGATGGGGTGGTCCAGATACTTTCATGTAATCCTGCTACAATTTAAACGATGGGGTGGCCCAAAAAATGGTTTAACCCATTAAAGCTTATACTATGTGGTGACCTAGATAGATATGGGTAAACCCATTGAATATTATATGATGTGTTGTCCCAAATATCACCAGGTTAACCTTTTAATACTTACTTGATGAGGTAGCCCAGATAGCATTGATTAACCTATTACTTCTTATACAGTGGGGTGGCCCAGATAGTGCTGAGTAATACCATTATAGATTATTTTATGGGAATCCCAAATAGCACTAGGAGAGACCTATAATTATCTCTAATTCATTGGGTAAAGATTTATATATCATAAGATAATTATGGGAAGAAGGTATAACGTGGTCTACTGAAAAAAATGGGATGTCACTAGGGATGGTAGTGTGTCCCACACACTTGGTGTTTCCCCCATGAAGTACCCTCATAAGTTTTTTCAATGAGACATGACTTATAGGGAATGATTTTATATTCTTACATGTATGTTATAAATTCTATGTATTATTCCTTTACAATTCTCTCATGCCTTAAACTCTTGATTCATTTATGATTCATTTCTTATAAACTGTATATATTTATACCATGATTCTTGTGTATAATATTTAATATTCAATTTGTGATCTTAAAATGTTATTATGATGTTCTCATACCATTATACTCATTTTATACCTGTGTATCTCCTTTATTTACAATTTTTGAGCATCTGAAGTCATCCTTTCTTATGTTTCTTTTACCCAGGTTATGAATAAAGGTTTTGAGTAGAAGTACTAAAGGGGAAGATATTTGTGGGAAACAATGAAGACCTTTTACCTTGATATAATATTTTTCTATGTTTGAAAATACATAAAAATATTAAGATCCTCAAGCATTTACTTTTTTAATGTGTTGAATATTCATCTAAATATATATAATATCTACGTATGTTAGGAATGGGTCATTATTATTGGTATAAAAGTAAAGGTTTAGTCAACCTTTGGAAACATAGATGAGAAAACTTTAGTGATATCCCTCATTATATTTCTAAGGATACATCTTCGGATGTATCTAATGATAATCCTAAGGTGTCATAGATTTAAAATAAGGTATCTTAATTTAGACATCCTATAAGCTATTATCAAGTTATGTGGTTTTCTGTTATGATAAATGTTTCTCATACTATGATTTCTAGTTTTAGTAAATAGAAGGAACTAGAAGAAACTGAGATGACATTGAATGTTTCAGATGTGTAAAGTATGAGAATTATGGGAATACATGTCTTAAGTGTAGATATTGGGAAGAGAATCCAGAAGGTGGCAATGTTATTGGTTATGCTACTGAAAATAAATAGATTGTGAATAACATGTAAAATGAATGGGATTTTCTGATATTATTGTTTACATTAAATGTAAGAATAATGATTACATTGAGGTTGAGAAATCTTAAGATATGATTTATATTTCATATTCTATGAAAGTAATATTAAGGAATAAGATGATGAATACTATGTTATATTTTAAGAAAAAAATTGATAGATATGTAAATTTATTGGAATTAAAGAATAATGTGATACGATTCATGATGTATATATTTTCCATTTATTATTTTCAAAAATATATTGAATGGTGTTGATGACCTATAACAGTTATTTAATGAAAATGTGATATTTTGATTAAGGGAAGATAACCGTTAATGTGTTCATGATGTTGAGAAAATTGTGATTAGCTTGGATAGAGAGATGATTATGGATAAAGTAAATTGCATAGTATTGATTAACATGGAACTGATTATAGATTTGTTAGAAAAGTGGTTTATTCTCTCATGGATAGGTTTTACTCCATTTTGGAATTAAAGAATATATCCAGTAAACATTGAAAAAAGATAACATGAATGTTTTCAATAAGGAATTGTGTTAATTTAAGTAAGTACCATGCTTCAATAGAATACTTGTTGAAGGTATTAAAATGTTTGGTATGTGAAATATAAGAGATACTTTATTAAATAGATGGGATCAATGTTATTATATTTTTGAGAAATTTAAACTACTAGAAAAATAACATATACCTATAGTTCAAAACCATGGGTATAACCCCCAAACCTGTGGGTATAGGCTATACCCACAGTTTTGGGAACTGTGGGAACCAGAGGCGTTGGGATAGGTTCCTAACTTATACCCATGGTTTTCCGAACCGTGGGTATATTTTATTTTCCACCGTGTCAAATCCTCATCAACGATGCCAAAGTCTTATGACCACGGTAACCATGGGTAAGAATAGTGAAAAAATGGATCCAGTAGGTAATGATCCTACAACGTCCCAGAACCTGCACCTATATTTCGAATCATCTCACCACTTCAGCTAAACCATTTATATTGATATATATCTAAATTTTTAAATATATATTAATTGTTTACCGTATTACGAAAAAAAGATGGTGGGTTTCGAACCCGTGTCTGACTCAACAATCTCCCAGCACATAACCAACCAAGCTACATCGACAACATGTATTTATATCTGCATTAATTATAATATAATAATTCTTTTCTCTGTATTAAAAAAAGTACAGTGGGATTCGATACCACAACTGCTAGAACTAACATGCAATGCCTCAATAACCAAGCCACAGAAAAGACATGTTTATATATTTCTATCAACCTAAATATATTAATTCAAACCGTGGGTATAGGATGGAAAACCATGGGTAAAGGTTTTCCTACCAAATTATCTTTGTTTCCCACTTTTTTTTGCCGCCATAATGTAGGAAAGCTATACCCATGGTTTTAAAAAACCATGGGTTTATGCCTTTGGAAAAAAATCTTTATCCCCATGGTCTTGCCAAACCCAAGGGGATAGGCCTTGAAATAAACATCTATACCAAAAGTTTAACAAAACCATCAGTATATGCCTTCAAAAAAACACTATCCCCACGGATTTTCTAAAACTGTAGGGATAGGCCTTCAAATAAACACCTATACCCACGGTTTTGTGGAGAACCATTGGTATAGGTGATCTATACACACGGTTTTCCAAAACTGTGGGTATAGGTTCCCATACTATACATATACCCATGGTTTTCTTAAACCGTGGGTATAGGGATATTTTCCAGTAGTGTTAGTGACCTTATTTATAATGTTTTAGACTTCTATATTTTGGAATGGTTATAAGGTTAACCATATATGGAATTGTTTATGTTAAAATATAGAAGAGGTTTTAGATATTAATGAATTATCTATTCATATGAAGATTTATATATATTGGATTACATGTGCTAAAAATTGTGATAAAGACATAAGGAATGGCCTATCATTTTATTTATGGATCTCATGATCTGTTAATGTTTCATGAATGACAAAAATAGCCTTCTTTTCATGGAATAAGAGATTAATTGGAAGTTGATCAAGGCACAAAAAACACTTAGATTATCCTGAAATAATGTAATTATATTTCCTCATGAAAATATGTAACTTTAGGAAAAGGGTGTTGAAATACAATTTTTCCTTGTTATCATATTATTTTATGATATCAATGACATTTTTTATTGTTATATGAGTTATGGATTTGTGATCATTAAATATCTCTTAAAAGTTTTCTTTATCACCCCCATTAAATATTCAAAGTTTTATTTCTCTTTCATGGCCATGTTTTCACTTTCCACTTATGTTCTCCAATGTGGAGACCAAGTTATGAGTAACTTTGGGTAACCATTTTGTTTCCAACTTTTCCTTTTTAATGTTTCTTTTACTAATCATTTTTATGATGTTGTTCTTTACTAAACTAACTATTACGTTTTAAACCAATGATAACCCAGATTAATTTTGATGGTGAAATTAATCTCAAATAGGGTATAATGTAAAATCCGATATTTTATGATTTTTGCTAATTAATTTAATATTATCAATATTCTTTATTCCACACAACACTTAATATTGCTTGTGTTATATGAAAGTACCAAGTTATTATTTATTTGTACACAACACCAAGTCAAGCTTTCACTACATGAAATAGTTTGATTAACTTTTTAGAGATGCAACACTATGTTTGTCTTATGTTATATACAATGCAGAGTTCCTTTGATAACTTGTATGACACACAAAAACCTAGTTTACAAAACTACAATGTACTATTAATATTATAATAGTTTCCACATATCCATTGAAATAGTGGTTATGAATAACATTAATTAAAATATAAAAATATGGTTTAAAAAGGTATATAATAACAATTATTTGGTAACCAATTAACTAGAAATGAAAATAAAACCCTTTTGAAAATATAATAAATCCTTTGGTGGAAGACTCTATTTGTGAAATAAAATGAGTTTTACCTCAATAGATCAATTAAAAAATGATAAAATAATTTAATTAAATATATTTATTATATTTATAAAACTATTTAATATTAATCTTATTCATTTTCTATACAATAGTTAAGAATAAATCTAATTTTTGGAATAAAAAGATGTATTTATTCTAAAAGGTAATTTTAGCAGATTTTAATAGAGAACATATTTTAAATATAATTTTTGACACATTATCATATTTATTTGAAAAAATAAACTCCATTTTTTTAACTAGAATATAAAAATTTACTTTGGGTGAATTTTTTGTTTTTCGGAGAGGTTTTATTTTTTAATGAATAGTAAAAACACTAAATTTTAATTTAAATTAGTTTTTTTCATCTAATCTATTTATATAGTAAAATTATATTTTTAATTGCTTTAAATTATAATTAGTTATATTTTATATAAATTAATCTAATTATTGTCGCAGAAATAATTTCACAATGAAATTAGATATAAAATCATTTCAAACTTTTGAACAATTTCACTTTAAAAACCTATCGTCACGTCCCATATGTGGGATTAATTTTAAATTAATTTATTCCAGTTGTATTATTAGAATTCATATAAGTGCACTAAATATTTTTAATCATAATAATTTCTAATTTATAATGGGTTTATATTAGTTTTTTCCAAAAATATTAGTGAATGTAATTAGAATTAATTAAAATTATTAAGGTAGCAACTTCTTTAATTAATGACTAAACTTAGATTTTGAGGAGTAAAAATGACCGTACACTTTTCTAAAAATTATTTTCTAGACATATATTGAACATATCCAATATTGGAGTTAATTTTATGAGTTATTGAGAACCTATTCTAGGAAATTGAACAATATAATAAGTTAATAAAGAACAAAACCCAAAAAAGGAACCTTCCTTACCTTTAACATTGATAAAGGCTTGAGTTATGAAAAAACCCACATTAGTTTAGTTGTACACATTATTTTTAAAGGTAAAGTAGTTTTTTCAACAATATAATTTTATTTTAATTTTTATAGATGAATTAATTAAATTAACTTGTTAAGGAATGCCAAATTTGTTAATTATATAGTAAATAATTAACGAAAATAAATGATACTAAAAATATTAAAAGTGAAGTAAAACGATTGAATTATTATCATTAATTTTTTATTTGAATATATCATGTTACACAGGTGTTATATTAATATATTCAAATTCTATCTTTTTCTTGATATTTTTAAATTTAAATTATGTAAATAATGTCTAAATTGTTAATAATGTAATTTTATAATAAATGATATTTTATTAAAGGATTTAAAATTTACTAAAAAATATATTATTAAAAAATATATTTTTGGTTAATTAATATAAAATATGGTCTATTAATCAACCAATTTTATTTTATAATGACCATATTGGTGTTTAAATAGTAAACACATTGTGAGAACATTTCAGGTTAAAGAAGTGTTTTTGCGGGTTACATGTGCTTTTTTTAAATTAACTTTCAACACACATGGGATTTATTTTTTATAAATTAGATATCATATTTTTAATTAATTGTTTCTAAAATTTATAATATATCTCACTTTTATTTATTCATAATTGTTAAATTACATGGTTAAGAAAAATATTTACCTTAATAAAAACTAAAATGGTAAATGTGGGGAAACATAGAATTTAAGGAACAAAATTATAAAAATACACTTAGTTTTTTGTTGTGTGATATTTGGATAGAACATACCCCCCATTTAATAATTTATTTTTATATATTTAAAGAACATGGGGTAAGGGAGGCCTCCAAATATTGATTACCTTTGGTATTTACAAGAATGGAATCCTCCTCTATAAAAAGTAATTCACCCATCCCCTTAATCTCACCTCTCAAGAAACATTATCTCATCCAAAACCTGAAAAAATAATCTTTCAAGTTATCTACCTTCATCATATAAACCCCCCTTTTTTAATTAATACAACAAAGTAATCCCTTTATTTCAAACCAAAAGGAGTTACCCAAAGAAGGGGTAACATCCTTTCACAAGCTCTTTTTATATTATTTTATTTATCTGACCCCTCAATTTATTCCTTGATTATATAATAAAAATAAGTAGCCTAAATATACTGAGATATTTTTATGTTAATGTTTTTCTAACAGTCACACACACATCCATCAAATGGGATACACAATATTTGTTTGTGTGTACGACGAACAACGACCTCGTGAACTGATGTCCCTCATTCTTCGTTACCACCTTTCAAGGTTGGAAATAATGATAGAAATTATATTTTTATATTGTAGACGTTTATTTGAAAATTATTCTTATTTAATTATTATATAATACATACCCACATGTTTTTCATTTTTTATAAATATGATAACTTCGTTTGTCGACGTGTGGACTACCACCTCCTCAAAACGATGTGATTCGTTCACACTTTACATGAAATGTGTTATGGATGGGTTTAGATAATGTATATGATATAAATGAAATAATAATACTATTTTAATGATATTATATATATATATATATATATTATTTTTTTACTTTCATTCCCTTTATACAATAATAAAATGGAAACAACGTTCATGCGTATGTACGGCCTACCATCCCCATGAAAGGTGTATTCCATTTCATATTTCTATATTTTATAGAATATTATATTTATTTATATAATGAAGATATATGATATTTAAAAAAATTTCTAAATTACATAATTAACTAAAAATTATCGAATTAAGAGTATCAATAATAACAAGTCAAAACATATATGAATAACAAGGCGAATATTACCGGAAACATAACATTAACATGAAATTGTTTGTAAACATGTAATATAAAGTCATAATAATATAATATATGGTATAATATATAATAATATGGTAATTTTTTATATTCATAATAAACTTATACTTAATATAAATGATGTTTTCTTGTGTATGAAAAAATTCAAGGCTTGAGGTAAGGGTTTTAACATCCCCCTTTTATTTCTGTGAGATATACAGTATATCGACCTCTTTTTATTATTATGTGGTATATATAATACCCATGAATTTATTCTATGATTATTAACATTATATTTAATGGAATTTAAATATCCATTTTATGATATATATTTCATGGGGTTTATGGTTCAGAAGAAACCAAATCGGTAAGATAATTTTGTCCCAATTTTTCTTCATTGAGACCCATGCTATGTTATGCACCTATATTATTCTTAGAGGAATATAGACATACCTTTAAATTATTATATCATGCATCAATTTATATTCATTATATTTAAATCTTAATGTATTTTTTTTATTTATAGGTATTATGATTCAATTTTACCAAATTGGTAATAGTTTATTACTACAATCTCATCGTTTATCGAGATTGTTTATGATTATTCTTCCATTGATGAAATATTATGATTCATATCTTAATAAATCTCATGAAATTTATTCTCCTCTATTTATTAATTATATTTTCATGTAATGGCACCATTTTTTACACTCTAGGTTACTTAATATAATTAATAATGTGTTTTTATGAAAATGTGACCTTATCACTCTTTTTGGTTGAAAAATTGCATTCATTCAAAATAATTCTTTTCTAAAAAAATTAAAAAATTTTAAATGAAATTTTTATCTAATTTTCAATTAAAATGATTTTAAAATATTTTTTTTATGTTTTTAAAAGTGATTTAAATGCTTTTTCAAGGCATCCTTTATAATTCATCATTTTTTATTTTTGAAGGAAATGGTTTTCAAAATGTTTTATGTTTTAAAATTTATTTTTCCAATTTGATGCAACATTTTCCTCAATAAAGTTTTTTGAATTTATTTTAATTCTTCATTTATATGTTTTCAAAATGGTCCCCAATAAAATGAATTTTAATTATTTTTCATTTTTTAAAATTTTATTTTTTGAATAAAGGTTATGTTTCATGTGATATTTAAAAATCCTTCTCCATCTAAGATGATTTACTTTTATATAGTTTATACTTTACAAGGGTTATGAACCTAGGATACCATTTTTATTCTTTCTTTTAATTATTTATTTTTTTATAGAATGATGTTTATAAAACCTATTTATTTTTAATGGGAAAATCATGTTTCAAAGATATTGATGTGAAACCTAGTTCTTTTCCATTAGTTAAACACATTATAAAAGAATAATAGTTTTTATGAGTTTTATATTGGTATGAAAGATATTTAAACTGTAATCATATTCTGGTATATAGAAATATATTATAATATGGGGTGGCAGAGATACCGCCAGGTAATCCAATTAAAGATTATAGATGGGGTGGTCTATATAGAAATGGGTAATCCTGTTACAGCTTATACGATGGGGTGGCCTATATAGAGATGTTTAATCCCATTACAGTATATATAATGGGGTGGACCAAATAGAATTCAGTATTTCCGTTACAGCTTATATGTTGGGTGGCCCAGATAGCACTAGGTAAGCCCATTAAAGCTTATAACATGGGGTTCCTTAGATGGCATTAGGTAAGCCCATTGAAGCTTATATATTGGGGTGTCCTAGATAACGTCAGGTAATCCCATTATAGTTTATATTATGGGGTGACCCAAATAGAGCTAGGTGAGCCTGTTATTTCTATCCAATGTATTGGGAAATTATTTATATCTCAGAAGATAATTATGGAAACCATTGGACGAGCTTCATCTACTATGGGAAGAAGGTATTGATCTACTATAAGGACAGTGATGTGACTAGGGATGGTGACGTGTCCCTCCCAATAGGTGTATCCCTCATGAAGTTCCCTGATAAGTTTAGGAAATGATCTTTTACTTATAAGGAATGATTCTATATACTTATGTGTGTGCTAAAAATTCTATGTGTTGTTCCTATTTTATCATCTCGGGTATTATGCTCTTGATTTCATTATGATTCTTTCCTTATGAACTATCAATATTTATTCCATGACAAATGTATATATTCTTTTATATATAGGGTATGGTCTTAAAATATTATTCTCATATTCTAAAATCATTATTCTCGAGTTATGATTACGTATCTCCTTTATTTACCTTTATTGATCATCTAATCTCACCATTTCTTATTATTCTTTTCCCTGGGTTATTAAGAAATGTTTTAAGTAGAAGTACTAAAGGGGAAGATATTTTTGGGATGCATTAAAGATCTTTTACCCAGTTAGGCAGTTTTTTCCCATGATTCTAAATACAATAAACTATTATAATAATCAAGATTGTACTTATGTAATGTACTAAATATTCATATAAATAGGTGAAACATCTATTTATGTTAACCCTGGATTGATATAATTTCGTCTTGTATAAACTTATTTTGTACAAAACATTATATTAATTCATGAATTTCTTACTTCTCGAGATTCATTTATTTTGATGAAATAGCACAGTTTTGGTAGATTACCTACAAAAGTAATTATATGTGTCATGATTAGATAACATTGTTTATCCAATTTATATAATGATTCTATCCATTACTTAAAAAACCATTTTATGTGGATTTTATAATGATATAAGCTCACTCATGATTTCATTATTCTCAATGTAACATTCAAGGTCTTCATTATTGTACTTGGTTCTATTTTTCATTTTAATATTCTTAATCAGATAATTGGTTTTATTTTCATCATACCTCTAATAGAATTTGAACATTTACAACATTTATGAATTTCATTCCATGAAAAATACACATGTAATATAAGTGAATTCATACAAATATGTAAATTTTTTACTTATCAATATATGTTTATTTATTTTTTATTTGTCTGCACAAATCATAATACACAAGATAAAGTGCTTTGTCTATGGAGATATCCACTCCATTATGATGAAGGTTTTCCATATTTCCTTTATTAAAAGGGTGAAATGATGTAACTAAATCCCTTTTTATATTTGGTACATTTTGGAGATCACTTTTTAATTTAATCATTGTATTATTTTATCATAAGTGGGTATTCCTCTAATGCCATAAGGTTTTCTCATACTTCATGCTCATGAAAAATGTGTTTTATTCATATATATATGGAAATAGTATACTATTTATTAACCATATAATTAATATTATGCATCCATCTTAAATTATCTATACCACTAAAATATTCTTCTATAAAATTAATTTGTTTCCATTATCAAATGGTTGAGATATGCTCAATAAATTGTGCTTCATCCATTAGAAAAACGTCACATTCTTTGATTTGATACTTGTATAACCTATATCTATTGTCTTGAAACAATTAATATTTATCAATCCTTAATTTCCATATAATAAACCCCCTCTATAATATTTTTCATTCTATTTATCCGTGTTGTTCGACCCATAATGTGTGACAAACACCTGTGGTCCAATATCCATGACATCTAATATTTAAAGGCCTTATAAGCAACCTCCACAACTATGTAATGTTATTCAACTCCATTATTATTTTAAAATTAATAAGTATTCTTAAACATTGTTTGATACCCTATTGTTATCCTGATATATTCATCCACTATGTGAGCTTATTGCTAACCCCTCCCCCCACATGTCTCTCAAAGAGAACCAAAATTATTCTCAATTTCAATCTTCTAACTCATAGTTAGGGGATTAATTTTCATTTAATATATTTTTTTTCTCACATATGAATAGAAAACAAATTTTTTTATATGATATTTAATAATATAAAATTAATTATTTATGTTTGTAGACAAAATAATCCCAATGTTGTCCTTGAATGGAAAATTTTCTATTTTAATTCCTAAACTATCTATCAAACACAGATATATTTTTTCCAATTTTCATCATCACAATGGACCATTTTTATTAGAAACCACTTTTAATAGATATTAATATCTACCATCAAAATCATGGTGCCTTTATTATATAATATTTACTTATATATTACAATAGGATTTACAATTACTTCTTTGATTTTAGAAGAGGTATCAAGCTACTTTCCACATGTTGGTCTGATGAATCCAACCTTATTTTTTTTAAAGAGTTAATTAATAAAAATAATATATCAAAGTACTCAAGTTACCATTGATGGAGGCCTTTTCTAATTAAACACTCTTTAAAGATTTTTATTCCCATGATTACTTCTTATTTAATTTTTTAACCTCTCCTATCACCTCAATGGATATTTCATATTCAAAATTATTCTTTTTTAAAGAGTTCTCCAAGTCAAGTAGAATTGATTTAATATTATAAGCTTCTTAATCGTTTTTAATCGTCTTTGAGTTTTATCGATGGTTAAAGTCCTTTATATAAGTAATATAATCAATTCGTCAATCTTATTCATAAGAATGTATTCATTTTTCATTAATTGTAACACCATCTCAATTTTGATGCATGGTTTTCATAACAATTTATTCTAAATCTCAAGCTTGTATGAATAATTATAAATATTTATTATTAAAATAAAGAAATGTACTTGTGTTTAGTTTCTTCTATTTTATCTATATCCTTCTATTTATCGCAATATGAATCATTATTTTTGTTCTCACTGTACATATAGATATATTCACCTTCATTATCTAACCATTCATAATCATCATCACTATCCTATATACATGTATATTATTTATCCTTAGAAAATATAGTTCACTTATTTATTATTGATCCAATATTTTCCTTTCCATTGGGAAAATAATCACCCTATATGTGTTCACGCCCATTCTCTTTTTATTTTTAATGTATTACTTTGGGAGATATTCCTCGCCTTATTCATAATGTTACTTTAATGGAATGTTTTTGTCATATTTCTGACCTTACCATAGATAAAACACTATAAAAATAGCTTCCACTTGAACATATTATTTCCTTTCATGGATTTTATAGAATGAAATTATTTGAGATCCTTATAATTCTTTATTTCATTATCACCTTATGATGCCTCAGGTTATTCCACCTTTTTAAATTGACTTCTTTCCCCTAAAAAACATTTAAAGAAACCTATTTTTATTTTTTAATCTACTTATTTATCATTATACCTCCTCTCATCTCATATGCATTAATTTTTTTTAAGATCATACAATGTGAAGTTATCCAAGTCCCTAACCACTAATATTAGAATCACTACAGTGAATTTATTTGGAGGAACATAGCACAACTTCTTTAAAACTGTAGAGTCTTTTAAATTCTGTTTTTATGATAATATTTTCCTCATAATAACATTTTAATGGGTGAAGAACTCATTAATTGGCTCATTTTAATCTATCCTTAGGTCCTTAAATTAAGACCTAAAAACAAGAAAATCTTAATACATTTTCCCCTCCTAAAATAATGTTTCCTATTTTAATAAAAGAGACACTTTTAAGGGAATTAGTGGGAACCTCACAAAAATCACCCCGAAAAAAAACATACAGGAAAAGAAAACCCGATTTTAGAAATAGCAAAAGCTATTACCTAATCCAATAAACATCCAAGAAGAAAAACTAACCAATGAAATTTTATTCCAGGTGATGATAAAGGAAATATTCAATGTTCCTAATTAATTTTACATAAAGGTTTCAGTTATATATTTCCATAATAGGTCTCATATATCATTTCTACGATTAAGTCAGAGTTTATTTTCCTTGTCATAGGTGATAAGATTCAAAAAATCCCAGTAATAATCAATAGGAAATTGGTCATGATCAACATCTTAGATAATGAAATTAAGCTATAAATTAAAACACTCATTTCATGGTTCATCATGTCATAGATTAAATTTCATTTCTAACAATAAATATCATTCCACCTTGGTCAAACTAGTGGTGGTATGGTATATACTGAATTCCTTGGGAGAAGCCTTGCCGAATTGTAGGTAGAAATATTTCATTATCCTAGAGAAATTCAGGGGAATTAATAAATTTCATGTACCTTATATTCTCTTCAAATCATCAACCTTCACTAGTTCCTGATCAGAATCTTCTGTCTTGTCACCCACCTATTCATGTCCCTTCTAATCACCACACTCGGTCATTTTATTTTAAACATGATGATTAGTATTCTTTATATGTACCCAGTTATGCATGGAGGCATTTAATTCTAGTTCCTTATTAGCCCCACCATAAGGAATTTATTCCTTTTCACCATGTTAATCATTCTCCTAGGAACCACATTTTTAGATGTTACTGTAGCTGGAATTACTTCTTATGTTCTCTTAGGTTTTCCTGCAAATCTAATGACCATGGGTTTTGATAAACTTTAGTATTCCTTTCCATTTCCCATTTATCTACTTTGTAGATATAATATAGTTTATTATAAGTGGTCTTAGAAGATTTTCAACCCAATAAATTTGTTGATAGCCTCTCAGATAGTGAATAAAATAATTCATTTCAAGCTCATAAATTAACTTTGATTTCTTCTAGTCAGTTTATGATAGAGTGCAAGTTTATCCTAGAGGATTAAATCTACAAAACATAATCTCCAAAATATCTACCCAAAAAATTAATATGGAATTTATTTCAAATTTAATAATAGAAACTTATTTCCATTTAAAATTATTATACTCTTATTATCAACAAACTTCATGCACTCCATAGAGAATTAAGAAGAACAAATACAATGAATTATGTAGATTTTGTTGGAACCAAGGTTTTTCATAGATGGAAATAGAGTATGGTTTTTTTGTTTTAAATTCTCACATTGAATATCTGGGAGATTTTATGAAAAGGTATCATATAGTTCAATTCATAAGCAGTATTGATGGTGGCATCATTTCCCATTGTTTTCCAAATTGTTGGGGTCTAAAATTTGGAGAATAACAAGCATTGGGAAAAGTTCTTTTTCTTAAATGCCTTATGAAAATATAGGAAAGGAATGAGATTTGTAGAGATGGGATTCATGAATTTTGGTTCCCAAAGTCATAAATAATTATGACAGTGATCTCTACAAGTATGAAGATTTTTTAAAACAGCGAAGTTGAGGAGCATTGTGAGTGGAGAGTTCGATGGCATGAAGGTTTTGACAAAGAGCATTGTTTTTAGTGGTGATTTACAAAGGGAGGAGTGCAACAAATACATTTTGTACTGATCCTTAAAATGTGGTTTAGGTGGTGGAGCTTTGTTATTGGTTGTTCTTATAAATAAGATGTAACACCCCACGCTTCCACGGTACACTTCTATATGAATAATATAATACCTTGTTTTGTACGCAACATCGAGTTCTAGCACACCATGACCAACCAAACTAGCTATTATGAATAGTAATACCCGCTTTTTGAAATTTTAAAATTTTTATTTTTCAAAATGGAATTCATTTTTGTATTTGGATTATCATAATTATCTTAGCTTAAATTTTTTGTATTTTTCTAAAAACTATCAATTTTTTATGAATAATAAAAACAATGCGTTATTATTTAAAACCGACTTTTTATTTAAATAATTATTTCTTTTATTGAAATTTATTTTAAGTAAAAATATATAAATAATACATATATAGGATCAATTCAATTCATTGGATTAATTTTATAATAAAATTAGATGTATAAAATTTTATTGAACTTTTTAAAGTCTTTTACCCGCCTTCTAGACACATTTGCAAATTTACAAAAAAAACATACTTTTACCACTTCTATGAAATGAATTTCAAAAATCTGAGAGACACAATTGAAATCAATAATTTTAATTTGATTCAATAGGATGAAAATAATATTTTTTTAATAGTAACTTTTTATTTTTATTTACATGGTTAAAAGTAAATTGGGTAATTAAAGGTAAAAATTATATTATAATTACCCTAACACATGTCCTAATTCTATTGGATAAGTGTATTTAGACCAAAATATAAATTAGTATTAAAATATTATCTTCTTTGATCCACTTGTATTATATTAGTACATTTACTATTATTTTATTTAAAGAAGAGTTACAAGTGTTAGATTCATATTTTAATAACTAAAACATTTTTAATTCAGGGTTATACATAAGGTAAATTCGACAACAAATATTGATTATAAATATAAATATATTTCCTACATAATGGTATTTTATTTATAATTTTTAGACATTAAATAATTAATTTTATTAATGAAACAATTATGATGATTTAATTACCTTATTAATGAAAGATTTAAATAATTGATATTATACAGAAAATGATTTAATAATAAATTAATATTTCACACTTTTCCTAAAGTTACCCTCACCTCTCTTATAAAAGGGTACTTATTATTATCTCAAAATAACACCTCTAAATCCATTTTGATTGGCCAAAAACTTCTCAAATATCCTCCCATCTACCCTCAAATTAACCAAGAGGCCTTACATTGATAATAAATCCAATCTAAGAAGTCCTTTTGTTCAATTCAAAAGGAAGAACCTGAAGAAGAGGTAATAATTTCATCACCTCTTTCAATGTTTTTTTCTTCATCCACTTCCTATTTCTTTGTTGTTTACATACCAAAGTAATAACCCATGTACCTTCTACATACTATGATGTTATTATAAATATGGTACAACCATATTCCTTATTTTATCTATCCTATGAATGAAAAATTCCTCACACGTGCGTATGTACGGCTTACCGTCTCCAAATCGTGGTGTAGTTTTTTATTAAACACTTCATTATTTGGATGGGTATAATATGGAGTATAATTGACGTAAATAATAAATATAAAATGTTAATTATTCTTTATATGTAATTTAACATCCAATTACATAACATTTCACCATCAATAGAATTATATTATCGCTCGTGCATATGTATGGATTACCGTCTCCATGAACGCAATGAGATTCATTCCCCATCGTAACCATTCAATAATAATTTTCATTTTATTATTTAAAATTATTTTTAGGAACAGAATATCATTCTGGATATGAATCAAATACATCTTATCCATAAAAAACATTACATGCAAAACAAAACATATAATGGAAAATGAATCTGTTGGCACCCAAAACAATGATACTACTGAAATATTATTAACAAAATAATATTAGAAGATCATAAATGATATCATATTTATGTATGTGGTTCTTGTATAATTTAATAAAAAAATGAACTATTATACCGGAGTTTAACGTACACTCGACTAAGGAAAATTACATGGTAAGGGTTAATTTTACAATATCTTTATTATTCCAGGTTTTTTTTACGAAAGTATCTACTGGGACTTCTTTATCATCCACATCCATGTTTCTTAAAATTTTATTTCAAAATATTTTAAATATTTCCTAAAATATGGGTTAAATACATTTATACCATTTTTTACTTTTTATAAAAAAATTGGAAGGAATCATTCGGTTGTTTTCAAAACAAGGCACTTTATGACCTTTTCGAAAAATTAAGGAAAGAATGTTTTTTACCTTATACGGTGGGTGCCGCTATTTTTTCTGTTATAACACCTATGAAGCTTCCCTTAAAAGTTTATAAGAATGTTTTCAAAATAAATTTTTTCTTTGCTTTTAAATGATTTCAAAATAGAAAAATATATTTCACTAAAATATTTTTTGTATTGATTTTATCAATGTCAACATCCTTCATTGGATTTTACATTTATTTGTAGTTGATTTATTATGATACAATCTTCCATTTGTATTGAAGTTTTTGTGATATGGTTGACTATGTATGTGTTATTTATTATACCATTCATGTTTTATGGTTAATGTATTGACATTTCATATGCTATTCTTAATATGAATGTTTATATTATATTTCAACCATTTCATATGAGGAATGAATTTGACTTAGTAAGTGATCGGTGGATCCCATTATAGATCATTGATGCATCGGTAGTTCTCATGAGACAAACTAGTGTATTGGAAAAAAATCCTAGAAAAATTCTTATAAGTAGTCTTAGAATGAGGCCTTGACTATGTGGTTATGATTCCCAACATTATTCATTCCATCATTGTGAAATTAGCTATTGATATTACATGTGATTATTTGACTAGTATAATGTCCATGAGAATAAGTAAATGGAATCGTTTTCTTTATCTTTTCCATATTATGATTAATTTTAATTTTAAAATGATTTTGTTTTAGTCATATACGTTTCATTCAATGTTAATGCTTATTTATGAAAGATTCCACTATATTTTTATCCTTACTAAGAATCTGAGATCACCCCATTATTATGTTTTATTTTTCATAGGATGTGAAGAAGTATATTATGATGGTCCTATAGGGATAGGCTATGGGATATGAGTGTGTTCAATTAAGACGCAATGTTGTTTTTTCATTTCATAATGTAATGTAAAACTTGTCTATGTATACAGTACTTCCAAGGCTACTAAACTGAGCAGTCATTCGGGACACGATCCCTTGTGATCATGATAATGTTTTGTAATAATGTACCAACTCTGGGTAACTAGGATTGGGGAGTTACAATTGGTATCATATGAATTTTAGTACAAACCATGGTAACAAGATTTATAAAAACTCAGATTACATAACATTACCCTAAGATAAACATTGTGGATTAGTATAGAATAACTTCCTAGAATTTTGGTAATGTATAGATTTTGTGATTTTTCCTAGAAACACATCCTAGTCTGGATATGAGTTGGTAGAGGTGGCTCTAGAACATATGTACCTAGGGGTGAAAACTCCGAAAAGGAGTTTCAGGCTTGACCTATGGTATCCTAGTACATGACAACGGGCCTTGCTTGACTCTTGGTTACGACTCTCCCGGGTGATATGCTTACGATAATTCACATTTACTTTACAAACCATTATATAGGATTAATGAATAAATACTTCCTCAAAGAAAACATTTTTTATCATTATGGATTATATGCATAAACTATTATATTTATGATAGGTATTTTATTAGTTTGGAATTATGTATGGTGATTCCTAAACTAATATAATGTATGACATTGTTTAGAAATGGCACCTCATGGAAGGAATGGAAACTGTATCGATGCACGTAATCCATGTAGGGATTTCCCTACTACTCAAGATAATTATAGTGGATCTGGTGATGCAACTGGTGATAAACAACTTATAACCATTCTGGGACAACTCACTCAGGTTATGAATAATAACCTTACCTATATGGAGCACCCTGATCCACAATGCAGAGGATCAATGTTAGATCACTTCATGAGGCAATAACTACCAACATTCAATGGGACTATAAATCCATTTGTAGCTGAGAAATAGATAATTTTCTTAGAGAAAATATTTCATTCTTTGGAATTCAGATCATGATACTAAAGTTTATTTTAAGAAGAAAGAGGATAGAATTTTTGATGATGATAAGAATATCTTATATTTAGATAATAAACGTCACTATCTGATTCTTATCTAGATCCACCCCTAGTAGCTCTAGTAAATTAAATTATTAGGGAGGAAGAGAGTGAAATAACTATGGGTGAAGAAAGTAATGTTCAAATGGAGAAAATACAAATTTTTCAATAATATGTTGATGTGTTTCCAGAGTATTTACCTAGACATCCTCCAGAACGAGAAATTAAGTTCTCCAATAATGTAATTCATTCTTCCAGGCCCATATCTAAGACCCCTTATAGAATGGATACTGTGGAATTAGTGGAACTAAAGAAACGACTTGAGGAAATGAGTAATAAAGATTTTATTCACCCTAGTGTTTTTCCATGGGGATCCCCTGTTCATTTTGTTAAGAAGAAATATGGATCTATGAGGTTGTGCATTGACTACTGGGAGATCAGTGCTATAACAATAAAGAAAAAATTTCCCCTACATTTAATTGATGATTTATTCAATCAAATTCATGGTGCTCAATATTTTTCAAATAGTGAACTTTGATCTGGATATCATAAGTAATGTTTGAAGAAGGAATACATTCCAAAAACAACATTTCGAACCAGGTACGAGCATTATGAGTTTATAGTAATTCCTTTTGGAATAACTAATGCACCCTTTTTTCATGGATCTAATGAATAGAGTTTTCAAGGAATGTTTTTATTACTTTGTATTGGTATTTATTAATGATATCTTGGTATACTCAAAAATATATGAAGATTAGGAAAATCAATTGTGCACTATTCTGAAAACCCTAAGAAAAAATGAATCATATGGGAAGTTTAACAAGTGTAAATTCTGGATTCAGGAAATTTTTTTTCTTGTCCATATTATCTCTAAGGATGGAATCTCTGTCAACCGTTCAAAGATAAAGGCAATCAAATAATTTCCAGCACTGACACGTATAACCGAGGTACGCCGTTTTATTGCTTTAGCAGGTTATTATCAGTGTTTCATCCAAAATGTTGCCCGATTGTCTAACCCATTAACTAAGATCACGCGTAAAGGTGTCAAATTTGTTTAGACAAAAGAGTGTGAATTATTTTTTGAATAATTTGAGAGAATATTAGTTAATGATCCTATATTGAATCTACTATTGATGAATGATGGGTTTTTTATTTATAGTGATTCTTCAAAGAAAGTATTGTGTTGTGTCCTTATGCAGAAAGATAGAGTCATTGCCTATGCATCACAGTAGCTAAAAATTCATGAACAAAACTATCCCACCCATGATCTTGAGTTAGTAGATGTAATATTTTCTATAAAGATATAGAGAAATTATCTCTATGGTGAAAATGTTATACTTATACTTATCACAAGAGTTTGAAGTATATTTTATCACAAAAAGAACTGAGCGTGAGGCAAAAGAGATGGACCGAACTACTCAAGGATTATGATTTCAATATACACTTCCCCCTAGGGAAGGAAAATAATGTGGAAGATGATTTGAGTAGAAAGGATCATGGAGTTTTGAACAATATGAGAGTTGAAAGGGATCATATGTTCATTGTTCTAGTAAAGATTGATACGGGAATAATCATGGAAGGTGAAACAACAATAATTTTTCAAATGGTAGCCTATCCATCTTTACTGGCAAGGATAAAAAGTTCTCAGACTGATGAATAAGAGTTTCAAAAGAAAAGTAAACATGTGAATGATGGGAGATTAATCAACTTCATATATGGAGATGGAATTTTGAAATTTGGGAAGAGACTTTGTGTTCCGGACATACCTAATCTAAAAAAAGAATTCTTGGATGATGTTCATAGCTCCAATTACTCTATACACCTTGGAAGTACTAATATGTATAGAGATTTGAATGAAAATATTTGGTGGGATAACCTGAAGTGGGAGATTGCTGATTATGTGTCAAGATGTATTGTTTGTCCATAGGTGAAGGCTGGAAGACAACATCCTAGAGGAGTCATGAAACCTCTTCCCATACCTGGGTGGAAATGGTATGATATTATGATGGAATTTTTCATGGGGGTACCAACGACTCCTAGATGGAGTGATGCAATATAGGTTATTGTTGATCGTCATACCAAGTCAGCAAATTTTCTTGCTATAAGAGAATATTTACCACTTGAACATTTTACAAGACTATATATTAATGAAGTTGTAAGACTTCATGGTGTACCCCTATCTATTGTTTCTGATCATGATCCCCATTTTACATCACGATTCTGGAAAAGTTGTCAGAAATCCCTAGATACTGAACTTTGTTTAAGCACTGCCTACCACCATCAAACTGATGGACAATGAGAACGGAATATTCAAACCATAGAATACATGTTGATATCTTTCTCACTTGACTTTAATGGTATGTGGGATCAATATTTACCTCTAGTAGAATTTTTCTATAAAACATTCTTCCATTAAAGTATTAAGATGGAACCATATGAAGCGTTATATGGAAAGAGATGTCACACACAACCTTATTGGGATGATGTTGGTGAAAGAATACTTGTAGTCCCAGAACTTCTTGAGGAAACTATGGAAAAGGTGAAGATTATCCAAACCCACCTCAAAGAAGATCAACATAGACAAAGGATATATTCCTATAACTAAATGATGGATTTATAATTTCAAGTATGAGATCATGTTTTCTTCATGTTATCTCTATGGAAGGGTGTTATACAATTCAGTAAGAACTGTAAATTAAGTCCCATGTACATTGGACCATTCAAAATTCTAAAATGAATTGGAGTTGTAGCTTACAATTTGGAAATGCCTCCAAGTCCTTCCAAAGTTCATGATGTGTTCCACATATCACTATTGAGAAAATACAACCCTAACCCAATGCATGTACTCACCTATGATGAAATAGAACTGGAACCTGATTTGTCTTATTTTGAAGAGATTATCAATATTTTTGATACTTGAGAATAAGGGTTTAGAAATTGGATGACTTGTCTGGTAAAAGTTCTATGGATAAACTATAATATGGAAGAGGCAACGTAAGAACCCGAGGAACTTATGGTGAAGAACCACCCAAATATTTTTTTTTCAGTAAAATTCTAAAAATTTTGAGGACTAAATTATTTGAAATAGGGAATAATGTAACACCCCAAGATTCCATAGTACACTTCTCTTTGAATAATAAAATAACTTGTGTTGTACGCAACTTCGAGTTCTAGCACACCACGACCAATCAAAGCATCCATTATGAATAGTAATACCCATTTTTTTATTTTTTAAATTTTATTTTTCAAAATGGACTTAATTTTTTTATTCTGAATAAAAAAATTAGCTTAGGGTGAATTTTTGGTATTTTTCTGAAAACATTCAATTATTGATGAATACTGAAAAACTCTACATTATTGTTTAAAACTGAATATTTATTTAAATAATTATTTATTTTATTTAAATTTATATTAATTCAAAATAGATACGTAATAACTATATAATTTCAATGTAATTCATTGGAGTCATTATATAAAAAAATTATATGTATGAAATTTTATTGAACTTTTTATCGTCTTTTACCCACCTTCTAGGAACATTTTCAAATTTGAATAAAATGTAATTTTACTGCTTATTTGAGTTGAATTTCAAAAATCTAAGAGACGCGGTTGAAATCAGTATGTAAAATGTTGTTCAATCAGATGAAAATAATTTTTGGTGAATAGTTACTTTTGAACTTTATTTACCACGATTAAAAGTAAATAGGGTATTTAAAGGTCAAAATGATATTATAATTACCCTAAAATAGGTTCTAACTCTATTGGACAATTTTATGTTGATAAAAAACCTTGGGAATAAATTATTATCCTCTTTCATCCACTTGGGTTAGATTAGGACATTTATTATTATTTTATTTAAAGAAGAGTTAAAAGTGTTAAATTCAAATTTTAATAACTATAATTTTTTTAATATAGGGTTATACATATGATAAATTTGACTATAAAAATTCAATACAAACATTAAAATATTTCCAACATAATTTTATTTTATTTATAATTTTTAGAAATTAAATAATAAAATTTATTTATGACGCAATGATGAAGTAGTAATTTCTTTATTAATGAAAGATTAAAATAATTGATATTATAAATTTCCAAATAAATAAAAATTAAGACTTTTGATGCATTAAAATAATTTTCTGGGTTAATGTGGCATGTTAGTATTTATTTTATGTATTTTATTTGAAATAATAAAGTATTGTTTACTTTCACAAAAACCAAATACAAAATAGTTTCAAAATTGACATAAACGAGTTTTTTAAACAAATACTTTATTATTAAATTATATAATATTCCTAAAATATAATATTCAGCCAAAGAACTTATATAATGATATATATGTCATTAATTAACCACTTTTGGTTCATGTGGCATTTTATAGTGAGTTTATTAACCATGTAATATAAAAATACAAGAACACATGATAAAAAGATAATCTATTTAACTAAGAATTAAATATTAAATATAAGGTTAATATAGTGACCTAAACGTGTCCAAAACCTATTGGTTGAAAATATTTAGACCCATACCCACATTATCCTTGAGATAAATCCATTTAGAGCCATTATAAACTGAAAATTATTTTATAATAAATTAATATTTCATGTTTTTTCTAAAGTGACCTTTACCTCTGTTTTAAAAGGATACTTCCCCTTCTCTCAAAATCACACCTCCAAATTCTTTTTTCTCTGCCAACCCCTAATCATATATACTCCCAACTTCCCTCACTTAAACCTAGATTCCTTAAT
Source organism: Viscum album (assembly GCA_963277665.1). Taxonomy (NCBI): domain Eukaryota; kingdom Viridiplantae; phylum Streptophyta; class Magnoliopsida; order Santalales; family Viscaceae; genus Viscum; species Viscum album. The sequence goes on along the minus strand of OY728123.1, from coordinate 860,122,179 downwards.
TTGATCATAAAGCCAACCTAAGGAGTCTTTTTGTTCAAATCAAAAGGAAGCACCTAAAGAAGAGGTAATAATTTCATCACCTCTTTCAATGTTCTTTTCTTCTTCCACTTCCTCTTTAATTTTTGTTTCCATACCAAAGTAATAAATATAGTACCTTATATATTCTATGATTTTATTATAAATATTTTACAACCATATTTATTATTTTATCCATCCTATGAATGACAAATTGACAATACATGTGTACATGCGGCTTCCCGTATCGACATCATAGTGTAGTTTTGTATTCAAAACTTCATTATTTGGATCAGTATAATAATGAGTATAATTGATATAAATAATAAAAATAACATGTTAATGATTGTGTATATGTAATATAACATCTTATTAAATATGATTTCACCATCAATATAATGATATTGTCGCCCATGCATACGTACATATTACCGTCTCCATGAACACGATAAGATTCATTCCCCATCATAAACATTCAATAATAATTTTCATTTTATGATTTAAAATAACGTTTATGAAAATAATATCAATATGTATATGAATAAAAAACATACAATCCATAAAAAAATATTACTTATGTAACAAAACATATAAATAAAAACGAATCAATTCAAAATCGAAACAATGATACTACTAAAAAAATTTTAATAAAACAATATTATAAGATCATATATGATATCATAATTATGTATATAGTACATTTATAATTTAATAAAAATTATTTAAATATTATACAGGAGATTAACGTACTCTCGACTAAGGAAAAGTAAAAGGTAAGGGTTAATTTTACTATCTCATTATTATCTGAGGTTGTTTTTACGAAAGTATCTACTAGGACTTCTTTATCATCCAAATTCATGTTTCATAAAAATTTGTTTAAAAAAATTACAATTTCGTTGAATATGGGTTAAATTCATTTATACCCTTGTTTTACTTTTAATAAAATGTCTTGAAAGGATTTTTTCCATCATTTTCAAAATAAGGTACTTTATAACTTTTTTGAAAAATTTAGGAAAGAATGTTTTTTTTAATTATACGAAGGGTGACACTAATTTCTGCCATTATAAAACCTTAGAAGATTCCCTTAAAATATTATAAGAAAATTTTCAAAATAAATTTTTTCTTTACTTTTAATTGATTTAAAAATAGAATTATATATTTTACTCAAATAGTTTTTGGATTAATTTAATCTATGTCAACATCTTTCATTGGATTTTATGTTTGTTTAATGTTGATTTATTATGATACAATATTCCACATTGTATTGATGGTTTTTTGATATTTTTTACTGTGGATTGGTTTTTTATACCATTCATGGTTTATGGTTAAAGTATTGACATTTCATATGCTAGTTTTAATACTAATTTTTATATTATGTTTCAACCTTTTCATATGAGGAATGTATTGGACTTAGTAAGTGACAGGTGGAGCCCACTATAGCTCCTAGAAGAATCAGTAGGTCTCATGAGAGAAACTAGTGTCCTGGAACAAGGCCTTGACAAATTCTTAAATGTAGTCTTGGTAGGAGGCCTTGACTATGTGGTTAGGATGTCTGTAATTATGCATTCCATCATTATGAAATTAGCTATTGAAATTATATGTGATTATTAGACTAGTAAAATATCCATGTCAATAAGTAAATGTAATTATTTGATTTATCTTTTTCATATTATGATGAAGTTTAATTTTAAAAGTATTGTGTTTTAGTCTTATACATTTCCTTTAATGTTTATGCATTTTTATAAAATTTTCTGTTATATTGTTATCCTTACTGAGCATCTGATCTCACCCCATTATTATGTTTTATTTTTCCTAATATGTGACGAAATATATTGTGATTGACCTACAGGGATAGGGTATGAGATATGAGTGTGTTTGAAGGGGACACAATGTTGTTTTTTCATTTCATAATATAATCTATAACTTATGTATGTATCTAGTACTTCCAAGGCTACTAAACTGACCAGTATTTCATGACTTGATCCCTTGTGATCATTCTAATGTTAGGTAATAATGCATCAACTCTAGGTTACTAGGGTTGGGGCGTTACATAAGAGGATACCCCTCTTCATTTGTTATGAAATTTTTTAGAGAAAATCTATAATCTCTCTAATTTTAAAAAGAATGGGGTTATCTATGAGACTATAATTATATTCGAGCTTTTGATTTGTTAAAATACTATTCTACTCTGGATAAAATTCAATGAATATAAGTATTGATTTCATCATGAATATGGGTTTTTCTTCATTAGCTCAGTGAGCTTCGTGAAGGAAATTTGTTCCGTGAAGGTAGTGTGATTCGAGACGACATGTTGTTCTATAAAGGCGATGGATCATTGAGAAGTAATGGTCTCTATGACGTAGTGAACATTGTGAATGAGTGATCTCTGCAGAGAAGTGAGATTCAGGAAGAAGTGAGCTTCGAGAAGAATTGAGCTTCATGAAGAAGTGAGCTTCCCGAAGAAGCTTCATGAATGAGCTTTGAATAAGGTAGTTTTCAATTATCATGTGTAAGTGGACAGGGCTTTCAGTTTGTATCAACTTAGGTATTCAGTGAAAGAAGAGTCTCATTCTATTTTAGGGACAAAGTCATTAATTCCAATCTATTGAATATACCTTCAAGTCGATAAACTGAGTTTGATTTCTCTCAAATTAGTGAGCTTGGGGGAGTCGATGGCAGTGTTCTGAGGGATGTAGTGAGTTATCCCTGAACCTTTTTAAAGGTAGTGATATTAGAATAGAGTGACTAGGATCAAACATTTATATTCTATAAATATTGAATATTAGTGGATTTTGGTACAACTTACACATTGTTGGTGTATGCTCCTTGGACATAGACCTTAGGGGGGATCCAAGTAAAAGTGTTGTGTGGTCTATTTGCATGATATTGTTTGATTGTTGTTATTTTCTATCAAATAGGTTTGATGAGTTCCTACCAACATAGGAGAAATATATATTAAATTAAAATAAAAAATTTACACCTGGATTCACCCCTCCCCTATCAGGGTGTCTCAGGATCCTACAAGTGGTATCAGAAATAGGTTAGTAGTGTTAAATCTATCATTAAATTATTGTCATGGAGAATTCAGTAAACATTATGGGAGTGCCACTATTTAATGGATGAAACATTTATATATGGAATAATAAGATGATATATCATCTAAGATCTATTAGAATTGAAGTTATTTTTGCTACAGCACATAGAATACACGTAACTAATCCAATGGGGTTGTCTATGACTGATTCAGAGAGGAAGATAGTTGATGTAGATGCTAAACTGTAGAATAGTCTCATTCTGGAACTTTCTAATCATATCTACCTAAATGTGATGATATGTACTTTAGAAAAAGGATATGTGGGAAAATTATAGAATATATATAAAAGAAACAACAAAGTGAATGAGGAAAAACAAAAAGTACTGTACAATAGGTTTGATGGTCTGAAGATGTATCCATATGAGAATTAATATTCATTCTTCAATAATATTACAATAGTAGTTGGATAAATTCGAGGGATTGGGGAAAAACCAAAGACAATAATATTGTGATGAAAATTTTGAGTTGGCTTAAGCCTCTTTATAACCCAAAAGTGTCAGAACATGAGGAAAGGGGTCAATATAAAATTTCTATGGATGATCTGTTGAGTATTCCGGTGACAGAAGAAATGAGAGTAATTCCTAAAGATGCAACGACATGTGTCAGTAAGGAAATGGAAATCCAAACCCTGGAAAAAATAGAAATTTCAGGATATAATGTTGATGAATTTAATGAGAAAGGAGAACATTTCTCTCTCATTTCCAAGAAATTCAAGAATGGAAAAGGGAAATTCAAAGGTAAGTTTCCTTTGGCATATTTAAGTTATGGTAGAGTCAGTCACATTGCCTCTCAGTGAACAAGAATGTTAGATGATGATGGAAATGAAGCTAAAGACATGAAGAAGACTTGGAAAAGGTTTTTAAAAAAGAGAGACTTCAAGTATGGAAATAAATTATAGATAAAGTGTTTTTTCTATGGGAAAGAAGATGATTACAATGAATAATTTTATATAGAAGAATTTGAATTTAAATATGTAACCCATGCTTCAGTGATTGCTATCGTTGATAAGATAGAACCTTCAAGAGATAAATCTAGTGATAGTCAGTTCACCATTGATGCTGATCTCAAGTCTCAACATATTAATTCTTTCAGTAAGCTTGAGAACCATTAAAAAAGATTCAGAAAGTGGAAATAAATTGTTGAAGAATCATCCAAATATGTTGATCAGCATGAAGATTAAATTGAACGACTGGAAGAAGTAGTGAATGTATAGTAAACAACCATTGAAAACATAGAAGATATAGTGAAACTGAATCTGAGAATTAAAGAACAGGGAAAGGTAACCATTGAATTCACCTCCAAAAAGGAAGAGAAGTCCAAGAATCTCAAGGGCCTTGAAGAATAAGTCATTACTCTTAGGATTCAAATTGAAAGTGGATCAATTTCAAAATAAAAAATATTAATAAAATACAGTTTGGAAGATTATCAGATGTTGAATTGTTAGGGGGAATAAATCATGGTTATGAAGGAGTTGAAAATATTTCGAATGATCAAAGACCCACATGAATGAGAAATAGTGGAATTAGTTGGGATGCTGAAACATTAATTGCTATGAATAAAGTTGACTAGAATAAAGGAACGCTAAAAGTTGTTCATGGTGAAGAGTTACATGATGTACTGAAAAAGGATCTCTTAATTCAATCTGAAATAAAAACTGAAAATTGTTTTCATGTATATAGAAATGATAGGAAGCCAAAAAATCCAACGACGGATATATGAGGAGGAATCCAAATTAGAAGGCATTCCCACTCATGAAATGTCAATTTTGTGCCTATCTAGGCCATACCATATTATATTGTGAAGAGGAAAGAATATATTTGAATGGGGAATGATAGGATATCAACAATGGGGACCAAATTGATATCATAATTTTTATAGAAGAAATAATTTCTATGTATATTTTTTTCATTATTCTATATTTATATATAAGGCTATGTATTTTAGGTAGTGGAATGATAGGATAAATTCATAAAATTCTCAGAGATAGGTCAATACTCAACAACCAGACAATGTGGCAATTTCAAATAATTTTTATCCTTTAGATAAAGAGTATGAATAAAAAGAACTCATACTTGTGCAAACAATAAATAAAAGTAAATACCCATCCTCCACTCATTCCAATATTTCATGGAAGGAAAAGAAGAAAAATGATAAATCCAATATTGCAGAAGTATCTCTCAAAGCAACAAAGAATAGTAGTACGTGGATTCTTGATAGTGGGTTCTCATTACATATGATGGAAAATACAGACCTATTAATGAATGTTAAGAAAAAGGTCAATGGAATAGTAATGTTCAGTAATGATGGTGCTTTGAATATTAATGGAATGGATGTACTGAACCGGCCAATAGAGGGAAAAAGAAAACTGATGTTCTTTATATGGATGGTTTACACCACAATCTCCTAAGTGTAACTCCACATTGTGACTCATGAATCATAGTGACTTTTAATCAAAAAGTATTCACAATAAAGAGAATGTTAGGGAATTCTCTCATGAAATGTTGGAGAATAGATGGAAACTTGTATTAGGTTGACAAGAAATAAATCATTTTCTACGTTAAAGTTAAAGAATAAAACAACTTGTGGAATCAGAAATTGGGGAATATTAATAAAAAAGATATGGAAAAGATATCTAAACTGAAGATTGTCATGTACATCCCAAATATGAAGTGTGAACAAGAGGAGACTTGTGAATCTTACATGCATTGAAAGTTGGTGTGTAGTTCATATCATCCAAATAAGAAAAGGCAATCAAATATTATTTACCTCATCCATATCAAAATTTGTGTACAGATAAATGTCACCATAACTCATATAGAAACTTGACTTTTCCTCTTCATTAATGATTATAGTATAATGGTATGTTTGATGTTTATACATAGAATGAGTAAAGTGCTTGATTTCATGAAAACTTGTTTGTCAAATTGCCGAGAACAATAATGGACGAACAATAAAAGTTCTATGGTCTGGAAATGGAGGAGAATATATATCCATTGAGTTTAAAATTACCTAGAGAAACATGGAATTCAACATCAGGTACCTACTATGAGAATCCCATTGAAGAATGGGGTTTTTGAGTGTCCCAATCGATAGGTGAATAATATTTCTAGAACTATGCTAATTGAGAGTCTTATCTCTCTCCATTATTGGAAAGAGGACATTCAAGATGAAATATCTATTTAAAATCTAAAAGGGCTTTATATGGGTGAAATAAAGACACTGTATGAGTTTGGGCATGGAAGGAATCCATATTTGAAGTATTTATGTGTTTTTAGAGGTAAATGATTTATCAAAAACAATGAAGGAAACAAAGGAATGTATAGTATTTTGGAGGATGAAGGAATATTCCTTGGATATTCAATTAATATCAATGCATACAAAGGCTTCAATATGCATCCTGGAAAAATTTTGGGAATCAGTGACATAAATATCATTAAATATAAAACCACAAATTACTCAAGGAATTATTATGCTGATATGATAGAATATGATAAAAAATATAAACATGGAACAAATCCAAATAGAGAAGTAGAATATGGGGCACAAAAATCTTAGGAGTCACATCATGATTCTAACTCAGAAGAAGAATCGTATGAGGAAACCATGGCTGAATAAATAACTTTGGAACCTCATTGGAGAAATCGAATAATAGAAATTTTTCAATCCAATATATTTTGGGATTGGATAGATCCCACTAAGATAAGGAGAAATAAGAACAATGCACAATCATCATTCCTACAAGTGGTGGAACCATCCTCATTTAGAGAATCTGTAAAGGATGAATCATGGGATAAATCCACGAATGAAGAGTTGGATCAGATCGACAACAACCAAAGATGGGATCTAGTTAAGAGACCTTAAAATCACAATGTGATTAGTACAAAGTGGATTTTAAGAATAAATTCGATGAGCATGGTAATGTGATCCAAAACAAGGTGTGACTAGTGTGTAAGGGATATTTGTATATCTATGTTTTTGATATTGAAGAAACATTTTCTTTGGTTGTGAGACCAGTTTCAATCATACTTTTTCATTCCATGAAAATTCAAATATGATACAAAGTGTTTCAAATGGATGTCAAAATTGATTTCATAAATGGTTTTCTTGAAGAAGAAGTTTACATATAACAACCAGTGGGTTTTCTTCATGGAAATGATGAAATGAAGGTCTATAGACTAAAGAAAACTCTCTATGGATAGAAGTGGGAACCATGGTCTTGGTACTCTCAGGTGTATTTTTATCTGAAAAATCTTGAATTCAAAACAGGAGTGGATGATAATATCTATGTGAAGAATCCTCAAAAATATTAGTTCATGGAACTAGTGTACATTGATGATATTATATTTAGTGAAATAAGGCAAGGATCAGTGGATGAATTTTTCAATCCCATTAAATCATAATTCAAAATGTATATGACTAGTGAAATCATGTAATCTTTATGGGTGCATGTGATTTAGAGGAAAGACTACACTACCATTTCCCAGGAAAAGTGTGTCGTTGATTTACTAAAGAAGTTTAATATGCATGACTCTCGACCAATGTCGACTTCGATTGTGGTTGGAAAAAAACTTGGAATGCATAAGAATGGGGCATATTTAGATCCCATAATATATAGAAGAATCATTGGAATATTACTATACTTGACAACGACAAATCCAGATATTGCCTTTACAGCATGCTTAGCGGCCTCCTTTCAGAGTAATACAAAGAATGAACATATGGAAATAGTGAAAATAATTATGATATACATTCAAGGTATATATAATTATGAGTTATAATTCTCTATAAGAAGAGATAGTGAACATTCAGAATATTCTGATACTGACTCAGCTGGAGATGTAGTGGATAAAAAGTCCACTAGTGGTTGATAATTATATATTGGGAATAAATGTGTGGGATGGTTATGAAAGAAATAAGAAATTACTTCTATTAGTGTGGTCAAATATAAATATGTATTTTCTAAAAATGCATGAAATCAGTTACATTGGATGGAGAATCAACTGACTAACATTGGCGATGAGGTGAAACAGCTGATGGTGATTCACTATGATAACAAGAGCGCAATTGATGTTATGAAAAATCATGTTTTGAATTATCATACAAAACACATTGAAATCATATATCACTTAATCAAGGAAAAATATGAAAATTTTATTATTAAAATGGATCATGTTGGGACTGATGAGAAAGTGGCTGATATTCTACCCAAACCCCAGGCAGTGGTTGTGTATGAGAAGAATTAGTTGATCCTTGTTGTTCATCCACCTTCTAGTGCATTAGGAGTTCACAAAATTCCCCACTTCCCAATTCAATTAAATTTTTTTAATATTTTTGTGTAAGTTTTTTTGGTTTATGGGGGAGATATGATCTAGGGGAGTGTGTTTTTATCTCTACAATGTAAAAATACTAGTATTTTGGTTTATTTACCATGGGGAAGAAGTAATAAATTCAATAGTTCTAAGGATGAGGATGAAATGTTTTTCTAGTTATAGGAACATGGAGATGGAATATTTTATTGTTATAGGAGCATGAATAATGGAGAATAATGATCATTCAGTGTTATGAGTAAATAGTTCAAGACATGAAATGCTTCTGGGTTACAATGAGAATTCAGGGTTAGGAGGAAACCGTTCGGGGCATGTAATGATTTTGTGACATGATGAGAGATTAACATGGACATATTTAAGCATTGAAAAACATTGGATCCTAGTTAAAGATTCCCCTATTGTTTTCTACACTGATCATTGCTCTAGTATACCTAGATTGTTGGTTGAGTTGATTCTTGCATATCAGGTTTTGATAGTGATTGGTGCTCTATTGAATTTATCTACAGATTGAAACCAAAACCAAAGGGGGAGATTGTTGGAACCAAGGCTGTTCATTACTGAAAATGGAGTATGGTTTCTATTTTTTAACAATCCTCTCATGGATGATCAGGGAGATTATGAAGAAAGGGATCATTCAGTTTAATCTATAATAAAAAATGAAGGTGGTGTTGTTTCCCAGTGTTTCCCATATTTTTGGGGTCCAAAATTTGGAGAATGGAAAGCATTGTGAAAAGTGTTTTTCCAAGAAGGCCTTATGAAAATATAGAAAAGGCATGATTTTATCACTGATGATCTTCATGAAGTGTGTTTTTTGTAACTACCAGAATCTGGAGCCCCTCCACTGGTGCCCCGTACCCGGTTCGCCACATGACCTCAAGAGAATTTCCCCAAACACCAGAGGCTGCTGACTAGCAGTGAGGGCCTTGGTGAGTCGATGGGGAAACTATGCCCTCATTCAGTAAAGTATAAAGCAAAAGAACAACCAGTCACAAAAACGGAAATAATAAACAGCATACAACAATTGAACTGAACATTGGAAGCAATGTATAAAATAATAATAATGCAACATGGTACATATGTCTATGGAAAGCAGTAAACAAACCAACATGCTGAAGTACAACTTAAAAAAACAAAGTGCAAAAGAAAACAAATTAAACTCCTCAGCATTGAAAGACATTGCTCGGTCCAATTCTCTCTAACTCCAGTGCAATCAGGAACCTGAAGTAGAAGGGTGATTTCCCTTATCTATACCTAAAACAACATAGTCTACTTGGGCCCAAAATCATGGCCCAAATAGGGTGTGAGATACAATCCCAGTAGGTAATCACCCAAAGATCTGTGCCTAACAGTCAATGAATAAGAGGAAACTAAAAGTGTGGAAAGCAGTAAACAGAAAAGCACGCAACAGCTACAATCCACAATTATAACATATAAAGTACACAAATGAACAACCAACAACATGTAGAAAATAGATAACCCTCTAGGTAGCTCTCACAGCCTAACTCCTATGGTTCAACCTACAAGTACTAGCAACACTCTAGGAGGCACACACAGTCTCACCCCTATGGTTCAGCTAAGAATAGACTCTCTGAGGAAGCACTCACCATCAATTCCCCCTATAGTCTTGTATCATGATAAAGGCTCTCTGGGGAAGCACTCAACATATCATTACCCTTGTGGTCCGCGTCGAGGAACTACAGACTCTCTGAGGAAGCACTCATCGTCAATTCCCCATGTGGTCTCGCATCGTATTAAAAGACACTCTAGAAAATCTCTTACGTCTATTCTCCCTATGGTTTACTACACTAGGTTCTCACAGTCCTGTGTGAAACTAACATGTTTAACACATGTGTATCATCCAAGTAAACCTCAAGAACTACTTGGCTATCATTCTAAGGCCCAACAGCATAACAAGAAACAGTTCCACTATCCTACAACTAGGCATGGAAAATGGAAAAATGACAAACAAGAAAAACTAGCATGGAAAACATCCGGAGTGTAGTAAAACTACCATATACACAGGAGAATACATCTACTCATGCAATCAAGAAAATCAATAAAACAACAGGGGAAAATAGGAAATACGCAATACCCTGTTCAAGGGTATTGGTGGAATTTGCACAAAATATTCATAGACTTCCTACAGAAAGGCACAAACCACATACCTCGATCCTAGGAGATCGATATACGTGAACAACGACGGAAAATTCTTCTTATAACGTCGTAGATCTGAGAAAATGTCCAAAACACATAAACCATAATATCATGAGAAGGATGAGGAATTAGAAAACAAGGCTCATGCAGAAGGAAGAACTCACCGTTGCGCTTCCAACGCAATCGATAGAGCTCGAATCGGAGAACGGACAGAGAGGCAGGGGCTCGGGGAAGATCCGGTCATACGAGTCGCTCTCGGACGAAGAACCTGGAGAAGGGGTGTGTTCTGTCTGTCAGGCGCGACCCCGGTGCATTTAGTGAAAAAAAAAGTACACAGCGTGTACTTTTAGAGTACATGGATTGTACTAGGTTTTTTCATACTCTACCAAAATCGGCCTCCACATCACCCCTACACACCGTGTGTGTGTCCCAGGCACGGCCAGCACATAGCTTCATGCCAGAGAAGATTACACAATGTGTACCAAAAAAGTACACCGCGTGTACTTCGAAATTTTCTAGAAAATTCATTTTTCTTAAAAACTCCGGAAAAAGGAAAGGAATACCTGAAACGAAGATCTGGGTTCTTACAAACTTCCCCTTAAAGAAATTTGTCCCCGAATTTCCCTAGCAAAGTGTAGAAGAAGAAACCCCGAACAGCTCTGGCCACTACGATTGTACATCGGCCTCCCTCCCCCAGGTCTCATCCTATACTCGCCCATGCTACCATAACACCCATACAAGAGGGACAGACAGCCCATGGAGAACCTTCATACAGCGATCGACAATCTGGATGGGATGCTCCTCAAATGATGCATCTGCTTCGAGCTCAACTTCCTCAGGTTGAAAGACATGAGACAGGTCTGAAAAGTAACGTCAGATTTGAGAGACGTAGAAGACGTCATGCATGGCCCGGTACCTCTGGGGTTGCTACAATGGATAGGAAACCGGCCCAACTCTCTCCAAAACCTCAAACAACCCGACGTACCACGGTGAAATCTTACCCTACCTCTGAATCCTCTTGTGTCCCAACCTCGGTGTGACACGCAGGAAAACCTGATCCCCAACCTCAAACTCCAGAGGTCATCTCTGCTGATCAGCATAGGACTTCTGCCGAGACTGTTCTATAGTCCTCCTCTTCTGAATAAACTCTATCTGCTCATAGGTCTCCTGAACAAGATGAGGTCCTAGTAAAGCTTCCTCTCCTACCTCCAGCCAGCATAAGGGTGATCGGCATGGCCTACCGTAAATAGCCTCGTACGGTGCCATCTAAATAGTCTCCTAAAAAATGTTATTGTATGCGAACTCTACCAGAGGGATATGCTTCTTCCAAGAACCACCAAAGTCCAGAATTCAAGCTCTCATTATATCCTCTAGCACCTGGATCGTACACTCGGACTGGCCATCAGTGTGGGGATGGTATGACGTTCTCAGAAGTACCTGGGTACCCAAAGACTTCTGAAGTTCCTGGAAGAACCGAGAAGTAATGTGTGCATCCCTGTATGAAATAATAGAGCATGAAACTCTATGCAGACGAACAATATCTCTGATGTAAAGTCATCCCAGATCATCGACACTGAAGTTCTCCTTGATTGGAAATAAGTGAGCAACCATCATGAGCCTTTTGACGACAACCCAAACAACATTGTTTCCCCAAGGCGACCTCGGCAACCCGGTCCTGAAGTCCATCGGAAAATCATTCCACTTCTACTCCGAAATGGGTAACTTCTATAAATGTCCTACTGGTCGCTGGTGCTCTTCCTTCACCTACTTACAAGTAGAACACCACAAGATGAAACCGGAAACATCATTCTTCATACCTGCCCACCAGTACTGGTGATGAAGATCCTGATACATCTTGGTGATGCCAGGATGAACTACCCAAACTGGGGAATGAAAATCCTACATCATCTCCTCACGTATGTCTATTGTCACCCATACACATCCCTAGAAATGCAACATCTCATCCTCACCCATTGTCCATCCAGGAAGAAGGTCCTCTCCAGACATGCTCTCCCACAAGACTATGCCTTCTGAGTCTGATAGTTGCATCATCCATACCCGATCCGGAAGCGTAGAGATAACAGCTACAGAAGATATGAAGGTCTTTCCCTTTCTTTCGTGCACCTCCAGATGCATCTCAGAGAATAGAGAGATAAGCTGCCACTCACTGTTGGCCTCCTGAACTTCCTGAATCTGAGTTCTCTTGCTCAATGCATCTGCCACTGTGTTGCCCTTTCCCAGCATATAGAAAAGATTGAAATCAAAAGACTGAAGATACACGACCCACCTGTGCTACCTCAGGTTCATATCATGCTATGTGAAGATATAATTGAGGATCTTGTGGTTGGTGAAGACCAAAAAGTGCTCTCCCAGAAGATAGTGTCTCCAACAGCGTAAGGCATGAACAACAGCTATCAGATCCAGATCGTGCGTAGGGTAGTTCCTCTCATGTGGCCTCAACTACCGAGACCCGTACGCAACGAATCCATCTCCCTGCATAAGCACAACGCCTAGTCCGATACCTGAAGCATCACAATAAAGAGTGTAGATCTTTCCTAGCTCTGGCAAGACTAGTATTGGTGCTGACGTCAATCTTCCTTTTATCTCCTGGAAGGCTGTCTCACAAGAATCTGACCATAAGAACTTCACCCCCTTCTTGGTCAGACCTGTCAAAGGTTCTTCTAGGCGTGAAAAGTTCTGAATAAAGCATCTGTAGTATCCAGCCTGCCCTAGGAAACCTCATTCCTCAAAAAATGTTCTTCGGCTACTCCTAGGAAACTACAGCTCTCACTTTATATGGGACCACATATACTCCTACCTCTGAGATGACATGACCCAAGAAGTGAATCTGATCCATCAAAAAGTGGCACTTAGAGAGTTTTTCATAGATCTGATGCTCTCTTAGTGTACTCAGAACAATCTCAAGATGTGTGGCATGGTCATGTAGAGTGTGAGAGTACACCAAGATATCATCCACGAAGAACCCGACGAAGGAATCCAAGTAAGGATGGAACACTCGATTCATCAGTGTGATGAAAACTACAGGCGCATTCGTGAGACCGAACGGCATGACTATATACTCGTATAGACAATACCTGCTCCTGAAGGCGGTCAGAGGTATATCTAATGGTGTAACACGCAACTGATGATAACCGGACCTCAAGTCGATCTTCTAGAACACCCAGTCTCCTCGAAGCTGATAAAAGAGGTCATCAATCCTCCACATGGGATATCGGTTCTTGACCGTCAACTGGTTCAGCTTCCGATAGTCCACACAAAGCCGAAGGGTATCATCTACCTTCATCGCAAAAAGGACAGGTGAACCCCAAGGAGAAGTACTAGGTCGGATGAAACCCTTTGCCTGCAACTCCTCCAACTGCTTCTTGAGCTCCTACAACTCAGGTGTATCCATCCTATAAGGAGGAATAGACACTGGAGCTGCTCCTAGAATGAGCTCAATTGAGAATTCTACCTCATGCTCCAGAGGAAAACCTGAAAATTCCTCTGGAAAAACATATCTGAAATGATCCACCACTAGAGGAAAGTCCAATTGTGAAGTCCCCTGATCATCCAGATATAGACTAGAAATCTGGGTTGTCACACTTCCTAGCCCATAATGCTCAAGTCCTGGTCGACTTGCCTGAACATCCCATTCCCCTCTATGAAGAAAAGACTCACCCTCTGGGGAAACGAAACTCACTCTATGGCGATAATAGTTGACGACTGCTTGGAAGGAAATCAACTAGTCCATCCCGAGGATGACATCATATCCTGCCATCTTTATGACATAGAGATCCCATAAGAAACAATACCCTTCAACCTCGAGAGGGCACTCTCTACACTGGAGTACACTAGATGTCCTCATCCCCAAAGGTGTGTCTAGTGTCAATGAGTCGGCAGAAGAAAAGACACAGAGCCCACCGCTCTCCACAGTAGCAAAAGAGATAAAAATATGTGTAGCACCAGTATCAAAAAGAGCAGAAGACAAAACTGAGGCTACTAAAATCATACCTCGAACTGTAGAAGGGTCGGGATCCTGCTCTTGATAGGTCTGCTCAACGGCGAAAGACTGGCCTACACCGTGGCCCTGCACCCCTGGCTGACCACTCTAAGCTAATCCACATTGCTGGTGCTAAGGGACTGGTGGCTGACTGCCACGGCCTCAACCTCCACCTCAGCTCGAACAGCCGAAAGAACTCCAGTTCCCTGACTGGTGAGAAACCGATGGTGCTGCTCCTGAACGAGGAGTCATGGAAGAACCCTGGTCACCAGCTGCTGGTGAGAAAACCTGGCAGAAACGCTGAAGGTGACCTATATTGCCGCAAGATCGACACTCCATGGGGTCTCTCTAGCACTGCAGCCTCGTGTGCCCTGACCGGCCACACTGGTAGCATACCACCTAGCTGCCTGACGATGCATCTCGCTTCCTCAGATCACCGCGCGTAGACTCCCTATGGCGCTTCTTGCTGTCATCTAAAGAAAAACTAGCTCTAGAAACAGAACCGCCTTGGCTCACAGCTCCAGAGTCTCTTAGATTTCCCTCCACAATCAGTTCCTAGTTGACGATGGAATTGATGGAAGTCAACTGGATGATATTCACCTGCGAGCAAATCTCCCGCCTGAGACCATCTTTGAACATCCTTGCTAAGAACACCCCACTCCCATCCTGGAGGGGTGTGAAATGCTAGAGCTTGGTGAAACGAGAGGAATAGTCGATGACAGAAAAAGTACCCTTCTCTAAGCTCATGAACTCTCGGGCTTGGTCGTCCCTCAGGGTCTCCGGGTATAGGTAGTCATAAAAGACGCGCTGAAACACCTACCAAAACCATAACCTGCTGGTGACCCGCCTATGAGATCAAGTCCCGCCACCTCTTGACGGAGTCTCAGTGTAGAGGCCCGAAGCATATCGTACATGGACATTACATTACATTTGCGGAATACTTAGTACATAACAAAAACACACACTAAAGGATCGTAATAGTTTAGTGTCTTTGGAAACTCGGAACGTAATCTTCTAATCATGGTGAAAGTTCTTCAATATCTCCCATAAAGGTCATCCCTTTTTTTTACCTAAAACCTTTCTTTATATCCTGGGGAAAAGAAAACATAAAAGGGTGAGCTCAAATGCTCAGCAAGGGCAATAAAGGAAATAAAAATCATATCATATCTTTTTGAAAATCATAACCTGCAAAAGAGATCATAAAATCTTAATAAATCATAGAAGTGAAAATGAGATCCCCATAATCATAACATGAAACTTGAAACTTTGTGGCATGCACACATAATCATGGAAAATCATTTCTTGTTAGTCATGACTCATTTCCAAGACTATCTTAGTGGACAAAGTCCCTTTCTGAATCGAGTAACCCTCGTTTCAGTCCTGTTTCACTGAACCGGTATAACCTACCATTCCAGCCATGTCTATCTCATGAGATATAAAATCTTTACCCAATGCATTGGAGGGAGATATAGGTCCCACCCATCTTATAATGAATCCTTTCTTATGTGTGCCACATAATCATAAATCATACATCATCGCATAACACATGTAACAAAAATGGGATTCTTGAAACACCATGACATCATAAAATAAATCTTATAAGGCAAATGAATTCATAAAAATAACCCCTCACAACATAATCAAATCAATGTAATTAATGGGATAAAAATAGAACCCTTTATTATCTTATATGGAAAATAATTTTGATAAAACACTTGAATTGAATTCTTGAGGAAAATATCCTTTCTTTTTCAAAATCAATTTCTTTTCACAAAACATCATGCAATTTTAAAAGAAAGATATTTTATTGAAAATAGTCATGAAATCTTTTAGAGGAAGCTTCATGAAAATAAGGCTTTATAAAACAATAGAAATCTGTTCGTGCCGTATAAGTTAAAAAAAACATTCTTTTTTACTTTTGTCGAAAAAGTCAAAATGTACCTCGTACGAAAAACGACAAAAGATTCCTTTCATATCTTTTACTAAAAACTCACCAAAGGGTAAAATTGGATTTAAAACATTGTAGATGGATGGAAATAATATTACATATTGAGGAAACATGGATGTGGATGATAAAATACACCCCAGTAAATACTTACGAATAAACAATCTCGGATAAAAATGAGATTGTGATATTTCCCTTACCTTAGGTCCGACTTGCTTTGTAAGTGTCCGAACCTCCTGTATAATGATTTAAATCATGTTATTGACTTATTACAGAATCATATTAATTGTTATGATATCATATATGGTTCACTTATGACATTATATTACTCGTTCTTTTGTAAATTCCATGTTAAAGAAGCGTTTTGGGTAAAATCGTTTCATTTATCGTAGGTGTTTTGACTTGTTGTTATTGACATCATTATTACTTATATCATTATTTACTTACTTCCAGAATATAAAATATGATTTATATATCATATATATTCAGTATATATATATATAAAATGAAAAACACCGTTCATGGAGACGGTAGTCCGTACGTACGCATGAACGCTGTTTTCCTTTCCTTATTGTCTTGAAATGGAAGTAGGTAGATGACATACATATGTATATATATACATAAATCCAGTAGTTTTATAATGTCATATATTTCATTATTATTTCTTATATATACTTTATAATCATTCTTAAATGGTTAACATGGAGAATGAATCTCATCGCGTCGTGGAGACGGTAGTCCGTACGTACGCACGAGCGATGATATCATTTCTATAAATATTGAATTGAATTGGAGTGGATTATACAATATATCAGAATCAATATGATGTTGTAATAACTATGTATAGTTATTCTTTACACCATTATACCCATCCATGTAAGGTGGTGGTGGAAAATAGATTACACCACGGCGTGGAGACGGTATTCCGTACGTACGCACGCGCGGTGATTTCTTTTTCCGTAGGATGGATAGATGGTGAAATAGGGTTGTTTCATACTTATACTAACATATCAGTATATGAGTGATACTGATGTTATTACTTCATAATGAAACAACCTAAGAAGAAGAAGTGGAATAAGAAATAAAGATGAAAGAATTGGTAACGATAATTACCTCTTCTTTGAAATGCCTCTTTGAGACCTCCTCTTAGGGCACTAGAATTGGTCTTTGAGGAAGACCAGAACCTCTAGGATGTTTCTAGGGAAGTGGAGAAGGGATTTTGGCAGGGGTTGGCCGAGCTTGAGTGCTCAAATTGGTGTGAGGAGGAGGGGGAGGAGGTGTCCTTTTATAGGGGAGGAGAGGGGCACCTTAGGAATATCTCAAAATATTATTTTATATTAAAGTCAAAATCGGTTTATAATGGTTCCAAAGGGTCTTATTTCGAAGCTAAAGTGGGGATGGGTCGAAATCCTATCAACCAATAGAATTTAGACATGTTTAGGATATTATTTTAACCTTATCAATTAGATTTAACTCTAAGTTAAATAATTTAACTTTTACCATGTCTTTTTGTTTTCTTTCATTATATGGTTAATAAACTTACTATAACATGCCAAACGAACCCCAAATTGTTTTTTATTAACATATATATCCTTATCTAAGTCATTTGGCTGAACCTTAGATTTTTAGGAATACAATAACAATTAATAATATAATATTTTCTTTAAAAAAAATTTTGTGTCAATTTTGACACTATTTGATATATGATTTTTGTGAAAGTCATAACAGAATTAAATGTTCGAACCAAGTTGATTAAATCAACATTAAGATATCATAGTAACCTAGAAAATTAGTGGAATTCATAAAAAATCTCAAATTACATTTATTTTGGTGTTTATAACATCAATTATGTCAATATTTCATTAATAAGATAATTACTGCATCATCGTTGTGTCATAAATAAATTAAATTATTTGATGTCTAAAAATTACAAATAAAATACCATCATGTAGGAAATCTTTTTATCTTTCTAATTAATATTTACAATCGAATTTATCTTATGTATAACCCCATATTAAAAATGATTTACTTATTAAACATTGATTTTAACTATTTTAACCTTTCTTTAAATAAATTAATAATAAATGTCCTAATCTAATCCAAGTGGGCCTAAATGGTCATATTTTATTCCTAAGTTTGTTTTTGGTCGAATTACACTTGTCCAATAGAATTAGGACATGTGTTAGGATAATAGTAATATCATATTTACCCTTAGTTACCCTATTTACTATTAACCGCGGTAAAAAAAAGTAAAAAGTTACTATTCACCAAAAATTATTTTCATCTCATTGAACCACATTTTAGTCCTTGATATTAACCGTGTCTGTCGGATTTTCGAAATTCCATTCACAGAAGTGGTAAAATTAACTTTTATGCAAAATTCAGTTTTTAACCTACCACTTAGTAGTTTCACTATTCATCAAAAATTGATGTTTTTCAGAACAATGCTAAAATTTCATCCTAAGCTATATTTCATATTCCGAATTCAAAAATGAAATCTATTTTACCAAATTCATAACATAGAAGTTGCATTAATTAATTTTATAATTAAATCCCGCTGTTAAAATAAATAGCGTGTTTTTAGGAAACAATATATATCAAAAGATTGACACTTGATTATGTCTGGTTTAAATGTGAAATTACAACCAATGACGAAAATTGTATTAAATTGTAAAAATATATTCTAAATATACTTTAAAACCACTCAAATTAATAATTTATCACTATTAATTATTTTGATTAAAAAAGTTGTTTTTAATTATAATTTAGTAATTTTCACTATTCATCAGAATATGAAAGTTATCCGAAAAGTACCAAAATTTCACCTTAGGCTAAATTCGATACTTTGAATCCAAGAATGAAGTTCATTTTGAAAAATAAGATTTACAGAATTTTAAAAAGTGGTTATTACTATTCATAACGGCTAGTTTTAATAATATTTTAATAGCACATCGTTGTTTAGTGAAACTCGGTATTGCGTATTACACACGCTATCGAGGAAGGTCGCGATTGCGTGTAATGCAAGGCAAGACAAGGATGCGTGTTTTGCAAGTTCCTTTTGGTGTAGCATCCAACACAAGACATTAATAAAATTAAAAAGAATATTTTTTTATAAAATCTTGGGCTGTTACATTCTACCCCCCTTAAAATGAATTTCGCCCTCGAAATTCTTCGGGGTTATAAATGGTTTACTATTCGAAAGTTTCTTTAATAGAAACCCACATCGTAAAAAGGAATACCAAAACTTGTCTTTAAAAACTAAAGTATGAAATGTAATGATTACCCAAATAAACTAATCACTGGGTTTCCACATAGGTGAAAATATGGATATGGAAGAGAAATCTAACCATCATGTTCTGATGGAGAGTGGTAGAGAACATGGCTATGAAAAATCCAGTAATCACAAATCCATAAATTTGTGATGATCTATGGTACCATCTGATTCATCAGGTATAAGATCACTAGGACAACATTTTTGGTTTTCAAGATCATTTCCCTAAAGTTGAAAATTTGAATTAGAATAAATACTTACTTTATTTTGGTACATTCGCACTATTGTTTGTGCCTTGAACAATTTCCACTTCATCTCTTAAATAAATGAAGTTGAATTTGTTATTCGTGAAGTGTTAGCAGATCATGTGATAGAATGACGGGTCATTCCATCTGTCTCAAACAAAAGGTTAGCAAAAATTATATACATAAGTCGATCTATAGTGAGATTAATCACATATGGATCCTAAAATGGACTTATACTTCACATATCATACTGCTTAATATAATAAAACTAGTTTCTACTAAACAGGGACTTCCTGTAGATCAGTGGTATGCGATAAAGGCCAGTCGCACTTCGGTTGTGGGTTCGATTCCCACAGCCTTGTCCGAAGCGATGGGCTGTCGCCCGTCCTACAGGTTGTCCTTTTTCTAAAACTATATTACTATAACATCCCATAATATCGAAAAACTTCTATCCTTAAACAATACTAACTTATGCTCAACATAATCAATTCCAATCTTTAGTCCTATCCATAATACTGCAGTCCACTCTCATAACATAGTGAAAACAATTACCAGAGATTTAATATCATCGTTGATCCCCACATATCATAAGATATGTTTTGTTGGTCACATTCCAAACTTTCAAAGTCCTTAATCATGTATTCTCTTGAATACCTTAGAGAAAACATGAATGCAGTTTAAAGTTAACACTTTCCACATACCAAAATCCTCAAAATTCTATATACTCAAACCATGATATCACTTAGTCCTTATATCAATCATGAGCTCATGAATACAATCAAACATCTCTTTATCTTCTTATCCTTTCATTATGCACTTATCATCTACTTTCCAAAAGTATCTGAATAACCTTTCATGGTTACTGGTAACATTAATCAGACAACAATGTAACAATCCTTACATGTCTCTTTATTCCATAGTACCATGAGATTACTTATACAACATTACACATGATAAACATGTAATCATTCCACTACATTCTTAAACCATTAACCGAGCTTCAACAATTCTTTCATCTCACATATCATTTGTAGTCTCTTCATCATCATCCACATAAATACTACCCATACGGCCATACTGATTCTCTTCATGAGTCTTTCCCTTAGGACATTGGTTTGCATAATGCCCATACATTCCACATTTAAAACACTTAACCATTTTTTAT
The DNA here is from genome assembly GCA_963277665.1 of Viscum album. Classification (NCBI taxonomy): domain Eukaryota; kingdom Viridiplantae; phylum Streptophyta; class Magnoliopsida; order Santalales; family Viscaceae; genus Viscum; species Viscum album. The sequence continues at coordinate 860,100,963 of OY728123.1, read as the reverse complement.
GTCGTAGCAATACCATTATCCTCATCCATGGTGTTAACTGATCCTTTTCCTTTGCACTTACTTGCTTTGTGTCCTTCTTTTCCACACCCAAAGCATCTTCCAGTTCCTTTGAAACATTCTCCTTGATGCCTCTTCCCACATGAATTACATAGGGGAAATTGAACTTTCTTTCCTCTATGATCATCATGAAACTCCATCTTTCTCTTATTAGCCGAGTCAGGAAACTTACCAAATTTTACTTTATTGATCATATTATGAGATTGCTGATTCGGCATAATAATTATGTTTGGACTTCCAAATCCCATTTCATTTTGAAGAATATCATTCCATTGTCCATCATATCCTCCATTATCGTGAATCATCTTGTTTCCAGCCATTTTCTAAAACCCAAAAAAAATAGTGTGAGAGGAAAAAATCATGCTAGGGAAAACAACATAATAAAGGGGTAGTACCCTCAACATCTAACATCTTAGGTTTAATTCTATGATCATTAGCGTAGTTCTAGTACTATAACTTATACGTCTACATAACCTTAGGGACATCCGTAGACATACCTTAGAAATATCTCTAGGGATCCCACTAAAGTTCTCGCGTCCTAGTTTCCAAAGGTTGACTAAACCTCCCTCTGATACCAACTGTAGAGGCCCGAAGCTTATCGTACATGGACATTACATTACATTTGCGGAATACTTAGTACATAACAAAAACACACACTAAAGGATCGTAATAGTTTAGTGTCTTTGGAAACTCGGAACGTAATCTTCTAATCGTGGTGAAAGTTCTTCAATATCTCCCATAAAGGTCATCCCTTTTTTTTACCTAAAACCTTTCTTTATATCCTGGGGAAAAGAAAACATAAAAGGGTGAGCTCAAATGCTCAGCAAGGGCAATAAAGGAAATAAAAATCATATCATATCTTTTTGAAAATCATAACCTGCAAAAGAGATCATAAAATCTTAATAAATCATAGAAGTGAAAATGAGATCCCCATAATCATAACATGAAACTTGAAACTTTGTGGCATGCACACATAATCATGGAAAATCATTTCTTGTTAGTCATGACTCATTGCCAAGACTATCTTAGTGGACAAAGTCCCTTTCTGAATCGAGTAACCCTCGTTTCAGTCCTGTTTCACTGAACCGGTATAACCTACCATTCCAGCCATGTCTATCTCATGTGATATAAAATCTTTACCCAATGCATTGGAGGGAGATATAGGTCCCACCCATCTTATAATGAATCCTTTCTTATGTGTGCCACATAATCATAAATCATACATCATCGCATAACACATGTAACAAAAATGGGATTCTTGAAACACCATGACATCATAAAATAAATCTTATAAGGCAAATGACTTCATAAAAATAACCCCTCACAACATAATAAAATCAATGTAATTAATGGGATAAAAACAGAACCCTTTATTATCTTAGATGGAAAATAATTTTGATAAAACACTTGAATTGAATTCTTAAGGAAAATATCCTTTCTTTTTCAAAATCAATTTCTTTTCACAAAACATCATGCAATTTTAAAAGAAATATATTTTATTGAAAATAGTCATGAAATCTTTTAGAGGAAGCTTCATGAAAATAAGGCTTCATAAAACAGTAGAAATCCGTTCGTGTCGTATAAGTTTAAAAAAACATTCTTTTTTACTTTTGTCGAAAAAGTCAAAATGTACCTCGTACGAAAAACGACAAAAGATTCCTTTCATATCTTTTACTAAAAACTCACCAAAGGGTAAAATTGGATTTAAAACATTGTATATGGATGGAAATAATATTACATATTGAGGAAACATGGATGTGGATGATAAAATACACCCCAGTAAATACTTACGAATAAACAATCTCGGATAAAAATGAGATTGTGATATTTCCCTTACCTTAGGTCCGACTTGCTTTGTAAGTGTCCGAACCTCCTGTATAATGATTTAAATCATGTTATTGACTTATTACAGAATCATATTCATTGTTATGATATCATATATGGTTCACTTATGACATTATATTACCCGTTCTTTTGTAAATTCCATGTTAAAGAAGCGTTTTGGGTAAAATCGTTTCATTTATCGTAGGTGTTTTGACTTGTTGTTCTTGACATCATTATTACTTATATCATGATTTACTTACTTCCAGAAAATAAAATATGATTTATATATCATATATATTCAGTATATATATATATAAAATGAAAAACACCGTTCATGGAGACGGTAGTCCGTACGTACGCATGAACGCTGTTTTCCTTTCCTTATTGTCTTGAAATGGAAGTAGGTAGATGACATACATATGTATATATATACATAAATCCAGTAGTTTTATAATGTCATATATTTCATTATTATTTCTTATATATACTTTATAATCATTCTTAAATGGTTAACATGGAGAATGAATCTCATCGCGTCGTGGAGACGGTAGTCCGTACGTACGCACGAGCGATGATATCATTTCTATAAATATTGAATTGAATTGGAGTGGATTATACAATATATCAGAATCAATATGATGTTGTAATAACTATGTATAGTTATTCTTTACACCATTATACCCATCCATGTAAGGTGGTGGTGGAAAATAGATTACACCACGGCGTGGAGACGGTATTCCGTACGTACGCACGCGCGGTGATTTCTTTTTCCGTAGGATGGATAGATGGTGAAATAGGGTTGTTTCATACTTATAATAACATATCAGTATATGAGTGATACTGATGTTATTACTTCATAATGAAACAACCTAAGAAGAATAAGTGGAAGAAGAAATAAAGATGAAAGAATTGGTAACGATAATTACCTCTTCTTTGAAGTGCCTCTTTGAGACCTCCTCTTAGGGCACTAGAATTGGACTTTGAGGAAGACCAGAACCTCTAGGATGTTGCTAGGGAAGTGGAGAAGGGATTTTGGCAGGGGTTGGCCGAGCTTGAGTGCTCAAATCGGTGTGAGGAGGAGGGGGAGGAGGTGTCCTTTTATAGGGGAGGAGAGGGGCACCTTAGGAATATCTCAAAATATTATTTTATATTAAAGTCAAAATCGGTTTATAATGGTTCCAAAGGGTCTTATTTCGAAGCTAAAGTGGGTATGGGTCGAAATCCTATCAACCAATAGAATTTAGACATGTTTAGGATATTATTTTAACCTTATCAATTAGATTTAACTCTAAGTTAAATAATTTAACTTTTACCATGTCTTTTTGTTTTCTTTCATTATATGGTTAATAAACTTACTATAACATGCCAAACGAACCCCAAATTGTTTATTATTAATATATATATCCTTATCTAAGTCATTTGGATGAACCTTAGATTTTTAGGAATACAATAACAATTAATAATATAATATTTGATTTAAAAAATCTTTTGTGTCAATTTTGACACTATTTGATATATGATTTTTGTGAAAGTCATAACAGAATTAAATGTTCGAACCAAGTTGATTAAATCAACATTAATATATCATAGTAACCTAGAAAATTAGTTTAATTCATCAAAAATCTCAAATTACATTTATTTTGGTGTTTATAACATCAATTATGTCAATATTTCATTAATAAGATAATTACTGCATCATCGTTGTGTCATAAATAAATTAAATTATTTGATGTCTAAAAATTACAAATAAAATACCATCATGTAGGAAATCTTTTTATCTTTCTAATTAATATTTACAATCGAATTTATCTTATGTATAACCCCATATTAAAAATTATTTACTTATTAAACATTGATTTTAACTATTTTAACCTTTCTTTAAATAAATTAATAATAAATGTCCTAATCTAATCCAAGTGGGCCTAAATGGTCATATTTTATTCCTAAGTTTGTTTTTGGTCGAATTACACATGTCCAATAGAATTAGGACATGTGTTAGGATAATAGTAATATCATATTTACCCTTAGTTACCCTATTTACTATTAACCACGGTAAAAAAAAGTAAAAAGTTACTATTCACCAAAAATTATTTTCATCTCATTGAACCACATTTTAGTCCTTGATATTAACCGTGTCTGTCGGATTTTCGAAATTCCATTCACAGAAGTGGTAAAATTAACTTTTATGCAAAATTCAGTTTTTAACCTACCACTTAGTAGTTTCACTATTCATCAAAAATTGATGTTTTTCAGAACAATGCTAAAATTTCATCCTAAGCTATATTTCATATTCCGAATTCAAAAATGAAATCTATTTTACCAAATTCATAACATAGAAGTTGCATTAATTAATTTTATAATTAAATCCCGCTGTTAAAATAAATAGCGTGTTTTTAGGAAACAATATATATCAAAAGATTGACACTTGATTATGTCTGGTTTAAATGTGAAATTACAACAAATGACCAAAATTGTATTAAATTGTAAAAATATATTCTAAATATACTTTAAAACCACTCAAATTAATAATTTATCACTATTAATTATTTTGATTAAAAAAGTTGTTTTTAATTATAATTTAGTAATTTTCACTATTCATCAGAATATGAAAGTTATCCGAAAAGTACCAAAATTTCACCTTAGGCTAAATTCGATACTCTGAATCCAAGATTGAAGTTCATTTTGAAAAATAAGATTTACAGAATTTTAAAAAGTGGTTATTACTATTCATAACGGCTAGTTTTAATAATATTTTAATAGCACATCGTTGTTTAGTGAAACTCGGTATTGCGTATTACACACGCTATCGAGGAAGGTCGCGATTGCGTGTAATGCAAGGAAAGACAAGGATGCGTGTTGTGCAAGTTCCTTTTGGTGTAGCATCCAACACAATACATTAATAAAATTAAAAAGAATATTTTTTTATAAAATCTTGGGCTGTTACACTCAGAGCATGTAGGCAGTGGGCTTGACTTGACTCTCTAGAGGCGTCTCCAGATGCTCGAAGATAGTCAGCATGGATTCCAGCCATGACTCTGCAGCCTAAGGTCCTCCTGCCCCCGAGAACGTAGGAGGACGTTGCTGCTGAAAACCCCTTGTCAAGTCTTACATAGTCATTGCAGGAGGCGGTGTTCCCTGGAAGGTCTGTATCATCCTCAGAAAACCTACCCTGAACAATGCATCAGCGCCTGCAACTGGTTTGACAAGTGGTGCCAAGGCTGGCTGGACTGGAGGATCAGTAAGAAGTCCCTGATCAGCCATATCCGGTGTCTGATCACTTCTTGATGACAGACGTACAACCAGAAGACGTCTCTAAGGTATATCTCTGAAAGATCAAAAGTACACCTTAGATTAGAAAACAAGGACAGAGAACACAAGGGTACAAAATAGGAACAACGGTAAGAGAACACACAAGTTTACAAAACACGACTACACTGTGTGTATAAAACTACATGGCATGTCTTCTTAAGCCATTGACATGGGCATGTACCCCTACCCTACAGGTTGTGTAACACATCAAACTATACGGCGTGTTGACCCAACACATGGTGTGTGCTCGAAAACTATTCCCCTGCCCGAGTCTCTTTACACGGATAACCCACATGGTCTGACTTAACCCGATGCAACATGGCGTGTTTTGAATAAACACGGCGTGTACTAGACAAGGCTTTGGCGGCCCGTGTTGTTAAACACACTACCGTCTACACAGATGAACCTTACACGGATTTTTCTGAACAAACACAGCGTGTATAGGTGAAGGTGACATCGTCCTGTGTTGTTTGGGACACATCCGGGTACCTGAACAAGACTACACGGCGTGTGCCGAAAATGCATGGCGTGTCTAAGAGAAGGTAACGTCAACCCGTGTTGTTCGTGACACGTCCGGGTACCTAGATAGGACTACACGGCGTGTTCCTTTATAACACGGTGTGTTCTACTCAAGCTTCCCCGACCCGTGTTGTTAGTGACACGGCCGGGTACACATCTCTGAACTACACGGCGTGTACCTACCGTACACGGTGTGTTCCTGAAGTTATTTTCATGGCACCGTGTTTCTGCTCACACGGCTAGTGACATGGCCTGAAAACACCACGACGTGTATTAGAAAAGTACACGCCGTGTATTCTGGGTTTTTCTGGGCAGTAGCTCAGAAACTACACATAAGCCCAAAAAACACAGAAAACAAGTCAAGGAAGTGCCAAATTCCAATTCGTGAGGGCCTATACTCCCCGCGAATCAAAACATGGTGTTCATTTAAGAATGGTAGGAAATAAACAATCCTCTAACAAGGCAACAGAGATTCTATCAAGCATCTATCACAACAGCATGCATATTCTACACAAAGTCTATCACACCAGCATGCAATCGCTAATTCACACTAGATGGATGGAAGGAATGCATGGAATTTGATTTCTACAAGTTCCTATATGATGCATGAGATGTCATACCCTCATCTCATCGGGTTACGATAGAAATAGAACCACAATCATCAAGGAATTAGCAACACAAAGCATGTGAATCACTCTAGGTGAAATCATATCAACCATAAAATCTCAAAACCAACAAACTACAATTAACAATGTAGTATGGATTTTCCCTCTAAATGAGTAAGATAATCCTAAGCACAGCTTAATACCAAGTACCGAATCCATCCTATCCCTAGATAAAGTCTCCAAACACTCAAACAAGAGAAAATAACTCCTCTGATACCACTTTGTATTGACCCGAATCCGGAGCCCCTCCACTGGTGCCCCATACCCGGTTCGCCACATGACCTCAAGATCATTTCACCAAATTCCAGAGGTTTACAACTAGAAGTGAGGGCCTTAGTGAGTCAGTGGGGAAATAATTCCCTCATTCGGTAAAGTATACAGCAGAAGAACAACCAGTCACAATAACGGACACAATAAACAGCATACAACAACTGAACTGAACAGCAGAAGCACTGTATAAAATAATAATGTTGCAACATGGTACATATGTCTATGGAAAGTAGTAAACAAACCACCATTCTGAAGTAAAACTAAAAAAAGTGCAAAAGAAAACAATGTAAAATCCTCAGCATCGCAAGCCACGGCTCGGTCCCATGCTCTCCAACTCCAGTGCAATCAATAACCTGAAGTAGAAGGTTGCCTGTCCTTATCTATACCTAGAATAGAATAGTCTTCTTGGGCCCAAAAGCATGTCCCAAACAGGGTGTGAGATACAATCCCAGTAGGAAATCACCCAAAGATCTGTGCCTAACAGTCAATGAATACGAGGCAAGTAAAAGTGCAGAAAGCAGTAAACAGAAAAGCACACAGTAGCTACAATCCACAATTCTAGAATATAAAGTACACAAGTAAACAAACAAAAACAAGTAGAAAATAGGTAACCCTATGGGTAGCTCTCACAGCCTAACCCCTATGGTTCATCCTACAAGTTCTAGAAACCCTCTAGGAGGCACTCACAATCTCACACCTCTGGTTTTGCTAAGAATAGACTCTCTGAGGAAGCACTTGCCGTCAATTCCCCCTATAGTCTTGTATCACGCAAAAGGCTATCTGGGGAAGCACTCAACGTCTCATTCCCCCTGTGGCCTGTGTCGAGAAACTACAGACTCTCTGAGGAAACACTCATCTTCAATTCCCCCTTGTGGTCTCGCATCATATTAAAAGACACTCTAGAGAATCCCTTAAGTCTATTCTCTCTGTGGTCTAATACACTAGGTTCTCACAGTCCTGTGTGAAACTAACATGCTCAGCACATGTGTATCGTCCAAGTAATCCTCAATAACTACTTCTCTATCATTATAAGGTCCAAAAGCATAACAAGCAATAGTTCCACTATCCTACAACTAGGCATGGCAAACGGAAAAACCCCAAACAAGAAAAACAAGCATGGAAAACATCCAGAGTACAGTAAAACTACCATATACATAGGCGAATACATCTACTCAAGCAATCAAGAAAAGCAAGAAAACAACAGGGGAAAAACAAGAAACACGCAATAACCCATTCGATGGTATTGGTGGAATTTTCACAAAATATTCACAGACTTCCTACAGAAATGCACAAACCACCTACCTCGAGCCTAGGAGATCGATATACGTGAACATCGAAGACAGATTCTCCTTATAATGTCGTAGATCTAAGAAAACGTCTGAAATAAATAAACCATGATATCTTGAAAAAGAGGAGGATTTGGAAAACAAGGCTCAAGCAGAAGGAAGAACTCACCGCTGTGCTTCCAACGTAATCGACAGAGTTCGAATCGGAGAAAGGATGGAGAGGCGGGTGCTCAGGGAAGATCTGGCCGTACGGGTCGCTCTCAGACGAAGAACTTGAAGAAGGGGTGTGTTCTATCCGTCAGGTGAGACCCCGGTGTGTTTAGTGAAAAAAGAGAAATGTACATAGCGTGTAATTTTAGAGTACACGGTGTGTACTAGGTTTTTCCGTACACCGCCAAAATCGGCCTTCACGTCACCCCTACACACCGTGTGTGTGGCCCGGGCACGACCAGCACACGGCTTCACGCTGGAGAAGAGTACACGGCGTGTATCCAGAAAGTACATGGCGTGTACTTCAAAATTTTCCAGAAACTCCATTTTTCTTAAAAACTACAGAAAAAGGAAAGGCTTACTTGAAACGAAGATCCGGGTTCTTATATTTTTCAAATACATATATAATTATTATGGTGATCTTTTTGATTAAGAAGATGATTGTGAATGGTGAAGGTGAGGAGCATTGCGAGTGGTGTATTATGGTGGTTCAAAGGGTCTGATGGAGAGAATTGTGGAAATGTCATTTTTTAGTTATGATTTATAAAGGTTGGAGCACCATGAAGACATTTTTGACTGATCCAGAAAATATGTTAGAGGTAGTGGAGCTTCGTGATCAGTCATGCCTATAAATAAAAGGCTACCCCCTTCATTTGTTTTCAAAATTTTCATATAAACTATGGAATAACTTTGATTTTGTTAAGAAAGGGGTTCTCTTACAAACTATAATTATATGAGATATTATGCTTCATGAAAAGAATATTATTTTATTGATCAAAGTCAATGATTCTAAGTATTGAGTGCTTCGTGAATATGGGTTGTTCCATGTTTGCTCGGTCAGGTTCATGGAGGAAGGTTGTTCTGTGAAGGCAGTGTGCTTTGTGAATATAGGTTGTTCCACCAAGGCGAAGGATATTTGAGATGTAGTGAGATCTATGAAATAGTGAACATTGTGAAGGATTGATCTCTGTGAAGAAGTGAGCTTCGTGAAGGAGAATTTCAAAAGGAAGTTTTTGAGTATCAGGTTTAAGGAGACATAAATTTTAGTATGGATCAACTCAGGTCTTCGGTGTAAGAAGAGTGTTGTGCAAAGTTAGGGACAAAGACTTTAATTCCAATACGATGAATGGACCTTAAAGTTGATTAACTAATTTAGACATCTCTCAAAGTAGTGAGCTTGGGGGGAGTCAATGGTAGTGTTCTGAGGGATGCAGTGAGTTATCCCTGAAGCTTTGTAAAGGTAGTGATCCTAGAACATAGTGACTGTGAATGAACTTTTTTATTCCACAGCTAGTGAAGATTAGTGGTTTTGGGTATGACTGACACACTGTCATTGTATTTTCCTTGGATGTAGCCCTTAGTAGTGAACCAATTAAAAGTTTTTTGGGGTCTCATTGCATGTGTTTTTTTTATTGTTGTTCTTTTCCATCATACAGGATTAATGAGTCCCTACCAATGTGGGAACAAGATCTATCACATTAATAGAAAAATTTGAAACCTTATTTCACCCCTCCCCTCATAGGGTGTCTCAGGGTCATACAAATGGATTCTTAAGATTAAACCTCAAACTAATACTAATTATAGATATCAAAGGATCATTTAAATCAATAAGATGGAATATTATTTAGTAATATTTTACCACATTTAAAAATTTAAGCTTAGGATAGAGTAAATATCTCATAGATGGTTAAAACCACTACGCAAATGTTTTTCTGTAATTTTCAAATAACATTTCTTTACAGAAAAGTTGGAACCATATAAGAAGGACAACAAGAAAAAACTGAGTGCCTATGGGGATCCACTATTGCAGGATCTAGTGAGACCACCAAAATAAGAAGAAGTAAAGGTGAGATTGTGTGCCTAAGGGGATCAACCATTGCATGCACCATCGCCCAATGAAAACCAAAGGAAAGTAATTGAATGCCACCCCTATCAGTAGTAAATCCTATCACCATCCACAGGACACAGCCCCACTGTCACACCTTGAGACTGCTCATCCTCACACTAGGGTACACTAGATCACCACTGTCGATGCACCACACAAACCATCCACAACATAGGGCCCCTGACCACACCACAAACCCTAGAGAACCACCCATACAAGACAAAAAGAATCCCAAAAATAATTTTAATACTATATAACAATTAGGTGATTCAAAGATTAAAATGAACATAATTAATGAAATAAAAATAATTAGTTCATATTTTTACATTATTCATCCATTTTGGTGTCTAAATAGTCAACTAAACATTAATACATTATTATGTCTTGCATTTACATCACAGTTTATGGATCTATATCTTGTAAGTTCAATTAAATTTTCCATTGGAATTCAAATGAGTTAAGAATTCATATTGATGTCAATATAATATTTCAACATATCGAAAAATCCATGGTAGAGAATATTCAAGGGATGTTTGGTTTCTTTTAGAATCTATTTGTTTTCCTCAACTATGAAAACAATTTCTTACTAAAATAATCATGAGGTAATATGTTCTGAATAAAATTTTGGATTATAGTTATTTAAATTGTTTTGTAAATAGAATTTGATAATCTATGAATATATAGTTACAAATTAATCCTGAAAAATACATATTTATTTCTATATATCTAATAAAATCAATTTCATGTTAGTGTAAAGAATGTGTCACGTCCACTACTTTTGAAACAAGACACGTCCTCTTACCTCTAAATTTCTCCTGGATAACTCTAATGAAATTAAAAAAAATATAAATTTATTTATTTCTTATCCAATAATATTTAATGGTTTAAATATACTATATATTACATGTTTTTAGAAAAATATTATAAACTTGTTATTATCAAATATAAGATATAACTCAAGGCAAATTACATTTTAGTTGTAATTAAACTTATATGATGGTATTTAATTATTTTCCATAAATTTAGACCGGATTTAAACAAATATTCCCATGATTTTGTGAAAATTTTAATTAATATTAGTCCCTTGGTGGTGAGAAAAAATGCACACTTGTAATGCTTCAATGTGATTCACATATGATCTCTTCACATTAATTTTCCAATATCTCATAAATCGGGTGACATATAGGTGAGTAAATTTTAGAAATAGATATATTTTCTCAATTACAACCATAGAGTCTGAGAAATATCACCTATATTATTCAAATAATAGTACTAAATTTGTATTATCTTTTTTAACTCATAATTTTTTTCTTAGGAATTTTAATTCATTAATTAATGAAATCTCAATATCAAATACACATAATAAATAGTTTATATTGTGTTTCCAAAATATATTTTCAAGTAATTATGTTATAGTATGATTTAAATTTATAAATTACTTTTATATCTAGATAGATTAAAAACTAAACATATATTATCTTATAATAATTAATTAATTAATTATTAAACATTCAATATAAAAGAATATTATGGACATAGTTTGATTCAAATTAGTGGCATTATTTTCATAGTGGAAGCAATGTTTCTATTTGGTACCATACATAGAGAACCATTTTATGAAAATATTTCATACATTATCATTTTAAAAAATAATTTTTTAAATTATATAACATTGAATGTGTTGAATTTCTATGAAAATCAATTGGTAATAGGAGTGCATATAAAATCAATGAATTAGGGTCCTATAAATAGAATTTTACTAAAGAAAAAAAGGTAGGATAAACAAGTCATAATGGAATCATAGGATGTATATTTATTATATGATCTAAATATTGCTAACACAAATTGTTTAGTTTTTTTATTGGTGACTAAAATAGATATAAAATTAAATGAAATATTTCCCTATGGATAATTCATTCCTTGGTAAATAACGATCATTTTTTTAGAGGTCTTAATGAAGATAGTGTCATTTATGTTAAAGGTGGATATAGGGAGGGGATTTTTTTGTTTATAGAGGATCAAAATTCGATCAAACTTTTATGAAAAAATTAGTTCAAAAATAGTTTAAATGTATATAATTATTATTATTTATATACAATGTGTTTCCTAATAATATTATGTACTTTATTTTTGTATTATAAATTATTTATATGACTGGTCATCTATAAAATGTTTGTTGTTCCTTCTAAGGACATCAATCTTGAGGAATAATATAATAGTGATTTTTAAATTTGTAAAATAAGATAAGGTGAGCTACATTTTTAAGGTGAACGAAAACATTAAAGTGATCAAAATTCTATAGTAAACCATAATCTAAGGGGTTAGAATGAGGTAAAAAATGATATGATACCAAAAAGGAAGGAGCAGTGTCATGCAATGGTTTTATTAAAACTTACATTGGTGAGAATTATTGATAAAATATTCAAGGATGGATGTAATGAAAGTGGCCAACCTATTGATCTAAAAAATTCCATTTTCATTGGTAACATTTAAGTAAGTATTCAAATTCATGTTTTTATTGATATAAACATGTGGAAAAACATTTTTCTAGTGTTGAAGGAAACATTTTTGGTATACATTATGGTAACATAGTAATATGTTTTCTTATTTTACTGAAAAATGAAATGATGAAACATTGATTTATTTTTTCATTATCCCATGTCTTGTTCTACGGAAGGGGGCTCATGTAAATAAAAATGGGAAAATAATATATGAAAGAACATAACTTATATTAGTTATGTGTAATTATGAAATAATATAAATTTACTCAAATTTAATATATTATTACATAATAATGAAAAGAAAATTATTTATTTTTTTATATTGTTTAGGCACGAGATATTTCATCTATAATATGTAAAGAATAAATACATTAATTTGCTTTAAGGAATCCAAAATATCATATTCATTTTATATATATTTTTGCTGGGGTCTTACTATAACAATACTTAAGGTAAGTACAACCACAAGTTTATAAAAATATTAAAATGAAAGAGATATGGGGATATAATGATTCTCAAATAGAAATTATAAATAATTAGAGTTAAAAATAGGCTAAGTACTTCAAAATTATCAAACAGAACTATTGATAAAATAATAATCACACATCATAGATCCATGAACCCCTAGTTTTGTGTCCAGTCATTCTCCTCAAATGTTGACCATACCCAATGTAATCAAGTTATTCAAAATAGTTAATGATAATTTTTAAATAAACAAATTTTGATAAATTTAATGTTATAAAGTATTGAAGGGTTAAATTTATTGTTAATTATATTTATCATCACCCACTCATCACATTATTTTTAGAGCTATAGTGTATAGTACCTAAGGTATTATCTTAAGAAATAAACAACTTCTAAAATATCACACTGTAGTAGGTATTCATATATCTTATCAGCCCTGAACTGATATCCTTTTTCCCTTGAGGATATTTATATTAAAATGTTGAACTTTATATTATAATATTCATAGAAGGTTGTATAATAATATAAAGAAACATTATGATAATGAATTTTTCCATTTTCAATTTATTTTATATAAAAATTATTTTATAATTAATGGAAAAAATTATAAACTAATGTATATAATAATAAAAGGGGAACATAAGGTTGGATTAAGAAAATATTATTGATTATTTATTGCATTAATAAATAATTATAAGGATACATTTACCCAACAATTTGATTTCCCCTATTTATTAACATTATGAATACATAAAAATTCAAATGTCTATAGTTGATATATTTATGAAATTGAATCTCAATAGAAAATGTTTTGAACAGTCACTTTGAAAATTAATTTTCTTGAGAGTGTAAATGAAATTATTAAGAATGAATGGTTAAAATCCTTGATTTTTTATGTGTACATGAGGTATGTTCTCAAAACTCATATATCCAATAATTGATCTAAAATTTATACTACTATTTAAAATTATTAATTTTTTCTATAGAAATATATATCACACAAATCTAAATTTAAAACCATTTGAAAACAAATTTAAATTTTTTAATCCTCGTATCACTTTACACATGAATAATAAATGTGAAAAAATATAAAAAAACACGAGATGTATCCATAGGGTTAAAAAATAAATTAATAGAAGATTAAAAACTTTTTAAAAAACAATAAAGGGACAAAACTTTAAACTCTATTTAATATAATATTAATTTTACCATTAATTACTTGTTAGATTTAATACCTTCTCCAAATCGATAATATTCACTATATCATATAAATTTGGATAAATTTAATCCCTTCTCCAAATCAAGATATTACCCATCCTAAATCTGAAAAATAATGAAAACTTAATTATTTATATATAATTTCTTTAATGTACCTATCTTTGACTTTCATTATTTGTTAAATTTATTAACATCCTTACAATGGAAGTCTTATTAGATGACCTATAATATAAAATTAATTATATAACTTAAATAAATTTGTTGGATGAAAAGCATTATGTGTAAGTCGATGATATAATAATGTCAATAACTAGTTGGTATTTTTATCAAAACCAGCCGCTACACCAAGAAACCTAAATTCCATTCTTAATAAAGAAATAAATTTACCATAGTAATTATCAACAATCAAAATCAAGGTACAACCTTGAATATCTACCATTTGGTATAATTATTTGGGAAAAATAATACTCTAACATAAAAATGAACCCATGTTACATAGTTTGGTGGTTGCATTTGAGAAAAACAACTAGCTGGTTATTAGCAATCTGATATAAGCATGATTGGTTTTGTAACTCCTCCATAAATGTAAATTGGATGTATAATAACCAAAATTTTGTTTATAATTATTAATATAGTATTCCTATTATAATTTTAAGAGTGATATTTTTATTCTAGATATTTATATTAAAATTAGTTAGTAACTAGGCATGTTGATAAGCATATTCTAATTTTTCAGTCACCATATTTATTCGTGAAAATTTATTTATCTACAGTATATTTTTTGATTTTAATCCTATGAGTTTAATATATTTTTTTATTTAGAAAATAAAATTTTAGTTCAAAAAATGTGTTTCGTGCTCAAACCCATGTAAATGATCATGTATAGACATTAATATCTATGAAAATAATTTTTAATTCATGTATGATCTATACGAATGAATAAAATATTATTCAAATGCATGGACTTGTCAGAATTTATAAAGTTTATGTTTTTATTTTATGCATTAAAAAATAATATAATTTATTCCGTACATTAAAAACTAATAAAAAAATTCCTCTTACAATTAATCTCCGTGAAAAAATCAATTATTTTTTATGACATATAATAATTAATTGCATATCATTCAATAATGTCATGTGGCTGGTATTATAATGACATGTGTCTTTATTAATGTTATTACAAGGATAATAAGTTCTTAGATGGTAATTTTGTATGTTTCAATTGCAGGCCTGTCAAAAAATTTACAATGTACATGGGTTTGTTTTACATTTAATGTTTCAGATTAGAATTTGGGTTATTAAGGACCAATTTTGAGGTAATTGTATTTAGGATTTGTGGTTCCTTAGATGTCTTGGTATCATGGGAATGAGTATGATGCTTTTCCGCCAGTATTTTACAATTATCAATGAAATCAGGTACCCAGAAGAGTCTAAAATGTATCCATGGTACTGGAAAAAATATCATGTGTCATGGGGGTACCAACAGGTACGTGGTGGCCTCAAACTGAGTACCTAATATTCTTATGGATTTCCTCTTTAAAATAGGGTAGTTTCATATTTTATATCTTATAAATTTTATATATTTATTCCTCTTCCTCTAATTTTAATACTACCCCATCCACAGATATCCCTTCCCATGGATCAACTTCATCCCCCCTCCCCTCTTTTATTTAACTGGATTTAAGGTTAAACCATGGGTTCTTTTCATGTAAAATCAAGGGTAATCCTATCATATCCTCCCATTATTACTTTTCATTATTTTTATTCTATTCCCTCATGTTTTTATGTATTTTGAGATGAAATCCATCATATTATGGTGGAATTATTCTATGATCATGGGAATTTCTCTTCCCTTGATTCAAGATGGATCATGTTTGTGATTTACATCTTGTTTATCAGCATTTTGATAAAAATTGATTGATGTATATAAGATCCTAGATTTTATTGTAATCTAGGGTGTAAATTGTCATAATTTTTTGGAGTTATTTATGGATTTAGGTTATCTTATTTATCTTATTACTTTTAAATTCTAAACGCATTAATTTTTATTTCTATTTTTATGGTCTATCTATTTTAGTGACTTTTTTACTATATTCCTTTAGCAATGGATTTTAGGATAATAATTTTTCAGTGTTACTAGATGATCATTTTAATTTTTATAGCTCACTTATGGTTTTTTTTAGTTCATCATGATCCTGTGAAATATTCTTATACTATGTCTTTAACATTTTTACCATCTATTCTCAAACAATTATTAATAAATCCCAACTTATATCTTTAAAATTTAAATTTATAGCTTTCAAATGATAATGTTTTATAAAAAAAATGAATTTTTATTAATGATTTTATATATTACTAGGTTTGGACTTCCACATCATTTTGGTTGTTTTGAGAACCACCATATACTAATTTTTATTTAGTTAATTCTAAACAATTCTTTTTCTTTAAAGATATAGTTTATCCTAAATTCTAAAATGTGTAATCAATGTTTCTATTATATCACATGACTTAGTTTTATTAAATCATTTTACACCATCATTAATAATACCCAAATGATAATATTGATACCCTTGGTTTTCCTTTAGTAACAACTCGAATTGGGGGTAGGTTATATGTTTGGGGTTAACCCTCAAACCAAACTTTTATGATTTTCCACAATGTAGATAAAATATAATATCTTAAGTCTTAAAAATGTATTAAAACATATAAACCTCTTATAAATAAATTCTCAAAAAAATATTAGTTAATTAACCACACATAGAATTTGGTCATGGAAGTGCTTCAGTGGAAATATATTGGTTTGTTTGATCCAAAGAGAGAATGTCATTTAACATAAAAACAATATCAATTTTTTATTAAACCAAATTATTTTTGTATAAAAGTTTTCATAATTTTTATATAATTTAATATGAGTTTTATTTTATATAAAACATTACTAAAAAATGGAATTTTTTGGAAACATTACATTAACTAAATTCCTTCATTCTTTTATGATTTTAAAAGTCTTTCCAAAACATAGTTTCTATCAGCACACACATTTTTCATTTGGAAGAGAATGTTTCCAATGTATTCAAAAATTTTAACTTTTTTAATCAAATATATATTGAATATATAGCTTCCATATCTTTTTGATTATACATAAATCTAATTATTCAATGTATTACTTCATCTGGAATAACGTTATCATGTCTATATGTATAGTCTATTCATTGGTAATTTCCTTATTTGTAGTCTTCCTATAATTTATTTAGGGATGATTATATTATAAATATGTGTTTCACTTAGATAGTGACTATCATGTTTTTTCATTAAAATTATATGTTCAATTCTTATAGTATCTTACTAGCTTTTCCATTATTACATTCAATATGGTTTTTTTATGCTTGTATTATATTCAAGTTATGTATTTTGAGAATTGATGTAGACTTATTATGTTAATCATGTTGTTTAATTATAATATCAACCACATTGATTTTTATCGTCAGTAGTGTTCTATTAATCATGGCTAGTGAATTGATGGATAATAATATTTTAATTAAGGGGGTATTGTAAATCATGTTAAATTAGCATAGTTATACTATAATGACCTATTAAAACATGTTATTTTTATTGTATATATCCTGATAGTATGGAATGATATATTGATTTATATTTATAATGAATAGTTACTACTTAGATAGATAATGGGTACAATAAATTGAAATGGAATGTGATTCTCGGACTCATTATAAACCTTTTCCCTTTCCCCTAAAAGGTTTATAAAGATCCCTAATCATTATAAAATATATTTATTCCTCTCAGTATGGGTGTTTCACCCTTAATAAATTTAAATGTGCATCCAAATTCTAAAAAATTAGCTTAAAGTAGTTCTGATGTGTAGGGATCCTCTATATATATGGAGTTATTGATTTTAATTGATATAGTAACATGTGATGTCTCATAATTGATCTACTTCAGTTCTATGAATGTTGACTATGAGAAAGTTTTTTATATATAGATACCTAAATGAGTAAACATATTCTTGTGTACAGCATTTATTTCATTTTAGTGTTGAGACACCATTAGTGGTATTATTATGAGTATTTATTCTAATATTATTCATATAATCCTAAATATAAATGAACATTAACTTGTTTTATTTAACGTATATTAATGTGCACAGGTATCTTCTCCATACTTTTGAGCTATTTTTTATACTTTGATTTGGATAAGGATAGGTTCCCACATCATAGTTGATGTTATTAGTGAGATGTTTAAAGTTTATGTTTGGAATATTTCTCATCCTTCACATGTATTTACCATCATAGGACCAATTTTTCATTAACATGTATTACAACATATTTTTATATAGTGGTATTTGGGTTGGTTGGACTTGTATGTATACATATAGAGAGTCTTGGTATATTGATACAATTTACTACAGTTAAATGACTTTTGTGGGTAGTGAATTTTATTAATGAACATCAATCTTGCTGGAGAGTCAAGATAGTATTCGAGTAGAACCAATCATTGACCTATTCCTATTATAAAATTAGTTAAATCGTTCACTAATTTTATATTAATAATCATGGAACTAGTTGTAGCCCCTGGGGATATGATAGTCCCAATAGATAGTTGGCCACCACTAACATTTAGAGGGGGTGAGTTAGTAGTATAACTAAAACACCAACTCTTAGTAAATATAGATCTCAATGCTAATTATGTTACGATGAGAAATGGAGTAATAAAGAAAATATATGTAATCAGGAAAAATACAAGGTTGGGTGACTCTTGTAATAGGTTGGATAATACCCGGTGTGAAAAAAATGTGATCCTTCACTACATGTTCTAATATTATTACCAATAAAAATAATGAAATGAGAAGTTAGAAATCCCTGCATCCCATATAAAAAAATGACAGTAATCAATAATTTGATCAACATCCACTTCCCAACTTCATGTTCCTCCTAAATTTATACCATATATGTAACATTGTTTTCTTCTGAAGTCTTATTTAAAAAATCCTGTGAACATTCCCTATAAAGAATGTTACGCAAAATCAAAATTTCATCACAATCACTAAAAAGATGTTTCATCTGATACTAACTCAAATTAATAGAGAAGGCATCTGTTTTATCTTCATTTCTTCCTTCATGGAATTAAACTCAAATTTGGTAGATATGAAAATTCAATCTCTAACATCCTAGATCATTGTTACTACATGGAAACCAACATTACCTCATGATCACCATATCTAACAATACATATCTATATTTTTTTACAATCTCATACATTATTCATTCTGATGAGTTCAAAACCTTAGTAACATGAGATGTTATGTTATGGTGTCTGGATATTTGTATACAAAAATGGTGAAACACAAAAAACATCATTTCTAAAATCTCATACTGAATCTACTCACATTAATTATCTAGGTATAGTAATCACTATAAAATTAGATTTTATATGGAATTGATCTCATTTACCTCAACTCCTTCATAGAATAAATAACCAACCTACATCATGGGGTTCTATATTAGTGTTACAATCTTCGTCAAAAATATTATCATTTTGGAATAGTCACATCCTTTATATCATGAAGTGATTTAACTTAGAAAAATTTCATTTCATTTCATCTTCACTAAAATATATGGGGACTCCAACAAATCCATGAGAATTTTTCTGAATATCCTTTAGGTTTATTTTGTAATGATTTTTGTATTCATTGTCAAATATTTGTTGGAGAATTGTGTCTTAGGTAAATATGATTTTCTGAATAAGTTTGAGTTAATTTCCATTTGAAGTAAAAAAATGTTTTCTTGATCTAAATTTTTCTAATTTCATGATTAATAAAAGTATTTTGGGGTTCAATATAGAGTTTATAAATAAATAAAGTTGTACAATGTTCATGTTTTGAAATATTTACAAAGTTATATATTAAAAAGTTTTAATTGAGACCATAAAAAAGTTTAAAAAATGAAGTGATAAAGTTGTATAAAATAATTATATATATAAATATAAAGGTTACTAGATTTATGGTAATGAAACAATATTAACATACATATACATTTTTGGGCAATGAAGAAGTTATAAAATGATGAATTTACAAGCCATATAAATCTTTAATATTTGAATTCATGGAATTTCCATTTATATAAAGTTTACTGAATTCATTCAATAAAATTAATAATGACTAGATAGAGTCTTTATAAATCCATAAAAATAAGAAATATTTATAGGATATTATATGTATAGGTATAATGTTTTACCATATGGAGAGAGAGATGGTTATTAATAATGTTCTAAGAAATAGGCATTTTCAATGTCCATTGGGAGAACATTTACAATGTTGTAACAAGAATATAATTATGTTTAGTCTACCAAATGAAGAAAGATGAATATGATCATATGGATAAGAAGTCAGAGAACTATGTTTTAGTGGATCAATATTTGAATGAATTTTTAACAGATATAGAATTAACAAATAGAGAGGTTTCAAAACAACATATAGATCAACATAAAAAACATGTGTGAGTCCACTAGGCCTAGCAAACATGTGAAGATCACTAGATAGAGAAAACATGACCTTATCATACTAAAATTATTGAAGAAAAATTATCTGATATAATGGAGTCAGATAGGATAGTTTTGGATAGAGATGTTTTAATGAATACATCATATAGAAAAACATGGGATGCAGTTTTCAGTGGCTTTTCAAAACTTTGTAAAGTTATTAAATGAGATGATATTTCATCATTGATAAATCTATATAGAGTTAATTAATATTTAAATAAGTTCATTGAAATCAAGATTTATTGAATGTCACATAAATATCATTGACTCTCAATATTAATTGGATTAGAAGGTGATCAAACGTAAGTTTTATTGGAGAAAAAAATTAAAAATGGATCGAATGCTTCTTCAATGAATTGTAGAGGGAAAATTACTATATAAAATGGAGTTGTATTATTGAAATGTGGTGTTTTATATTATAATATATAAGAGTTTTTTAAGTTTTTTCAACATGAATATCTTATCGAGGAACCATTTGTTTGCAGAATAAGAAGATTCCTGACAGGGACACCAGATAGAGCATCATCAGACAGAGGTGTATCAGATAGACATGTACCTGGTTGAGGACCATCAGATGAATGTGAATAGGATGGAGACATACTGTCTAGGGATTTATTGGACATATATTTTAGAAAACATTTTTTAATATACAATTAATGTTTTATTATCATCTTTTCTCCATAGTAGATGAAAACATTGTAACTATTAAGAGCCAGTATAATCACATGTTGGGAGATAGAATAATCTTAATAATTATTTGGTAACTTTTGTTCACTTCATTATATAGTATATTTTTTTGGACCGATAGAAGTCAACATGGAAAGTGTAACACCCTAAGAAATTTAAATAGTAATTTATTTTATGTAAGTATTTTTTAATATTTGTTATAAAAATTATACCATTAGTTTGAAATAAATAAAATTTGAAAATAATAAATTTCTTTATAATTTTTATCATAATTATGGGAAAAACGTTTTTATATAAAAACTATTATTAATATTTTTAATATAATATATTTTATTAATATATGAAAATATATATTGTTTTCATTTTATAAAATTTATAAATTAAAAATATATATATAATCATTTTATTACAAAAAACACACATTTATAAATGTTTTTGAGAAAAGTAATTTTAATTATTATTATTTAAATGAATATATATATATATATATATTTATATTTATATATTTACGCGTTTTGTTTAATATATATAATTATATTAATATAAAATAAAAAAGAATATATATATATATATTCACTGTATGGTTTGATTTTAAAAAAAATGATGATTTGAGTTTGTTAAAAAAAATGTTATTGATTTCTTTCAAAAATGATAGAATTAATTAAAGAGAGATAAGGTGGAGTACGTGACCAATAATAAAGAAAATTATAAGGAAATGTGAATTGATAAAAAAAATAGATTGGATGTTGTGGTCAAAAGTCAAAACTCGCCTCTTTAATTATTAAAACACATAAATATACAAATTACAATTTAAATATAATATAAACATATAATATCAAACTAAAAAAGAAACAAAACCATGAAAATAACTAACCTCTCGGCTTTCTCCTCAAGATAGAAATTTAATATGAATATTTCATTTTCTTTATGACTTATTCAAATTGATAATTTTGTCTTGTGTAGAGATTTATAAATCACCTATTTTCTAAGACATATCATTAAAGGAAAATGAATAGGATATATTTATATATTATATTTGAAATCAATTTTTTTTAATTATGAAAAATTGGAAAATTTATTAAAAAATCATGCATGATTTTCAAAATGAATAGTATCATCCATTTTTTTCTTTTTTTTATGAATGATAAGTGAAATTAAAAATCTTACATTATATTTGTCCCTCTTTTAACCTAAGAACACCTGACCCTCTTATTCCCAAATATTCCATTTTTGTTCTTCTCAATTTCTATAAGCCTCAAACCACTAATTTGATCCAAAATAAGCTAAGGTTCTACTTATTTCATAAAAAATATAGTTGGTTTACAAAGGGATACATATATATGTTTATGTATACACATATATCATTCTATTTTCAGTATATATATGTGATAAGAATTTTATAAAATAATTTTATAAGAATTTATATATATGAAAGGGTTTATTTTATTTTATCAAATTATGGTTGTTCCACAAAGAGTTACATATATATGTGTGTATATATATGTATATGCATATATACACATATATAACTTATTATTTTAAAAAAAATTAACTTAATTTCTAAATTCAATGTTTTGTAAGGGTGTAATTTTTGTGTTAATCTATTTTTGTTTTACCAAGTTATACATATATATATATGGTTTTGTGTGTATATACGTATATATACATATACATATCATTTTATGTGAAATTATGAGTCAAGCTATTATCTTATGTGAAAACTTGCATCTGCATTCCTTGACATGTCATGAATCAATAAGTACAGTCATTATCTTGTTTACATGTGACATTGCATACATTATGCGATCATGCAAACACTTGTTTCATTTTTTCATACAATTATATTTTTCAAATGGTAATAGATATTACAAGAATGGTATTCTCTTAAGTGGTTTTATAAAACTATTTTAATATAAATTTTATGACTTGTTATAAAAATATATATTTTCTTAAAAATAACGTAATTCTATGTATGTTATTTTGAAATGTTATTGGTTAAAACTGAGAAAGGCAGTTCCATAGAAAATTTTTTAAAAAATGGAACTAGTATGTTTAATTCTATGATATAGGGAGTTAACCCATAAGAATATGGGGAATTTTTTTCACATTATTCTTTTCTAGTAGCCTTGTGCTATAGTTTTTAATGATGTATTTCCAAGTATTAGGGAAAAATCCTCAAAAAAATTATTTTTGAAGGTGAATTCCCAACGATATTTCTATTATAATTATTTAGAGAAAATAATAGTTTTATAATTTTATATATATTATGAAAATATAATTTTTGTATGTATGTTTATTTTAAATAAATGTTCTAAAATAATTTATTAACCAATTTGGAACCCCTTACTGGGTATATTTAATGCTCACCTAATGTATTATTATCACTTTTACAAGATTAGAAATCTTGTTGTGATGAAATTATATTATGGAATCAGTGCATAGAAAAATCATTGTATATTCAATATTACATTCTTATAGTTATTTTTGAATGTAAAATTGGTTTCTAATTCTCTAAAAGCTAGACCGGTAAAAGATCATAATAGGTAATTTAAATGTTTTGTAT
This sequence comes from Viscum album, assembly GCA_963277665.1. Taxonomy (NCBI): domain Eukaryota; kingdom Viridiplantae; phylum Streptophyta; class Magnoliopsida; order Santalales; family Viscaceae; genus Viscum; species Viscum album. The sequence continues at coordinate 860,076,952 of OY728123.1, read as the reverse complement.
TTATTATAGTTTTTTATAAAGAAAAAATTACACATCATTTATATAAGTTGAGTTAGGTAGCTCAATATCGAGTCATCATACTTGGTATTAGATAAATGGCCTAGATAATTTTGAAAATTAGACCAAAATTAATGATTTTAAATAGCCCTCTTGTCTAAAATTCTTTTCCCTCTGTTCCCAAATGAATTGTGAGTGCATAATTCAGTTAAGGGTGGAGAATGTAACACCCCAATAAATTTAAATAGTAATTTATTTTCAGTATTTATTTAAGATTTATAATTAAAATTTAACCATTAGTTTGAAATAAATAAAATATGACTATTGTAATTTGTTTTATAATTTTTATAATAATTAAGTGTAAAAAGAATTTTATATGAAATCTATTATTATTATTTTTTTATAATATATTATATAAATATAAGAAAATATATTATGTTTTAGTTTTATAAAATTGATAAATTATAAATATATATTATTATTTTATTGAAAAACAACACACTTTTATATATATGTTTAAAAAATGTGATTTTAATTATTATTTAAAAAAATGAATTTATATATATATAAAATTTTACACATTTTGTTTAATATATATTTATATTAATATAAAATAAAAAAAGAATACATATTATTAACTTGAATGATTTGTTTTTTTTTTGATTATTTGATTATATTAAAAAAATACAATTGATTTTTTTTAATGATATAATAAATAAAAGAAAGAGAAGGTAGAATATATGACTAATAATAATGAGAAGGAGAAGGAAATTTGAATTGACAAAAAATAGATTGGATGTTGTCATTAAAAGTGAAAAATCTCCCCTTTAATTATGGATATGCCTAGATCTACAAATTAAAATTTAAATATAATGTAAATATTTAATATGAAACTCAAAATGAAACAGAACCATGACAATAACCCATCTATCAGCTTCCTCTTCAAGATAAAAATTTAATATGAATATTTCATTGTCTTTATTACTTATTCAAATTTACAATTTTCTCTTGTGTGGAGATTTATAAATCATATTTTTTCTAATCCATATGAGTAAAGGAAAATTAATATGATATATTTATACATTATATTTGATATCAATTTTTAAAAAAAACACTTACATGATTGATTAAAAATTCATGCATGATTTTCAAAATACAGAGTATCATCTAATTATTATTTTTTGTTCTCAATGAATGATTAGGGAAATTAAAAATCTTGAATTATATATATATATATATATCCATATTTTCACCCAAGAACATCTGACCCTCTTATTCCCAAGTCCTCCATTTTTGTTCTGCTCAATTTCCTGGAGCCTCAAATCCCTCATTTGATCCAAACAAAGTAAAGGGTCTATTTTGTTTCATCAAATTTATAGTTGGTTTACAGAGGGATACATACATATATATATATATATATATATATATCTGTGTGTGTGTGCATATTTGATTCTATTTTCAGTAAATATAAGTGATAATAATTTTATACAGTAATTTTATAATAATTTATATGTATGAAAGTGTGTATTTTAGTTTATAAAATTATAGTTGTTCTATGAATATTTACATGTGTGTGTGTGTGTCTGAAAATATACACATATATAACATATTATTTTATGTGTTTTTTTAACTTAATTTCTAAATATGATGTTTTGTAAGGGTTTAATTTTGTGTATCAAACTATTTTTTATTTATAAAGATATATGTGTGTGTTTGTGTGTGTGTACTTATCATTTTATATGCAATTATAAGTCAAGATATTATTTTATGTGCAGACTTGAATATGCATCCTCTAACATTTCATGCATGAATGAGTATGGCCATCATCAAGCTCACATGTTATATTCCATGCATTATGAGATCATGCATGTGCTTATTTCATTTTTTATACAATTATTGTTTTAAAATAGTAATATATATTAAAATCATGAGATTATATTAAATGGTTTTAGAAAACTATTTTACTGTAAATTTTATGACATGTTATAAGAAAAATTATTTTCTTAAAAATAAAGTAATTCTATGTATGTGATTTAGAAATTTTTTGGGTTAAAACTGAGAAAGGCAGTTCTATAGAAAATGTTTAAAAAAATATTACTATTTTGATGAATGCTTTGATATAGGGATAAAACCCATAAGAATTAAGGGAAATTTTTTCCACGTGATTCATGTCTAGTGGAATTACATTATGATTTTTAATTATGGTTTTCTATGTATCAAGAAATAATCCACCAATCAATTATTACATTCGAAGGATAATTACCAATGATCTTTCAAATATAAATATTTTGAGAAAATAATGGTTTCATAATTTTATATATGTTATGAAAATATAATTTTAAGTTTGTATGTTTATTTTAAGTATTTTTTTAAAGAATTAATTAACCATTTTAAAACCCCTAACTGAGCATATTTAATGCTCACCCTACGTATTATAATCAGTTTTATAGGTTTAGAAATATTTTTGTTATGAAATTATATTATGGAAGTAGTTCACTAAAGAATCGTTGTTTATTAAATTTTAAATTTTGTATAGTTATGTTGGAATGTATTATTGGTTTTAAATTCTCCAAAATCGAGACCAGTAAAGGATCTTGATATGTAATTTAAACTTTTTGTATTTATTATTATGTATTTTATATATAAAAAATTACATAGAATTTATGTGATCTGAGTTTAGTAGCATCGGATATAGTCATTATAGAAAGAGTGTAGTCACCCACATTTGGTGATAACCCTATAAAATCTTGTGTGCCTTTATTTTCAAATATTTTCCTATCAGTGGTATTTACGGTTATAAAGTTGAGGGTATTGATGTTATAACAAGTGGAATATGTTAATTTTAGGTGAAATATAACTATAAAATGTCATAAATGATTCACCCCCCCCCCCCTTATCAGTGGTCTACACTTTCATGGGAACTGTAAGTGGTAATGAAGTAGGAAGGTTCCCTCTTTACGATCCTTATTCTCTTTATCATGGATAGTCTCAACTCAGTAAATAGAAAAGGTATTCCTATCTTTGATGGAAAAAAATAAAGGATAGAAAAATATAATGATAATCTATCTTTTTCCTCTTAGCCTGGAAAATATTTATGCAGCTACAATAGGCTTTCCACACTTCGATAAAGACAATCCTATGATAATTTTTGACAAAAGGAATCTAAATTTTAATAGAGAGACACATAATTTTTTTCTTATGTCCTTGTGAAAAAATGTTTTAATGAAGGTTAATTGTGTCACTTAAAATGGAAACATGGGATAAAGCCAAATGTATCTTTAATGGAAATATAAAATTGAAGGATGAAAATATTTAAAAACTAAGAAGCAATTTTGAAGTTATCATAATAGCAGAAGATAAAACTATTAAATACTACTTCAAAAAATTTAATGAAATATTCAGTCACATCATAGTATTTTGGGATGTCTTGGAAGATTTAAATAACAATAAATAATTTGATAAACCTTCTAGAAAGATTTTATCCTAAAATATCTTCTTTATAAGATGAATATGATTTATCTCTTTCTTAATTACATAAGATACATATTGTATATGAAATGTTGAAATCACATGCATTCAAAAAGAATATTAATGAAGATATTTTTTTTAAAATCAATGGGTAAACATGAAATATTATAACCTAAACATGATGTAATGTACCTCAATTAATTGGAAGATATGGAAGATGATGTTGAAGTTAACGATATAATTTTGTCCCTTACCAATAATGACAAGTAGAATATTATAGGAAGGTATAAAGGAAGACTCCCATATAAATGTTTTTTTGTGGAGACATCATATATTTTTCTACTAAATGTATAAATATAAATGACTTAGAAAATCATTATAATGATTCTACAGAAAAACCTCAGAGTAATAAGTAGAGAAGATCTTCCAAGTATGATAAGTAGTCCACTAGAAGTGATAAAACTTTCACTAGAAGAAATAAAATATGTATATTGATAAATAATGTTGAGTATGAATATCATAATAACATCCCCTTAAAAGATAAAAATATAGATAATTTTATAACCATAATGGATCACACTAAAATAATGTAATATACTTCAAATGGTGAAGAATAAGAAGGTGAATATATGTATAGGTAATATCAGCTCTGATCAAAACTTGTGGAATCTCCTTAGAAAAACACAAAACTTAAGAAAGAAGATGAGATATTCAAGTGGGAATAATAATAAATGGAAATAATAATTTATTAAAAATAAAGAAACCAAAATATTAAAATTTATGAATCTCAAGCATGAAGTTATATAACAATGAAATATGGTGAAATATATTGATGAAAAACATACTACTAAATAAGATGTGATATTTAAGGAAAAATAAAGATGTATTGAGGTTGGAAATACCTTGAAGAATATGTTAGTAAATTTCAATAATTATTTATATGTGAAAATTGAAGCATCTCAAGCTACTATAAGAACTCATCCATAGAATTAGTTGAAATATACTCCCACTAAACATAAAAGTTCATATGAATTTACTGACTATGTTGGTGTAATAATAAATAATAGGAAATCATGGATTGATAAATTTTATGGAAAACACGTCTCATTAGTGGAATCTAAAAATAAATATTATAATAATGATTCCCCATGAAAGGGAGAATTATATACAGAATATCACCAAAATTGTCTCAGAGAAAAACCATGCATATATAGAAGATTGTGGTTTAATATATATTATTAGTGTTTTGGGTTATATAGGCACGGGGAATATAATTACTAGAAAAATATGTATCTCCCTAGGAGTAGGAATAAACTAAGGGGAGAAATAGTGGATGAGAATTAGGTAACTCTCTAAAGTTATAGGATGAATCAAAATAAAACTAATCTAAAGATAAAAATATCTCAAGGGAAAACCAATTTGATTAATTGGAGAAATTTTATAGAAGGCGTGACCAACTGTGTCACTATAATGAAGATTATATGAAAAATATTCCCACACAAATTCCTTATACTAAAAAATAAAAGGAAGCTAGGAACGGGAAAAATAAAAAATGTAAGTGAGAATACTCTAAAAGATAGAAAAATGAAATAAACCATGGATTCTTAAAAGTTTTTTTTCCTCACTTATGATAGGTGATATGAAAATATTTAAAAATATTAAATAAAATATGGGAAGAGCAATCAATTTTGGAAATGATATTTCCTTAAAAATAAGAAGAATTTTTTCAGTTGAAATTAAATCATATAAGGTAATGTCAAATAAATTTTTGTTTGTTGATGGGATTAAACACTACATACTAATTTATAGCTAACATTTTCAATGATGATAAGGAATTTATCTTTAGAAAATATTCATTTATCATTAGATGTTTGGAAAATGTAAAAGTTGTTACTAAAGAAGAATGAAAAAGTTGTAATCTATTCGGGATTAGGGATTATAGTAAATATTTATATTTAAGTAATGAAGATAAAAAACAATTGTACCACCAATGACTGGAAAATATTAGCCAAAAAATTATGATCACAATTTATAAGGAAGATATTGAATGCGACTTACCTCAACTAATGATGAAAGATGATATTATTTTTTTAACATTCCTAAAAGGAAGGATGGTTATTATATGACATAAGAGATTTAAAATGGAATCTACTATACCCCTTGAACTCATACACTCTGATCTATATGGTCCAATGAGACGTCAATCAACAAAGGGTGATTTTAACTTTAGTACTATCATTGTGGAATTCACTCGTATTACTAGTGTAATGTCAATGAAATATAAATCCAAGGTTGTAAGTTTGTTATGATGTTTTATAATGTATATTAGGAAGAGATGGGTGTATATATATTTATGCTAAGAAAAGATAATGGAAAGGAGTATACAAGTAACTATTTGGATTCCTACCTAGATAAACATGGTATTAAACATAAATATAGTTATCCCTAAACTCATCAGCAATATATACAACCAGAAAGGAAAAAATATAAGTATAGTTTAAATTTTAAGATGTATCCTCGCGAAATATAAACATTCAAAATTATTCAGTATAGAAGCTGTAAGTAAAACTTTTCATCTTATAAATATATATTTTTGATTAGAATCAAGAATGACTCTCTCTGAGATGTGGTATAAGAAAAATCCTATAGTAAAATACTTTATTGTTTTTATGAATATATTCTTAATAAAGATACAAAATTTGGATTTAGGAAAGTTTGATGTAAAATTTGGAGAAGGTTTTTTTATGGGTTTTTCATCTAGTGGAAGATGTTATATGTTCTTGAATAAGATAATAGATAATTTTTGGATTTATTTAATATAAAATTTATTGATAATTAGTCTACCTTATCAAAAGATATGGAATATGGTGGGAATGACATAGAAAAATACCAAATGTTGACATCCAAAAAGTTATTGATAAAATAAGATGAATGGTATCCTAATGTTGTACAAGTTGATTTTGATCAGTCCAGAGACAAAGAAATTCTGACTAGAAGAAGACCAAACAATTATGAAATTTACAGAAGAATGTTGATTCTAATAATATTACAGGAAATAAATAAACATTAGTTCCAACTAGATAGGTATTGAGGTTTTAGAATCAAAAGTAACTTATCTCACTAGTGGAACCACATCAATTTCTGAACCAGTTGAGCATAAATCAAATTCAATGAGTTAAGTATGGGATAAAATTGAGAAGAATGACACATAGGATCTTAATGAATGAATTAAAGGAAATAATATTATTGGAATAAAATGGGTATATAGAAATAAACTCAATGGAAAGGAAAGAATTTTGAGAAAAAGTGTGCATTATTTACAAAGGGTCCCCATAGGGGGAATGTGTTGACATTAAAGAAAATTTTTCCTCTTTTGAAAGTCTATAAACAATAAAAAAAAATTAGTTATTACTTATCAGCATACTTACAAATTCTATTATAGATATGTAGATCAAATATTCTTAAAAAGATAAATTGAATAAGTTTATACTAAGAAACCTATTGATAAAATAATTGATAATGATGGAACCATCATGTGTAAACTGGGGAAATATTTATATGGGTTGATGTTGTACCATTGTTCCTAGTATTCAAAACTTTACAGTCTCCTGAAGTAATTAGGATTTTCTAAAGTAAATTTTGATATAAAATTATATGTTAATGGGGTGCTTATAGGTACCCTAATTTCCAATGAATACATTAAAGATATAATTTTTACAGTTGATAGGGATAAATATTGGGTAGAATTTTATGAACAACTAAAATGGAACGTGGATATGTTAGTGATCGGAGAGATGAATTTCATTCTGATATTACAAGTTTAAAAAAAACTTAATATACATATTACTAACACATGAAGAGTGAGGATAGTATTTTTTACATAATTTTGGAATGGAATATTCAATGAATTTTTCTACCCCTATTTATATTAGTATAAGAATAAGTAATTATGAAGCTAAGAAATGTGTATATTTGAAGGAAATCTAGATGTTGACTAGAATTTTTTTATATCTTACTACTTTAAGAATAGAAATTTATTATGTGATAACATTGTGTAAAAGATATCAAAGTTATCCAGATGAATCCAAAATTTTAGAAGTATAGAGAATACTTAGGCCTATTAAAGTAACATATAATTATGACTTACTATATAGAAAAATTGATGATATTTATTTTCTTGGGTTCACTGATGCTGATTCTCCTAGAGATTACAATACTTGATAATTTAAATCAGGAGGAAATTTCTTCTTAGAAGAATGTTTTGTGATCTGGAATAGTATGAAACAAATTTCAGTTACCTTGATTATAATGGAAGTAGAATATGTTTTATCCCCCCAAGTGTGTAAAAAATGATGTGGATGAATGTTTAGCTGGACTATTTGAGGGTAAACTTTAAAACCCATTAAATATTCTTTGTGATAATAAAATTTCTATTTATCTCCATAAAAATCTTGTACAACATTATAGATCAAATAAAATTGATATTAAATGGTATTTCATTAAATATAATTGTATTTATATAGATTTAATTCTTGAGTATATTTCAAGGAAAGATAAAATTGCTTATATTTTCACAGGAGATATTCCAAGGGAAATATTTGAGGAGTTTTGGCTAAAATTTCATGTTCATTATCCACCACTTTTATAAGAAAGTTATTAAGGAATCCACCATATTTATTTGGATTTTATTGAAAAGCGGGAGAAGAGTTTTATCATTATACTCAATCTTTTGTGGATAGGAATCCATTATTATCTTATAAAGGGGGATTAAAAAGGATCTTGAGGGGGATTTTATCAATGTCATGGCCATGAAATTTTGTGTCATTGATGGATTTAATTCCTACAAAAAACATTTCTTAAATAGGTAGTGTTTTGTTTGGAAACGCTTTGATAAAGTTTATAGTTTCATAGATTTAAAAAGGGGGAGTTGTTAAGGATGTTTTTAATAATTACTAATGATGTATTGAAGTTCCTTGGGGTTAATTTTGTAAATATTTTTGTGTTTTTGGTCAATTTATCTTTTTCAATTATTTTTGTCTCAGAAAAATATGATTTGATGATACCTTACTTATGAATTTAGATGATTCTATACTAATCCTCAATGATTCTAATAGTATGATTACTAAAAAAATTTCATAGTGTAAGATTAATTTTTTAGTGAAGATAATTTTAAAAAGTTCAAGTTATGATGTGTTTACAAATATAAAACTTACAATGTTTGAGTTTTGTATGTACAAAGTTAAAGAAACAAAGTTATGAAGTTGTACTAAATCGTTTTATTGAGAAATTTAAAGGTTACCAGATGGATGGTAATGGAATGATCTTACCAAAAAGAGAAAAATGATTAAGTTTTAAATATTACTAATTTTGAAGATATGAAGTCATGATGTTTCCAGTTATATGAAGGTTAACAGATCGATTCCGTAGGACTGAGAAATAATAGACAGAGTCTTTGTACCTCTATTAAAATGTTAAATCTCTAAATTATACCAGATGGATAGGTAAAATTTATTACCAGAATTAGGGAGAGATAGTGATCTATGAAGTTCAAAAGAGTATACATTCACAAAACCATTAAAAACATTTTCAATGTCGTACTAGTAATAGAATTATATGCAGTATAATGGATGATAAAAATTGAATATGATCAGATGGATAAGAATTCGTTGCTCTAATTGTTAACTAACCAACTTCTAAATGTATTTTTATCAGATTTGGGATGATTAGATGGATAGGTTCCAAAGAAATTGATATATCAACACTAACAAACATTTATGAGTCTATCAGAGAGAGGAAACATCTAAAGAGCACCATATTGATAAATCATAAGTTTATTGGACTGAAAATATTTGATGAAGAGTATCAAACAAAAGGTAGACTAATAGAAAAAAATTTGATGGATAACTTCTTATGAATACATTGAACATACATACACCTGATGGAGTTTTTGAGTATCCATACAAAACATTTTAATTTCATTAAATGTGGATATGTTGAGTTGTCTTTCAATATTCATAAATCTAGTAATATTTCATCAATATTTGAATAAGTTTATTGACATCAATATTTAAGGAAATTTTCATGAAAATGTTTTACTCCAAATATCTAGAGTCTTCGAAGGTAATCAAACATAAGTTTTAATTTAGTGTGAGAATTCAAATTGGAGACCATGTTTCCTCTTTGAATTTTTGAGAAATAATACCTATGTGAATGGGTGAAGGGTCATTGATAAGTGTTCATTTATATTATCATAGAGAGGTAGTTTTGAAGGTTTTTCAATGTGGGTATCTATCCAAGTAATCATTTGGTTGAAGTACAAGCTTCTGAATAGAGTTATCAATTAGAGAATCATCGAATAGAGCTTTACTAGACCAACCTATACTAAACTAATTCACATTGGATGCAGGTGCTTTGGATAGAGACATACCGTATGGATAAGTACAATATATATATTATGGAAAATTGTTGTGATATGATTTGAATGTTTTTTTATTATGTTGTATCCATAGTATAAGAAAATTTTGTAACTTGTTCAAGACAGTATAATCACATGTCGAGAGTGTCTCGACCCGTCCCTCGGGGCCTGTGTCGTGACTACCCCAAGCCCGCCTTCCATAGGCTAGGGGATGGAGACTAGCATAAAATGCGTATTCCCTAATACTGGGAAGGCATTGCCTTTATAACCTATAAACACATGCTACCAAACACACAGTAAAGTATGAATGCAAGTCAACTATATAGTAAACAAGTGAGTAAAGTAAGTAAAAAGGGAGAAGAATACAATCCCAAATAGAAAGTACAAGTACAACTGAAATGAAATACAACTTAAGAAAGAGAAAGATATCTATTGGGTCATCCTCCGGGTTTATACCTAAAGGTTAGGTACAGATCGCCTTTTCATAACTTCACATCTGTCCATCTCCTCCACGTATCAACACGTTGTATGGTCCACCTCTAGGCACCGTCCAGTCCTGGTACTCTCAGCCTCAGTCAGCGTTGTCTGTCGTCTGCATCCAACACAACAATGTGTGGGAATAGCCCATGCAGGGGTGAGTATAATGATACTCAGTAGGTACCCCGAGACCCTCAAGGCCTCACTAAAATCCATCAAGGATAAACCACAAAGTATGAAATCAACAGATACCCATGCATAGGTATATTCTCATACACATACCTAAGTTATCAAGTAATCCATATCAATCATGATGAAAACTCAAAAAAACTTACTCAACTCATACCAGGACTTATTTTAGGGGTAGTATCAAGTAACAACCCCAGTCACATTGTCGAAACCTCAGCTGCTAGAGTACTCATCCTCTATCGAGTACAGTGGGCATGCGATGACACCAAGGCGCTTCCCACTAGCCTTATACTACTGAGGTACTCCTCCAGTCGAGTATCGTGGGTCTGCTGTGTCACCAAGGCGCTCCCCACTGTGGGTCTTCCGCGTCATCAAGGCACTCCCCCTCATAGCTTGCTCAAGTACTCCGCCTGTCGAGTACCATGGGTCTGCCGTGACACCAAGGAACTCCCCACTATGGGTCTGCCGCGACACCAAGGCACTCCCCACTAGTCTAGTTGAGTCACTCCGAGTCGAATCGGTCAGCAGTCATCAGGTATCAGCCAACTACTAGGTCTCCACACTATGCTTGCTCGCCTCCGGGAGGATCCGCTCCATGATCAACTGTTCTTCTCTCCAACTTTCACGAAGTCCCATGAGGATGTATCTCAAAGGTTTTCCACGTCATAGGGGTCTCAACGCAATATACGGCATGTCAATCAGAATCTCGGTCTGTGAGTTATTAGCCTTTTAGTCCTAGGGGCCTTATTAGATTCTTGATCGATCCAACCTAACTATTTCCCATCCCAAACTAAAAATCCAGTGGAGTATACTCAAAGGGACCATCTCGCTCCATGATTTCCATCGCCGATAATGGTTCGTAAAATGGACATATAGTGCCAAGGATATGGCCGAAGGAGCATAAATGGGTCATAGTGGGCATGGGTCGACCCGGTTCAGGTTGACCCGACCCAACCCGCTGGGTCAGGCCAGACCCGTGATGCATCCTAGTCTGTTATGAGGTCTGGTAGGCCGCGAGTCCCACGATGGGTCGCAGAGACCGCGGGTGCCTCGGGGTGTGCCGCGAGGGCGTGGGGCCGGTTTGGCTGAGGCTCCACGGGGGTCACTGGGCTGGTTCGGCTAGAGTGATGTGGGGGTGTGGGGATTCTTTGGTCGAGGCGCTGCGGGGCGTGAAGGTGTCTCGGCTCAGCGGCTCGGCATGGCTGTGGTTTCGCGGCGGCACGGAGCGGCAGAGATCGCGGGTGGCAGAGCACCGTTGCCTTTGTCACCTTTCTCCATTTCAAAGAAAACACTAAATAAGAACAGAAGAGGGTTCGGACCATGTTATTTTGGCACACACCCTCCGTGTTTAGAGTGGTAGAAAACGATTCACATTAACGAAGCAATGAACATCAAACCATAATATTCAGCAATTTTTGTTCCCAATCCACGCAAGAAAAGAAGGGAGTTTGTGGAAAGAATTATCAGGAAAATAATCCCCTAACTTGGGTTGATACGTTGATGGAGTCGTAGGGAAGAAGAAGAATCGTTGGGAAAATACAGACGTCGGTTTCGTTGGCTTTTTCCTCAATCATCGGATTTTTTGTCGGTTCGTCGAAGTTGAAGATGTCCTACGTCGGTGAAAGTCTCAAGGAAGAAGGTCAAAGTCGGGGTTGGCGTTCTTCTTTGGTGTTCTTCATTGGAAGAACGTGTTCTTCATTGCAGGTCTTTTCTCCCAAGGCACAACCAAAATAAAATTGTCCAACTGATGTGTTTCCCCCAACTTTAATAGTTGGAAAAATTCAAAATTTCCTAATTAAACTCCTAGATTGGCACAATTAATTAAGGTGGGCTGGCATAATTAATGTGGAGGAAGCTCATGATGCCCCTCCACATTAAATAGAGGGGTTGAGTGGTTTCCTCTCCCCCCATTAATAGGGGACGGGTGGTCCCCGCTCCAAAATTAAATTTGGGCGGTTTTTGAGAACTGGGGTGGTCCCCACCACAATTAAACATGTAGAGGAGGTTTAGTTCTGGTTGAACCCACCTCCCAACACCCACATGGGTGTCGCAAATAAAAAAATGTCACACAATTTTATTTTTATTTTATTCCTTCTCATAATACCTATAAACTAACCTTCACCCTCGACCAACTGTCATCGAGGAGAAAGTCTCTTTAAGTGAAAAGCGGCGTTGCGGGTTCAACGGTACCCTTTGATTTCAATTCTGAGCACCGGTTCAAAAGATAGAAAAACATGCTTGCACATTTACTTAAGGTACATGAACAAAAGTTTGGAAATTCATTCTTGGCACTCCTGTCATCGGAATCATATGCCGTCAATTTTCGTGGACTCATAAAATTCCAATTTATTTTTAAAAAAATTACATGGAAATTCTGGTTCTTTACAATTTCCCCACCTCATGCTTTACGTCCCCATAATCCAAAACTCGAACTAAAAGAAAAAGTGGTGGTATTGAGCATGCATCTGAGCCTCTCGCTCCCATGTGCTCTCTTGGAGGTTCCCGTGATGCCAGGGATGCACAGTAGAGGTATCGACCATCCACGAAGGACCTGCTTCTGTTGATCGTCAATATCTACTGGAACCTTCTTAAAATTCTCCCCAATTTTGAGGTCCAGCTCGCCATGGTCGATGATGTGAGAAGGGTCGTGCACGTATCTCCTTAGCTAGGATACGTGGAAGACATCGTGCACCCGATGCAACGTAGGTGGAAGAGCTAAGCGGTATGCCACCTCGCAAACTCTGTTGAGGACCTAAAAAGGTCTGATGAATCTTTGAGATAACTTTCCACCTCGGCCTAATCTCCGCAAACCTCGTCGAGTTGAGACCCATAGAAAGATGTGGTCACCATCCTCGAACTCCAGAGGTCTTCATCTCCTGACATCATATGACTTCTTTCTGCTCTGTGCAGTCTTCATCCGCTCCTGGATAATCTGCACCTTCTCTGTCATAGCCCATACCATCTCTGGTCCCACTAGTGCTGACTCCCCTAGGTCAATCTAGCACAAATGTGATCTGCAAGTCCACTCGTACAATTCCTCGATAGGTTTCATCCCTATGGTGGAGTGATAACTATTTTTGTATGCAAACTTCAACAAAGGCAAGTGATCCTCCCAGCTGCGACCGAAGTCGAGGACACAAGCACGTAGCATGTCCTCGAGGGTCTGAATGGTCCGCTCAGTCTGACCATCCATCTGCGGATGGAAGGTAGTGCTCAAATGAAGCTGCATCCCAAAAGCCTCCTGTAACCCCTTCCATAGTCAGGAAGTAAAACGTGTGTCACGATCGGAGACTATCATCGAAGGTACTCTATGTACTCACAAAATCTCTTTCACATAGAGGCATCCCAAGATCTCTACTAAACCCTACTCTCAAATCGATAGTAAGTGGGCCGACTTGGTGAGTCGGTCGACGATCACGCAGATAGAGTCATGTCCCCTGGATGTGTGTGGAAGTCCTGTCATGAAGTCCATGGATATCCCATACCACTTCCACTCTGGAACCTCTAAAGGATAGACCAAGCCTACTGGAACCTGATGCTCCGTCCTCACTTGCTGAAAAGTGAGGCATCAAGAGACAAACTCTACTACTGCCTTCTTCATTCCAGACCCCCAGTGTTATCGTCGGATATCCTGGTATATCTTTGTTACTTCTAGATGTAACACTAGAGGGGATGTGTGGAACTCCCCCAACACTTCCTCCTGATGTGACATTGGTACCATGGTACATCCTCTATAGAGGATGATGTTCTCCCCACCTTCAGAAAATACATCAGGTGCCTACCCTGTGGATATCTGACCATGTCAAGCCTCGCAGTCAGCGTCCCCACGTCGTGCCTCCCTGACTTGCTGAAGAAGTGGGGGATTGACTGTAAGAGACTCTAGAAAGGCTGCTATGTCTCTATCCACAAAAGATATCTTCAAAGCGGCCATCTTCTCTATTGCCTCACCTAACAGTTGTATACCAAACGTCCTGCTAAGTCCATCTGCTACAACATTCCCTTTACTAGGAGTATAGACTATCTCGATGTCATAGTCCTGGAGGAACTCAAGACAACATCGTTGTCTCAGGTTCAGGTCCTTTTGAGAGAAGATATACCTGAAACTCTTGTGATCGGAGTACATAGTAAAACATTCACCCATCAGATAGTGCCACCACATCTTCATGTCGAAGACCACTGCTGCTAAATCTAGGTCATGGGTACCATAGTTCTGCTCATGTTTTCTCAGATGTAAAGAACTATAGAAAATCAATGATCACTCTTACATTAAGACACATCTGAGTCCGGTCCCTGATGTGTCACAGTAGACTACGTACCCTACTCCCACCTCTAGAAGCCTCGAGAGAGGGGCACTAGTCAGCCTCTGCCTTATCTCCTGAAAAGTCTTCTGGAATCTCTTTGACCACACGAAGGGTTTCCCCTTCTTCATCAATGCTGAATGTGGTTCTGAAACTCTAGATAAGTCTGGAACAAACCTCTGGTAATATCCATCCAAAACCAGGCAACTTTAAACCTTCTTCACACTCATGGGTGGCTCCCAAGCAAGTACCGCCTCAATCTTCTCTAGATCTACTGCAACTCTACCCTCTGATATGAAATTTCCTAGAAAGTGAACCTCATGAATCCAGAACTGGAATTTCGAGATCTTAACATAAATCTGGTGCTCTCATAGTGTTTCGAGTACTACCTGAAAATTATAAGCATGCTCCTCCTCAGTAGTCGATTACATCAGAATGTCTTCGATGAAGACCACTACAAAGATATCAAGGTATGGATGAAAGATCATGTTCATGAGTCCCATGAACACTGATAGAGCTTTGGTTACACCGAATGGCATAACAAAGAACTTGTTTTGGTCGTACCGACATTTGAAGGTCGTCTTCTACGCATCCTTGTCTCGATCTTTAAGCTGGTGATAGCTTGACCTGAGGTCTATCTTCGAGAATCATCGTTCTCCCTTCAGCTGATCAAAGAGGGCATAAATCCTCAGGAGTGGGTACTTGTTCTTCATGGTCACCTGGTTCAGGTGTTGATAGTCAACACAAAGTCTCAATCTCCCATTCGCCTTTTTGGCGAACAAAATCAGAGCTTTCCAAGGTGAAAAACTGGGTTGGATGAATCCCTTCCCCTGCAAGTCCTCTAGCTGTACCCACAGCTCACGAAGCTCCACGAGAGCCATCCAATATGCTGGTGTAGATATCGGTGTTGTCCTAGGGTACAATTCAATGTAAAATTCCACCTATCTATGTGGAGGTAGACCCAGAACATCATCAGGAAAAACATCCTCATACTGGTCCACCAATACATGATAGCTCAAAATCTTCACATCAACAGCTCTGAGGATAAGGCTAGCCAACTGATGAGTGATTGTCTGCACCCTCCTCTGGGTAAATCCATCATGTGCTTCAAATTCTCCCTTCTTGCCAGTGAAGGTAAACCTGGTCTCATCCATGTGGAAACACTGCACTTTGCGCCTAAAACAGTCAATCTGAGCATGGACTATAGATAACATGTCCATACCCAAGATAACGTCTTAAGGCCTCTACACCGCTACTATGAGATCCGACCCAAAGCTCTCACCTCCTAGAGTAATCTCACACTACTGGAAACAGTGTGTAATCATCAAATATGCTTTCTTATGAGTCTCTAGACATAAGGATCGAACCAATGGCTCTGCTGCAATCTCCATGCTCCGAACAAGGGAAGTGGCAATGAAAGAATGACTGGAACCTGTCTCTATAAATACTGAAGTTATGGTGGAGTAGACACAGATCAAACCTCGTATAATCTCAGAAGCGCCGTGATCGTAGGCCTCAACTTCCTGGAGATGAGATCTACTCTGTCCACCTCCTCCTTGCAGTCGGGGTGGACCTTCTGGGGGTGGTGGCGGTAATATCTCAAATTGTCACCCACCGCCAGCTGCATGACCAGCTCCTTTGCCACGTCTACCTGCTCCATGTGGAACACCTCGATTGAACCTCTGTCTCTGCATAGGTGGTCCCTCAACCATCTGTTGATCATCTATACCACGGGTTGGACAGTCACGAGCCATGTGACCATGCCCACCGCATGTGAAACATTTCCCACTCCTGACATGTATGTCTCTGTGTAACACCCCAAGCTTCTACGGTACGTTTCCCTTCGAATAATGCGATAGCGTGTGTTGTACGCAACCTCGAGTTCTAACACACACCACAACTAATTAAACTAGCCGTTGTGAATAGTAATACCTACTTTTTGAAATCATATATATTTTATTTTTCAAAATGGACTTCATTTTTGGATTCGGAATATCAAAATTAGCCTAGGGTTAAATTTTGGTACATTTCGGATAACTTTCATATTTTGATGAATAGTGAAAATTACTAAATTTTAATTAAAAACAACTTTTTTAATCAAAATAATTAATAGTGATAAATTGTGAATTTGAGTGGTTTTAAAGTATTTTTAGAATATATTTTTACCATTTAATATAATGTTGGTCATTGGACATAAGTTTACAATTAAACCGAACATAAACAAGTGTCAATCTTTTGATAGTTATTACCTCTTAAAAACACGCTTTTTGTTTTGACAGCGGGAATTAATTTTAAATTAATTTCTGCCACTTCTGTGTTTTGAATTTATGAAAATGGATTCCATATTTGGAATCAGGATTTCCAAATTATGTAAATAGGTAACTTTTATTTTTACACATTTTGAATAATTACTGCGGTAAATATTTTATTTACCATGGTTAAAGGGTAAATCCGGTAAATAAGGGTTAAAAAAATAATATCATAATAATACTAAATTACCCTAAAACGTGTCTTAACCCTATTGGTTGATACATGGTCGACCATGGGAATCTTTGGGTCTATTTTGGGACCCCATGGATCCACTTGTAAGTGATAATGACACATTATATTAATAAAACTTAAATAAAAATAAAAATGGCATAAGCTTACATCTTTTAGAAGAACAATTTTTACATAGGGTTATACATGTTGGATTTTCGATTATAAATATTCATTAGAAAGATAAAAAGATTTCATACATAATGATATTTTATTTATAATTTTTAGACATTAAATAAGTTATTTTATTTATGACACAATGATGATGCAGTAATTACTATAATAGTGAAAAATTAAAATAATTGATATTATAAATACCCAAATAATTATAATATGAAACTTTTAATGAATTAACATAATTTTCTAGGATAATATGATATATTAGGATTGATTTAATGGACTTTTTTCGAAGTAATAAATCTGTTATGAGTTTCACAAAAATCAACTATTGAATAGTGTCAAAATTGACATAAAAGAGTTCTTAAAACAAATATTATATTATTAATTGATATTAAATTCCTAAAAATCTAAGGTTCGGCCAAGAGACTTATATTATGATAGGTTAATCATTAATGGACCACTTGGGGGTCGCTTGGATGTATATAGTAAGTTTATTAACCATATTATATAAAAATACAAAGAGACATTGTAAAAGTGAAACTAATTAACTTAGAGTTAATACTTAAAGATAAGGTTAATATAAGTACCCAAACCTGTCTAAATTCTATTGGATGAGTTGTTTTCTACCTATCCCTACCTCATCCTTTGAATAGTCAACTTTGGAGCCTTTGGAAACCGAATATGAATTTATTATAAATTAATATTTCTAGCTTTTCCAAAGGTGCCCCTCACCCCTCTTATAAAAGGGCACTCCTCCTTCTCATTTCTTCACACCTTCAAAGCCTTTTGGTTCGGCCAAACTCTGCCCAAATACTCTCCCAACATCCCTCAATACAACCTAGAGGCCTTATTTTGATCAGAAAGCCAACCTAAGGATCCCTTTTGATCAAATCAAAAGGAAGAACCCGAAGAAGAGGTAATGATTTCACCACCCTTCTCCAAGTTCATTTCTTCTTCCACTTCTTCTTCCTTTGTTCTTACCATTCTAAAATAATAACTCCAGTATCTCACATATACTGTGATGTTATTATAAATATGGTACAATCATATTCAGTATTCTATCCACCCTTTGAATAACATGTCACCATAAGTGCGTACGTACGGCTTACCGTCTCCACGTCGTGGTGTAATTGTTATTCAATATAATATTATTTGGATGGGTATAATAATGATGTGTAACTCATGTAAATAATAAATATAACATGTTAATGATTCTGTATATATGATATACCATCCATTTATATATTATTTTAATATCAAAAGAATGATATTGTCGCTCGTGCGTACGTACGGACTACCGTCTCCACGAACGCGATGAGATTCATTCTCCATCGTATCCATTCAAGTATAATTATCATTTGATGATTTAAAAATGATTTTTAAGGACTGGATATCATTCTGGATATGAATAAGATACAACAAACATGACTTATGTAACAAAACATATAAAAGAAAATGAGTAAGTTAACACCCGAAACGACGATAATTCTAAGATATTATTAACAAATCAATGTTAAAAGATCATATATGATATCATATTAAGATATATGATTCTTGTATAATTTAATAACAATTATTTCACCATTATACAGGAGGTTAACCTACCCCAACCAAGGAAAAGTACAAGGTAAGGGTTATTTCACAATCTCTTCATTATTCGAGGTTGTTTATACGTAATAATCTACTGGGATCTCTTTATCATCCACATCCATGTTTCTTAAAAATGTATTTCAAAACATTTTTACTATTTACAAGAATATGGATTAAAGTCATTTATACCCTTGTTTGACTTTTTATTAGAGGTTTATAAAGGAATCTTTCCGTCGTTTTCAAAACAAGGTCCTTTTTAACCTTTTCGACAGAATTGAGGTAAGAATGTTTTTTTTTAACTTATACGGAGGGTGCGGTTATTTTCCGCCGTTATAAAATCGTCGAAGCTTTCCATACAAGCTTATAAGAATATTTTCAAAGAAAATGTTTTATTTTATATGGATCTTAAATGACTTCAAAATAAAAAGAGATATTTCTTTAAAAAGAATTTTGATTTCATCTATGTCAACATCCTTTGATGGATTTTACGCTTATTTGAAGTTGATTTATTGTAATACAAAGCTTCTATATTGTATTGAAGGTTTTGTGATATGTTTGACTGTGGATGTGCTATTTTTATACCATTCATAGTTTATGGTGAAATTATTGACATTTCGTATGCTAGTTTTAATACGAATGTTTATGTTATGTTTAAACCTTTTCATATGGGAATGCATTGGACTTAGTAAGTGACGGGTGGAGCCCGCTATAGCTCCTCGATGCATCGGTAGGTCTCATGAGACAAACTAGTGTCTTGGCACAAGGCCTTGACAAAATCTTATTTGTAGTCTTGGCACGAGGCCTTGACTATGTGGTTATGATAGTCTGGCATTATGCATTCCAACATTATGAAAGTGGTTATTGATTTTTGCATGTGATTATTCGATTAGTAGAATATCCATGTGAATAAGTAAATGGCATTATTTCATTTTATTTATGCCATACCATGTTGAAAGTTCATATTTAAAAGGCTTTTGTTTTAGTTATACATTTCCTTAAATGTTTATTCTTATTTATGAAAGTTTCCGCTATATTGTTATCCTTACTGGGCATTTGAGCTCACCCCTTTTCTATGTTTTATTTTTCCCAGGAAGTGAAGATGTATGTTATGAATGACCTGCAGGGATATTATGAGGGGATTATAGTGTGGACTGTGGAAATATTATGTTGTTGTAGTAGTTTTTCATTTTATTATGTAATGTAAAACTTATGAATATATCTAGTGTTTCCAAGGCTACTAAACCAATCGGTCTTTCGAGATTTGATCTTTATTGTGATCATGCCAATGTTACGAAGTAATGCACCGACTCGGGGTAGCTGGGGTCGGGGCGTTACAGTTGGTATCAGAGGAAGTTTAGTACAAACCTTGGAAGCTAGATTTAGATAAACTCTGATTAGAGCACGTAGACCTAAGATGAACTTTGAGGATTAGTATAGAAGAACTTCCTAGAATTTTGGTATTGTAGAGATTTTGTGAGTTTTCCGAGCAATACATCCCTGTCTGGATACGAGCAGGTAGAGGCAGCTCTGGCACAGATGTACCTAGGGGTAAAACCCGAAAACACCGCTTTGAGCTAGACTCGAACGGGAACTGGTGCACGACAACGGGCCTTGCTGCACTCTTGGTTACGACACTCCCGGGGGATATGCTTAGGATAACTCTCATTTTCTTTACAAATCATTATGAAGGGTTTATGAGTATATACTTCCTCAAAGAAAACATTTTTATGATTATGGATTATATCCATAAATAGTTCAATTTATGTTAAGTGTTTTATAAGTATGGGATTATGTATTTTGATTCATAAACTGATCTAGTTTATGCCATTGTTTAGAAATGGCGCCTAGTGGAAGAAATGGAAACTGTATCAATGCGCGCACTCCATGTAGAGATTGCCCTCCTGCTCAAGATAATTATAGTGGGGCTGGTGATGCAACTGGTGCCGATCAGCTAATCACCATACTGGGACAACTTACTCAGGTTATGAATAATAACCTTACCCGTATGGAGCACCCTGATCCGCAGCGTGGAGGATCAATGTTAGATCGATTCATGAGGCAACAACCACCAACGTTCAATGGGAGTAAAAATCCCTTAGTAGCTGAGCAATGGATAAATTCCCTAGAGAAAATATTTCAGGCTTTGGGGAGCAGTGAAAGGGAGAAAGTTATCATGGCAGTTTACCGCCTCACTGGAGATGCTGATCAATGGTGGTCATTGATTCAAAACATGAAGGAAGATGATGAAGTATCAAATATGGAATGGAGGGAGTTCAAAGATCTGTTTTTAGAAAAATACTTCCCTCGCGACCATCGAGCAGATATGGAAAAGCAATTTCTAAGTCTGAGACAGAAGGAGGATGAGAATGTCGCAAAGTATGAGGCTAACTTTACAAGGTTAGCGAGGTATGCTGGAGATTATATACGCAACCCAAGAAGTAAGATTGATCGTTTCTTTGATGGGTTAAAACCATTTCTCCGTCGAGCATTAGTCTCACAATCCTTTTCATCGTACGAAGACATTGTCTCATGTGCCATCAAGACCGAAAAGGAATTCTCTAAGTCTTATGACTTTAAAGCAAAGCAAGAGAAGAAGAGACCTGCTGAACAATCTGGGAATGGAAATAAGGAGAAGAAGGGAAAGGTTGAATATCCATCCTGTGGTAAATGCGGGAAGAAACACCCTGGTACTTGCTTGAAGGGAATGGGAGTCTGTTACAAGTGTGGTGAAAAAGTCCACCAAGCTCATAATTGCAAGGGGAAGAAGGAAGCTACCAACGTTCAGTGCTACAATTGTAGGGAGATGGGGCATTATGCAAATTCATGTCCTAAGCGTCAGGAGAACTTACCTCAGAAAAGGCCAAGGGATCAAGGCCAGGCATATGCTATCACTACTGATGAGGTAGAAGCTCCGAAAGACGTGGTGGCAGGTAATTTAATGGTTTCCTCAAGTTTAGCAAATGCATTATTTGATTCTGGATCATCGCATTGTTTCATATCTTCCCAGTTTGCTAAGAAAATTAGATATTTCCAATTTGATTTAATAAGGGAGTTGTCAGTTAAAACTCCTAAGGGGAGTATCATTGCAACAAAGTTTTGTGAATCAGTCCCCATTAGAGCACATAAATTTTCTTTATCTGCTGATTTCATCGTCATACCTATGATTGAGTTTGATATAATCCTCGGTATGGACTGGCTTTCGGACTATGATGCGAAGATTTATTGTAAGAAGAAAGAGGTTACGATTCTTGATGATAATGATAAGGAGCACCTTATTTTTAGAGCAGAATCGTCACCACCTAATTCTTATTTAGATCCACCCCCAGTAGCTCAACTTAATTCAATTATTGGGGAGGAAGAGAATGAAATAACTGTCGGTGAGGAAAGGAATGTTCAAATAGAGGATGTACCTGTTGTGAAAGAATTTGTAGATGTATTTCCGGAAGATTTACCTGGACATCCTCCAGAACGAGAAGTTCAGTTTTCTATTGATTTGATTCCTGGATCAAGGCCTATATCGAAGACCCCTTATAGAATGGCTACTGTAGAATTAGTCGAACTAAAGAAACAACTAGAGGAACTGAGTAATAAGGGATTTATTCGCCCTAGTGTTTCTCCATGGGGATCCCCTGTTCTTTTTGTTAAAAAGAAAGATGGATCTATGAGGTTATGTATCGACTATAGGGAGATCAATGCTATAACGATAAAGAACAAGTATCCCCTACCTCGTATTGATGATTTATTTGACCAACTGCATGGAGCTCAATACTTTTCAAAGATTGACCTTCGATCTGGATACCATCAGTTGTGTGTGAATAAGGAAGACATTCCGAAAACAGCATTTCGAACCAGGTACGGGCATTACGAGTTTACTGTAATTCCGTTTGGATTGACTAATGCACCCTCTGTATTCATGGATCTAATGAATAGAGTTTTCAAGGAGTATCTCGATGAATTTGTGGTGGTATTTATTGATGATATCTTGGTATACTCCAAAACCTACGAAGATCATGAAAATCACTTGCGCATTATCTTGAAGACTCTAAGGAGGCATGAATTATATGGGAAGTTTAGCAAGTGTGAATTCTGGCTTCAGGAGATTTCTTTTCTTGGCCATATTGTCTCTAAAGATAGAATCTATGTTGATCCTTCTAAGACCAAGGCAATCCAAGAATGGCCAGAACCTACGAGTATAACTGAGGTACGTAGTTTTATTGGTTTGGCAGGTTATTATCGACGTTTCGTCCAGAATTTTGCCCGATTGGCTAACCCATTAACGAAGCTCACACGTAAAGGGGTTAAATTTGTTTGGACAAAAGAGTGTGAAGAATGTTTCGAAGAACTGAAGAGAAGATTAGTCAATGCTCCTATATTGACTCTACCATCGGGGAATGATGGGTTCGTTATTTATAGTGATGCATCAAAGAAGGGACTTGGCTGTGTCCTTATGCAGAATGATAGAGTTATTGCCTATGCATCACGACAGTTAAAAATTCATGAACAAAACTATCCTACTCCTGATCTTGAGTTAGCAGCTGTGATCTTTGCTTTGAAGATATGGAGGCACTACCTCTATGGGGAAAAATGTGAGATTTATACTGATCACAAGAGTTTGAAGTATATTTTCTCACAAAAATAACTCAACATGAGGCAAAGGAGATGGCTTGAATTACTCAAGGATTATGATTGTACGATACACTACCACCCAGGGAAGGCAAACAAGGTGGCAGATTCTTTGAGTAGAAAAGACCATGGAGTTTTGAACAATATGAGAATTGAAAGGGATCCAATTTTTATGGATCTAGTGAAGATGGACATGGGAATAACTAGGGAAGGTGAAACATCAATGCTTTTTAAAATGGTTGCCAAACCATCTTTACTAGAAAGGATTAAGAGTTCTCAGACCGATGATGAAGAATTCCAAAAGAAGATTAAAGCTGTGAATGATGGGAGATGGAGAGACTTTGTGTATGAAGATGGAATTTTGAAATTCGGGAAGAGACTTTGTGTTCCCAATATACCTGATCTAAAAAGGGAATTGCTGGATGATTCTCATAGTTCCAATTTCTCTATACACCCTGGGAGCACCAAAATGTATAGAGATTTGAAGGAACATTTTTGGTGGTACAACATGAAGAGGGAGATTGCTGATTTTGTGTCAAGATGTATGGTTTGTCAACAAGTGAAAGCTGGAAGGCAACACCCTGGAGGAGTCATGCAACCTCTTCCCATACCGGAGTGGAAATGGGACAATGTTACGATGGACTTTGTCATGGGGCTACCGAAGACTCCTAGAAGGAACGATGCAATATGGGTTATTGTTGATCGTCTTACCAAGTCAGCACATTTTCTTGCTATAAGAGAAGATCTACCCCTGGAACATCTAGCAAGACTATACATTAATGAAGTTGTGAGACTTCATGGAGTACCCCTATCGATTGTTTCTGATCGTGATCCCCGTTTTACTTCAAGATTTTGGAAAAGTCTTCAGAAATCCCTGGATACTGAACTTCATTTGAGCACTGCTTACCACCCTCAGACAGATGGACAATCATAACGGACTATTCAAACCTTAGAAGACATGTTGAGATCTTGCTCACTTGACTTTCAGGGTATGTGGGATCAATATTTACCTTTGGTTGAATTTTCCTATAACAATAGCTTCCATTCGAGTATTCAGATGGCACCATATGAAGCGTTATACGGAAAGAGATGTCGTACACCAACCTGTTGGGATGACGTTGGTGAAAGAAAACTTGTAGGCCCAGAACTGGTGGAGGAAACGGTGGAAAAGGTGAAGGTAATCCAAAATCACATCAAAGCAGCTCAAAGTAGGCAGAAGAGCTATGCCGATAATCGAAGGAAGGATTTGGAATTTCAAGTCGGTGATCATGTTTTCCTGAAGGTATCTCCGTGGAAGGGAGTCATACGTTTTGGTAAGAAAGGTAAATTGAGTCCCAGGTACATTGGACCTTTCGAAATTCTAGAACGAATTGGGGTTGTAGCTTACCGATTGGCAATGCCGCCAAGTCTCTCCAAAGTTCACGATGTGTTCCACGTATCTCTATTGAGGAAATACATGCCTGATCCAACGCATGTACTCACCTATGAAGAATTAGAACTGGAACCCAATCTGTCTTATTGCGAAGAGCCCGTCAAGATTCTTGATACGAGAGAACAAGTGCTGAGAAACCGGACGACGCGTCTGGTAAAAGTTTTGTGGAGAAACCATAAGATGGAAGAGGCAACGTGGGAACCTGAGGAACTTATGATGAAGAACCACCCGAGTCTTTTTATGCAGTAATACCCTAGAAATTGCGAGGACGCAATTATTTGAAGTAGGGGAGAATGTAACACCCCAGGCTTCTACGGTACGTTTCCCTTCGAATAATGTGATACCGTGTGTTGTACGCAACCTCGAGTTCTAACACACACCACAACTAATTAAACTAGCCGTTGTGAATAGTAATACCTACTTTTTGAAATCATATATATTTTATATTTCAAAATGGACTTCATTTTTGGATTCGGAATATCAAAATTAGCCTAGGGTGAAATTTTGGTACATTTCGGATAATTTTCATATTTTGATGAATAGTGAAAATTACTAAATTTTAATTAAAAACAACTTTTTTAATCAAAATAATTAATAGTGATAAATTGTGAATTTGAGTGGTTTTAAAGTATTTTTAGAATATATTTTTACCATTTAATATAATGTTGGTCATTGGACATAAGTTTACAATTAAACCGAACATAAACAAGTGTCAATATTTTGATAGTTATTACCTCTTAAAAACACGCTTTTTGTTTTGACAGCGGGAATTAATTTGAAATTAATTTCTGCCACTTCTGTGTTTTGAATTTAGGAAAATGGATTCCATATTTGGAATCAGGATGTCCAAATTATGTAAATAGGTAACTTTTATTTTTACACATTTTGAATAATTACTGCGGTAAATATTTTATTTACCATGGTTAAAGGGTAAATCCGGTAAATAAGGGTTAAAAAAATAATATTATAATAATACTAAATTACCCTAAAACGTGTCTTAACCCTATTTGTTGATACATGGTCGACCATGGGAATCTTTGGGTCTATTTTGGGACCCCATGGATCCACTTGTAAGTGATAATGACACATTATATTAATAAAACTTAAATAAAAATAAAAATGGCATAAGCTTACATCTTTTAGAAGAACAATTTTTACATAGGGTTATACATGTTGGATTTTCGATTATAAATATTCATTAGAAAGATAAAGAGATTTCCTACATAATGATATTTTATTTATAATTTGTAGACATTAAATAAGTTATTTTATTTATGACACAATGATGATGCAGTAATTACTATAATAGTGAAAAATTAAAATAATTGATATTATAAATACCCAAATAAATATAATATGAAACTTTTAATGAATTAAAATAATTTTCTAGGATAATATGATATATTAGGATTGATTTAATTTACGTTTTTCGAAGTAATAAATCTGTTATGAGTTTCACAAAAATAAACTATTGAATAGTGTCAAAATTGACATAAAAGAGTTCTTAAAACAAATATTATATTATTAATTGATATTAAATTCCTAAAAATCTAAGGTTCGGCCAAGAGACTTATATTATGATAGGTTAATCATTAATGGACCACTTGGGGGTCGCGTGGATGTATATAGTAAGTTTATTAACCATATTATATAAAAATACAAAGAGACATTGTAAAAGTGAATCTAATTAACTTAGAGTTAATACTTAAAGATAAGGTTAATATAAGTACCCAAACCTGTCTAAATTCTATTTGATGAGTTGTTTTCGACCTATCCCTACCTAATCCTTTGAATAGTCAACTTTGGAGCCTTTGGAAACCGAATATGAATTTATTATAAATTAATATTTCTAGCTTTTCCAAAGGTGCCCCTCACCCCTCTTATAAAAGGGCACTCCTCCTTCTCATTTCTTCACACCTTCAAAGCCTTTTGGTTCGGCCAAACTCTGCCCAAATACTCTCCCAACATCCCTCAATACAACCTAGAGGCCTTAGTTTGATCAGAAAGCCAACCTAAGGAGCCCTTTTGATCAAATCAAAAGGAAGAACCCGAAGAAGAGGTAATGATTTCACCACCCTTCTCCAAGTTCATTTCTTCTTCCACTTCTTCTTCCTTTGTTCTTACCATTCTAAAATAATAACTCCAGTATCTCACATATACTGTGATGTTATTATAAATATGGTACAATCATATTCCGTATTCTATCCACCCTTTGAATAACATGTCACCATACGTGCGTACGTACGGCTTACCGTCTCCACGTCGTGGTGTAATTGTTATTCAATATAATATTATTTGGATGGGTATAATAATGATGTGTAACTCATGTAAATAATAAATATAACATGTTAATGATTCTGTATATATGATATACCATCCATTTATATATTATTTTAATATCAAAAGAATGATATTGTCGCTCGTGCGTACGTACGGACTACCGTCTCCACGAACGCGATGAGATTCATTCTCCATCGTATCCATTCAAGTATAATTATCATTTTATGATTTAAAAATGATGTTTAAGGACTGGATATCATTCTGGATATGAATAAGATACAACAAACATGACTTAGGTAACAAAACATATAAAAGAAAATGAGTAAGTTAACACCCGAAACGACGATAATTCTAAGATATTATTAACAAATCAATGTTAAAAGATCATATATGATATCATATTAAGATATATGATTCTTGTATAATTTAATAACAATTATTTCACCATTATACAGGAGGTTAACCTACCCCAACCAAGGAAAAGTACAAGGTAAGGGTTATTTCACAATCTCTTCATTATTCGAGGTTGTTTATACGTAATAATCTACTGGGATCTCTTTATCATCCACATCCATGTTTCTTAAAAATGTATTTCAAAACATTTTTACTATTTACAAGAATATGGGTTAAAGTCATTTATACCCTTGTTTGACTTTTTATTAGAGGTTTATAAAGGAATATTTCCGTCGTTTTCAAAACAAGGTCCTTTTTAACCTTTTCGACAGAATTGAGGTAAGAATGTTTTTTTTAACTTATACGGCGGGTGCGGTTATTTTCCGCCGTTATAAAATCTTCGAAGCTTTCCATACAAGCTTATAAGAATATTTTCAAAGAAAATGTTTTATTTTATATGGATCTTAAATGATTTCAAAATAAAAAGAGATATTTCTTTAAAAAAAAATTTGATTTCATCTATGTCAACATCCTTTGATGGATTTTACGCTTATTTGAAGTTGATTTATTGTAATACAAAGCTTCTATATTGTATTGAAGGTTTTGTGATATGTTTGACTGTGGATGTGCTATTTTTATACCATTCATAGTTTATGGTGAAATTATTGACATTTCGTATGCTAGTTTTAATACGAATGTTTATGTTATGTTTAAACCTTTTCATATGGGAATGCATTGGACTTAGTAAGTGACGGGTGGAGCCCGCTATAGCTCCTAGATGCATCGGTAGGTCTCATGAGACAAACTAGTGTCTTGGCACAAGGCCTTGACAAAATCTTATTTGTAGTCTTGGCACGAGGCCTTGACTATGTGGTTATGATAGTCTGGCATTATGCATTCCAACATTATGAAAGTGGTTATTGATTTTTGCATGTGATTATTCGATTAGTAGAATATCCATGTGAATAAGTAAATGGCATTATTTCATTTTATTTATGCCATACCATGTTGAAGGTTCATATTTAAAAGGCTTTTGTTTTAGTTATACATTGCCTTAAATGTTTATTCTTATTTATGAAAGTTTCCGCTATATTGTTATCCTTAATGGGCATTTGAGCTCACCCCTTTTCTATGTTTTATTTTTCCCAGGAAGTGAAGATGTATGTTATGAATGACCTGCAGGGATATTATGAGGGGATTATAGTGTGGACTGTGGAAATATTATGTTGTTGTAGTAGTTTTTCATTTTATGATGTAATGTAAAACTTATGAATATATCTAGTGTTTCCAAGGCTACTAAACCAATCGGTCTTTCGAGATTTGATCTTTATTGTGATCATGCCAATGTTACGATGTAATGCACCGACTCTGGGTAGCTGGGGTCGGGGCGTTACACTCTGCCTTGGGTGCCCTGCAAAACCGAATCTAAATCATGTGGTCCTCCACCTGTAGGTTTGGTCCTATTGGACCTCTGCGATGTCTATCTGCTTCCAGCTATAGAAGACTCTGCTACGTGATGACTGGTAGTGGGTCTCGCTGCTAGAGACTGCCCAGCAAATAAACTCTCCACCAAGAGGGCTCTCTCTAACACCCCTGACTGTGTCGGGATACTGAGTGAGATCGCCGAATCCCTGATCTTCCGCCTGAGTCCCCGCTCGATGGTCCAGGCCTTGAAGAATGGGTCTCACACCCTATCATTGGAGTAACATGTGAGGCACAGTCATGTTGCCCTGCTGTAGATGAAGTAGCACCTGAATGCGCACTGCGCGAAGAGTTGATGGAACAAACTCTGCCCATAACAGGCTCTCGAATACTACCCATAGAAGCGTCACCTCATCATGAACTTGGAGCATCAAGCTCCACCATCTTCCTACTTTTCCCTGTATAAGGCTATCGGTAAGGATCACCATGAGATCGGATGGTGTCCCTATGAGTCGGAAGACCGTCACCACAGCCTCCAGCCAATCCTCAGCCGCTTGTGGGTCTGTCTCTCCCCTGAACCCAGTTGGCCTCTGGCGCTGGAACTTGTGCAACGCACACAAGTGGCATTTACTCTCTGCTACTGGGGTTGGTGGCATTGGGGGCCCAACGGGTAATAGTACTGCTGGTACCTCCACTGGAAGAGGTCCCTACACCATGGCCTCGTCGCTCGGTGGGCTATTAGTGCATACAACATTTGGACCTCTAACTGGTTGTCTGTGTAGAGGCATCCTGAAAAGAAACAAGTGTGCCACGGTCAAAAGGTTATACCTAGTGAGCTGAAAGTTATACCTGGTGAGCTGACTCAAAATATCTCAAACAAATCTTTTCAAAACACACACGCAATCAGTGTTTTCGTTCCCTGAGTTGGAAATCAGAAGTCATGGTCCTGGTGTATGGATACTTCGGCCACCGCACCAACACTGGACTCCCTGAACTGAAAACGGCACACACCACACTTAATACTATTGCTTCATAGAAAAGATCTATGTCCTATGTTCTATGGTAGAACCGACTCTTCTGATACTAATTTGTCATGACCGTTCCCCAGGGGCCCGTTTCATGACTACCCCAAGCCCGCCTTCCATAGGCTAGGGGCTGGCAACTAGTACCAAATGTGTATTCCCTAAAACTGGGAAGGGATTGCTTTTATAACCTGTAAACACACGCTACCAAACACAAATCAAAGTACAAAACCAAGGAAAATTTATAGTAAACAAGTGAGTACAGTAAGTAAAAAGGGGCCAGAATTCAATCCCAACTAGAAATTACAAGTAAAACTGAAATGAAATACAACTTAACAAAGAGAAAGGCAACTACTGGGTTGTCCTACGGGTTCCAACCTGAATGGTAGGTACATATTGCCTTCTTAGCACTCCATGTTTTTTCGTATCCTCCATGTATCGACACACAGTATGGTCCACCTCTAGGCACCATCCAGTCCTGGTACTCTCAGCCTCAGTCAGTTTTGTTTGTCGTCTGCATCCAACACAACAAGGTGCGGGCATAGCCCATGCAGGGGTGAGTATAATGATACTCAGTAGGGACCCCGAGTCCCAAAACCTCTCACTAAAATCCACCAAGGATAAACCAAAAAGAATTAAATCAACATATATCCCATATTAAGTATATTACCATACATATACCTAAGTTATCAAGTAATCCATCTCAGTCATTAGGAAAAAACATAAAAAAACTTACTCAGCTCAAACCGGAATTTATTCTAGGGGTAGTATCAAGTAACATCCCTAGTCACATTATCGAAACCTAGGCTACTGGATAAGTCCTCATCTATTGAGTAAAGAGGGAATTCCACGACACCAAGGCACTTCCCACTAACCTTGTATGGTTGAGGTACTCCTCCTGTTGAGTATCATTGGTCTGCCGCATCATAAAGGTGTGCCCCACCATGGGTCTGCCGCATCACCAAGGCGCTCCCCCTCATAGCCTGTTGAGGTGCTCCTCCTGTCGAGTATCGTGGGTCTACCGCGACACCAAGACACTCCCCACTCTAGGTCTTCCATGACACCAAGGAGCTCCCCACTGGGCTAGTCGAGTCACTCCGAGTCGAATCGGTCAGCAGTCGCCAAGTCTTAGCCAGCTACTAGGTCTCCGCACTATGCTTGCTCATATGCGGGAGGATCCTCTCCACGAGCTACTGTTTGATTCTCAAACTGTCATGAAGTCCCACGAAAAAGTATCTCATTGTTCTGCCACATCATAGGGGTCTCAGCGCAAGAGACGGTGCATCAATCGGACTCCCGGTTTGTGAGTTATTATACTTTTTGTCCTGGGGGCCTGGTTGGATTCGTGATCGATTCAACCTGACTATTTCCCATATCAAACCAAAACTCTAATGGAGTATAATCAATGGGACCATCTCACTCCCATATTTCCAGCGCTGTAGAAGGTTCATCAAATGGATATCCGGTGCCAAAGATATGGCTGAAGGAGCATAAATGGGTCGTAGTGGGCCTGGGTCTGGTCCGACCTACCCCAACTTGGCATGGGTCAACCCGATTCAGGTCGACCCGGCCCGACCCTCTGGGTCTGGCCCATCCCGTGATGCGGCCCAGTCCGTTGGGAGGTTCGGTAGGCAGCGAGGGGCCACTGAGACCGCCGGTGCCGCGGGGCGGCTCGGCCGTGGGGGGTGTTGCAAGGGTGTGGGGCCAGTTCAACCAGGGCGCTATGAGGGGCATGCGGCCGGTTCGGCCAGAGTTCCACTGGGGTGCGAGGTCGATTTTCCTGGAGACCCGCGGGTGCGTGGGTTCAGTTCGGCCGGGGCATCGCGGGGCGGGAAGGCAGCTAGGCTCGGGGGCTCGGGCCGACGGTGGTTTGTCGACGGAACCGAGTGGCAGAGGTCACGGGTGGTGGAGTGTCGCTGCCTTTGTCGCCTTCCTCCATTTCAAATAACGCATCAAAGAATAATGGAGGATTGTTTGGGCCATGTTAGTTTGGCCCACACCCTTCGTGTTTAGAGTCCTAGAAAGTGGTTCATAAGAATGAATCAATGAACGTAAAACCATAATCTTCAGCAATTTGTGTTCCCAATCCACACAGGAAAATAAGGGATTACATGGAAATAATTATCACGCAAATAATCCCCTACCTCAGGTTGATACGTCGAAGGAGTATCAGGGAAGAAGGGGAATCATTGGGAAAATACTGACGTCGGTGTCGTCGGTGATTTCCTCGATCGTCGGTTTGTGTGCCAGTTCATCAAAGTCGAATATGTTCTATGTTAGAGGAAGTCTCAAGGAAGAAGGTAGAAGTTGGGGTCGATGTTCTTTGTTGGCTTTCTTCATTGGAAGAACACATTCTTCATTGGATATCTTTTCTCCCTAGGCTCCACCAAAATGAAAATGGTCAACTGAGGTGTTTCCCCCAAATTTAATCGTTATAACAAATTCAAAATAGCCTAATTAAACACCTAGGTTGGAAAAATTAATTAAGGTGGGTTGGCACAATTAATGTGGAGAAATATCAGGAGGCTCCTCCACATTAAAGAGTGGGGGTTGAGTGGTTTCCTCTCCCCCCATTAATAGGGGTTGGGGGTCCCCACACCTAAATTCAATTTGGGAGGTTATTTAGAACTTGGGTGGTCCCCACCACAATTAATCATGAAGAGGAGGTTTAATTCTAGTAGACCCCACCTCCCAACTCCCACATGGGTGTTGAAAATAAAAATAAAATGTCACACACTTTTATTTTTATTTTATCCCTTCACGTAACACCCAAAAACTAACTTTCACCCTCAACCAACTGTCGTCGAGGTGGAAGCCTCTTTAAGAGAGTACTAGCACTGTGAGTTCAACGGTGCCCTCATATTTCAATTCCGAGTATCATTTTAAAAGATAGAAAAACCTGCTCGCACGTTTACGGAACGTACCCAAAAAAAGTTCCGAAATTCATTCTGGGCACTCCGGGCCTCAGAATCACGCACCGTCAATTTTCGAGGACATCTGAAATTCCCATTTATTTTTAAAAAAAAATTACATGGAAATTCTGGGTCTTTACAAATAAGAAGAAAGAAATTTATATGAGTTGGATTGATTTTATTCACTTAATTACATAGTGTATTTATATAGAAAATGGGAGATTAATTAATAAGCACTTCATCACCTACATTTGGGGTGAACATTGTAAAATCATGCATCTTTACATTTTAATTTTGCATATGAGGGGCATTAAGAGTTATAAAGTTGAGAGGATTGATTCTCTAATAACTTACATAGGATAATTTTAGGAGAATGGTAGTTTTAAAATATCACCATTGATTCAACCCCCCATTCTCATTGGTGTACACATTCATGGGAAATTCAATTTTCAAAAACATCAACATTAAAACACCTTCAAAGACTATGAATATATTGACTTAAGAAAATATTCATATCATGCCATCAATTTTAATTTTATCTAAATACCACACTCCAGGATAGAATGGTATTTATGATAGCTATACAACTCTGAGTTTAAAATCAATTCCATATTGAACATGTCTCAATAGTGATTTACTCATAGCACACTCTTACCCAATTCTATTCATTAGATTATTCACCAAACTCAAAAAAAATAATCCAATCATTATAGGATCTTCAATGTACCTCTAAAATCCAAGGGATCATCAATATACCTCAATATATTTTCTATAAACATGTAAATTGGCACTATATATCTCCTCTAAGTCTTATGATCTCTTCAAAAAAACTTCATCTACCAACTATTTGAGTGTTTCCATTGATTTCACAAATAAAAAGAAACTAGCATCTCTGCCCCTTTGGAATATAAGATCCTTTTGTATTTTAACATTTTAAAATAAATTCAATGGAATAAAAAGAAAAAATATTCTAGAAACCATATAGGGTTTTCTAAGATAATTCCTTCACAAACATACTCTTAAGTACTAGAATAAATCCTTTTTAGGGTCTTCGTAGACATATCTATGACTTGTCTATATTTTAATCATACCCCAATGAAATCTCATCATATTCCACATTCTCTTTAATGAAATTTCACTTGATGTAAATATTTTTTGACCGAAAATGTTACACCATATTATTTAAAATTTTGAATTCATGTTGATCATCACATGAATTCATCAAAGTGGATAATAAATTCACCATTAAATCATCACTATTTTTCTTCATCCATGTCATTTGTGTTGTGGATTAAGATTTTGTAACATATTCATATTTATTTATACTCAATGTTATAGAATTTTTCTTCTTGGATTATAAATAAACACATTTTCCTAGGATAAAAAATGCACCTCAGGACTACACAGCCTATCTATAACATGTCCTACCATATCAACATTGGATTACCCATGAATCTAAAATGATTGTTTCTTATCATACATCAAATCTAAATAAATATACCATTTTATATAGTCATAGATATATTAAAATGCTAAAATATATGACTACTTATGATTAATTTTGAATCATGCACCATGTATAATAGAAAATAAAATGTTAGTTCTAGGAATCATCAAGTAATGTAGACTACTAATAGGCCTCTATAATTGTGTTTGATTAACACTCCTTACTTTTCCATCAATAGAAAACATAGTACTATTTTTTATATGAGTGGAGACCTCTCTCAATTATTCCAGTCCAAATTTCTTCAATATATCACAAGAATAATTATCTTGTGTGATAAAGGTAGAACCCACTATGTTTTTGACTTTAAAACCTAAAATTAATGTCATCAAATTAACCACATACATCTAAAATAGTATACCAATTTGGGTATAAAAATTATAAACAGTCTCTTATTTATTCCTAGAAAATAATATTACATCAACATACACAATCACTATAAGTGAGTTCATGTCATATCCCTTGACATAAATATTAAAACCCACTTTGTATTTTTTTAATTTTCTGATCGTTATGAAACTATCCATAATTGAATACCATGACTATGGATTTTCTATAGACATTACAAGCCCTTATTCAAATTATAAAATCTATAACTATTACAATTATGGAAAAAATATTCATATTGTTCAATTTAGTCCTCTTCCACGAGTTCACCATTAAGAAACATGGGCTTGAAATCCATTTGAAAATATTTATAGCTTCCTTGATCAGAAATATTAAGAATATTCCTTATTTTTTCAATCCTTGTGACTGAATAAAAGTCCACATTAAAATAAATACCATTAATTTAATAGTACTACTTCCAATCAAGATGATATCAATAATATTCTAATACCCCATTTTTATTGAGCTTATTCCTAAAAATGAACTTCCTCGATATCACATTCTTGCATTTGGGATGTGAAATGAATTATAAAATTATGTTCTTCTAAATTTGACTAAGATCATTCTCCATTATTATTATCCAATATCTGTGATGATATATTCTTCAATATTTTTTATCCATCTTATGAAATCAAGTGATTATGATTGAAATTACTCAAATTTTCCTAGGATTGATCTCATTTTGTACTATATATATGTAGGTTATATTATTCCACATTCTTTTTAAGTATTGAGAATGCTTTTTTCATTTCTAGGGGATTTATTCATGCATGATATATGGGAATAATCATAATTGTTTTATAATAATTTTTGAGAATCTATAACACTCATATGTTTTCACTTTTTTTCATCCAGATCATTATCAATATCATCATTAATAGGCGTCAATGATTGTGAATTAATCTAGTTTTACAACTCAATTACATAAATTTTATCAATGGTTTTTCTCAAATTTGTTTTATAAAAATGGCGTCTCCATCTACTAGGTGTGTATACAATAAATATATATTCATTGGATCTTTTATCAAACATTGTAAAAACTTTTTTTTGAACATAATATGTCAGGAAATTTTAAATTCATTCCAACATTTCAAGGATGGATTATTTTCAAAATGTGACACTAATCCATATTTATCATATATGATCAAAGTTATAATTGATTAAGAATGTGAAAAGTCACTATTATAGCATGTATAAAAATAAATTTAAATGTTTAATTATTTGATAACATTGTTCTCAAAAATTCCACCAAGTTCCAGTTATTATAAATAGATGCCCTATTTTGATGGGGTTTTTATAAATCACTATACTCATACCTTTTTTCATGTTTTTAAAGATATACCTTAGAGCTTAATTTTTTTATTTAGATTGATTTTTAAATTGAAATATGTGGAAAGTACATCCAACATTATTCTTAATAGTTTTTAAAAAGGTTTTGAATCCCTCAATATATTGTTATTTAATCTAAATAAAATATAAAATATTCATACTAGTGAAATCATTAATAAAAGTCAAGAAATTCATATCTCTATTGGTTGACACCTATCTCATTAGTCTAGACACATATGATTGTACCGACTCAATAAGTTTTATCATTATGATCTACACCATCTCATCATTTTTATACACCATTTTTATTTTTTTCACATGTATCATAATTTTTTATCCTATAAAGATATATCATTCCTAGAGTTATCGTGGTTTCATATTTCATTATCTTAGTTGTGTTCTTTCTCTCCATATGTCCTGGTATTTTATTCCATAATTGATATTCCATTTTCACGATCATGAAATAAGTGTCTTGAACTTGGGTAAATTGAAATAGATTATATCATACTCATTCTTACTTCATTGGGATTGTGTTATCATTAAACTTATAAGAAAAAAATTATTCATTGTGAAAGATCTCATTATTCCCACTATCACAAAGTAGACAAACACTCAAAATGTTGTGTTATATCACATCAATGAAGTGAACATCAATGGATTTATTCACACCAATATTTATGAGTTAATAATATTTAACTTTTATTGATATATCATTACCAAAAGTAACAAATCCTCCATCACAACTTCATATGCTTTTAAAGTGACTTTTAATTTCATTCATGTGTGATGAGAAACCACTATTGTGTATCAAGAGTTTCTAAATGTTTACCATTTTATATGAAATCTAAAATTACATTTTTTTTCTTTATTACTCCTTATTATAATATATCTTGAGATCTATTTTTTCATCAATTTATATTGTAGTATTTTGAGTCATTGTTTTGACAGAGTTCGAAGGTTGATCTCACCTCCCACATGTTTACACAAGAATATTAAATTTTTCATTCAATTTTAACTTCTATTTTAAATATTTAATTTGTTATTCCTTAAAAACATCAAAAGAAATCCTCATAAATCAGTAATTTTCTTTGATTATGGAAGTGAAAATTTATTCCAGTAGAAATATGATGTTGTTTTAAATATTTTGTAGCACCAACAGCTCCCTTCCAAGTAAAATATCTTTATGAAACTGATCGATTCTTCAAAATATACTCATTTTTTCTTTTAATTTTAAATAAACTAATTTTTTTCATTCTTCAAATTCCTAGGAGATTTATATTTAACCTTTAATTTTACCTTAATCTTAGTCTTGATGTTATTCTTTTCCCACAGCTCATTACATTTAGATTATTTAAAATATTCAGAATTATAACTATATTTAGTAACATAGGTATTAACCTTCTTGATAGATGGAATATCAATAACACCCTAAAATTTTATGATATATTTATATTTATATAAATTTAATTTCTTTAAAATATTTCTTTATACACTACACAAACTTTCAACAAACTGTGATATGTTATTGAATTTTTTTTATTAAATTTGATGGTTATCACATAGTCATTGGATTGGAAGATATGAATTGTACTAACTAAACTATTAAAAATTATTTTTAAAATATTTATAAAATAAATTAATTTTTTATATACTAGTTATAAATAAAAATTTTATCATTTCAATGTTAAAATAGATAATTTTTTAAAAAATTGTTTTTATGTGCGCAATGATTTCTTACCATAATAATTTAATTTAATTAATATTAACTATATAATTAAATTAAATTTAGTGATTATATATTCAATAAATTA
This sequence comes from Viscum album, assembly GCA_963277665.1. Classification (NCBI taxonomy): domain Eukaryota; kingdom Viridiplantae; phylum Streptophyta; class Magnoliopsida; order Santalales; family Viscaceae; genus Viscum; species Viscum album. Next base: position 860,038,745 of record OY728123.1, on the reverse strand, counting down.
TTTTAATATTAATCTAATAGTTTTTAAACGGAAATTCATGATGGTAAACACAATTTTATGCCTAAATTCATTTTTTCTAAAAATTGATTTTAATATGTTTTGTGTAATTATTTTAAAATTAATTTATTTCCGTTATAGGTATTAAATTTGATAAAAACAATTACGTAGTTTTAATCATAATAATAAATATTAATCAATAATATCAACTTAATTTTTGGTAATTACAAATACTAACAGATGTAAAAAAAATTAAGATAACATTTAAAAGGGTTAACGAGAGGTTAATATAGAGAGATATGGTTAAAATAACATAATAACTTTTATAAATACCATTGTATGCTCATATTTATATACTATAATTTAATATTTTAATATGATTAATTTCTGATCTATTTTTATAGATTAAGACATTAATATATTTTAATCTTTCAAAAATTTAACATGTGTACTCTCCCTCCCTTTTGAAAGGACAATACCTCTACACCCTTACTGACACTTTAAAAATATATTATCTAGGATAATAACTAACTCGATACTTTACTAAAAACCCTAAAAATTTCCTAAAGGTACACGTTTTATCTAAATACAATCCTTTTAATGCTTATGGTGTGAGCCAAAGGAGATTTCTCAACAAAGAGGTATAACTCTTAACCATGTACTTTCAATTTTATTTCTTCTTACACCTTCTCTAAAACGACTCTATAAATCAAAAAATTATGAATAAAATATTATAAATATATTTACATATTATTATATTTATATTGAATCTTTTTTTCATCTTCTTTTCTATCAAATTGGAAATAAAAACACCATGCATGCGTAGGTGCGAACGACCACCTCACGAGATGATGTTTTTCGTTTTTCATCACCACCATTCATGGTTGGTTATTATGATGGATTTATTATTAATATATTATATATATGAAATTATTTTCATTCTATGAATATAATATATTATCTACATTATCTATTGGAAATTGACAACATCACTCACGCGTATGTGTGGACTTCCACCTCAACGAAGTTATGTGTTTATTTTTTCATTTCATATTTACGTGGATGGTAATAATAAAAGGTATAAAAATATATCAAATTTATTATATAATAATAACTCTATAGGGGTAAATTATTATTTATATTTATTTTCTTCCATCCATCAAAATGTGAAAACGTCACTCATGTGAATATACGAACTACCATCTTCACAAAGATGTAATTAATTTTAAACCACCTATTTATATGAATTATTATAAAAGTTTATATGGTGAATAAATATAATATTTATGTAATGATTAATATTCTTGAGGTTAAGGAACCAATACCAAGGTATATATACCAGAATCATATAATTGAAATGTGTATGGAAAACAGACCAGTTTTCATACAAATGATCATTTTTATGAAAAAATTGTTAAAAGGGATAACTAAATATTTATAAAGGAGTGATGTATATAAGTTATGAATGAATACAGTTATATTATTTATGTATAATAAATATATATTTATAATAAATTATATTTTAATGTATTAAATCAATACGGGACTTGAGGTAAGGGATGTATGTTACAATCTCATTTCCTTTCAGGATTATCTATACTAAATTTATATTGGGGGAATTTGTATAAAAATGATACTTTAAAACCCATATATTTTCTTATCCTCTATTTATTCCTATAATTTTTATGTATCAACACCATTTTACTCTCTTTGGAACTTAAAATGATCAGGAAAATTATTTTAAATAAAAAAGTTGACCTTATTTCATTTTTAGTTGATGAACCTTTTCTTCCATGTTCATTCCCTTCAAAATTATGTTATGAATGTTATTACCTACACATGAAATGTTTTAAAATTTTCATTTTCACTTATTTTTAAATTTTTTAAAAAGTTATAAAAAATAATATTACTAAAAATTATATAAAATTGTCATTTTATAATTTTTACAAAATCATGAAATTAATGTTTTCTTTTAATGTATATGATATGAATGTAATTTCTCACTAGGATAACTATTATTTGGTTTGAATATTCCATTATAATCATTAATATTTATTTTAAAATAAAATTATTTTCTCAATATTTTTTTAATTTTCAGTTAATATGTAATTAAAAGAAAATAATTTTTTTCTGTTATTTTTGAAAAATGTTTTGAGTTTTTTATTAACATTATTTCTAATCTTTGTCAAAATATTTTAAAGATTTTAATGATTCACTTAGTATATGGTCTTATGATACTGTAAAAAAAATTATATAGATGTATTATGATGCTTTCTGATTTAAGGATGATTCTATGAAACCTGTTTCTTTCTCAACGGTTAATTATGTTATGATGAAACCATTTTCAAAACCATTCATTTTCCTTGTGTTATATTGTAATGAAAAGATAACATGATTTGAACTTATTTTGATTTCTAAAATATATGATATGATGTTTTGGTGAATGTATTAAGATATTAAGTCACACATATTTATGGTTTTTATTATGTGACCAGTGGTCATAGAATTATATATCCCTACAATTCATTAAGTAAAGATAGATATCTCATGAGATAATAAGGACTGGAATAGGGATTAAACCCAATTCATTAAGGGACATTATCCATAATGATAATATTATGAATGAACCTTGGATACAGAAATGATGGAAAGGGGAGTGAATCTAATCCACTATGCTAGTCTTGGCAGTGACCCTTAACTAAAGAAATGGTTTTCTATACTTATATATATCCCTAAAAATTATGTATTATGATTATAAAATTCCATCATGGATCATAAATTATTATTTATGATTCCAAACACTTATGAAATATGTCATTTTTTGGAAAAATCCTTATAAAATAACTTATTATTATGATCTCAAACTAATAGGGTGTTATTTTCATAAGTTATGATCTTGTATCATGAAGTTAGGATTATCTTATTCTAATTTATGATCATTGATTGATATCACTTATTTTTACCCTTACTAAGAATCTAAGATCATACTTTCTTATGTTTCTTTTCCCCAAGTTATAAAGAAAAGCTTTATGTAGGGTATCTCTAAGAAGTGTTCTATTTGTAAAGATATTTATAGGATATTTTAAAGATATTTCATTAAATAAGATAAATATATATCCAATATCTAAATACACTAAACCTTAACAGTCAATGGGAATGTATTTTTTTGATATGCATTGAATATTATTATAAAATGATATAATATTTATTTATGTTATTCTTTGGTTACCTTAGTTGGTGTCATAATAGGATTTAGTATTTTTTGTGTTTATAATTATAGAACATTATTTTAAACATTGGGAAAAAATAAAAGTATATGATAATATCAAGATGATTTGGTGAACTAGATATTATGTGGTTTTTCTAGAATATACATCCTTTTATATTAAATGGTAAGTTAATGTGGTTATGGAACAGATGTACCTAGGTGTACCAACAATAAAATGTGTGTATTGTGTATTAACTCAATAATCTTTAGTTCATGATGAGTGGACCTAAGACTTCACATCTATATAGACACTCTGGGGTGATATTCTTGGATTAATTTATATTTCATCATGAACCATTATGAAGGATTTGAATAGATGATAACCATTAATAACCTAATTTAAAACTATGTTGTAATATATTAAAAAGAAGGTGTCATTGTTTAAATATCTTATGAATTATTTTTCATGATTAAAAGATTAGTTCACTTGATTTTTGTTGTTAACACTATGATTTTTGGTTTTAGTCAATAGCTAGACTTAAGAGGAATCATGTTATATCTGAATGTGACAAGAAATAAAATTACCATCATAATGAGAAACTAAATGAAATGGGTTATTTTATGTGAAATACTATATCTATTATAACCCAATTATCTCAATCTATAAATGGTAATATGAATCATGCTTGACATCCAAATGGGAAAAGGAAGGAATAACACATTATTGACTATTTTATATAGAAACATCCACCTTCCATTAGTGGTTCCTCTTATCCACTTATTTCTTAGAAATAGATCAATTAGATAAGAAAATATTATATTTTATCCAATGTTTAAATCATGATATGGTTATTTTAGTTCTGTATCATTTGGAATGTGAAGTTGACCAATAGTTGACTCTTATCAATAATATGATAAAAGAGGATTAAATTAACCCCATGACATGGGAAGAGTTTAAGAATATATTTTATATTAAATTTTTCTCTTGAACTCTTTTCACAAATATGAAAATGGAATTCCTATACTTATATAATAATGTTAAGGAATCAATTTGTACCAATGCGTAAAATTTCACCAGACATGAAACGTATGAATCTATTTTACCATCATCCCTGAATGTAAAATTGAACAATATATTATTTTATTGATAATAGGTCATCAAAATGAACTTTATATAAAATAATTTGATAACTATGAAAAATAATTTGATGACATATAATATAAGAAAGTTAAATTGGATACTCTTAGTGTTCTCATGGTTTTGGGTATAAAAAGAGAAAGATGGAATTTTGAGGAATCATTAATAATAAAACCCACAAAGGAAATAAAATTATTCTTCTTTCATATCCAAATTGTAGAAGGATTCATAGAGTAAATTTATTTATCGGGTATTGAAATTTTTTATAAATTGTACAATGGAGGTCCATTGAGAAAAATAATGTTGATTTGATGTGATGAGGGCAGTCAATTATAGTGAAAAATATCAATAGAATTTATAACCCATAGTCCAATGATGTAATTTCAATGTGTTTTGAAATTATTCCAATAATTACATGAATCTAAGGGTTCATGGAGACAATTGAAATCAGTATCCTCTTATGAAAAGAGAAAAATGGAAAGTTCTTTTGATCAAAACTGCTGAAGTGGGTTATGGAAATGAAGTGTTAAATTGTACACATATTATTCAATCTATAATTGAAAATAATTTATTTGATTCTACCACTCCCATTATTTTATACCTAAATAATTTGATAAGCGTATCATGTTACCACCTAAATTATGAAATGTTGAGTAAACAGAAAAAACTCCTAATGGTATGATGACCTCATCTCAAGTCTAAATCTCATCTCCAATATAAATGTATGGGAATGTACTTTATGAAAATATTTTGATTATACCTATTACTTAATTTGATAAGATTTTGGGAATGGATTGGATATCTCTATATAGATGTTATATCAATTGGTGAGGAATAATAGTCACATTTAATATTATGATTAAAATATTGATCTTATTTCTTTGTGAGGATAAATATATACTTATGAGGGAATTTACCTTTATTATTTGGGTCTTACTACCTATTCATGTGAGATATTTATCTTAAATTGTTTGTTATTAACTCAACATCAAAGATATTCCTATTGTTTAAGATTATTCTAATGTATTTATTGAATAATTTCTTAGTCTTCCCCTAAATCGTGAATTTGGTTTTTCAATAGAACTCATACATGGTTCTATACCTATTTAAAAAAATCCATATAGAATGACCCCAATTGAGTTTTAAGAATTGAATAAGAAACTAAAATATAATCTTTATAAGGGATTATCGCACACTTGCGTGCCATCATGTGGTGAAACTGTTATTTTTTAAGAATAATGGTTGGTCAATGCATCTTTGTATTGATTATTGATAACTTAACAAGATCACTATCAATAACCAGTATCTTATATCCCATAATGATGACTTTTTTGATAAACTATATAGATCCCAATGTTGTTCCAAGATTTATCTTCATTATGCATATTTTAAATTGACATTATATATGGATGATATAACAAATACATCCTTCTATATGAGGTATGGTCATTATAAATTTATAGTGATTCCATTTGGACTTATCAATTCCCCCAAAATCATCATGGTTTAATGAATAGTGTATTTAGAGATTACCTAAATTGGTATGTGGTCGTATTTATAGATAATATTCTTACAAGTTCCAAGATTAATATAGATTGTAAATATTATTTGTTAATTGTATTGAATACCTCATAGAAGTATAATATTTATTCCAAAGTTTACAAGTAAAAATTTTGGCTAAAACAACATTCATTCTTGGGTTATATAATCTCAAGTGATCATATATCAGTGGATCCCTCAAATATTGGTGTTATTGAAGAATGGCCCAAAATAACCATGATAACTAAGATCAGTAGTTTTCTTGGATTTTATGGATACTACCAATTCGTTGTGGGGTATTTTTCATGGATTTCTAATATAATAATTAATTTTAATTAGAATATTTATACGTTCCTTTGGATATATAAATATGAGGAAAATTTCATGGAGATAAAAAGAAGTTTGGTTAGTGAACCTATTCTCACACTACAATACAGTGTACAATACTTTTTGATCTATAGTGATGCATAAAATAAGGTACTTGGATTGTTTCTCATGTACAATTATTTAGTGATATCGTATGCCTCACATCAATTGAAAATTCATGAGAAAAATTAATTAACTAATGATTTGGCACTGAAAGTGGTAATTTTTTCATTGAAATTATGGAGGAATTATATTTATGGGAAAATATGTGATATATGTACTGATCATAAAATATTAAATTATATATTCACATAGAATTATTTTAATATGTATTAAAGGAGACGGTTTGAATTTATTTAAGATTATAATATCATAAAACACTACCTCCCTAGAAAGGAAAACAAGATGGTGGATGATCTTAATCAGAAGTTCAATGCTTGTTTTTCCTTGATAAGGATTGAAAGAGATATATTATTTATGTAATTTTATAATATAGTCCTTTAAATCATGATTAAAGATGAAATGTCATATCTTTCTAAAATATATGTTCAACCATCAATCCATGTGAGTATTAAAGAGGCACAAAAGTAGGATGAGGAACTTTAGAATAATGTAAGAAAATTTCCTAAATTAAATTGTGATAGTAATGGAATGATAAGGTTTAGGAACCAAATATGTGTCTCATAAATACTAAGATTTAAGAAGGAACTGTTATATTAATCTCATAGTTCAGCATTATTTATTGAACTTAGAAGTAAATATATGTATAGAGACCTGAATAATTATTTTTATTGGGACAAGATGAAAAGGGATGTTGTTTAGTATGTATCTTTATGCCTAGTATTTCATAATGTAAAATATGAGGGTCATAAGTCTAATAGTATTTTATAAACATTACCCATACTAAAAGAAAAATGTGAAAACATTACGAAGGATTTTTTCATCAAACTTCCCAAAACATCTAAAGGTTACAATATTATTTTATTTATCGTCAATCACATTATGAATTCATCACATTCCATTGCCATAATAGAATATTTATATCATGATTAAATTTATTGTACATGAATTAAATAAGTTATAAGGTTTTATGGAGTATCATATTTTCTTTTATATAATTCATATTTGAGGTTTACCTTGATGTTCTAGATAAGTCTTCAATAAATGTTGAATACTGTGTGGAACATTATCACTGAATATCATCCTCTTATAGATTTTAAATCTAAGAGTAACAGTAACACCCTGTAGGTTATTTTTAGATCATTTTCTATGAATTTCAAATGTTTTTGCAATCTATACCATCATTTGGTTGAAATTTCTTACAGTAATAGCTTTCACTCAAGCATTCAGATGGATCTTTATAAATCCTTCTATGGCAGGAAGCACAGAACTCAAAATATATATGATGAATTTTGTTAATGAAATCTATTGGGACATAATATTGCATTGTAAATGGTATATAGGGTTATCTATATTTTTAAAAACATCAAGGAAACTCATAGTCCAAAGAAATTTTATTTTAATAATTATAAGTGATATCTAGAGTTCGTTTTTAGAGAAAAGGTATTCTTACAAATATCTCATTATAATAAGTTTCTGAGATTTGAAAATAATGTAAATATGAACCCTATATATTTTTTCCATTTGAATTTATTTGTCATATTAGAAAGGTTTCTTATCTCTTGGATCTTCCATTGAATCCATCCCAAGTTCACAATAAGTTCTATGTATCTCTCCTAAGGAAGTACATACCAAATCCTTCATAAGTATTGACCTCAAAGATTACACTAGTTGGTCATGATAGCTATTATGAATAAAAACCTATTGAGATTATTTTTTTAAGATGTAATTTTTTATGAAACAAGACCACTAACCTAGTAATAGTTCTTGTGGGTAAACCCTAAATTTGAGGGAGTAATGTGGGAAAATGAACATGTGATGAGGTAGATGAATCCTTAGTTTCCTATATAATATTGATGGAATTTTGAGGAAAATTTAAGGGGGGTATAATTCCAAACTCAGAGATTTTATGATATATTTATCTTTATAAAAATTTATTTTCCTTGACATCTTGTTTCCAACTCAAAACTGAATTTAAAGGAACTCTGACAAACTACTGAATTATTATTATATAATTTAATGGTTAATACAAACATATCATATTAGATAGTATGAAAGAAAAAAATAAATTATAAAAATTTATTTTTTATAAATTTATTAAATTAATTCATTTCTTGTAAATTGGTAATAAATGAAAATAAAATCATTTAAATGTAAAAAATGGAAGTTCTTCAAGAAAATAGTTTTTTGCATGAAAAGTGTTTTTATATTAATAAATTAAATTTATTACTAATTATGATTTATTTTATGGAAATTATATATTTTATACTCAATAAATTTTTGAACATTCATATAATAATTTTTACATGGAAATGAATGATGGTAAACTCGATTTTATGACTAAAAATGAATTTTTTCTAAAAATAGTTTTCTTATGTTTTGCACACATATTTTAAAATGAATTTCTAAAACATAAGGAGATATAATTTGATAAAATATATTGAATATTTTAAATCATAATAATTAATATTATATAAAAATTTCAACTTAATTCTTTGTCATTATGAATAGTTAACTAGATAAAATATCATTATTATAGTAAAGGTTAAAATAATTTAAAAAGAGGATAAACTAAAAATATAACGGTTAAAATTATATAAAATATTTCCTAAATATCATTTTATAATCATATATTGAGCCTATATAATATAATATTTTATTAGTAGTCATTTTGGATCCATTTTCCTTGATTAAGGCATTGAAATATTTTAATCATTTAAAAACATTAAATTATGTTCTCTCCCTCCCTTATAAAAAGACATTACCTCTCCTCTCTTCCCCAAAATTCAAGAGACTCTTATAAAAAAATACTATTATTAATAAATTTTTTAACATCCCTTTTAAAATTATAGAGGTATTTTTTTATCATAATACCATCCTTTCAAGGCTTATGGTGTAAGCCAAAGGGGGTTTCTCAATGAAGAGGTATAATTCTTAATTGACTACTTTTATTTTTATTTCTTATTCCAACTTATATAAAACTATTAAATCTATAATAACATTATAAATACATTATCATAAATATAATTAGATATTATTAGGTTTATTTTTGAAACCTTTATTCATCTTCTTCTCCATCCAATAGGTAACAAAAGCATCATTCATATATATGTACAGACTATCACCTCACAAAGTGATGTAGTTAATTTTAAATCACTGGCATACATGGTGGTTATTATGTTGGCTTTAATTTTCATATATAATATTTAAGAAATAATTATTATTCTCTAATAATAATATATTATCTACCTTCTTACTTTTCCATCCATTGGAAAATGATGACGTCACTTATGCTTACATGTGGGATATCATCACCACAAAGCGATGTGATTAATTTTTCAATTATTTTTTACATGTATATTAATAAATAGAGATATAATGAATATATATTTTATTTATGATATAATAATTATTTAATAAGTGTAAATTATTATTTTCGTTTTTTAGTTCCATCCATTGAATAGTGAAACATCACTCAATTGTACGTATAGACTTCCATCTCCATGAAGTGATGTAATTAATTATTAACTACTACTATATATTAAATATTATAAAAGTAAATATGATTAATAGATATTATAATTATGTCATTTTTAAGATTATATTTATGTGTAAACTATGACCGTTGTTTATATACTCAATCCATTGAACCAAAACATGCATGGAAAATGGACTATTTTCACCTGATTGTTCAGTTTAATGAATAAATTGTTAATAATAGGATAATTGAAAATTATAAAGAAAGAATCATAATATGTTATTTATAAATATAGTTCTATAATATATTAATAATAAATATGTACTTATTATATAGTATATTTTAGGATGTATAATACATGATGGAACTTGAGGTAAGGCATTTATGTTATAATTCCATTTATTTTCAGTATTTTCTTTGCTAAATTTCCATTCAGAGAAATTATATAGATATTATCCATTAAAACAACATTATTTTCTTCTTATTAAGTTATTATTGTAATTTTTATGTGTTATTACCATTTTCCACTCTTCAGTATAAAAAATGACGGAATTTTTTTTTTAAAGTAATGTTGATATTATTTCCTTTTTGGTTGATGAACTTCTTCTTCCATGTCATTCGTCTTCGTAATTGTTTTACAAAATTTCTTACCCAAAAATGAAATTTAAAAAAAAATCATATTCACTAACTTTGACGTTATTTACAAAGGAATAAAAATTAATCATTCTTAATGTTTCCCCAATAATTCTGTTTTTTAATTTTACAAAATTTTGAAATGAATGTTTTCTTTTAACATATATGACATGAGCAGAATTTTCTATTTCCATTTTATTTCTATGATTTGAATCTCACTTTACATGTTTACTTGGTTATTTTCATTGAAAAATATTTTCACAATATTTTGGGAAGTTTTATTTAAAATTTTATGAAAATAAAAGGATATTATTCTCATGTTTTCATTGAATGGTTCTAATTTTATTTTAAATTTATTTTTCATATATTCTGACATCCTTTGAGATTTTTTATGCTTCACTAGGGATTTGATCTTATGATACCATACACTTTACTTCTATGGATGTATTCTGGTTATGATTATTTAAGGATGATTCTATGAAACTCATTTCATTCCCAGGTTTTGATTATGTTATAATTAAACCATTATGAAAATTATTTATTTTCCACAGGTTATACAATGATAAAATAGTAAATTGTTTAAGAAACCAGTTTTATTTCAATGGGTTATGATATGATGATATGGTGAATATATTATGACCATTGGAAAACATATTTATAGTTATTATTATATGATGTATGGGACCATAATTTATAACCTCTAACATATTGTGAAATATCGATATCTCATGTGATAATAACAACTGGAAAGGGGAGTGAACCGAGTTTATTAAAATACTTTTTCCACAATAATAGTCTTGGGAGTGAACTTTGTCTATGGAAATACTAGAATGGGGATTGAACCCAATCCACTAAGATAGTCTTGGCAGTGATCCTTGACTAAGGTAATTATTTTATATGTTTATGTGAATTCCAAAAACATTTTTCCTATACTTATGATATGTTCTCGTGTCTCATGATGGATTGTTGATAATTTTTTATACTTATGAATTATATCTTTTTTTAGGATGAATCCTTATTCCATGATTTATGATTAATGATCTTTTAATGATTGGGTATAAGATTTATAATCTATTATCACATTATCATACCCTAATACTTATCTTATGTTATCTTATTATTATTGACTGATATCTATTATGTTTACCCATATTGAGAATTTTAGATCACCCTTTCTGATGTTTTTTTCCCATGTTATGAATAATGATTTTATGTAGGCTATTTGTAAGAATAGTTTTATAGGATAGGTTCTTTTTGGGAGATGTAAAATATCTTTCATGAATTAATATGATTATGTATCTATTGTCCAAAGACACTAAAACTTTACAGTCCTTGGGAATGTATTTTTAGGATATGTATTGAATATTCATCCAAAATGATTTAATATTTATGTATGGTATACTCAAGTCACCTTAATCTCCTTCTTAAGTGTTTTACTATATTAATTTACTTTTCTATTTCTAATTAAAAAACATATGTTTCTTTCATGGGTTTCCAATATATTATTCATTAGAAACATTAAAAAATCGCTAATTTTCTTAGTGGCATTAACTTTGTTATCTGCTACTTCAAATCTGTCAATGGCTATATTAAGAGTTTTGGAACACACAGGTGTGGACTCCTCATGTAATTTTCATCAAACACTATTTTCACCACTAGATACTCAACATATTAATTTATTATAATTGTATTTTATATAGTAGTATCAATAATATTATCCATTGGTTCATAGATTTTATTAAGATCTCTCATCCTTAAATTGATCTTTTCTTGCATATCTATAATGACTTTTGCTTTTAATTCATTAATAAAATTTCTTAATAAATAACTCTCAAATTTTAATTTCTTTTTTGTATCTATAAATATTTATATTTTTCCTTCATGAAAAAAAATATACATTCATATTTAGAATTATTTTATTACTTTTTCATCTGGATATTTAATATCTTCCAAACTCTCGTATTTTTATTTCTCACTTTATGGATCTTTTTAAATTGTTTTTTTATCCATGTACATCAGTGTGCCTTCATCCTATGAGTCTTATATCTCTTTTTTATATTATACATCACAATATGTGGAATTATGTTTTTATAGAATTTTATTATTCTTTATTTTGTTGGTATTTCCTTTACATTTCAAAAACATTCTATCATTTCAACCACTAGCCAACTTGTTTATCTTTATTGATGATATTTTTGTTTGATCGTCATCTTCATGTTATTATTTCTTATTTGGGAAATTTTCAAAATCAATTAAAAATATTTTTACAATTTAATTAATTAAATTTTTTTACCTTTGTATCGAACTTTTTTATTTCATTCCTTTTGATACAAATGATATGAATTCCTCAAAATTCATGATAGAATTTTCATCATTATATTCCACCTTTGGATTGACTTCTTTTTTATTTTTTACCTTTAAAATACATTTCCTTCATATATTTTCCTTTTCCTCCAAATATTTTACATTTTATAATCCCATAATAATTAAAAACATTTTTGAGTTTATTATAGGTCAAATCTACCATTCCTTGATTTCGTTTGATAAAAATATTTTTCTTGAGTTTTTCCATGATGATTTTAATTAATTTTATCACAATAAAGGAATATTTAAAATTTACTTTATATATATGAATTGGTATTAAAATATTATTTACCCAAATAATTTAAAAAATCCAGTATTTAATATTCTCACATATGTATATATTAGAATTGAGCTCAACGTATCTGTAATAGATACATTTTCACTATCTTGTCTCCCATATAGATATCATGAAGTTTCCCCTAAATTCCATTTTCTAATTTTAACCCCATAACTAGTGTCAAATCATTGTCTAAGAGGGTTCAATGTAACACATTTCACAAATTCCCTTAAGAATTTTTTTTTTCAAGTATAGTATTGTTCATCCAAATTGAAGGAATATTTGCAACATTCAATATGATATCAAGAATGTACGATCTAAGAAATATAAAATATGGAACCATCATATCCTTATTTAAGAATCCATTTTAATATGACATAGAAACTCCATTTTTATTGATCTTGTTCTTAGTATTCATAGATTTCATCATTAAATGATATAATAAATTAAAGGAAAACTTATATTTGGGGAAATACATTGAATAACTTCAAAAACACTATAATACCAACATATAAGCATAGGAGAGTGTAATCCACCACACTCACTAAGATGGGGTGAATCAGTGGTAGACCTAAAACCATTACTCTCAAATGAAATGTGTTTCCAAACACTAACTATTGTATATGGGTTTCAATAGAGAATATGTTTTGAATTTATATTGAGTTATAATGAGAACACATAGAACAAGGTTTACCAACTCTTAGTATTAAGTGGATAATCCTGATTTGTAACGGTTTTGATCACTCTACCCACATTCCTCTTATATAATCAATAATAACATTTAAAGGATACATGATATTAAACTAAAATCCCAATACATGAATGATTGAAAAGAGTGGATAATTCCATAGTTATTTTCTTCTTTAACATCAAATGCCCCTAGAATTTAGATCATGTGTGCAGTCTTGTGCTTCTGCTTAAATATCTATAAAACCATCCTGTTATCCCTCCCTGTAATGAATGGTAGGATAAAATAATTTTTAAAAATAAAAACTAATACTTTGGTTTGTGAAATACACCATTTAATATATTGATAAGACATAAGTTTTAGTATGGTTATTTCTTTAAAGGCATGATGCTAAAATCATATAGGTATAGAAATTGAATTATTATGATCAATGAACACCATTTTTGTTTGGAAAATAAAATTATGGAATGAGAACCATATATACTCATATCTACTTATATCTATGGAATACTTATTATGGATTTACCAATTTTATTATGACATAATGTCCCTTATTTATTAAAATCCATTGAAACACTAAATTATCACAGTGTTGTAAATAAACACTTTTTTGTGTAAGTTATTATATTATACAATTGGTGTTTTCAATTAAAAAATATAAAAATACAAAAACCTAAAGGTATCTAACTCACAGTAAAACATTTCTAAGAAATTTATTTGGTATACTCAACATGGGACAATTCCACCAGTCTGTGGAATTTCTCTCCTTTGTCTTAAATCCTATACATAAAGACTAACAAACATACCTAATTAGGCTATAAATTAGACTAAATATCATGGTAAAAATATGAAAATCATGGTGTAGTCACATTCTTTATGTTTTGAGGTTATTTAACTTATAAAAACTCTATTCATATGCATATCCACTCAACTAAAATTAGTCTTTAATCAATCTACAAGCATGTTGTGTGTAATGAAAATAAGAAAACAAATACGTATCCCATGAATGAATTTAATAAAGAAAATTTCCATAACATGCCAAAAAAATTATGAAAATTTAAAAACCACATCGTAATATAGAATTTTTTGTGTGAGTTATCTAAATCTTGGTGTAAGATCAATTCAAAATTAACTATGTCTTTGTGGAGATTAACCAATTTTTAAATTCAATTCTTAAGAGGCTTCTCAAAAATCTATATTTTCCCCAAATCATCAACGGATCCAAAATATTCATATAAACACCAAGGTCTATTAATTATTTGGGAGCACCCCTTGGGTAGTAGTACATTGTTGTAGGTATTGTTAGGGAATATGTGTCAGGGTATCTAAAATATAGTATCATAGTGAGATTATTAGAAATGGGATTTTTTTTCTTTTCCTCAAGATACTATATTTGGGCTGGATTCATAACCCATAAAAGGGTATAATAAACCTATTTTGTTGGAATCTAAACATAGAAATGGTTATTTGAGAATTCAATGGGTGGAACATAGTCAAGTGTAGTTTTCATTGATATTTCTTGGGTATGGTGGAATGAAACATGAGATAGTCATATATGGATATACTATGAGTAGAATTTTATTTTCATTCATTCATCTTGTTATGTGTTGATGGGTAGGCACATTTATGTTGTTATAACATATTCAGTGCTTACCGATGTTTGTTAATATTATATCAACAATCAATTGGATTTCATATTATATAAAATATAAACTATATATATAAATAGTTTTTATATGAATATGTATTATTAAATATTAGGTTAATATGAATACACAATTGATTCCTTGATTATGTTAACTTTTCTTATTCTAGTTTATAGATAGATTTCCAATTTAATTATTAATCTATTGAAACATGATTTTGTTTCTTACTTATATATTGACTATTGATCTTGATTCTGTTTTTCTAACTATATATTATCCTAATTCATATTACTTAATTTTTATTTAATGTTACTTAATGAATATGATGTAGATATTATGTTTAGTTATATCTTATGAGAATATTACTTCTTTGTCTTTGTTTATTACCCTATAATTTAGCACGGTGTATATTCTCTATTAATAATATATTTGTATAAATTATGTCAAAAAAATTTCTATAAAACATGTTAGAAACTAATTTTTAGTCTTTTCTAATTGAAAAATGTATCATTGAGTTCGAATTACCAAGAACAGTTGGTTGGTGTCTATAAATAAATAATTGTTTTTATAAATTAATAATTAATAAATTAATGGAAATGATTTAATATACATATATTTTATGTAGAAATATTTTTTTATTCTTTAATACATAATTTTTTGGAAATAAATTTTAATTTTCCAATTTATGGAAGAGCGGGGTTTAGTGGAAACTATTTAATTATTATCTATGTACTAAATGGAAAAAAATTAGAAATTAGAAATTTTATTTCAAAAATTGAATAGAGATGAAAATTTTCAAATGTGATTTTGTTTTATTTTAAAATAAGATCAAATATAATGTGTGAATTTTTGTAAATGATTATTTTAAAAGGTTTAATAGTTTTTAAATGGTGACATGTGAGGTATATTTGTAACTGTAGTTTTATACTCTAATAACTAAGTAAAATATAGTGTTTTCACAAATAAATTAATATGTGGTTTTTGAGGTGAGGTGTAATTTTTATTCAACCATTAGTTAAATGAATTTATTTAATAAACCAAAACATAACCAAAGTTTGGGAATAGGAAAACCCTACTATAATCCTATGGTGGGGAGTTCCACGTCTTATATTATGATCAATTGGAGGTATATACAAGATTATAAGGATGTTGTTATATCATTTTTATTGATATATTATTGTAATGACCGGACCCCAGTAACCCAGAATCTGTGCATTATTACATAACATTGGCTTGATATAAGGAATAATGTCCCAAAAGATCGATCAGTTTAGTGGCCAATGAAGTACTAAATACATACATATGTTTTACGTTACATCATGAAATAAAAAAACAACGTCGTGTCCCCTTTGAACACTCTTATATCCCGTAGCATATTCTTGTAGGTTAATAGTAATATACTTCTTTGCATCCAAAGAAAAATAAAACATAAGACGGTTGTGATCTCAAATGCTCAGTAAGGATAACAATATGGTAGAAACTATCATAAATAAGAATAAACATTTACGGCAATGTATAAGACTAGGACTCAAGCCTTTTAAACTTAATATTCAGCATAATATGGAAATGATAAATAAAATAATTCCATTTACTTATTCACATGTATATTCTAATAGTGGAATAATCACATTTAATATCAATATACAATTTCATAATGATAGATTGCATAATGATAGACTTCATAACCACATAGTCAAGGCCTTATGCAAGACTAAAAATAAGATTTTGTTAAGGCCCTGTGCCAAGACACTAGTTTGTCTCATGAGAGCTACTGATGCATCGAGGAGCTACAGCGGGCTCCACCCATCACTTAAAAAGTCCAATTCATTCCTCATCTAAATTTTTTTTAACATAACATAATTATTTGTATTAAAACTAGCATACTAAATGTCAATACTTTTTTCATAAACCATGATTGGTATAAAAATAACACATCCACAGTCAAACATATCACAAAACCTTCATTACATTATGAAATACTTGTATCATAATAAATCATCCTCGATCAAGAATAATATCCTATAAAGGATGTTGACATAGTTGAAAATGATCAGTAAAAATCATTGAGAAAAATATCTCTTTTTCATGAAAACATTTAAAAGTATCACTATTTATCAAGAAGTTGTTTAAAATATATTTTTTGAATCAAAGTGTCATATACCACATTGAAAATTTTAAAACGAATTTAAATTTTACAACATTAATTTCCATATAAATAAAACCTTATAACAATTTTTAAAACGTGTACGTTAATGATAATGATTTAGAAGAATAAGGTTTTAAAACATTTAAAATGATATTTTAGTTAGAGTTCCTAACCAAATGAGAGATGATTGAATACAAATAATTGAGGAAATAAAAACTCTAGAATATCATGAAAATAAATGAATTCATGATATAATATGTCAAAGTACATTATATAGACTAAATAAAAGTGAATTGGCACATAGCAACAAAGAAGTATCAATGGAATGTAAGTTGATATGAATTCCTTTATAAAGATTGTATCCATAGGTTAAGGATAAATCAATGACATAATTATGTGTGAAAAATATAAATACACTCAATATGATTGGATATTTAGTGTAAATCAATCATAGTACATTCACACATATTCTTGAAAAACAACCCCAATGACTTGGATGATTAACTCAATGAATAAAAATTGAGTTAAAATTACTCTTATCAAGTTTATATTTATGACTTTAGAATTTATCAATGGAGTGATTATGTGTATAAAAAGTATATCCACACAAAGGGGAGTGGAAATTACTACATATCTAAATAAATAGTGATTTCACACATAATCTTGGAGTAATGTAATTAATGAAGTTTGTGTAAAACTGAATGAGTGGAAATTGAAATTTGAAATTCCCTTATCGATTTGGTAACATATGTAACATACACCCCATAAAAGAAGGATCATATAATGATAATGTAAATACCCATTAATTAAATTATATTACGCAAACAATACAATCATGGATGGTACATACACCACACAAAAGTTAATAGTGTCAAATATAGCATGAATCTCACGGGAATAAAAGTGAGATGAAAAACCCTTACCTTGTACTTTTCGTTAGTATAGGGTAGGTTAACCTCCTATATAATGGTGAAATAATTTTTATTAAATTATAAAATAACCAAATACATAAATATGATATCATATATGATCGTCTAATATTGCTTTGTAAATGATATTTCTGTTGTATCATTGTTTTGGTTGTTACCTAATTCATTTTCCTTTATATGTTTTGTTATGTATGTCATGTTTGTTATGTATAAGCTCTATTTTATTAATATCCAGAATTATATTAAGTTCTTAAGCATTATTTTTAATCATAAAAAGAAAATTATTCTTGAATGGTTACGATGGGGAATGAATCTCATTGCGTTTGTGGAGATAGTTAGCCGTACGTACGCATGAACGATAATATCATTATATTGATGAATAAATATTATGTAATTGAATAGTATAACATATATACAAAATAATTAACATATTATATTTATTATTTACATCAGTTATACTCATTATTATACCCATACAAATAATGAAGTGTTTGAATAACAAACTACACCACGTGGCGAAGATGGTAAGTCATACGTACCAAAATATGGTAAATTTTTCATTTATTGGATGGATAGAATAAAAAATATGGTTTTCCCATATTTAAAAAACATCGAATTATATATAAGGTACTGTATTTATTATTTTGGTATGGAAACAAAAAAAAGAGGAAGTGGAAGAGGAAAAGAACTTGAAAGAGTGTGGTGAAATTGTTACCTCTTCTTCGGGTGTTTCCTTTTGAGTTGATCAAAAGGGCTCCTTAGGTTGGCTTTTTGGTCAAATTAAGGCCTCTAGGTTAAAGTGGGGGAAGTTGGGAAGATATTTTGGTAGGGTTTCGCCGAGCCAAATGGGTTTGGAGAAGTGAAATTAAGATAAGGGGAAGTACCCATTTATAAGATATGTGAGGGTCACTTTAGTAAAAGCTTGAAATATTATTTTATAATAAACTTATTTTCGGTTTCTAATGGCTCCAAAATAATTTATTTCGAATATAAGCTGGGTATGTGTCGAAATAATCTCAACCAATAGGTTTAGGCAAGTTTAGGTTACCATTTTAACCTTATCTTTTAGATTTAACTCTTAGTTAAACAGTTTATCTTTTACCATGTCTTCTTGTATTCTTACACTATATGGGTAATAAACTTACTCTAAAATTTCAAGAGAACCTAAACTGGTTTATTAATGACATATATAATATTATTTAACTCCTTTGGAAGAACCTTATATTTTTATGAATAGTATATCAACCAATAATATAGTTTTTTTTAAACAAATTTAGGTCAATTTTCACACTATTTGGTATGTTGTTTTTCTGAAAGTCATAACAACCTTATCACTTAGAAAATAATTTATATAATCAACCCTGATATTTCATATTAACCTATTAATTTATTTTATGGAATCAAAACTTTTAAATTCTATTTATTTTAATATTTATAATATAAATTATTTTAATATTTCATTAAGAAGGTAATTACTTCATCATCATTGTGTCCTAAATAAATTTAATTATTTAATCCCTAAAAATAAAAAATAAAATACAATTATGTAGTAAATATTTTTTATCTTTCTAATGAATATTTATAGTCTAATTTTCCTTATGTATAACCCTATATATAAAATGGTTTAGTTAATAAATGTTGAATTTAACACTTTTAACTCTTCTTTAAATAAAATAATAATAAATGTCCTCATCTAATCCAAGTGAACTAAAGGATAATATTTTATTCCTAAGGATTTTTTTGGTCTAATTATAATTATCCAATATAATTAGGACATGTTTTATGGTAATTAAAATATCATTTTTACCTTTAATTACACTATTTACTTTTAACCGTGGTAAATAAAAGTCAAAAGTTACTATTCACAAAAAATTATTTTCATCCTATTGAACAAAATTTTACTTACTGATATTAACTGTGTCTCTCATATTTTTGAAATTCAATTCATAGAAGTGGTAAAATTATGGTTTATGGAAATTTGCAAATTCTCTTAGAAGATGGGTAAAAGATGGTAAAAAGTTTAATAAAATTTTATATATCTAATTTTATTATAAAATGACTCCAATTAATTAAATCAAGCTAATATAAGTATTATATATCTATTTTTACTTAAAATAAATTTAAATAAAAAAATAAAAATAAAAAAGTTGGTTTTAAACAATAACCCAATGTTTTTCACTATTCATCAAAAATTGATTGTTTTCAGAAAAATACCAGAACTTTACCCTAAGATAATTTTGATATTAAAAATTAAAAAATGAAATCTATTTTACCAAATTCAAAACATAGAAGTTTCATTAATTAATTTAAAATTAATTCCCATTTTCAAAAATGAAAAATGGGTTTTTAAAAAGTAAAAACTATTAAAAGATTAACATGTGTTTATGTCAAATTTAAAAGTGAAATTAATTATAATGACCTACATTGTATTAACTTATAAAAATATAATCTAATTATACTTCCAACCCATTCAAATTCATAATTTATCCCTATAAATTATTTCAATTAAAAAAAATTCAATTAAAATTTAGTATTTTTCAGTATTCATCAAAATATGAAAGATATCAGATTAGTACCAAAAATTTATCCAAAATAAATTTTTATGTCCCGATTCTAAAGAAGAATTTAATTTCATTAAATTTAATATATAAAAGTGTAAAATGTTTGTTTAAAAAGGGTTTTCCTTTAAAAGGTGGTAAATTTTCATTTTTTGAAAAATACTTCTTTTATCTAAAAAAATGAATTTGTTCTCATATTATGTCTCAGAAACACATAATATGGATTCTGAAATTATATGGAGGATATAAAATTCAAAATTTAGTTAATACTATTGATAACTACTTTTTGAATGGCTTGTTTGGTACGTCATGGTGCGCTCGAACTCGGTGTTGCGTGTAGTGCAAGATATTGAATTACTTTAAAGAAAATAACTTACTATTAAATCTTGGGGTGTTACATTCTTCCCCCGTTTTGGAAATTTCATCCATTCAATTTTAAAATTGGACTTGGTAACTTCATTGAAAGCCCTATATTGGAAAAAGAGTCAATAAAATGATCACTTTAGAAGAAAGAAATAGAAGTACAAAGGTTATTGGAGATAACCCATACTAGGATTCCATGTAGAAAAACATGGATATGGAAGATAACCTAAGTGTCAAGTTCTAATGGAGAGTGATAGAAAACATGATCCGGAGAAAGTTAACAGCAAGAAAACCACAAACTTGTGATGGGATAAATGGTCATTAGTTTCCAAGTAGGAAAAGTAAACAGACAATGTTTTTTGTTTTAAGTTCCGTTTCATAATTTTGAGAAATTTGTTTATGAGATTGACTAAGAACATAAAGAGATATACTTACTCTTTAAGTAGATTTTTATCATCTAATAAATTTTTACCATTAAATCACCTTTTTTTTCAAATGATGAGTATTCAAGATGACTTGGTCACACTTGAAGTGCTAGAATAAACTTCTAGAGAATCAGATGATCCAAAAAGGATAAAATATATATTTACCTTGTCTTTAGAGATTAACCAAAAACAAAATAGTTATTTTAAGATCATATGATCCCCAAAAATATTAATCCTTTAGAGAAAGAAATATTAATCTCAGTTTCTAAAATTATACCAGCAATACCTAAGGTTCAATAAATACCTTTCAATAAAAAATTGTCCTTAAAATCCTTCTATATAATCCAAACTAATATTGAACCCCAAAAAAAATAGAATAATTTGATTACGTAGTCTTCCATGTTAAACTGTATCTCCAAATAACATCAACTACTCTTAAAGTCACATAAAAGTAATTAACCTAATCACATATTCTCTATGATAGGTTAATCATTTACATAAATAACTCAAATCACAATAAATTCAAAATAAGAAAATAGATAAAATTCCTCCATTACTCCTCAAATTGAATCCCATAGTATTTTATTTTCCTTAGGCATATAGTGTTCCCAATAGAGCGAACGTCTTCAAAAATAACATTTATCACTTAATCACCAAATCATTTTTCAATACTAAGGATATCAATTTGATAAGAAACAAGATCCCAAATCAACTTATTATTGATCAATAAAATCATTTAACTAAAAATAATTTGTCACACTAACCAAGGACTTCACGTAGTTCAAAGGTAGGCGATAAATCCCAATCGCACTCTGGTTGTGGGTTCGATTCCCACAGTTTAGTCTGATGCGACGGGTTGTCACATGGCATGTGTGTTGTCCTTTTTCAAAAACAATATTTTATAACATTCCCAAAATGATATATATTCCTAAAAATAACCATAACATAATTTCACCACAAATTTTATCTCATACCTCGAATTTTCATCCCAAAATTTAATAACTTGTGATTTCCTCAATTTCAAGGATCATATAAACCCAAATGGTTATTTATAACTATATCAATAATAGAAAATATAATTCTCTCTAAAATATCATTTTCACATAAAAAATTGTAGGGTTACACATACAAGAGAAAAGTCTTCCAAAGTAATCTCATAAACAAAGAGCATGAATACTTTTAAAATTTTCATAATCCATTTTTTCCACATAGGTTCTTCCTTGACAAAAAGGTTATCCTATAAAATAGGGGATTCACTCTGGTAAATCCCAGGTCCCCTACATTTACATAAAATGACTGTAAATGGGTTCTTGGGATCATTTTTATTTTCTTCCATAGTACTCTTCATTTTTCCTTGGAAATTATTTACTTTATGTCCTTCTTTACCATGCATAAAGCATTTATTTATTCCATTGAGATAATTTACTAGGTTTCTCTTTCCACATTTCCTGCATGATAGAAATTGAGCTTTCTTTTCTCCATGGTCTCCGTTGTTGGAGCTATTATCATTTTCCACCTTACTCTTCTTGGTTGAGTCCAGGAGTCGGTTAATATATATGTTGTTGATCATATTTTTGGAAAAATGAATTAGTATGAACATGATATCTTGTGAACCTATCAATATTCCATTTCTTTGCTCATTTCCACCAATGTTCCCACCTTGTACATCATGTTCAATGTTACTATTACTTCTTTGGAATCCATCCATTGACTAACACAAGAAATCATAGCGTGAGTCATAAAATCATTTAGAGAATATCATAACACCTTATTTTCAATCTAAAACACCTTTGGATTATCCAAGGTTATTTATTCTCATCTTATATTAAAATCCATAAAATCAGTTTGTAATGAAAATGTGAATTATCCTAAGAATTTCCCCTGGGAGTATCGTAACCAAGAGTGCAGAAAGGCCCATTGTTGTGTACCAGGAAACCCCAAGTCAAAACTGAAACTCCTTGTCAGGGTTTTCCTTCCTAGGTACATATGTTCCAGAGCCACCTTTACCTTCTCATATCCAGATAGGGATGTATTTCTTGAAAAACCCACATAATATTTACGTTAGCAAAATTTTTGGATTCTCTTCTATACTAATCCTCAATATTTATCTTAGGGTAGTGTTCAAAATCAGAGTTTTTTCTAAATATAGCTTCCAAGGATTGTACTAAACTTCCTTTGATACTAACTATAACGCCCTGACCCCAGTTACCTAGAATTGGTGCATTATTACATAACATTGGCATGATACAAGGAATCATGTCCAGAAAAAAAATCAGTTTAGTGTCCTTGGATGTAATAGATACATACATAAGTTTTACATTACATCATGAAATTAAAAAAAACAAGTTTTTGTCCCCTTTGAAAACTCCTATATCCCTTATCCTATTCCTGCAGGTTAATCATAAAATAATTCTATGCATCTTGGGAAAAATAAAACATAAGAAAAGGGTGATCTCAGATGCTCAGTAAGGATAAAAATATAGCAGAAACTGTCATAAATAATAATAAACATTTAAAGCAATGTATAAGACTAGAACACATGCCTTTTGACCTTGAACATCAGCATAATATGGAAAAGATAAATCAAATAATGCCATTTACTTATTCACATTGATATTCTACTATTCAAATAATCACATATAATATCAATAGCCAATTTCATAATGATATAATTCATAATGTCAGACTTCATAACCACATAGTCAAGGCCTTATGCCAAGACTACAAATAAAATTTTGTTAAGGAAATTTTCCAAGACACTAGTTTGTCTCATGAGACCTACCGATGCATCGAGGAGCTATAGTGGGTTCCAACCATCACTTACTAAGTCCAATTCATTCCTCATATAAAAATGTTTAAACAAAACATAAGCATTCGTATTAAAACAAGCATACAAAATGTCAATACTTTATCCATAAACCATGAATGGTATGAAAATAACAAATCCACTGTCACACATATCACAAAACCATCAATATAGTATGAAAGATTTTTGTCATAATAAATCAACCTCGATCAAGAATAATATCCCGTAAATATTGTTGACATAGTTCAAAATGATCAGTAAAAAGCTTTGAGAGAAAAATCCCTTTTTCATGAAAACATTTAATAGTCTCACCATTTATCCACAAGTTGTTTAAAATAGATTTTTGAATCAAAATGTCTTATACCACTATGAATGTTTTAAAATGAATTTCAATTTTAAAACATTAATTTCCATATAAATAACACCTTAATACCATTTTTAAAACATGGAAATTAATGAGAAAGATTTAGAAGAATAAATTTTTAAAACATTTAAAATGATATTTTAGTTAGAGATTCTATGAAAATGAGAGATGCTTTAGTAAAAATAATTGAAGTAATCAAAACACTATAATATCATGAGAATAAACGGATTCATGATATACTATGTCAAAGTATAGTGTATACACCAAATAAAAGTGAATTGATGAAAAATAACAAAGATGTCTCAGTGGAATGTAAGTTGAGATGAATACATTTATTAAGACGGTATCCTTAGGTTAAGAATAAATCAATGAAATAATTATGTGTGAAAAATATAAATATACTCAATATGATTGGATATTCAGTGTAAATCAATTAGAGGATATTCAGACAAATTCATTGAAAAACAACAACAATGACTTGGATGTTTAACTCAATGAATAGAAATTGAGTTAAAATTACTCTTATCAAGTTTATATTGACGACTTGAGAATTTATCAATGGAGTGATTATGTTCATAAAATGTATATCCACACAAAGGGGTGTGTAAATTACTACATAAGTAAATAAATAGTGATTTCACACATAATCTTGGAGTAAAGTAATCAACAGAGTTTTTGTAAAATAGAATGAGTGGAAATTGAAATTTAAAATTCCCTTACCGATTTGGTAACATACAAAACATATACTTATGGGGGGGAACCAAACTCCACAACCCCATATGGGGGTCCCATACCTGGCTAAATATAAAATGATATAAAGGGGTTATATACCACAATAGAGTACCCATATACCATATAAAATCTGTAGAAAGTAAGAATACTAAATCCTTCAATAGAGGATCCAATACCCCATGTAAAACTAGGAGGACGAGTCACCTACCATATATAAATATGGTATTAACCATAAAATTATTGAGAGAGATCATCCTCGAAATTCAACACCAATTTTAGTAGTCTTGGGGAGGATATTATCATTCTTAAAAGGACTATTATACACCTCTATAGAAAAAAAATTATATATGAATTGAACACACTCATCTCATCGCATCAACATCATATTGGTATGTCATTCCATGAAATCAAAAAAAATACAAAAAAGTGTTATAAGATGTGTGGACCCATATTACTATACCCTTAGACAAATGTTATATAAACTAAAGTTAGTCAACCATATTATCAATTCCCTTTCATAAGAATGTTTCATTCAATGTACCCTAGATTTAATCCTTATTCCGATAGCTAATCTTAGGCACCTCAAGCATTGTCCCCACATGTGTCGTAAACCAATATCATATAAAACCTATCTCCAAACTCCATCCTTATGAAATACCTACATAGATAAAAATCTAGAATGACCCAAACCAACCCACATATATTCCTCCTAGGTGTGTATTGGTTATGTGTGCCACCCTAATGTGACCATCAATAGGCTAGTGGCTCACTACTAGAACCAGTAAAATATTATAAAAATGAGTGGACTTGGTGTAATCATCATATAGTCAATAAAACCAGCAACCCAATAAGATTTACACAACTATGTAGGATATAAAATTTTTCTTGGAATACAATTACATGTGTGAATAATACTCCTAACCATCTAATAAATATAAAACATAAATATAAAAATAAGGTAATAATACATGGCCCGACAAAATGATATATAAATTTTTAAAAACTACTAGGTGAAATTGATATCTCAATGTTATTTAACAATTTTCTCCAATAATATTATGCAATAACCCACACTATACTCCCCCTTTCCTAGGTTGCACCATATCTACTTACTCTGATAGCTCCATGCCATTAAAATATTGTTTACTTATTTGTTAACTCTATATAAACACCAAGTGTAAGGATCAAATCACATGAATGGGTGAGTGTATAAATACCCAGTATGATTTCACAAAAACAAAATGGATACAAGGATATAGATTACCACATGAATAGGTCCAAACCAAAGGAACTCCCAACACATCTCAAGGTATCCTTAAATCATGAAGAAAGTATCCCCAAACTCAAAGACACGAATGACACCATATTCACTAGGTAAAACATGGTCAAATTAAAATTATCACCCAATTGAATCATTTGGAAACCCTAACCATGTAACACCCCAAGCTTCCACGGTATGCTTCTATTTGAATAATACGGTAGCGCGTGTTGTATGCAACTTCGAGTTCTATCACACACCACAACCAATAAAACTAGCCATTATGAATAGTAATACCCTCATTTTAAAATTTTATAAAATTTATCTTTCAAAATTGACTTCATTTTTGGATTTATAATATCGAAATTAGCTTCGGGTGAATTTTTGGTATTTTTCTGAAAACATTCAATTTTTTATGAATAGTGAAAAAAACTGAGTTATAGTTTAAAACTGAATATTTATTTAAATAATTATTTATTTTATTTATATTTAATTATGGTCAAAATAGATACATAATACTTATATAAGTTCAATGTAATTAATTGAAGTTAGTTTAGAATAATATTAGATATATAAAAATTTTATTGAACTTTTCACCGTCTTTTACCCACCTCCTAGAAGAATTTGGAAATTCACATAAAATGTAATTTTACCACTTCTGTGAGTGGAATTTATAAAATCCAAGAGACACAGTTAATATCAAGGAGTAAAATCTGGTTCAATAAGATAAAAATAATTTTTGGTGAATAGTAACTTTTTACTTTTATTTACAACGGTTAAAAGTAAATAGGGTAATTAAGGGTAAAAGTGATACTAATATTACCCTAACACATGTCCTGATTCTATTGTACATTTTTATATTGACCAAAAACAACCTTAGGGATAAAATATTATCATTTAGGTCCACTTGGATTAGATTAGGACATTTATTATTATTTAATTCAAAGAAGAGTTAAAAGAGTTAAAATAAAAGTTTAATAACTAAAACATTTTTAATATAGGGTTATTCATAAGATAAATTCAATTATAAATATTATATAGAAATATAAAAAGATTTCCTACATAATGGTATTTTATTTATAATTTTTAGACATGAAATAATTTAATTTATTTATGACACAATGGTGATGCAGTAATTACCTAATTAATGGAATATTAAAATAATTGATATTAAAAATATCAAAATAAATATAATTTTAGAGTTTTTATGAATTTCACTAATTCTATAGGTTAATATGACATATTAGGATTGGTTATAAAAATTTTATTCGAAGTAATAATGCTGTTATGAAATTATCAAAAACAAAATACCCAATAGAGTCAAAATTGACATAAAAGAGATTTTAAAACAAATATTATATTATTTATTGATATTCTATTCCTAAAAATCTATGTTTCCACAAAAGTACTTATATAATGATATGTGTATCATTAATGGACCACTTGGGGGTATCTTGGATGTATATAGTATGTTTATTAACTATATAATATAAAAATACAAAGAGACATGGTAAATGTCAAACTATTTAACTAAGAGTAAAATATAAATGATAAGGTTAATATAGTGACCCAAACCTATCTAAAATCTATTGGATGAAATTATTTCTACCCATATCCACCTTAAAATTTAAATAATCCACTTTGGATCCATTAGAAACCGAATATGAATTTAATATAAAATAATATTTCTAGCTTTTCCAGTGGTGCCCCTCACCTCTCTTATAAAAGGGCACTCCCCCTTCTCTCTAATTCACAACTTCAAAGCCTTTTGACTCGGCCAACCCCTACTGAAATGTTTTTTCAACTTCCCTCAATTCAACTTAGAGGCCTTAGTTTGATCAAAAATCCATCCTAAGGAGCCCTTTTGATCAAATCCAAAGGAAGAACCTGGAGAAGAGGTAATGTTTTCACCACCCTCTTTCAAGTCCCTTTCTTCTTCCACTTCTTCTTTCATTGTTATTTACATACTAAAAAAATAACTCCAGTATCTTATATATACTATGATGTTATTATAATTATGTTATAACCATATTCAGTATTCTATCCATCCTTTGAATGACATGTCACCATATGTGCGTACGTACGGCCTACTGTCTCCACGTCGTGGTGTAATTGTTATTCGATACATTATTATTTGGATGGGTATAATAATAATGTGTAATTCGTGTAAATAATAAATATAACATGATAATTATTCTTTATATATGATATACCATCCAATTATATTTTATTTTAATATAAAAAGAATTATATTGTCGTTCATGCGTACGTACGGACTACCGTCTCCACGAACGCGATGAGATTCATTCCCCATCATATCCATTCAAGTATAATTCACATTTGATGATTAAAAATAATGTTTCAGGACTTGATATCATTCTATATATGAATAATATACAACCAATCCATAACAAACACGGCTTATGTAACAAAACCCATAAAATAAAATGAGTAGGTTAGCACCCGAAACGACGATAATACTAAGATATTATTAACAAAACAATGTTAAAAGATCATATATGATATCATATTAATGTATATGATTCTTGTATAATTTAATATCAATTATTTCACCATTATACAGGAGTTTAACCAACCCTCAACCAAATAAAAGTACAAGGTAAGGGTTTATTTCACAATCTCTTCATTATCTGAGATTGTTTATACGTAATTATCTATTGGGACCTCTTTATCATCCACATCCATATTTCTTAAAAATTTATTTCAAAACATTCTTACTATTTTGCATAATATGGGTTAAAGTCATCTATACCCTTGTTTGAATTTTTATAAGAATTCTATAAAGGAATCTTTTCATCGTTTTCCAAACAAGGTCCTTTTTAACCTTTTCGACAGAATTAAAGTAAGAATGTCTTTTTTTAACTTATACGGTGGGTGTGGATGTTTTCTGTCATTATAAAATAAACGAATCTTCCCATTAAAGTTTATAAGGATATTTTCAAAGTAAATGATTTATTTTTTAATTTTGTGACTTTTAAATTATTTCCAAAAAAGAGATATTTCCCTCAAATAGTTTTGATTTCATCTATGTCAACATCCTTTGATGGATTTTATGATTATTTGATGTTGATTTATTATGATACAAAATATCCATATTGTATTGAAGCTTTTGTGATATGTTTGACTGTGGATGTGTTATTTTTATACCATTCCTAGTTTATGGAGAAAGTATTGAAATTTCGTATGCTAGTTTTACTATGAATGTTTATGTTATGTTTAAACCTTTTCATATTAGAATACATTGGACTTAGTAAGTGAAGGGTGGAGCCCGCTATAGGTCATCGATGCATCGGTAGGTCTCACAAGACAAACTAGTGTCTTGGCACAAAGCCTTGACAAAATCTTATTTGTAGTCTTGGCATGAGGCCTTGTCTATGTGGTTATGATATTCTGGAATTATGAATTCCATCATTATGAAAGTGGTTATTGATATTGCATGTGATTATTCGACTAGTAGAATATCCATGAGAATAAGTAAATTGGAAT
Source organism: Viscum album (assembly GCA_963277665.1). Taxonomy (NCBI): domain Eukaryota; kingdom Viridiplantae; phylum Streptophyta; class Magnoliopsida; order Santalales; family Viscaceae; genus Viscum; species Viscum album. The sequence goes on along the minus strand of OY728123.1, from coordinate 860,008,203 downwards.
TATTTCATTTTATCTTTTCCATATTTTGCTGAAGTTCTAGTTTAAAAGGATTTTGTTTTAGTTATACATTGCCTTAAATGTTTAATCTTATTTACGAATGTTTCTGCTATATTTTTATACTTACTGAGCATCTGAGATCACCCCTTTCAATGTTTTATTTTTTCCAGTATGTGAAGAAGTAATTTATGAATGACCTGTAGGGATAGTATGAGGGGATATGAAGAGAATATTTTTTGTAGTTTTTTTACTTTATGATGTAATGTAAGTCTTTATGAATATATCTAGTTATTCCAAGGCTACTAAACTAATCGGTCTTTCGAGATTTGATCTTTTGTGATCTTGAAAATGTTATGTAATAATGCACCGACTTTGGTTAACTGGGGTTGGGGCATTACAGTTGGTACCAGAGGATGTTTAGTACAAACCTTGGAAGATAGATTTAGATAAACTCTGATTAGAGCACATAGCCCTAAGATAGACTTGGAAGATTATTATAGAAGAACTTCCTAGAATTTTGGTATTGTAGATATTTTGTGAGTTTTCCGATCAATATATCCATGTCTGGATACGAGCGGGTAGAGGCGACTCTGGCATAGATGTACCTAGGGGTAAAACCCGAAAACACCACCTTTATCTAGACTTGAACAGGAACTGGTGCACGACAACGGACCTTGCTGCACTCTTGGTTACAACACTCCCGGGGGATATGCTTAGGATAATTATCATTTTATTTACAAACCATTATGAAGGGTTTATTAGTATATAATTCATCAAAGAAAACATTTTTATGATTATGGATTATATCCATAAACTGTTCAAATTATGTTAAGCGTTTTGCAAGTTTGGATTTATGTGTTGCGATTCATAAACTAATCTAGTGTATTCCATTGTTTAGAAATGGAGCCTAATGGAAGAAATGGAAAACTGTATCAATGCATGCACTCCATGTAGGTATTTCCCACCTCCTCAAGATAATTATAGTGGAGTTGGTGATGCAACTAGTTCTGATCAGCTAATCACCATATTGGGACAACTCACTCAGGTTATGAATAATAACCTTACCCATATGGAGCACACTGATCCACAGCGTGGAGGATCTATGTTAGATTGTTTCATGAGGCAACAACCACCAACATTCAATGGGATTACAAATCCATTAGTATCTGAGCAATTGATAAGTTCCCTAGAAAAAATATTTCAGGCTTTGGGGAGTAGTGAAAGGGAAAAGGTTTTCATGGCAGTTTATCGCCTCACTGGAGATGCTGATCAATAGTGGTCATTGATACAAAACACAAAGGAAGATGATGAAGTATAAAATATGGAATGGAGGGAGTTCAAAGATTTTTTCTTAGAAAAATACTTTCCTTGTGACCATCGAGCAGATGTGGAAAGGAAATTTCTGAGTCTGAGATAAAAGGAGGATGATAATGTCGCAAAGTATGAGGTTAACTTTAAAAGGTTAGTGAGGCATGCAGCTGATTATATATGTAACCCAAGAAGTAATATTGATCGTTTATTTTATGGGTTAAAACCATTTCTCCATCGAGCATTAGTCTCATAATCTTTCTCGTCGTACGAAGATATTGTCTCATGTGCTATCAAGACAGAAAAGGAATTCTTTAAGTCTTACAACTTTAAGGCAAATCAAGAGAAGAAGAGATCTGTTGATCACTATGGGAATTGAAATACGGTGAAGAATGGAAAAGTTGAATATCTATCCTATAGTAAATGTGGGAAGAAACACCCCAGTACTTTCTTGAAATTAATGGGAGTCTGTTATAAGTGTGGTGAAAAAGGCCACCAAGCTCGTGATTGTAAGGGGAAGAAAGAAGCTAACGAGGTTCAGTGCTACAACTGCAGGGAGATGGGACATTATGCAAATGAATGTCCTGAGCGTCAGGGGAAGTTAAATTTTAAAAGTCCAAGGGATCAAGGCCAATCTTATTCTATCATTAGTGTTGAGGTAGAATCTCCTAAAGACATGGTGGTAGGTAATTTAATGGTTTCATCAAGTTTAGAAAATGCATTATTTGATTCTGGAACATCGCATTGTTTCATATCTTCCCAGTTTGCTAAAAAAATTACATATTTCCAATTTGATTTAACAAGTGATTTTTCAGTCAAAACTGTAACACCCCAAGATTCCACGGTAAGTTTCTCTTTGAATAATGCAATAGCTTGCATTGTACGCAACTTCGAGATTCTAACACACCGCGACCAATCAAAGTAGCCGTTATGAATAGTAATACCCAATTTTTGAAATTTCATAAATTTTATCTCTCAAAATGGACTTCATTTTTGGATTCGGAATATTGAAATTAGCCTAGGGTGAAATTTTGGTACTTTTCGGATAACTTTTATATTTTGAGGAATAGTGAAAATTACAAAATTTTAATTAAAAACAACTTTTTTAATCAAAATAATTAATAGTGATAAATTATGAATTTGAGTGGTTTTAAAGTATATTTAAAATATATTTCTACCATTTAATACAATGTTAGTCATTGGACATAATTTCACAGTTAAACCGAACATAAAAAAGTGTCAATCTTTTGATAGTTATTATTTCTTAAAATCATGCTTTTGTTTTCACAGCAGGAATTAATTTTAAATTAATTTATACCAATTCTTTGTTTTGAATTTATAAATATGGATTCCATATTTTGAATCAGGAGATACAAATTGTGTAAATAGTTAAATTTTATTTTTAGACATTTTGAATAATTATTTTGGTAAATATTTTATCTACCATGGTTAAAGGGTAAATCCTGTAAATAAGGGTACAAAATAATATTATAATAATAGTAATTTACCCAAAAACGTGTCCTAACCCTATTTGTTGATACATTTCCGACCATGGGTATCTTTTGGTCTATTTTGGGACCCCATGGAGCCACTTGTAGGTGATAAGGACACTTTATATTAATTAAGTTAAAGTAAATACAAAAATGACATAAGCATATATCTTTTAGAAAAATAATTTTACATATGGTTATATATGTTATCTTTTCAAATATAAATATTAATTATAAAGCTAAAACTATTTCCTACATAATTTTATTTTATTTATAATTTTTAGACATTGAATAATTAAATATATTTATGACACAATAATGTTGCAGTATTTTCCTTATTGATGAAAGAATCAAACAATTGGTATTATAAATGTTAAAATAAATATAATTTTAAAGTTTTGATGACATTAATGAATTTTATTAGTTTATATGAAATGTTATGATTGATTAAATTAGTTTTTTTCTAATTAATAAAGTTCTTATGACTTTTACAAAAATCAATTATTGAATAGTGTCAAAATTGACATAAATGGGTTTTTAAAAAATATTATATTATTTATTGATATTATATTCCTAAAAATCTATGGTTCAGAAAAAAGGACTTATATCATGATATGTGTATCATTAATGGTCCACTTGGGGGTCTCTTGGATGTATATAGTAAGTTTATTAACTATATAATATAAAAATACAAAGTGACATGGTAAATGTCAATCTAATTAACTAAGAGTTAAAACAAGAAGATAAGGTTAATATAATGACCCAAACCTGTCTAAAATCTATTTTTTGAATGTATTTAGACCCATACCCACATTATACTTTGAATAATCCACATTTGGGCCATTATAAATCGAATATGTATTTATTATAAATTAATACTTTAAGTTTTTCCTAAAGAGCCCCTCCTCCCCCTTATAAAGGGACACAACTTCTAACCAATTCTTCACACCTTCATAGCATTTGGGCTCAGCAGACATATTCCCAAATACCCTCTAAAATATCCTAACTTCATCCTAGAGGCCTTACTTTAGTCATAAATCCAACCTAAGGATCCCTTTTTATCAAATCAAAAGGAAGAACCCGAAGAAGAGGTAATGTTTTCACCACCCTCTTTCAAGTTCCTTTCTTCTTCAACTTCTTCTTTCTTTGTTACTTCCATTATAAAATAATAACTCCAGTATCTTCTATATACTGTTATGTTATTATAGATATGTTACAACCATATTCATTATTCTATCCATCCTTTGAATGACATGTCACCATACGTGCTTACGTACGACTTACCGTCTCCACATCGTGGTGTAATTGTTATTCAATATATTATTATTTGGATGGGTATAATAGTGATGTGTAATTCATGTAAATTATAAATATAACATGATAATGATTCTGTATATATGATATACCATCCAATTATATATTATTTTAATATCAAAATAATGATATTGTCGCTCGTGCGTACGTACAGACTACCATCTCCACGAACGCGATGAGATTCATTCCTCATTGTATCCATTCAAGAATAATTATCATTTTTTGATTAAAAGTAATGTTTAAGAACTTTATATCATTTTGGATATGAATAAGATACAACATATCCATAACAAACATGACTTATGTAACAAAACATATAAAAGAAAACGAGTAAGCTAACACCTGAAACGACAATAATACTAAAATATTATTAACAAAGCATTATTAGAACATCATATATGATATCATAATTATGTATATGGTTCTTTTATAATTTAATAACATTTTTTTGACTATTAAACAGGAGGTTAACATACCATAGACTAAGGAAAATTACAAGGTAAAGGTTCATTTCACAATCTCTTCATTATCTGAGGTTGTTTATACGTAATTATATATTGGTACCTCTTTATCATCCACATCCATGTTTCTTAAAAATGTATTCCAAACATTTTTACTATTTACTAGACTATGGGTTAAATTAATTCATACCCTTGTTTGAACATTTATAGAATGGTTTTAAAGGAATCTTTCCGTCATTTTCCAAACAAGGTCCTCTTTAAACTTTTCGAAATAATTAAGGTAAGAATGTCTTTTTTAACTTATACGGTGGGTGCGAATATTTTCCACAGTTATAAAATTGTAGAAGCTTCACTTACAAGATTATAAGAATATTTTCATAGTAAATTATTTATTTTACAATTATGCGACTTTTAAATGTTTTAAATATTTATCATTCTAAATATTTTTAATTAATGTCCGTGTTTTCAAAATGATTTTAAGGATTTATTTTTATGGGCATGAATGTTTTGAAATGATAATTCTTTTCAAAATTTTCAAAGTGGTATGAGAAACTTTGATTCAAAAATATCTTTTAAATTACTTCCTTTATAAATGTGTGACTTTTCATTGATTTAAAAAAGAGATATTTCTCTCAAATAGTTTTGATTTCATCTATTTCAACATCCTTTGATGGGTTTTAAGATTATTTGAAGTTGATTTATTATGATACAAAACTTCCATATTGTATTGAAGGTTTTGTGATATGTTTGACTGTGGATGTGTTATTTTTATACCATTCATGGCTTATGGAAAAAGTATTCACATTTTGTATGCTAGTTTTAATACAAATTTTTATATTATGTTTAAACCTATTCATATGAGGAACGCATTGGACTTAGTAAGAGATGGGTGGAGCCCGCTATAGCTACTCAATGCATCGGTAGGTTTCATGAGACAAACTAGTGTCTTGGCATGAGGCCTTGACAAAATCTTATTTGTAGTCATGGCACGAGGCATTGGCTACGTAGTTATGATAGTCTGGAATTACACATTCCATCATTATGAAAGTGGTTATTGATATTGCATGTGATTATTCATTTAGTAGAATATCCATGTGAATAAGTAAATGGAATTATTTCATTTTATTTCTGCCATATTATGTTGAAGTTCAATTTTAAAAGGCTTTTGTTTTAGTTATACATTGCCTTAAATGTTTATGCTTATTTATAAAAGTTTTTGCTATATTGTTATCCTTACTGGGCATCTTAGCTCACCCCTTTATAAGTTTTATTTTTCCTAGGATGTGAAGAAGTATTTTATGAATGACCTACAGGGATAGTATGAGGGGATATGAGTGTGGACTATGGAGACTATGTTGTTGTAGTTTTCATTTCATGATGTAATGTAAAATTTATGAATGTATCTAGTTATTCCAAGGCTACTAAACTAATCTGTCTTTCGAGAATTTATATTTTGTGATCATGCCAATGTTATGTAATAATGCACCCACTCTGGGTAACTGGGGTCGGGGCGTTACAAAAACTCATAAGGGAAGTATCATTGCAATAATTTTTGTGAATTCGTCCCCATTAGAGCACATAAATGTTCTTTATATATGGATCTCGTCGTCATAACTATGATTGAATTTGATATAATCCACGGTATGTATTGGCTTTCGGACCATGATGCAAAAATTTATTGTAAGAAGAAGGAGGTTACTATTTTTTATGATGATGACAAGGAACACCTTACCTTTAGAGCGGAATCATCACCACCTAATTCTTACCTAGATCCACCCCCATTAAGTCCACTAAATTCAATTATTGGGGGGATGAGAATGAAATAATTGTGTCTGAGGAATGGAATGTTCAAATAGAGGATGTGCCAATTGTGAGAGAATATGTTGATGTGTTTCTAGAACATTTACCTAAACAGCCTCCAGAATGAGAAATTGAGTTCTCCATTGATTTAGTTCCTGGTTCAAGGCCCATATCGAAGACCCCTTATAGAATGGCCACTATGGAATTAGTGGAAATAAAGAAACAACTAGGGGAATTGAGTAATAAGGGATCTATTCTACCTACTGTTTCTCCATGGGGATCCCCTATCCTTTTTGTTAAGAAGAAAGATGGATCTATGAGGTTATGTATCGACTACAGGGAAATCAATGCTATAACAATAAAGAACAAGTATCCCTTACCTCGTATTGATTATTTATTTGACCAACTGCATGGAGATCAATAATTTTCAAAGATTTACCTTCAATCTGGATACAATTAGTTGTGTGTGAAGAAGGAAGAAATTTCGAAGACAACATTTCGAACTAGGTACGGGCATTACGAGTTTACAGTAATGATTTTTTGATTGACTAATGAACCCTCTATATTCATGAATCTAATGAATAGAGTTTTCAAGGAATATCTCGATGATTTTGTGGTGGTATTTATTGATGATATCTTGGTATACTCCAAAATCTATGAGGATCATGAAAACCACTTTCGCATTATCCTGAAGACTCTGAGAAGACATGAATTATATGGGAAGTTTATCAAGTGTGAATTCTGGCTTCAGGAGATTTCATTTCTTGGCCATATTTTCTCCAAAGATGGAATCTATGTTGATCCTTCTGAAACCAAGGCAATCTAAGAATGTCCATTACCAATGAGTATAACTGAGGTATGTTGTTTTATTGGATTAGCAGGTTATTATCGGCGTTTTGTCCAGAACTTTTCCCAATTGGCTAACCCATTAAAGAAGCTCACACGTAAAGGGGTTAAATTTTTTTGGAAAAAATAGTGTGAAGAATTTTTTGAAGAACTGAAGAGAAGATTAGTCAATTGTCTTATTTTGACACAACCATCAGGGAATGATGGGTTCGTTCTTTATAGTGTTGCATCAATGAAAGGACTTGGTTGTGTTCTTATGCAAAATGATAGTGTTATTACCTATGAATCACGACAGCTAAAAATTCATTATCAAAACTATCCTACTCATGATCTTAAGTTATCTACTATAATCTTTACTTTGAAGATATGAAGACATTATCTCTATGGTGAAAAATGTGGGATTTATACTGATCACAAGATTTTGAAGTACATTTTCTCACAGAAAGATCTCAACATGAGGCAAAGGCAATGGATTGAACTACTCAAGTATTATGATTGCACGATACCCTACCACCTGGGGAAGGCAAATAATGTGGCAGATGCTATGAGCAGAAAAGATCATGGAGTTTTGAACATGATGAGAATTTAAAGGGATTTTATTTTCATGGATCTAGTGAAGATGGGTATGGGAATTTCCTTGGAAGGTGAAACATCGATACTTTTTCAAATGGTTGCCAAACCATATTTACTAGAAATGATAAAGAGTTCTCAGACCGGTGATGAAGAGTTTCAAAAGAAGATTAAAGCTGTGAATGATGGGAGATTGAATGACTTTGGTTATGAAGATGGAATATTGAAATTTGGGAAGAGACTTTGTGTTCCCAATATACCTGATCTAAAAAGGGAATTGTTGGATGATGCTCATAGTTCCAATTTCTATATACACCCTGGGAGCACTAAAATGTATAGAGATTTGAAAGAATATTTTTGGTGGGACAACATGGGGAGAGAGATTGCTGCTTTTGTGTCAAGATGTATGGTTTGTAAACAAGTGAAAGCTGGAAGGAAACAGCCTGGAGGAGTCATGCAACCTCTTCCCATACCTGAGTGGAAATGTGATAATATCACGATGGACATTGTCATGGGACTACCAAAGACTCCTAGAATGAATGATGCAATATGGTTCACTGTTGATCATCTTACCAAGTCAGCACATTTTCTTGCTATAAGAGAAGATCTACCACTTGAACGTCTAGGAAGGCTATATATTAATGATGTTGTGAGACTTTATGGATTAATCCTATTGATTGTTTCTGAGCGTGATCCCCGTTTTACTTCAAGATTATGGAAGAGTCTTCAGAAGGCCTTGGATACTGAACTTTGTTTGAGCACTGCCTACCACCCTCAAACAGATGGACAATCAGAATGAACTATTCAAACATTATAAGACATGTTGAGATCATGCTCACTTGACTTCCAGGGTATGTGGGATCAATATTTACCTCTGGTGGAATTTTCCTATAACAATAACTTCTATTCAAGTATTCAGATGGCACCATATGAAGCGTTATACGGAAAGAGATGTCGCACACCAACATTTTGGGATGACGTTGGTGAAAGAAAACGTGTAGACCCAGAACTGGTGAAGGAAACAATGGAAAAGGTAAAGTTAATCCCAAACCACATCAAAGAAGCTCAAAGTAGGCATAAGAGCTATGTTGATAATCGAAGGAAGGATTTGGAATTTCATGTAGGAGATCATGTTTTCTTGAAGGTATCTCCATGGAAATGAGTTATATGTTTCGGTAAGAAGGGTAAATTGAGTCCCAGGTACATAGGACCTTTTTAAATTCTAGAACAAATTGGTGTTGTAGATTTCCGTTTGGAAATGTCACCAAATCTCTCCAAAGTTCACGATGTGTTCCACATATCAATGTTGAGAAAATACATGCATGACCCAACACATGTACTCACCTATGAGGAATTAGAACTGGAACTTGATCTGTCTTATTGCGAAGAGCCTTTTATGATTCTTGATACAAGAGAACAAGTGTTGAGAAACCGGACGACTCGTCTGGTAAAAGTTCTATCTAGAAACCCTAAAATGGAAGAGGCGACGTGGGAACCTGAGGAACTTATGATGAAGAATCACCCGAGTCTTTTTATGCAATAACATTCTAGAAATTTCTAGGATGAAATTATTTGATGGAGGGGAGAATGTAACACCCCAATCTTCCACGGTACGCTTCTCTTTGAATAATACGGTAGTGTGTGTTATACACAACTTCAAGTTCTAACACACACCACAACCAATAAAACTTGCCGTTATGAATAGTAATACCCACATTATAAAATTTTATAAATTTTATCTTTCAAAATGGAATTCATTTTTGGATTCGGAATATCGAAATTAGCTTTGGGTGACTTTTTTGTATTTTTCTGAAAACATTCCATTTTTTATGAATAGTGAAAAAACACTCAGTTATAGTGTAAAAATGAATTTTTATTTAAATAATTATTTATTTTATTTAAATTTAATTATGGTCAAAATATATACATAATACCTATATAAGTTCAATGTAATTCATTGGAGTTAGTTTAGAATAATTTTATATATATATAAAATTTATTGAACTTTTCACCGTCTTTTACCCACCTCCTAGAAGAATTTGGAAATTCACATAAAACTTAATTTTACTGCTTCTGTGAGTGGAATTTCTAAAATCTGGGAGATATGGTTAATATCAATGGGTAAAATTTGGTTCAATAAGATAAAAATAATTTTTGGTGAATAGTAACTTTTTACTTTTAATTGCCATGGTTAAAGTAAATAGGGTAATTATGGGTAAAAATGATATTAATATTACCCTAACACATGTCCTAATTCTATTGGACAAGTTTATATCGACCAAAAACAACCATAGGGGTAAAATATTATCATTTAGGTCCACTTGGAATAGATTAGGACATTTATTATTATTTAATTCAAAGAAGAGTTAAAAGAGTTAAAATCAATGTATAATAACTAAAACATTTTTAATATAGGGTTATACATAAGATAAATTAGATTATAAATATTATTTAGAAAGATAAAATAATTTTATACATAATGGTATTTTATTTATAATTTTTATACATTAAATAATTTAATTTATTTATGACACAATGGTGATGCAGTAATTACCTAATTAATGAAATATTAAAATATTTTATATTATAAATATCAAAATAAATATAATTTGAGACTTTTTATTAATTCCACTAATTATCTAGGTTAATATTACATATTAGGATTGGTTATATAAATTTTATTCTAAGTAATAATGCTGTTATAAAATTATCAAAAACAAAATACCCAATAGTGTCAAAATTGACACAAAAGAGATTTTAAAACAAATATTATATTATTAATTGATATTCTATTCCTAAAAATCTAAGGTTTGGAAAAATGAATTATATCATGATATTTATATCATTAATGGACCACTTGGGGGGTCTCTTGGATGTATATAGAATGTTTATTAACTATATAATATAAAAATACAAAGAGACATGGTAAATGTCAAACTATTTAACTAAGAGTTAAATATAAATGATAAGGTTAATATAGTGACCCAAACCTGTCTAAAATCAATTGTTTGAAAGGATTTTGACCCACCCCCCCCCCCCCCATTAAACTTTACATAATCCAATTTTGAGCCATTTGAAACCAAACATGAATTTATTATAAAATAATATTTCTAGATTTTCCAAAGGTACCCCTCACCCCTCTTATAAAAAGTCACTCCACCTTCTCTCTAATTAACACCTTCAAAGCCTTTTGGCTCACCAAAACCTACCCAAATATTATCTCAACTTCTCTCACTTAAACCTAGAGGCCTCAGTTGGATCAGAAAGCCAACCTAATGAGCCCTTTTGATCAAATCAAAAGGAAGAACCCGAATAAGTTATAATGTTTTCACCACCCTCTTTCAAGTTCCTTTCTTCTTCCACTTCTTCTTTCTTTGTTATTTACATTCTAAAATAATAACTATAGTATATTCTATATAATATGATGTTATTATAAATATGTTATAACCATATTCTGTATTCTATCCATCCTTTGAATGACATGTCACCATACGTGCGTACGTACGGCCTATTGTCTCCACGTCGTGGTGTAATTGTTATTCAATACATTATTATTTGGATGGGTATAATAATGATGTGTAATTCATGTAAATAATAAATATAACATTATAATGATTTTTTATATATTATATACTATCCAATTATATATTATTTTAATATCAAAAGAATGATATTGTCGCTCGTGCGTACGCACGGACTACTGTCTCCACGAACGCGATGAGATTCATTCCCCATCATATCCATTCAAGTCTAATTATCATTTTATGATTAAAAATAATGATTAAGGACTTGATATAATTCTCTATATAAATAATATACAACCAATTCGTAACAAACATAGCTTATGTAATAAAACACATAAAAGAAAACGGGTAAGTTAACACCCGAAACGACGATAATACTAAGATATTATTAACAAAACAATGTTAAAATATCATATATGATATCGTATTATTGTATATGATTCATGTATAATTTAATAAAAATTATTTCACTATTATACAGGAGGTTAACCTACCCTCAACCAAGGAAAATTAAAAGGTAAGGGTTTATTTCACAATCTCTTCACTATCCGAGGTTGTTTATACATAATTATCTATTGGGACCTCTTTATCATCCACATCCATGTTTCTTAAAAATGTATTTCAAAACATTCTTACTATTTTACAAAATATGTGTTAAATTCATTTATACCCTTGTTGAATTTTTATAATAATTTTATAAAGGAATCGTTCTTTAATTTTCCAAACAAGGTCCTTTTTAACCTTTTCGACACAATTAAGGTAAGAATGTATTTTTTTTAACTTATACGGCGGGTGCAGCTATTTTCCGCCATTATAAAATCTATGAATCTTCCCTTACAAGCTAATAAGGATATTTTCTAAGTAATTTTTTTATTTTATAATTATGTTACTTTTAAATGATTTCCAAAAAAGAGATATTTCTATCAAATAGTTTTGATTTCATCTATGTCAACATCCTTTGATGGATTTTAAGCTTATTTGAAGTTGATTTATTATGATACAAAATATCCATATTGTATTGAAGGATTTGTGATATGTTTTACTGTGGATGTTTTATTTTTATACCATTCATTGTTTATGGAGAAATTATTGGAAATTCGTATGCTAGTTTTAATACGAATGTTTACGTTATGTTTAAACCTTTTCATATGGGAATGCATTGGACTTAGTAAGTGACGGGTGAAGCCTGCTATAGCTCCTCAATGCATCAGTATGTCTCATGAGACAAACTAGTGTCTTGGAACAAGGCCTTGAAAAAATCTTATTTTTAGTCTTGGCACGAGGGCTTGGCTATGTGGTTATGATATTTTGGCATTATGCATTCCATCATTATAAAAGTGGTTATTGATATTGCATGTGATTATTCGACTAGTAGAATATCCATTAGAATAAGTAAATGGAATTATTTAATTTTATATTTTCCATATTATTATGAAGTTATAGTTTAAAAGGCTTTTGTTTTAGTTTTACATTGCCTTAAATGTTTAATCTTATTTATGAAAGTTTCCGCTATATTGTCATCCTTTCTGAGCATCTGAGCTCACCCCTTTCAATGTTTTATTTTTCTGAGGATGTGAAGAAGTAATTTATGAATGACCTGTAGGGATAGTATGAGGGGATATTAAGAGAAGATTTTTTTGTAGTTTTTTTACTTTATGATGTAACGTAAGACTTTATGAATGTATCTAGTTATTCCAAGGCTACTAAACTAATCGGTATTTCGAGATTTGATCTCTTGTGATCTTGCCAATGTTATATAATAATGCACGGACTATGGGTAACTGGGTTCGGGGCATTACATACCACACTTATACCTTAGGGTAAGAAACCTCTATGATCATCACTCATGACATAGAAGAAAAAAATCCACCGGTCTAAGAATGGAGAACCACGTCAGATATACCCTCAATACTCCCTATATGTATTTGGTTTAGCAGTTAAGACTGAAATTGAATGAATTCAATTTAAACGTGAATTTGATTTTAAAACATTATTCACGTACTCAAAAATAAGAAAAAAACTTTTATTATTGTAAAACTGTAAGAAAATAATCAGTGATTAATTTTAAAAATGTAGGATTAGAACTCACATTATTTTATAATTTGATTTATCTAGTATAATTGAATTTATATATTTTCAATTTAAAAATTATATTTTAATTAAAAACATGTGTCACATGATCAAAAATTAATAAAGGATATATAATTTTTATGAAACTCTCGAAAAATGATGTCTAATTCATTTTTACCCTATAAAAATGAACCAAAAATAACTTTAATATATGGTATTTCAATATGACTAAAATCTGTATTTTAAATTTAATTGTGTCATTTAAGTTCAGAATCCATGTTATATTCTCGAAACATATAAAACAATATCAAATTATCATAAAATTATAGTTTAATTATTGATGATTCATTTTTCACATGTATGAATTAGTCTCGCATTATTCAAACATGAAGTGTAGTCAAAATGACTAAAACTGATCATTTCAATTCAAAAGTGACATTTTAGTTCAAAACATTTATCACATGCACAAAAAATTTAAAATGTTATCATATTATCATAAAACTATATAAAACCCATCGATGATTCATTTATGATATTTTGAGATTAACTGCACATTTTTCTGAGATGTTGGGTGGCTAGTGGAGATTAATGTGTTAATTTTCTATTTAAATGTAACATTTTTGTTCAAAGAGTGTGTCACTTTCTCAAAACTAATAATATGATCTTTTATTAACCTAGAAATCTTGGTAAAATATTTATGATTCAATTATGATAAGTGTGAATTAAAAATACCTCATTTTGGAATTTAGTGTTTGTTAGGAATATGAAGTGTGCTTCAAGTTAAAATTTAGTTACTATAGGGAGAAACTCGGGATGATATAGCTAGGAATATTAATACTAGAATAGTGGTAGACTGGTATTATTAGTTTATTTGGAATTCATTTTTCTGTATGTTGTGGGCAATGGTTTATAATACATATTATTAGAATGAAGACATTTTGGAATATGTAAATGTATCTGGTGACAATACATGGATGAATTCATCTCATGGTTTGTGGAAAATGGAATATGTATGATTCATTAAGGTGGAATCTAAAAGTAACTTTTTTTATGTACTATAATTTATTAGTGGGATTAAATTTTCTACAGATTATCAAAGTATTCTATGAAATATTGTGGGTCCTCAACAAATGTCAAAATTTAGAAGAACCGGTTAACCGGGTATGCCCATTATAAACTAAGGTGATAACAATTATACATGTCTTATAAAGTTCATAAAATATAGGTATTATTTTTATTATTTATCCACTTTAATTAAAAGTTAAATTAATTTCAATATTTGTAACATTCAATAAATGTAAAATAACATCAGTGTTCTCCCATGGAAAGAGAACTAACATCTGAACCATGTAATACTTATGTTCTCCTTGTATTATTTTTTTCATGAATGTTTTTTATAATGGTTTGATTTGATTTTTTTATGATCCAAATAATTTTGGAAATGATTTTAGGTGTGATTTGTCTTCATAAGTTTTGTTATACTAAATTCATAGGTAACTTTCATTCCAGGTAAGATAATTTTCTGATGGTTTGAAATTTTCAATGTAAGAACTCCCCATAATCAGTGAAATGTCATCCCAAATAAGTAGTATTAGAGCTATTTCCTTACTCTAGTCTAATCGCACTTGATAGAATACTCATGTAACATTATTTTCATGACATTATTTTGATTTATTGGGAGTCTATTTCTTAGAATATATAGTTTCATATAATAGAAATTTCTAGATATAATAGTTTTATATGATAGACATTGGATTCTAGAGAATTTATATGTAGAAGTATCTCATTTGGAAGGAACTCCATATTATATTGAAGGGTTTAATGATTTATGTCTTTAAGAAATATAATAGGGAAGGCTTGATAGAAAGGAAATTGAATTTATTTGGATATCATGGGATTAGGATGTATCATTTAATATTTGAGAAGTGAATACCATGATGGATTTGATGAAGACTCTAGAGGAAACGTATGAGAATAAGTCAACATTATATAAATCTTTGATGATCTGAAGGTTTTTCAACATGAGGTTTTCAAATGGAATACCAACAGGTGATCATGTGAATGAATTTGACATGATTCATAGTATGCTTGAATTAGTTAAATGTAATATCATTAAATAAGTATGGAGTTTATAGCTTCTATATTCAATTTCAAAATCATGGGATGAAATGGTAACATCAAAAATATACTCTTAAAGGAAATATAATATCATGTTTGACGTTCTGAGTTATCTCATCTTGAATTAGGAACTCAAATGATGAGAAGTTCATGATCCTACCAGAGCAATGTTAACTATGAATGTTGGAGGATGGTATGTTCAAATGAATATATATATATATATATAAAATCAACAGATAATTCTAGATATAGTGAGAGAGTGGGAGAGATATATATACTAAGCCCTAGACCATATGTTTTCATTATGTGGAATGTGGGAATATAAAAAAATATTCCATGGATGGAAGTGTGATTTCTAGAAATTCAGCTTCTAGAAGTTCAAGTTCCATTAATTTAGATAAATGTAACAAATGTATTATTTATGAGTTTCAATCATCCATCGGAAACATTGATTGTTGATTATGGATTATCATTTAACTAAAATAATAAGTGGGGATTCATGTAAAAATATGCATCCAAAATATTCATTAAGGTTTAATTGTTGGATGATAAATATTTTCATGTCATGGGAAAGGGTGATATCAAATTTCATATTTCAAAAAAATGCTACATAAATATTTAGAGTGTGTAGAACATTTATGGTCTATGAAAGAACTAAATATTTCTTAGTTATCTAAATAATTTATAATTTAGTACAATAATTTTTGGTGGATTAATTAAAATTACTCATGGTTCCATGCTCATGGATAGAGGTGTAAAGGATAGAACATTTTATCTTATGGGATGTTCAAGTGGAGCACTGACAATTTCAAAAACATAACATCCAAAAGATTATATTTTTGGAATTGTGGAATCTAAAAAATTAGTGAGTAGAAAATTTGAATTATAGTGTAAAATGGAATACTATAGATGTATCACGTAAAGTTTAAATGTTTTGATAATTGTATAAATAGAAATCAAATAATTGTTTCATTCACCGTGAATGGTAGGATACTGATATCTAAAATGTTAAATCTTATTCACAGAGGTGTTTAGGGGCCTCTACACTTCTACTCACATGATGGGTTATTGAACTTCATGAAATTCATCATTGATTCAACAAGGTAAGTATGTGTTTAATTTATGAGAAAAATCATAGGTTTTTGTGGTGTTTATTCTATGTAAGGGTATGGGGAAAGAGAGACTGGTAAAAAGTAAAAATGTTTATGGTCCCACAGATGTTTTGAATATAGTATGAAAGGTCTCTAAAATTTATACATGAATAACAGAATCTTATTTGATAAAAATATACATGGTTACATAAGTAGAATAGAGTGATTGATCAGATGATTTAGATGTTGAAATAAATTTATGCAAAAAGAGGTAATATTGTGGAATATATAAGGATGTTTGGGTGGAAACCAGCCATTGTTTGGTGTACCTTGTTAATAGGATCTATTCACACTAATAGTTTAGGAGATTAAAAATAATTTATATACTAAAAAACCATTGTAAATTAATAATCTCAATGTTTTCAAAATTTTATCCTATGTACACATCAATGCCAATGAATTGTATAAACACAAAGATAATCCCCATACATTTTTCTTTTTGGGATGTGGTGATGAAAACATTTATGTTCTGGATTTGTGGAAATGATGGTTGAAATTTAATTAAAGAACAAAACATTCTCCTCAGTTTGAATATACTGTGTAATAACCCAAACATGGTGGGAAAAGTGGTTGAGAGAAAAGAATAATTTGACCAAATACAAGGTGATATAAATAGAATTTATAGAATTTAATATGTTCCACAGCTTGATTTTTAAAGATTCATAAAATAGGTAAGCTAAAGATATACCATAATGCTCTAGGAATGATTTATCTAAAATTATATTATCATAGGGTGACGTTTTAAATGATTTAGTACCAAAAGAACAATATTCGTAGGTTTAATTACAGAGATCTACTTTTATAAAATTATATGTTTGGAGGTTTTGATATTTTTTTAATTAATTTCTTCTAACAGATAATGGAGAGCCTATAAATCTTGATGAAGCATATTGTCTTAGTGACTCTAGAATATGGGATTTATCCATGAAATATAAATTAGATTCATTGAATTAAAAAAACATGGGAACTAAAGGATCTTCGATTGGGGTGGAAAGAACTTGAGAATAAATGGGTCTTCCATTTGAAATAATAAATTGATTATGAGAAGAGTTATAAGGATATTTTGTTAGTAAAAGGCCTTCTATAAAAGGAAGGAGTGGACTTCTAAAAAAAGTCAATAGTATTTTAAAATACTACTATCTTAAAATTGATGATTCTTTTTTATTTATGTAGATCAATAGCGTAACAACTAGATATTATAAAAATGAAATTCTATTTTTGATGAATTATATGCCTTATTAAGTAATATAGTTATAGAAAACACATGCACTACTTTGGTTATTTTGTAAAATTATAAAATAGAACTTGTTAGATTTAAAATACTATTACGCATAATAAGCATTAATAACATAGATGTTTTATTATGGTTATTATTATTATTATAAAAAGGGTTATTATAAATTCCAAATGACACAGATGGAAGAAGCAGTGACCTAGACTAGTTGTATCCTACCATTTGAAGCCAATTTATTAGAGCTTCTAAGTTAGATGGCATCACTGGTATTTTCCCTAATCCAAATCAAGCTAATATTTAATAATTTAATCATGAACAAAACCATTTACAAGATAAGTTAAAAAATTCAATAGCATAGCACAACCCATGTTTGTTAAACCACCAAAATAAAGTATTTCCATTTCACATGTTACCCTTAGGGCATACGCTGGTGTAATAAGGGGTTATGTATGTAGACCCTAGTAATATGATTTTTCGTAATCAACTTTTTAGTAAAATAATTATTTTATTTATCTATTTTCATTATTACTTTATATATTCAATTATATATGAGTTGATTAAAATTATATTTTGATATGAACAAACCAAAATTTTATTTTTGGAAAATATATTGCTTTAATTAAAAAAAATAAACATTTAAGGATTTTTAAATAAATTTTATAGTAATAAAATATTATGATTAAATAATATTTATTTATATACAAATGATAATATATTTTAATGAAGTCCAATGTAATATTTATGACGGTCAAAAAACTATTATTTTCATAAAAATATTATTTTTTTCATAAATGGGGATGTTGATTTAAAAGTGTAAATTCATATATTTAAAGAATTATTTGGATAAGATTAATATTATTTTTGAAATCATGATGTGAAAATTATCTAATTGCTAATTTTTCTTAATTTTATAAGTGATTTTAATTTGGTTGGAAAAATTAAATTTTGTATAAATATATGGTAAGTATTATGACGCCATAATAGCCAAATATTTCTATAATAAATATTATTAAGTGAATACACAACTATATATAGATTTACCATTTAAAATATTTTTTTTAGTTATTTGATTCATTTTATGAACCCTTAATGAATCCCCAAAAAAATATTATATTTTAAAGTTTTAAAATCAATTTTGTATGAACATGACTCACTTCCACATTGCCAGTAGTATTATTTTAATTATTTTGGTTCTTTTACTTGTAAATTTTTTTAAACCACTACTCATAGGTAGAAACCACTTAAAAATCAGGTAATGTGTTTGGTTTTGACAATATTATTATAAAGATTCCAAAACCTATGTTTATAAATTAATAAATAATTATCATATCTTTTGCTATAAATACCCACCCAACATCCCACTCCTCTTCACTCAAAAACCATTGAACATAAATTTACTCCCCCTAAACCTCTTTAAATCCCTCCAAAGGTGTTAACAAAATCTTAATAAGTCCCTACCAATATTTTAGAAGTTCTCTCTGAAGGTAACATATTTCTCTCTTCATTTAAATTCAAGAACCTTCTCTCTATTTGGCCTTTTGAATCACAATTAGAGATATTTTCATACCTATATAAATATCACATCACTACACAATTTATGTTCTAAGAATGAGGTATTATATAGGATCATAAAAGTATATTATTATGGATATACTTACAATAGGGTGAATTATAGTTTAGAAGATTCTTTTAAAATATTTAAACTTAATAAAAAAACCTACTAAAGTAATATTATAATTATCAGACTCAGTTTTATTATCAAATTCATAAAATCAGAACAAGGAATAGTACAATTATATCAGACTAAAAAATGTAATCATAATTGATCTAATTTATATCAGAGTATGTTTATCATAATTAGAGTTATAATGATAAAATAAATGGTATGAAAAGTTTCATATGATGACACACTTTCTATTATATGTGTAGTGAAATAAAAACTTGTATAAACAATTAATACAATATATAAAAATAGAAATAATTAATTACAATCTATATTAAAATATTTCCTCTTTTAACCATAAGATTAAGGTAGTAAATAACCTTAACTAAATATATCCATTTTTTATACTAGAAGAAAAGTTTGTATTTCTTTACCATGAAAGCCTTCGATACGATAATCAGAATTTCTCTATCTTCATATCCCTTGAATCCATCAATCTAATGAATTGCATTCACCATATTCCTATATCCAAAAGACCTCAATAAAAAAATAATCAGACGTATATTACAATTACAAAAGTTCTTAAGGTAAAATCCCTAACAATGACTCCTTAAAAACAAAAAATCTATAAAGATTTACACTAAACAAGAATGATTTGTTCAAGAAAAGAAATCATCATAAAACTTGAGTTGTTAAAATGAAAAAATTAATTCGATGTAAACTATTCAAATGACTCGGAATTTATAGGTGATCTCCCAATGGTCATATTTCCAAGTTTGTTGCAATGGCCTCAGACCGCTGGTGCTTGACAACTGATTTTTAACTAAATGTTTAACATCTTATTTATAAACACCATTATAGTGTTAAAGGTATTCCTTTCGATAGAAACAATTATTTTTATTATGATTATAAAATAATGTGAGTATGATGGACTTACAAATCTATTTTCAAAATGATTATATTTCTAAGGGTCATTCCAACATATCGGAACCAAAATCAGTCTGATGGTGAATTTTTTTTTCCAGTATGATAGATAGGAAAAAAGTTTAAATCCTAATTTGATTAAAGTTGAATTTTAATATTAGATTCATAATCAAAATTATTATTGTAATGAAAAATAGTAAGTTGATATTTTTAATACTTTATAGCTTTTTCTATGTCTGTTTAAAGATAATGTTTTCGAAAAAAAACATACTAAAACACTTGGGAAATAAAAATTTAGTAATAATTTTTTTTTAAGAAAGTGTATGTGATTTTCAAAAATAAAGGAATAGAAAAATTAAGATGTAGATCTTCTGACTCAATAATATCCCCACTTTTGAAAATCACAAACACTAAACATAAATTAGAAATAACTTGAGGAACTTATTCCCCAATTTTCTTTTAAGATCATAATATTTAGAGTTACTCTTTAAACCTTAAATCTCCCTGAGTTTATAACTCTTCTGAATATGATGGAGATTAATAGAATAGTTCTTCCTTAAGAAAACTTCTCCATAAATGTGATTATTCTCCCCCTAACGATCATACTATCCCCCTAAATGAAACATATCCACTTTGAGATATTTTCTCCCTTTAAAAAAACTCCCCCTAATGAAACATCCCATCCATTATATTACAATTCCTCCTTTATAAATTCTTCTCAAATTTTTTTATTTTCAAAAAGTAAATGGGAATATTCTAAATTTTCCTAAAATGATAGAAAATATAATATTGAAAATAATTAAATAAAGAAACTAATCATCTATAAATAAAATGAAAGAACATATAACCAATCATAATTGGAGAAACATTCAGAAAAATTGGATTTCTATGAAGAGTAATTCATTCCTTAACTGTTAAAAATCATTACAAAAGTAACATAAAGAGTTAAAAAGAAGAAAATGTGAAATTATTCTTCATCAAGTTCTTAAAAAAAAATCCTTGATATTCTTGAACACATGAAGATATTTTTCTAACTTTGTAATCCTTTCTTCAAGGGACCGATCCTGAGTTTTCAACCTTTTTACATCCTCAAAAAGATATTTATTTTTATCTCTCAATATAATTAATTAATATTCACATAACCTTGGACATATCATCTCAAGATCTAATTATTGAATCATATGTTTCAAATTAGTAATATCTAAAATACATTCATCGATGGCATCTTTGAACTATTCAAAAAACATGACTCTCTCTGAAAAATATTTGGATAACTGGTTGAAAGAATCATCTGACTCTATCATAATTTTTATAATATTATCAAATTATTCATCATACAATCTTATATCAGAATAAATTTAGTTCAACCACTTAACCATCTTATTTCATGATATATTATGAGTTAAAAACATTCTTGAAAAACCTTCAACTTTGGTTCAATCCAGATCAATGATTCTATTAAAAAAATTATTGACTCTGATTTATGAACAAACTATCTTGGATTAGATGACTTATTTCTTCAAGCATTGTAATGTTAGGAATTTTTCCATCTAATTTCCTCAAGACATGATAATTTAATTAAATCCTTTTTATTTTATCATCTTATGATTTCTGATTGATCCGGATGGGATGGGGAGGTTTTATTCTACTAGTTTCAACATCTACTTCCTTTCCTTTATTTTTATCTATTATTTAAATTTCCTTATAATATTTCTTGGATACCTTATTATCATCATAAAGTTCCATAATTTCTATATCTTCATCAGTCTTGGATTTATCATTAACTATTGTCTTTGAATTTTGATCTTCTTATTCTTTATTTTATGATGATTGTGATTCTTATTCTAAAGAAGATTCTTTATCTAGAGTACTTCTTGGTTTTTCTCATTTAACGGTCTTGGAGGGTAAGTTCGATAATGATGATGATGATGATAAATCTGATGATTCCTTATCAGAGTGAGTTTTTCCATTATCATCTTCTTTAGTATCTTCCTTCTCTAATTCATCTTCTTTAACTTCAACTTCTTCTTTGATTTCTTCATATTCTTCTTATTATTTCTCTTATCCTTATTTTCCTTTTCTATAAACTTCTTCATTTATTTCCTCTTAATTCTCTTTTTATAATTGTATTAACATTCATAGATCTCCCTTTCTCACTAACTCTGTTTATGATTCATTCTTTGGGATGCCTAGGACAGATTATTTAATATAAACTTCTTTTCCATATTATTTATAATAGGGATTTCAGCATGAAAAAAACTTATTTCTTTAAAAATCATCGTCTAGTTTGATCAGATAGGAGTGGGAAGTTTGAAGTATTATATTTGTAGAATCTATCTCAAATACTTTAAAAATATTTTCAAAAATATAAACTTATTATAATCTCTTCATCTTCTTCTTCCTCTTTTATTCTTCTTCTAACTTCTCCACAGCCCAGATTTTTAATTCCTTTGCATCTTTGAGTCTGATTATAAAGTCCTGATACCATGGTTATTTCTTATATTTATATTTAATAATTTCCTTAAACAAATCATCATTCATATTCTTTTCTTATTTATTTTCACTGTAGAATAAGTCTCTACCTTTCACTTCTTTTTTTACCCTCCTCATGTTTTCTTAATGGTTGGGAATTATAGGTTGTACAATAATCTTTCTATAAAACCTTCTTTAACTTTGGATACAAGATAAAACTCATTCTAGACATCATATCGTTACTAATAAAATAAATTTTCTCACACATTAGATATAATTTGTTTTCTACCTCAAAAAATTCCTTACATTTTATAACCATTTTATTGATAATGGCCAGAAACATAATGATTTTTGAATTGATTAAAGTTCTTTTGATATTCTCTGATGTGAGAAGGATAAAATTGGAAAGTTCAATATTTATATTATGTACAATATTATTAAGCACGAAAACATAAAATACATTTAAATTATATCTATCTCCCTTTCTCAAAATCATATATCCCTAAATCTATAAGGCTAAAACTCTATTATCCAGAGTCACGTGGGATACATTTCTAACATTTTCGTATTCTCAAACAAACGAATCTTGGCTTTGGTCTTTTAAAAAGTACCAACACTATTGGGAAACTTCTGAGAAGGATAATATGCTTCCCTTTATGATGGTACTCTAATCAATTCAGTATGTTTCTTATAAGACAAATTCTATCTTTTCACATACAATGTAAAAGAAACTTTTTCTTTACCATCTTCCTTCATAAAATGAATTAATGCATAAAAATCATGAAATACCATAGGATAATACAGATCGAAGTCTTTTTCATTTTTTCCAAACATAATAAATCCTATCCTTGAAAATAAAGTATCTTATTTAGTATTGATGCATATTTTTTATCCAGTGATATCTCTATCAACCTCTCCTTAAATATTAACCATTTTGAAAAATCATCCTTAGTTGTCATCGGATATGGATCTGATAAAGGATAACTAACAAAAAGAAAACTAATTAAACTAGAAACTTTGACGGGTGTAGAAAATCAGGTGAAAAGGGACTAAAAAACCAATATGGTACAGTATCTGAACCAGACTTATATAGGAATTTAGGATGACAGTTCATCTTACATATCATAACCAATGGTTTAGATTCAAATAAATTCGGATCTGATGGTCAAAATTGATCAAAAGAATATTTTAAAATTATTTTTGAATTATCAAATACATTAATGCTTCTATCAATATCATTCTGATTATAAAAATTTTAAAAAAATTAATATATATATATATATATGATTTTATATAAATGAAAAGTATGTCAATAATAATTAAAGAACTAATGTAGTGAAATAGTAAAAAACTAAAAGATTAGAAGATTGCCTTTTATAGTGGAAAACTTCATTGGTATTATTAACTTGTACATCTTTGTTTCTATAAAAAAAAGAGATTATTATAGTTTAATAAATACTATAAAAATTTTGATTATGATAAAATATGATTATGAAAATATTGAAATAAAAATTTATTAATAAAAATTTTGAATCTAAAAAAAATATAATAAATTTTGAGTTTGGACATCTATTAATAATGTATGAGTCCAGAAAACAATTTGAGAATTATGACTCTAAAATTTTCAAAAAAAATCCTAGAAAACTCATTATTATAAAACTATTATAAAATCTAACTATTTAATAAAACTAAATGTTTTAAGAAAAATATAAAAGTTTTTGAAAACATAAAAAAATATACACATGCTATGAAAAGGTGTATCTTAATGAAAAGAGATGGGTAAATAATAAGTAGATATGAATGATCACTTAACATTTATTATTCCTAGATTCTATTTAATATATTTAATTATATCAAAATTAAGGGATTTTTTAAAAATATCAGCAAGTTGTTCTTGAATTATGATGAATTGTAAAATTATATCTCATTTAAGTGTGTGATTTTGAAGGAAGTGGTGGATTATATCTATGAGCTTATCACGTCAGTGATGTGATGGGTTGTTACATAAATCAGTGGAACATGTATTACTAAAAAAGTATTTGAGTTTTAGTAAAACTCATTCCATAGTCAGTGATTCTTTGTTGCATCCACAACACTAGAGCACAATAACTTCCAGCTTCCATATATTCAACTTGGGTATTAGAATGTTCTGCTGAGTGTTGTTTATTAAATGACCAAGAAACTAAATAATTTCATAAGAAATTACAATTTCTGGATATGCTTTTTGTATCCATTCTATATCCACAAAATTTAGCATTTAAAGAACATTTTAATTCAAAATAAATTCCAGAAGCAAAGAAAAGACCAAAATCTATATTTCCCTTAAGATAAAAAAATTAATTTTATAGATTTTAGATGGGATTACTTTTGGATTTTCTTTATATATTACACATAATCATATTGAGAACAATACATTTGTGTGACTATTTATTAAGTATTGTAAACTTCCTTTCATACCTTTATAAATATTTTAATCAACTTGTTGTCTAGCCTCATCAAGATCCAATGTATGTGAAGTAACGATGTGATTACTAATTCATTTAATATTTTCATTTCCAAATTTCCAAAAAATATATTTTATATTATTATGTTGAGATGTAAAATTTCCATCTTTTTTGTGAAATTTGAAAACCAAGGAAATGTGTTAAATCACGCATCATACTCATTTCAAACTCAAACATCATAAGATCCTCAAAGGAAATTATTAAGTATTTTTTAGTTGAACCAAATATAATTAAATCAACATAAATTTTTTCAATCATAATACGTTTATATAATTCATTTATAAAAAATTTCAGATTTGCATATCCCTTAAAAATAGTAACAGAAATACAATTAATCTATCATTTAATGATCTAGGGGCTTGTTTTAGTCAATATAAATCTTTGTTAATTTTATAAACATGTTATGGATTTTTTTTATTTTTAAAACCAGATGGATGTTCAATATAAACTTTATTTTGAACATTCCTTTAAAAAAATCACACTTCACATCCATTTTAAATAGTTTGTAATTAAAAAATGTTACAAAGGGTAGAAGTATTAAAATGGATTCAAGTATTGAAACCATATCATAAGATTCATCATAATCTATTTCTTCTTTTTTGATTATATCCCTTATCCTCAAGTCTATATTTAATTTTAACAATTATTTCATTTTCATCACATTTATTCTAAGAAACCCATTTTAGACAAATTATAGAAGTTTCTATAGGTCATTCATCTAAATTCTAGACATTGTTCCTCTCAAAATCATTGGCTCATATTACATTGCCTTAATCTAATCCCCATCACCTAAAGCCTCATTAAGATTCTTATATTCAATTTGGGATATGAAATCCAGATGTTAAATTTCATTTCTTCAAGAGATTATATTCCTAACTAGATGATATACATCACCAATGATACATTCAATGGGATGATTCCTCAGAAACAACTAACTTTATGGGTTTTTCAAAATTATTTTCTTTGAAAATTGGTATAAAATATTCCTAGTAAATGACTTTATAAAAATATTTTTGAGTTATTTACTTATGATAAGAACTTTTTAACAAAGCATCAAAATAATTTTTATAAATAAAATCTAAGGATGTGGTTTGAGGTTGTTTAAAAACAAAATGATCTATTTCATCGAACTTAATAAGTATTGTTTCCTCAAATGTATAATAATTTTTATTAAAAACTCTATAAGCCTTAAAATAAGTGGAATAGCCTAAAAATATTCCTTCATTGGAAAAGGATGAAAATTTATGTAAATTATAATTAGAATCAGGATAAATAACTTTCAACAAAAACCCATGAAGTAAAAAACTTTTGGTTTTAATCCTGCCCTCGAATCATAATGATTTTTATTAAGAAATGGTCCAATTAAAAATAATTTTATAGTATAGAAGGTATATATAATTGATTCATCCTAAAAACAATTTTCAAATGATTATTCACATAGTATAGTTATAATTATTTCTTGAAAAATCTATTTCTTCTCTCAACTACACCATTTTTCTAGGGGGTTCTTTGTGCACAAATGTTATTTTCAATAACTTTCTTACTGCAAAAAGGTTACAAATATAAATTTAAAAATTCTCCACCATGATCACTAAAAATTATTATCAAGGGAAGGTTTTTTTCATTTTTTAACTTTGGATATGAATTTTTTAAAATAACAAAGGTTATGGATTTCTTAATGTGAATATAATACCATGTATATCTAGTGTAATCATCACCTAAGACAAATACAGAGTATTTTCCATCAATACTTCTAGTTTTTGTAGGGCCAAATAATTCCATGTACGCTAACTATAAATCATCAAAATTTGAGACTTAACTAGTATATTTAAAACTTTACTTATTTTTCTTACTGTATTGGCAAGGTCACATACTTTTTAAGAATTAAATCTAAGTTCTTATAAACCCTTTAAAATTCCTTTCTTAGTAAACTTATAAAAGTTTCTAAGGTTTCACTATCCTATCCTTCTATTACATAACCATTATTGATCTTTCATAACCTTAATTCAAGGTAATTATTGGTTCATAAGGTCATATATGTTATGTGTGTAAGAATTATCATGCCAATTATCATAAATAATAAAATCATCCATGGAACTATTTACTAAACATTTATCATTTCTATTATACACAAGGTAACCTTCATCACATAATTGACTTATTCTGATAAGGTTGTGCTTAATACCCATAACAAATAAAACATTTGAAATAAGAGCCTTTCCGAGAAGAACAACATTACCTATTCTGATTATATCTTCTTAAGAATTATCTTTGAAAGTTACTTTTCCACCATTCATCATGATTATATTCTTGAAGAAGTCTTTATTTCCTATCATATGTCTAGAACCTATAATATCCATGTACCATGTACTGTTGTTGTTGGTACTATCTTTATTATCCAAAAAACAAACACATTAGACTTTTGGAACCCAAACCTTCTTGGGTCCAGTATTGTTAGAAAGAAAAATCTTTGGTAACCATATTTTTTCATTTTTTTGGGTAAATTTCCTTTCCTTTTAAAAACTGTCTTTATAAAAACCTATAGATTGTAATTTTCTTAAGAAAAAGTAATTTTTTTGGTTTCCAAGGCTTAGAAACATCATTCAAAAAGGTTCACATTTGGGAACAAAGTAATTGTTATTGAAAAAATGTTTTTCATGAGTATAACCCATTCAATTATTATTACAATAATGATGAATTTATTTGAATATTTTATCAAATTTTTCTATACTAGTGGTAAATTTTGATAATCTTTTCTTCAAATAATAAATTCCACATTTTAGTTTCACAACTAAAATATTATACTCATTTGTAACAGTTTTGGAACTGAGTTTATCAAAATTAGTTTGTAACATAGTTTTATCATAAAAAATTAGACTATTTTTAAATATACTCTTTTTATGAAATAGTTTCATCAAGATATTTAAAAAGATGTGATTTTAATTTTTTAAAAACATTTATTTTTGAATCATCCTTGTCATTTTTTTCTTTAGTATTATCATGTTTTTATTTAGCATTATCATGTTTTTTAAAAATATTAAAATTATCATTTTCTAATAGTTTTGAAAAATAAGAAAATGCCTCATATGTAGGTAAATAATTATCTTTTTTTAGGATGATTATTCATCAGAAGATGTAGAATTTTTCTCATCAATATAATTATCATTTAATTACATATTAGTAAGGTTTTCAGCAGTTCATACCTTTTTCATGAAACAATAATTTACAATGGTTACTTTATCAAAAATACCTTTGTTCCTCTATCTAGAACATTCATTATCTGAAGAAATTTTAGAATATTCTCCACCACTAGAACTCCATGTGTTAAAAGATTTTAGAAATTTCATACTTTTAAACTTGTATTACTTCTTGGAATATTAGTTAGGATATGTCAAGATATCTTACATTCAGAGCATGTAACCTAAGAATCTTTCTTATCACCTTCATCCTTATGAAATTTATTATCGGAGTATCAAAAAACATTGTTTCCAACTATCTTATTCATCTATATGGAAGTAATTGATAATTATTTCTCAGAATTTTCTAATGTTCTATAATCGAATTGAAACTCAATTTTCTTCTTCCTTAAATATTTTAAAACTTTCCCAGGTATTTAAACATTTGTAGGAATAGTTGTAGTGGAAAAGAAACTCCACTATTTTTTTTCATATATTTCTCATAATTTATCTTTATTATATGTTATTATTACATGAGAGTTCCTATATGAACATCAAGAGTAAGATTATTTCGCTTTCTTGTCTCATCCATATCTGTTCATTTGAATTATCACTCAATTGGATTGATATCAATAATATTTTCCACAATAATTTCAATATTTATACCTTCTTCCCTAATATATTGTAAAATATTAACAATTTTCATGAACCACTAGTATGTATTTAAAACTTATTTTCTAGGAAGAAAATCAAAGGCCTAATAGTCTTCTCTAAGCATAGTTCCTCATATCTCAACCAATTTAGATGTTCCAAAGTGTGTGACTCCAATATTCTTTAATATAATATTTTACGCTTCACATAAAGATATTCAACTATAAATACTTCTTATCATATAACACAATAGAGTATCCCTTACTCTATAATTTAGATGATACTCTTATTTTTCATAATGTGTAAAATAACTTACTTCCTTTTTAGGAATATTATAGTCTTTTATAATTATAAAAAAGTTATCATCTCTAATATTGATAAAAACAATTATCATATCTCTTTAATACTCATAATCAACACCATCAAAGATAGGTGGTCTATTCAAATTTAGATTTTCAATTGAACCAAAAATAAGACCTTACATATTAAAAAGAATATAAATTATTTTCCACAAGTACACATTGGTTTAAAATAATTTATAAATAATAATTTTATAACAAAACTTAATAAAAAATGAAATTGATAGAAGAAGTAAAACTCCTCAAGTATAAGTAATAGAAACCACCTCTGATACCAATTATAGGATTTTAAAAGTAACATATGATGGATATAAATAAAATATGTTTGGTGAATTGTAGTTTAAAACTATAGTTTAAAATCTTTAAACTTAACAAAATAAAAACCTCTTAAAGTAATATTATCATACTCTGACTCAGTTTCATTATCATAGTTATAAAATCATAACATGGAGTAGTATAATTATATCAAAGTGAAAATCATAATCACAATGGATATAATTTTTATCAGATAATTTTTATCATAATCATAGTTATAATGATAAAATAAGTAATACATAAAGTTTAATATGATGACTCAGTTTCTATTATTTGTGTGGCAAAATAGAGACTTGTATAAACAAGTAGTACAATAGCTAACAGTAATAAAAATGATTTAAAAGCTATATTAAAACATTTTTCACTTTTAACCTTAAGATTAAGGTAGTAAATAACCTTGAATAAATTTATCCAATTTTTTATACTTATAGTAAGTTATGTCTTTCCAAACCAGGGAATCCCTTCATACAATGATTTGAATTTCTCTCTCTTACTATCCCTGGAAGACCTTGATATTATGATCGGTGTCAGTCTTCTTATACCTAAAAGCCATCAATCAGATGGATTGGATTCCCCATCTTCCTATCCAAAAAATCCCTTGATTGTAACAATGATCGAGCACAAATTATAATTAAAAAAATTAAGAAAACATCCCTGACTAGGATTCCTTAAAAATGACAACTCTCTAAATATTTACAATAACTAAGAATGAATAATTCATGTAATGAAATATTTATATAAAATGAATTGAAAAAATGAAAAAATTAATTACCTCTAAAATCTTTAAATCACTCGGTATTTATAGGTAATCTCTAAATGGTCATATTTCTAGGTTTGTTGCAATGGCCTCGAATAGCTGGTGCCTGACAGATCATTTGTAACTGAATGTCCAACATTATATTGATTGACATCATTACAGTGTTAAAGGTATTCCTTATGATAGAAACAATTTTAGGTATTCTGATTATAAACATAAGTTAATCTACTGGACTTCATTGTCTCTTATAAATATGATTATGTTTATGAGGATCAATCCAATATATTGTAACTATAATTAGACTGATGGTTATGAATTTTGTCAGTATGATAGACATGACAAAATTATATCTCCTAATATAATTAAATTTGAATCTGATTATTGGAATTAAACTCAAAACGATTGTCATAATGAATAATATTAAGTTTATATTCTAATACATTAGAACTTTTTTATGTCTTGTAAAAGATAATTTTTCTATATAAATATACTAAAACAAATGGGACATAAAAAGTTAGTAAACTTGTTTTATGAATGTTTTTTTGATTTCCCAAACTAAAGGAATAAAAAATAAAATGTTTTACTTATGACTCATCATATAAGTTATCCCTTTTTAACATTACCTATGATTTTTATGATAAATGGATTATCTCCTTATCCACTTTATTCAATCACTTTGTCTGTATCATTCTATGTGATTTCAAATTATTCTTATTGGAATATGTTTTTACACATTTCTTTTACTTTACTAATTATTTTCAAGAAATGATAGTCTGTCTTTTTCTCTCACTAAACCCTTCCATGAATCTTTATATACATTAATTATGCTTCCATAATTATCCTTCAATTTTCCATGAAAAATTTTTTTATCTTGATTTTCCATCCCCACTTACACTCTAGGGTTTTCAACAATATATTCTTATCCATCATTTATTTTTTACTTCTATATATATATCTCTCTCCCACCCCTTTATCATGGGTTAAAAGTGATGAAAATTTTTATAATGTTGTATGATCTATTTGGCACACTAATACATTTACATGATATGAATGAGATGGGTGGGCCTAGAATTATATATCCCACCAATGAATTTGGTAATGTTTTCTTCTCAGGCGGTACCATTTATGGTGCATGAGAGGTTATACTAAGTACACTATGTTATGATGTCTTGGCAGTTAGCCCTGAACTATATTTATAATGTCATGTTTTCTTTTTTTCCACATTCTTATGTTTCCTTGAGGTAATCATCTTATATCATGATTCAATTTATATGTTTATGATTCTCACCAATGTTATGTCACCTTGATATTCCTTTTCAAACACATGTATTACTTTGAATGTGTTGTGTTTTGAATATTTTCCTATTGGGATTTCTATCTCACCCATTTCTAATGTATGTCCCCATGTTATCTTATGTTTTATTAGAAGATCACTACATTTTAAGAGAATGTTATGGAGATTTAAATAATTTCATTGTATCATTGTTTAATGTTATTATGTTATGTATCTAATTTGAAAAAAAATGTGTTCTATTAATTTTGCAGTGTAGTATTATGTACATATTTATGTAATAAATCATGAAATAAAGTATATAAAAGATAAGGGTTGTCATAATTGGTATCAGAGAAAGGTATAGTTATTTTTTGGGATTAGGGTTAAAAACCCATAGTGAAAGCATTAGGGATAAGACTAAACATATGAAACATCCGTAAATTTGGGTAAATTGTACATTATATGGTTTCTAAGAATCAAAATCCATGTTGGGATACTATAAGTGGGTGTCGATCTGACATAGTTATACCTATGGGTAATAACCCCGAAAGGGGATCATTAGGGATTAACTCCATCGTCACCTGGTGCACAACAAAGATGAATTGATTCACAACTAGTTTTACACTACTTAGGGATAAGATTTAGTAAAATCACATGCTATTTGGAAACCATTATGAGGGGAACAAAAATATTATATGTTATGAAATAGACCATAGATAAATTATATTGAAACCTAGAAATTAATAAGTTAAGTAATATGTGTCATTTAAGATTTTTCCCTACAATGTTCATAGTCTTCCTTTTATGTGTCTTATTGTTTAAAAATTCCCAACCCTAATTTTTTCCTTTATTTTAGTAAATTTCTAAAAATAGGAAGAACTAGTGAACAACCAATTTGATGAGAACTGTGATTACCAACCAAATGAGATGCTCAACAAAATGGGAGTAGGATTCGATAACTTCAAGGAAATACTTACTCAGTTTACTCAAGTTTTGAAAATAAACTTATATAAAGGGTAAAACCCACATCCTCATAAGATAGATAAAGTTGTAATTGAGGCCTTTATTTGAAAAATGACTCATACTTTTAGTAGATATTTTGATCCCTTAATTTTAAAATAGTGCTTCAAATCCATTGAAAATATATTCTCTTTCCTTCAATAATCTACATAAGATATGGTTATGATTGCTATTTACCATATGGATGGAGAATATAATAAATGGTGGATGTTGATCAATAATATGAATCTCAAGGATTATATTGACGTGATGAAGTGGAAAGAATTGTGGAAAAAGGATTTTGATAAATATTTTCCTCACACTTGATGATTTAAAATGGAGAAAGAATTGTTTGGACTCAAGAAAAAGTATGATTATTCCATCATGGAGTATAAGGAAAACATTACAAGACTTGTGTTATATGACTTCATCATTTTTACTAATACCTGTAGTAAAGTTGAATAATTATTTGGTGGGTTAAAGATGAGTCTATGAAAATATTTAGTGATTCGATACCTTTTCAATAGTTATGAAATTGTCTGATGTTTCTACAAAGTCCAAATAGAGATAAGTGTGTATCAAGGGTGACATGGTTCTGTAGAAAAGAAATGGAGAATAGACTTTAATCATGGTGGAGTGATGGATAAATCTCATGAGGGTGATAAATTCAAAAAACCTACTTGTAAAAAGTGTGGGAAGAAGCCTCCTAAAATTTTCTTCAAGAGGATAAGAAATTCATTATGTGTGGAAAGGAAAGGAACTTAGCAAGTGAATTCCAATAGTAGAAACCCACCAATGTGATGTAAGAATGGAATTATTTGGTTAACCCTCAACCTATTGTATAATGTTTCAACTATAAGGAATAATGCAAATATGCCAAAAAATACGTATTCAAGGGTTTTCAATAATAACTGATGACAAAAACCTCTAAGGACTAGAGAGAAGAGATATCTTATGACATCAAAACTGATAAGTTTAATCTTAAAAATAACATCGTGATATATATGTGGGTTATTAAATCAGTGATAAAAAACATACTATTTGATTATAGTTCTACTCATTCTTTTGTTTCATGTATGTTTAGTATAACCTTTAAACACCACTTCAAAACATGGAAGTATATATATATATATATATTAAAACAAAAATGTTGAAATTATTGCATCCTAAGTATAGGAAACCTCTCATGTTGATTTTTGGGGGATGAATTTTCTAGGGAACCTTTCAAAACACCCTTTAACATAATTTAATATCATTATGGGTATGGATTGGATTTCCTTGTATAAAGAAAACAAAAATTCTTAGGATAAAAAATCACCCTTCGTATCACAAATCTTCCTCTGATTATATGTTCATGTAGGACGATGAATCTCCTTTACATTCCTCATCTTAAGCATGGATATTATTGCCTTATGAGAAATCATATTTAGATAAAATTATTTTGACTAAGGGAAAGATCATCCTTGATTAATTAATCATTGTTAAGGAAACTGTATTAAAAAATGGGTTTTCCTATAAATTATGGATACCTTTAAATTCAATTACAATTCTTTTTATGACCTAATATAAATTCACTTTGAGTTCATGGTAGTTTCGGGGGTTCTGGTTTATTTTTGGATCTAGGAAACCAACTCTGGGAGAGAAAAATATGGTCTAGTGGTTAGGAGAGACAGTGTTACCCAAGCTGTATAGTTTTATAAAACCATGTTCGGCTAGACAGTGGGCTAGAGGAGCCCACATACTTTGAAGAAACCATGTGGATGAAGGTACATGCCCATGTGGGAGCACCAAAAGTTTTTGAAAAAACAAATCATTGTTTCTACATAGTCAATAAAACTTTTTTTAGTGACCATGTGAGGTGTCCCCCCACACAGTGAGAAGTGCATAGTTGTTGCACGATTTGGTAAACCATGTGGCCAAATTGTGTAGAGTATTATTTTGATGCAAAATTGTTATATTGTTATAAAATGTGTTTAAACCTAAAATATATTTCATTTTCTCCTCTCATTGGAAAAACCTCACACTGGGAGACCACCTTAAGGCCAAATTGTAAGACATGACACATATTTTCCATCTGAACTCGGAATTGAGCATTTTTTGCCTCTTTGGATTTTCATCGATGAGTAATCCATTCCATTTTTTGTTATTCATTTAAATTGGGATCGATGGAGTTATATAGTTGAAAGATGATATGTCCTATTTTTTTCTTCTTCATTTGTTCTTACATTTTATTTTAATATGAGTTGAATCCAAAGATGATACAGGATGAACACTCTATTATTGACCTATGGTATGTGGTATATACTTTTCCTTTTTGGTTTGGTACTTTATAGAGCTAGTTTCCATTGTGTTTTCCATCGAAATTTTTTTTGGTGCCCCTAAATGAATTTAATTCTTCAATTAAGTGTGATATAACTATTTTGGGATGTCCACTAGTTATTTGAGACTTTTTGGAGGATATTTCACTAAAACAAGGCCACCCTTGGTGTGTGCCATGTGAATTTCCATTGAATATGCCTTTGATAAATCACCCATGGTGTGTTTTAGTGTGCTCCTGGTTAGAGTAAGCTTGTTAAAAATTAATTGAGTTCAAATGACATGTTAATAGATTTTTTTACTTTTTTTCCTATTTCTTATTTTGATTACATGGTTTATATGGAATTGTTATATGAGTGGGAAAACTCGTGGAATGTGATTGTTTATGAATGATGAATGTAATAAAGTGATGAATTTATATTGTAGTGGATTCCTTGGTTGGTATAACTTGGATCATGATTCAATTAGATTCCATTTATGTTTCTCCCATGGGTCTTGAACGTAGTAGTGGATGCATTTGATGAGATTTCCCCTTGGGTCTTTATTCTGTGGGATGCCTTAGGCCTTTCTAACCCTTGGATCCAACTTTATTGGACTCTTGTAGGAAATTTTCGGTTGATATGCTACTAGGAATTCATTCTAAGTCAAACTATGATTCCATCGAGATGGTCTTGGGACTCGATGATGATGCCTTGGTCTTGTATGCCTTGGATATACCCCCTTCATGCTCTTAAACTTATGATTATAGGGCATTTATATAGTAAGTGTGATATAGATGGTTGTACGGCATGGACTTGGTTGATATGAAACTTCTAGTTATATGGAAAATACGTGATTGTTTGATACATAGGTTATATGGAAAGACCATGATTGGTTGATACACAGGTTATACAACATGGTTGTGATTGGTATGATATGCTTGCATGTAAGGAATGGTTGTAATAGTTATTTCTATGTTGATTGTAGTTTCCTTGTTATAGTATATTGAACCATGTTTTTTAGGAATCCATGTTGGGATATACAATATCAATTTTCTTGTAGCATATATTCCATGTGAACTTTACAATTCGTACTTCCTACCTGTGATATATATATATATATAACACTCTACATTAGCTTATATTTCACATCTAAGATTTGTTATATACATTTTGGGTGGTGACCTACTGGGATTGTATCTCACACTCTATTTGGGCAGTCATTGGGTACCCAGATATATTATATAGATGTAGGTAGGGACTGAGGCAAGTTTCCAGAGTTCGATGCATGGCCTTGTGCAATTATTAGTAGCAGAGGAGCATGGGACTGAGCTAAAGCTCCTGATTCTATCTAGAGATTGTGCTCTTTGGTATGTTTGGTATTTTGATACATGTATTATATTGATACATGTATAACTATTTTTGATGATGTGTAGATACATGACATGATCATCATTGTATATGAGATTTATATTGTAATTTTTTTTATATTTAAACCTCTCTTGGTTATTTATATGATGTATGATTGTTTTACTGATTCTGCTACTTATTTGTTTCTATGTATCCACTATGTTCACTCTTGTAATGAGGTAATAGTCTCCCCACTGACACACCCAAGGACATAGCTACAAGCCGGAATCCTCTGGCATTTGGGTAGATTCTCTTTAATCCATGTTGCTAACTGAGTTTGAGGCACCAATCAGTGGAATTTGGGTCTCTGATATTACAAAGTGGTATCAAAGCGGTTCCTTTTCTAGCATTACTATTTTGAGACAATAATAATGGGATAACAAATGAATGGAATTTTTTAATGATCTATGTCTGGTCATTGCTAACAGATGTATAGGAAATATCCAAATTTCCTCAAATGTGTTGTTTTCTAAATTTTTACTATTGCAGTTGATTTGATTCCACCTTTGGGTGATGCACTGGAATTGTTATTTTATCATTTATATGATAGTGGGTTCTATTTTTGTTGTAAAATGATGATATAAGGGTATTCCATATCATGTATCATTTTAAAAACCTACTTGAATTCAAATTACATGCATTATTCCATGACATATAGAGTAAATTTCTAGAGATCATGACTTTGTGATATGTTCCTTATGTGAAATACACATTGTTTTGTTAGAAATTTTTAGAAGGAAATTGGAAAACATGGTTGTAACTTAGTTTTCCCACTCTAACCTAACCATTTTTTCTTAATTAGGATGTATCAGACACCCTAATCATCCAATTATGGAATTTTGATTAATGGACCATCAGTCGTAGGGACAGGAAGATGTTATGGTATGAATTGATTAGGTCCCATATTTCAGTTCATGGGGAGTACAGGTCCTTATGAATTGGATGTGACACACCATTTAGTTCAAAAATATAAAATGGAATACAAATTTTATATTAAATTAAAATGAAAAATTGAATAGTGAAATAGAGAACTTGACCTAGACTCAGATTTTGAGTGGGCAAGAGGCAATGTCTCTAGTGACCTTTGTGAATGATTCCTTTGACTAGTCTTGGATTTAGGATCAAGTTGTTTTGTATGAATTTGTTATAGGATTTTTTTGATCTATCCTACACTTTTAAGATTTGAACTTTGGTATTTGTCTTTTCTAAGGTGTGTGTTTTGGATTGTAGAGACATAACACAATGAGAACCCCTAGTCATATGCAAGGATGTGGTGATGAACACACTCTAGAGGTGGTGGGATATGGGATACCAATGGATCCTCCTTTATTGATAACTGTGGAACCAGCTGTTTTATCAAACACAGGTGCTAAGGCATAGTTACACAAGGGGTTTTTATACTTTGTGAAGACTTTTCGGGGAGCACAATAAAATTCCTTGTTTATGTATAAGATGATTTGTGTATTCCCGTAGCAACATCCTCCCACATTTTTAGGTTATGGTGGTCCAGAGACTATTGAGGTGTGGCTTGAGACTACGTTTTTTATCTTCAAGATTCTTGAGACACCTCTAGAGAGGAGAGTGAAGAGCACAACCTATATTTTATATGGAACAGCAAAGTGATGGTGGGATTTTTTGAACCATTATGATAGGCTGCAAGATATGGTTTGGGATAATTTCCAAACCAGGTTTAATGACTCCTTTTACCCCAAGACTCTGAGAGTAGATTGAGCTAGTTAGTTCATGTGTCTAGAGAAAGGTCCCATGAAATTTATGGAGTATTTATATTTCTTTACAGAGTTACATGATTTTATACTGATATTCCCTGCTAATGTGCTACTGAGAGTGAGAAGCTTTTGGGAAGGTCTCTAACATATTTTTCAGTCTCAAGTCAATGTGTTCAGTTTGAAAATTGTTAACTAGATAGTGAATCAATCACTAATTACAGAGTGGAACCTCAGGTAATATGGGGGCACAAAAAAGAGTACTATAGTCTCTCAACCTGGTAGTTTGACTTAAAATGGTGGGAATTAATGATTTCAGGTTTCTCGTGAGATGATATCAAATGAAGATGTTAGTGCTGGTAGTGTAGCTTTCTATCATCAGTGTGGTAGATGGTGACAAATGAGGAATCTGTGAAATCGCAACACAAACGAGCACCGATATTACGGTAATATGGTCCATGTGAAATTTTATTATAGAATCATCCATCCAGTATCTAGTATAAGGGGTCAGACACAACACCAAGTTCAAGATAAGGTTTTACAACTCTATCTATAGAAGGGATCAGGGGCAGTACTAGTCGTTCAGGACAAGGTGGTGGTGGTTATGGATGAGGTATCTAGACACCAGTTTTAATAAGATAGCTAAGTGGTCCTACTCAGGGTAGTGAGGTTGTGTCATACGGATGTTGTTTGGGCTAGATATTTTCTCTATAGGCTACGATTTAGGAGAAGGGTTTAGAGATGTCTATGGTGAGAGGAATGATCCTAGTATCCTCTACTCTTATATCTTCTATTTCCTAAAAGGGTTCATCATATAGTTTTATATCTTCCTCTATGGGTGAAATACTTGGGATTTTAATATAGTTTTCTGGGGGAGTTATGATGATTCACACTCCATTGGGAATCATAATGGAGGATGTATGGTGGTATAGGGAGTTCCACCTTGAGTTTGGTGGGTTTCACCTCATGTAGAATCTTTTTTCCTCAAGATGAAAGGGTCTAATGTCATACTCAAAATGGATGGGCAAGTTTATTATCAATCCTATGTTGATTTCTATCATTAGAGGGTGAATTTAACTTCACTGGAGGGTGGATTTATTGTTATCAAGGGTGAATGGTATATCTAAGTGAGCTGAGCTAGAACAGAGAATCTTGGGTTGGGCAGGATGAAAACCTATATTGCTAGTTTTTATCTAGATGATCAAGGAGTGCATCATGCAAATTTCCCTATAGTGGTTGATCATTTTAGGGATGTTTTCTTCGATAAATGTTCTAGTTTAATTCATTTATATGGGTGAATTTCTCTATCAAGATAGTTTCAAGAGTTTCTATAGTATCCATTCCTCCTTAGAGGATGGATACAATAGAGTTTTAGGAGATCAAGGGGAAGCTAGAGGATTTGGAGGCAAAGGGGTTTATCTGACCAAATACATTTCTGTGGGGTTCTCCATTTATATTTGTGTAAAAATTGGATGGTACACTTAGTCTATGTGTGGATTATTTTAAATTGAACCATTTAATAGTAAATAACCAGTATCCCTTTACAAGGATAGATTTGATTATGTTTGAGGATCTTGGGTGTTCTAAAAAATTGATTTGAGATTTGAATATCATTAGGTGTGTATTAAACCTACAAACATACCTTGTATAGATTTTCATAGTATGTATGGTCTACATGAGTGTCTGTTTATGCCATTAGGTCTCACAAACACACCAGAAGTTTTCATGGTACTGACGAACCAAGGTTTTCATCCTAATCTGGATTCAATTGTGGTGGTTTTCATGGAAGATATCATGGTATATTCCGACAATCAACAGGACCATTCCAAACAACTTGATATCATTTTAGATACACTGAGAGAGATTTAGTAAAATTATAACCTCACAAAGTTTCACTTCTTGATGGATATCATTCACTTCATAGGTAATATGATCTCTGAGACAAGAGTATCATTTCACCAAGAGAAGGTGAGATCCGTAGTTTCTTGGGAGAATCCCAAAAAATTCATTCACATATGATGTTTCATGGAGATAGTTTGATATTATAGGTGATTTATAAAGTACTTCTCACACATAGAATCACTATTTAAGGGCTTGACTAATAAGGGTGTGAAGTTTTTATGTCCATATACCTACAAGATAGCCTTTTAAGAGATGAAAAATACATTGACTTTAATGTCGATCCTGATTCTTCCACAGCCGGGTAGAAGCTACACTATCTATTGTGATGCATCAAGTATTAGGAGAGGATCAATTCTTATATAGGGAGACAGAGTCATGGAATATGGGTCTTGGTGGCTAAGGCCACATGAGAAGAACTACTTGATGCACTATCTCGAGGTAGTTTCAGTTTTTCATGCTTTGTGTTGTTGGAGGCACTATTTACTTGGAGAGAATTTTTTTGTGTACATGGACCATGAAATACTCAAATATATATTTACATGGAATGATCTTAATCTTATGTAGTGATGGAGGGTTGAGTACCTATAGAATTTTGACTTTAATCTTTCTTGTATGCATGGAAAGGGAAATGTAGTTGTCAATGCTTTGAGCAGGAGGACTTAGATATAGGATGTTTGGGAGGCCATTAGAGATTGTAAGCTCATGTATATATTCTTTAATATGCACATGGAGGTATAGGACAGTCATGGGAATAATTTTAATTTATCCTTAATTGGGACTGATGTTTCCCATTCAAGATTCAAGTATCACAGAAAGGCGGAGGGGTGAATTAGTGATATCTTTTTCTTTAATTTTTCCTTGATTATGAAAAAAATTGCCTCTAATTAAATATTTCTTTCCCTACTGAAAAATATTCAATCACACATACATAGGAACATAATAATTTACAAGGTTCATTACTCAACAAGAGTATCTACATCCTTGGTATGGTTTGGAAACAATCTGATACCACACAATCCACTAGAAAACAATCTTTTGATGTGGAATAAAATGATTAGGATGTTCCCTTGCACTCATGTGGTACTATGAAAACAATATAATTGTGTGTGTTCTTAATCCATCACAAAATGATGTAATATAATTTTATGGTTCTTCTTTATCCACTTCCAAAAATTTGATCATTCCAAATAATTTTTCTCTTTCCCACCCAAAAGTCATTAAGACCCTCTCAGACATTGTAATGATACTTAGTCAGATGCCCCATTCTTATTTCCAAGTTCCCTTAAACATAATTTGATTAT
The DNA here is from genome assembly GCA_963277665.1 of Viscum album. NCBI lineage: Eukaryota > Viridiplantae > Streptophyta > Magnoliopsida > Santalales > Viscaceae > Viscum > Viscum album. The sequence continues at coordinate 859,966,596 of OY728123.1, read as the reverse complement.
TTTTGAATGCTCTGGATCACTTAAACTGTTTATTCAAAACATCTTTTCATGAATCTCCCTTCACAACGCTCACAAAATTTGCGAAGAAAACTGCCTCTACGGAACCAAATGCCTTAGTAAAGCTCACTGAGTCAATGTGAAAATCCAATAATTGTGAATCACCCATTACATAAAAGTAATAGCATTGGTAAATACGTTATAATTATTTTCTCAATTATAAATCTTTCATATAAATATTGATTCATATACCTCTTCGACCTCAATGATATCAAAGTGATTTAGGATTTTCTCAGACATTTTTTGTCAAAATGAAGTGTGGGTAGCCTCATATTTATAAACATTCCCATTCTCAATGCTCCATCATCTCCATCTCATTTTCTGGATCATGCAAAAATATCTTCATAGTTCTCCTTCATTCGCGATGCTCCTTTGATATTTTCCGTTGTCACGAAGATAACTATCAAACCATCATGCACTCATGATGCTCCACTTCTCATAATTGTAGAGATTACCATCACTATTTTTGATACTGAACATAATTGTGAATATAATCCCAACCATCACAAAACCCATTCCTTTACCATTTTTATGAAGTTTCATTCCCAATAAACAACCTTTCGTGATGATTCACTTCTCATAGTCTCGTAATGGCGAAGCATTAATCAATACTTCTTGCCTTTGCGAACCACCCTTCAAGAAACCCGTTCTATCATAAATTAATGCATTTTAAATATTTTCATAATGCCTTCAAGGAAATCCATATTGCATGATGTTATCCCTCCCTCAAATTTTGGACCCAAAATTTTTTGTAAACACTGCTAAATGACACCACCATAAAATCTGCTTTAACAACACAAACCAAATTCTACCAAACATATCATCATTCCAAAACCACTCAAATGATTTCATAACGAACCCGAATTTCATGATATTTAACCTTTGATCAATCACCTTTAGCATTTTTATATTTATCAAGGAAAGTATTATAACTTCCATATCTTCTAGAAACATCTTTCCTTCAAATCAAATAGACTTTATTAAGAATTTTGAATCTCATTCCCTAAATATGATGGTTAGTTTGATCATACACTTTTAAAAAGTTAGGTGACTTCCTTTCTTATCAAAATTATTTGACAACAAAATATAATACCTGAATATGATACTCTTCCTTATCATCTTGGTCCAAACAGTTACCTCTACCCTTTTGGATATAGTGAGGATGAGGTAGCTATCAGATTCTGAGGGCCTAGTCCAAAAGGAGTGTGTGGTAGGTGAGGAACGACCTCATGGTTAGGCCATATATAAGGATGACATCCTACATGTCCATGGTTGCATTTTGGTTCCAGTGGACATACATGAGGAGCTGATCCTGGAGTTCCATGCCTTAGTATACATAGTGTATCCTGACATCACAAATATGTATCGTGACTTATGACATCAGTACTAGTGGTTGGGTATGAAGATTGAGGTAGTTGGTTTTTTCGTGAGGTGTTCCACCTATTAGCAGGTGAAGGTAGAACATCAGTGGCCATCTAGACATTTACAACAACTACCCATTCCAGAGTGTAAATCGGATGACATCATGATTGATTTCATCACTAGTTTTCCATGGTCACCTCAATGTATTGATGTTTTATGGTTTATTGTTTAAAGGATCACAAAGTTTTCTCATTACATACAAATCAAGGAAACCTTTAGTGTAGTGAGCTTGGGAGGTTGTATCTCTGTGATACAATACAACTTCACAGTGTCTCTCATTCTATCCTTTCAGACAGTGATGCATGGTTTATGTCTCATTGCAAATCAAAATCATAGGTCATTGGGTAAACAAGTGCTTACAAGCACAACATACACCCAAAGAATGATTTCCAGTTAGAGAGTTTGATATAGGTTCTTGAGGATATGTTTTAGGCATGAATCTTGGATTTTGGGGGATCTTGGGAGAGGAATATACCTCTAGTTGAGTTTTCTTATAATTATAATTATCAGGAGACTATACATAAGGAACCTTATGAGGAATTGTATGGTAGGCTATGTCAGTAAACCATGTAATAGTTAGAGGAAAGTAAGGTAGATTTACTGGGATCATGTCTTGTATAAGATACTTCTATGAAGGTACATTTGACCAAAAAAAATAGATGGCTACTATATAGTATTGACAGAAATATTTCACTGATCACCGCAGACAGCCTCTAGAGTGTGAGGTCAAGGATAAGGTCTTTTTATGTGTCTCTCCTAGGTGAGGACATATATGGATCATGAGATAGGGTAATCATTCACTGCAATATGTTCGGTTGTTTTATATTCGTGGGAGATTCAGGTCGGTTTCCTATCTGTTGTAGTTACCTTATAGGTATTGATCCATGCAAGAAATCTTCTGTGTACCTCAGCTACGACATTATCATTTGGGAATGTCTCATAATTTTCATCCTGAGTAGGTTGACTTATAGACAGATGCATCCTTTTAGGATAATATGATTTGAATCATTGAAAGGATCACAAAATTTATTTTAGGTTGGTCATTTCCTCTAGTACAGGTGATATGGTATCACAGTCGTTTATTTTAGGTTGGTCATTCAGGGATGAATTTCTTTAATAGGGTAAGAATTTAAGAACCTAGGTTTTTATATGTGGTATAGATCCATATAAATCATGTTTCAATTCTTTTTTGCAGCCTAAAGTAAATTCCATTTGAGGTCACAGGGGTTATGGGGGGTAGGGGTCTTGTTTGAAGTCTATAACCCAAATTTGGGAGAAAAATAGTTGGGCCGCATGGTTAGGAGAAACCATAGGACCCAAGACACATGGTTTGATGAAACTATGCGAGGATGGATGATCGGGTTGGAGGAGCCCACATGGTTTGAAAAAACCATGCGGATGGAGGTGCACACCCATGTAGGACCACATATGGTTCTTCATAGATGTGTTTTACATATTTCTCACATGGTTAGTCAAATCATGAATAGTGACCATGTGAGTTTCCCCCCTTACAATGATGGGTTCACCATTGGAAGAGGGTTTGTCAAACCGTGCATCTAAATTGTGTGGCCCTTTATTTTGAGGCAAAATGGTCAGATTTCCATTAAAAAAAATTTAAAATAAAATTTATTTCATTTTCTTCTCCCATTGGTAGAACATCATGTTGGGATCCCTCCTTTAATCCAAATTGTAGTCTTTTCCATTGATTCTCGATCTGAACTTGGAATCGAGCATCATCAGTCTCTTTGTATTTTTGCTGATGATTACTCCATTAATTTTGTGTCGTTTTTCATTTAACTTTGAATCAACATAGTTATTTAGGTGCAACAGAATATTACCTATTTTAATTTTCATCATTTTTTCATTGTTTTTCTTATAATTTGAGTCAAATCAAGAGCTAATATTGGAAGATAACACTTTTGTGGATCTATGATAGGCAGTTTATTCTTTTCCCTTGAGTATTGGTACTTTCTAAAGCTAGTTATCAAAGTGCCAGATGTTGGACTTTCTGATTGTTTAGATAAATTAATTGAATGCTTGAATTTATTGTGATGGAACCAGTTAGGGATTCCCACTAGTTCCATGAGAATTTTTGGAGTCTGTATCCCCAAAAAAGGCCACCCATGGGGTGTCCCATGTGTATTTCCTTGGTCTAGGCCTTTGTTAAATCACCCATGGTTTGTTTAGTGCTTTCGTCATTAGAGTAATCTTATTAATAAATGAATTGAGTTAAAATGAGATATTAGGAGATGGTTTTCCTCCTTTTCTTATTATTTATTTTGATTACATGGTTTATATTAAATTTTTATATTAGTGGGTAAACTCATGTAATGTCATTGTTTATGAATGATAAACATAATTATGTGATGAATTTATATGGCAGCAGATTCCTTAGTTGGTATACCTTGGGATCATAATTCCATTAGAAACCATAGACATTTACCTTATGGGTATTAAATGTGGTAGTACACACCTTGGATGGGATTAGTCCTTAAGTATAGATTTAGTACGATGACTTCGGCCTTATTACCCCTTGGATCCAACTTTCTTAGACTTATGTAGGACATGTTCGATTGACATGCTCTAAGTACAACATTATTAGTATAAATGAGTTTCCAACGATAATATTTTTATACTTGATGAGGATGCCTTGGAATTATATACCTTGGATCTGGCTCTTCATGGTATGATACTTCTGATTATATGTCGCAACCATGGTAAATGTGATACAGTTGGTTGTACAGTTTGGTCATTGTTGAAATGAAACTTCTGGTTATACGGAATGGTCATAATTGTTTGATACATAGGTTTTATAGTATGGTCATGATTATTTGATACACATGTTACATGGAATAGTTTTGGTTGGTATGATATTCCTAGATGCATGATGAGGTCGTAATAGTTATTTTTCATTGTTTTTAACTACCTTGTTATAAAATATTAACACTTGTTTTGCAAGAAGACTTGATGGGATATATAGTATCGCTTGTCTTTTAGAATATATTCCATGGGAACTTTTAAATTTTTACCAGTTACGTTTGATATATATATATATATCACTCTGATTTAGCTTGTATTGCACAACTAGGATTTATTATAGACAGCTTGGGTGGTGACCTATGGGGATTGTATCTCACACCCTCTTTAGGACATTTTTGGTTAGGCAAACAGATTATATGGATACAAGTAGGGACTATGGAATCCTCCCATTGTTCAATTCTTGACCTTCTTCCATACTTAGGTGAAGGGGAGCATGGGCCATGTTGAGGCTTGTGATGCTATCTGAAGATAGATCTTTTTGGTCTTTTTGGTATTTTGATACATGTATTGCATTGATGCTTCTATACCGATTTTGGATGATTTTTAGACGCATCACAAGATCATTATTTTAAATGATATTCTTTCTAGAATTTTTTATAAATTTATACCCATATTTTTTATTTATCTACTGTCTTGTTGTTTTACTGCTTCCACTACTTATATGTTGTTATGTATATATTGTGTTCACTCTAGTAATGAGGGAATATTATCCCAATGGACAAACTCTAACCCCTCACCACTAGTTGGAAGCCTCCATAATTTGTAGAGATTTTCTTGGTGGTAAGTGGCCAATAGGGCTCGGGGAACTGTTCAGTGGAATCTGGGTTTGGGATGTTACAAAAATGATCTTGTATTTCCCAATGAATTTCTTGGAGGTCCTCTTGTCCGTGAGGATTTGTTCTCAATCCAAATTATACCTACATATTTTCCAATATCCATTACTCTAAATATAATTCACATTATTAAACTTGAATTTCTAAAGAATAAACTATAAGAAAATATGGATAAAGGGGTTATAGACCCCAATGCTTCACCATGGGGTTCTTTAGTCTTTTTCTTCCTAAATAAGGAAGACTCAATGTGACTCAACATTTATTATAATGAGATTAATGAGATCATGATAAAGAAAAAGTATCCTCTTACATAGACTAATGATTTGTTCAAATAATTATATGGATCACAGTACTTATCTAAGGATGATCATCTATTGGTATATTATCAAGTAAGGGTAATGAAGGAGGATATCCCTAGGACATCTTTTCATAAAAGTTATAAGCACTATTAGTTAATAGCGATTCCATTTGGACTTAGTAATTCTATAGTTATCATTATGGAATTATTTAATAGATTATTTATAGATTACCTCAACAAATTTGTGGTTTTATTTATAGATGGTATTCTTATTTAGTCAAAAATTAAGGAGGAACAAGAGGAGAATTTCGATTTTTTATTGGAAGTCCTTGAAAAAAAAGTAATATGTGTTGTATAGTAAATGTGAATTTTGGATGGGTTATGTAACATTCTTGGGGAAGTTTTTAATGACTTATTTGTTCTAGATTTTATTTTTAGAAATTATTTGGGAAAATACTGAGACCAAGCGCAGAGACGGCATGTGATTCCGAGGCCTAGTGTCCCCTAAACAATTCATTGAATAATATTATTTTTTTAATAGAACACACACCCGAATTTCTAGAAAAAGGGGAATATCTTTTTAATGGTTTCCTAGATCAGAAATATAAGGGCACTGTTGATCTCAGAATGGCATCTTTACCCAAGGCATAACCTAACTTTGGTCAGCGTGGGCCATCTGAAGAAAATTTCTCCGAGGACGTAACCATAAATAAAATTATTGTATTTTAAAATTTTTATAACTCATGAATGGTGACTTGGATTGGAAATTTGATACCACCATTGAGTTTGTAAGGTGTTGATTTCCCTAAGAACGGCCTAACATCAGCCAGTGCGGGTCAGCTGTGAAAAAATAGTTTTTGGACGTTTTAATGAATAAAATAAACTATGATTTTATTTTATTTTAAAGTTACATTGACACAAAAAATCTTTTTCTTTTTAATGGAGACTAGGAATGGACCCATGGTTAGTCTCATAACCCTATAAATTCCCAGAAGGCTTTGAATAGAATCCTAAAAGTATTATCTTAGCAAGGACAACAAACATTGGGATCAAAGATCATTCTGGACAGATCACCAATGGAAATCAATCCTCGATAAAAAAATGATCCATACCCCATGTAGGGAATTTTGTTTCTGATTTATTTTCCTCATTATTTATTCCCATATTGAACATGTTTAAATCCATAAACATATTGATCTATGGTTCGATCTTTTTTGTGGGATGGGTTATTATTGTAGGATTATCGGGAGATTAGCTTATGCTCTTATACTTCTAATGAGAATGAATCGATGCTGACACGACAAAGGCCAAGGTTCATTCTTCATCTGTTCTTGTTCTTTCTCTCCCTCATTCTTGGAATTCTTCATCATTGGATCCTCTTCATCGTGGCATTACATGTTAGGAGGAGCCGAATGTGATCGGACCCCCATATTGGAGGAAAAACAAAACAAATGTTGGATCAGTGTAGCTCAGGTCCCAAGGATTACATAGGTTATTTAATTTAAGATATTGGATCACTATATGAAGAACATCAGACTATATAAGGAATCGCATTGAGGGCCAGAACAGGAGTAAGTGGTCGGCGGTGCATGGCGGCGTGGAGTGTTTGGTGCTGTGTGGGACGTGATGGCTGCAAAATGCGGTAAGGCCACAAATGAGTATGATGTTTGTGTGGACCTGCAATGGTCACTATGGGAGACTACATGAGTAAAATGATCGGAAAATGATCTGGGTCAGGGCGAGCTAGTCAAGCTAGTGAGCCGGGTTGAGTCGGACCCCGCGAGTTCAAGGAAGGCCTAGGTCAGACCTAGGGTGGCTAAACTGAGCCATGGTCGATCATGAGTTGTGGTTGACCGAGATGTCGCATGGACACATCATCTAGTGGTGTGGTCAACCTCCATTACATCTTGAGTTGTCATGGCATGGTCAACTGTGAGAGTGGTTGGACCAGGGATTCGAGCACCACATTCGGTGGAATAACTGCTTGGTCCATCCATGTCCTAGTGAACACCCTTCTAAAATTTTCAAATGACCATAAATTTTAAACTGAACGCCCATTTGATGAGCCGTATGAGGCATTGGGACCATTTTGAAGAGATATTCATTTAGAGATATGCTAAGTGGGTTTTTTTTGGAGTGTGCATACGGCCTAATGTCTTTGGTAATGATCATGCTTTGAGCAAACATTTATGGGGATAGTTGTAACCTAGAGACTGTTTGTCTTATAGAGACTGTGTGTCTTATGGAGATTGTGTGTCTTATAGGGACTCTGTGACTTATGGACATTGTGTGTCTTATGGAGACTATGTGTCCGGTTGGGATTTTGTGTCTTATTATATTGAGTATATCTCAATGTTCTTAATATATTTTCTATAGACATATATCTATATGGAGATGACTATGTATTCCTTCGTGGTATTTCCTTTGTGGTATTCAATTGTGGTATTCCTTCATGGTATTTCCTTTTTGGTGCATACTTCATGGTATTTCCTTTTTTGTATTCATGTGTGGTGTTCTTTTGTGGTATTTATTTTGTGGTGATTTCTTTTTGTTATTAATTTCTGATTTTTGGGTTGTCCTACTAAGTATTCTTTTTACTCACCCATGCATGGGCTTTACCTGCACATGTCATTTCTTGTTTAGATGATTGAATCTTCAAATGAGTTCCAAGAAAACCAAAACCAGGTGATGCCTTGTGAGACTAGACAGGTCCAGGTGTGTTCCCAAATCTTTTCCTATTACAGTCCCAGTACCTCTTACTTTATTGGTTGGACTTCTATTTACAGACTATTTTCTTTTGTTGGGTTTGTTTTGGCCCTATTTACTTTCCATTACTTTCATTCTTGTACTCTGGTTGTGGTATATATTTGTTTTCAGGAATTTTTTACTTAGTTATTTTACATTTCATCCTTTTAGTCTTGAATATTTGTGAGTGTGTACAAGTACTTAGTAAAATGCCTCCCATTTGTGGGATATTCCAACTCGGTTCTAATCACCATACCCTAGCCAATTGGAGGTGGGCTTAGAGTAGTCATGACATGTAACCCTCTGGGACGGGTCATGATAGAGTGGAATAAAAGGGGTCTAGTTCTAATTTAGGACTGGGAGTCTATGAAGTTGGTTTGGGGAAATAGTGTTAAGTGTTTCTATTTTCGCTTTTAAGTAAGGGAATCTAGTGTTGGGGCAGTGGCCAACATATCCATACATCAAGACTTTGGGAACCTCATTTTCGACTCGATACATGAAAACATTGGTTTAATGGTAAATAATGGTAAATGAATCATATAGGAATGGGTTGTGTATTCCATGTCCTCCTTGAGTTAGCTCTCCCGGTATACTCTATTGATAGTGGTACATCGTGATTTATTACAGGATACCTCCACACAAATAGCTAGCTAGGATTTTGTTGCATGATCACAAGGATGATCTACCTAGCAACAAGGAATTGGTACAGGGGCATGTACCAAAGATAGCACCTTCATGTGGTTTACCAGCTATACCACCACCAGTTGAGCAGTACCTAATACAAGAACTACTAGCTGAGGATGCATGTAGAATTATGGAATTGCATGAGTTTCAGAGATAGTTAACTCCCATGTTTATGGGTGAGCTAGAGCCCCTGGTAGCTGAGGATTGGCTGGAGGTAGTTACTCATGTCTTCTGCCTTTAGACCAGATGGAAGTCTGAGACGCGCATCTTTATCATGGATCTGCATGGAAATGGTGGATATTAGTGACCCAGACTCATGATGATAAGAATCTCTATTGGGTAGACATGGAGTTTCTATTTGAAGATTAGTTCTTTCCATCCACATTTCAATCGGTGCACATACAGGAGATTCTACATCTGTAGTAGGGACGTTAGATAGTGGTGTAGTATTTGGTGATATTTAACGATATTTCATGACAATCTACATATATGGTATGAAACCTGTTCTTCAAGTCTCATACCTTCATGTAGGGATTATACCGAGAGATCATGGAATCCATGATATCCCTTATCATTCCTACTTATTTTGGGGTACTTGAGAGAGCCCTACTAGTGGAGCTATTTCTAGAAGAGTAAGAACCAGCAGTGGGAGCTACTAGCAAGCACCCAGCAGTTGAGATCTCAAAAACAGTTGACTGGTAGTAGTCACAGGGACTCGATTGGGTCAAGAACTTTGGGAGATGATCTTGGGACATATGATTAGAAGTGCGAGGATCCTAAGGTAGCTTGAGTCAGATGATGGATAGGTTGTTTTACTAGTGTGGTGTTTGGGGACATCTGGCCTGAGATTTCCCAATCTATCATACGGCCGATCAGGATACAGTTGAGGGGCCACCGAGATAGAGGCAAAGGCAGGAGCAGTGTGTTCCATAGGGTGTTGGACATGGAAATGGAGTAGGAAGAGAGGAAGGAGACAGTCGTATGTTTGAGTTATTACCACCAGCACACCCAGGTGGTCCATGACAGGATTAAGGAATTGGTGGATAGGGATGAGGCCAAATATAGGAGATAGAGGCTAATGACCCCTAGGATAGTGGTATAATTAGAGTTATGATATTTTTCCATTCCACCTTAGTTTTATTTTTGATAGACACAGGTGCCAGTCATTATTTTCTTTCCACGAACCTATTTCGAGACTTGTATATTCCGATTGAACCATTGACTCGAACCCTACACTTAGAGACTCCTATAGGAGGATATTCGATGATCACACACTGGTGAAGAGAGTGGGACCTTACTCTTAAAGGTGATATTTTTTATTGGGATCTCTTAGTAGCGGTGTCAAGTCCTTAAAACATCATTCTCGGTATGGACTGCTTATCTTCAGTTCATGATCAAATTGACAATTTTGGTGTAGAGTGTTGTGTGTCTATAATGATGGGACTAGGTTTTTTATTGTTGGTGAAAAGGAAATTCAGGCAGCATAATATGGTCTCACACTTAGGTAGGTGTAGTTTATCACTCATTAGTTGTCTAGCCTTACCCTTGGTGCAGTGGATGATTTGAGTCCATAATTACCTGTAATGGTGGAAGTGTATGAGGAAATATTTCCTAAGGTTGTTCCAAGATTACCTATTCATAGGGAGTTAGACTTATGAATTGATATATACCCCAAGACGACACTAATATATACATCATCATATTGTATGGTTCCCATAGATCATCGTGAGTTGAGGTTGCATTTGGGGGACTTTCTAAGGAAGGGCTTCATGAGACCCATTGCTTCACCATGGGCAGCCCCAGTTTTATTTTCCAAGAAGGAAGACAGGATCTTGAGGTTATTTGTGGATTTCGGGTGCCTTAACTAGGTGAACATGAAGAATAACTATCCACTACTGGGGATTAATGATATCTTTGATCAGTTGAAAGGGACTTGATGGTCCTCGAATATTGACCTGAGACCTTTCTATCCCCAGCTACGAGTACAGGATGAGGATATACCAAAGATAGCCTTCAAATGTCATTACGGCCACTATGAGTGCTTGATGATGTCATTTGGTATGATTAATTACCTATCAATGTTTATGGGACTCATGCCTAGAATCCTTCAGCCTTACATAGACCAGTTTGTGGTGGTCTTCACTGATGACATCCTAGTGTAATCAGTTTCCAAAAAAGAGCACACGAGACACTTGAGGATGGTCCTAGACACACTCTGAGAGCACCAACTTTATATTAAGCTCTCAAAGTGTTAGTTCTGTATTTTTGAGGTCCATGTTTTGTGATATGTCATTTTATATTTTTTATTTATATTGGATCCAGAAAATATGGAGGTGGTTGTTCCTTCAGAGCTAGCTAAGAGTGTTACTAACATGCTGTGTTTCCTTGGTATGGCATGGTACTAATAGATGTTTGTACCTAAATATTCTAGATTGGAAGAATTCTTGATAACTTTGACCAAAAATGGATAGCCTTTTATTCGAACGAAGAAGTGATAAAAGATTTTTCCACAGTTGAGGTAGATATTGACGAGCGCACCCATCTTGAGATTTTTAGACGAGGGTATCGAGTATGTAGTGTTCTACGTGCATCAGGAATCTAGCATGGATGTGTCATGATGCAGGGGAAAGATTTGATTTCTTATGTTTCATTCTAGTTGATACCACATGAGAATAACTATGTGACCCATGATCTTGAGTTAGCAAAGGTAGTTTTCACTTTGATGGTGTGGCGATACTACCTGATGGGTGAGTAGTTTATCATCTACTCTGACCACAATAGTATCAATTATATATTCTCTAAAAATTATCTAAACTCGAGACAGAGGATATAGATAGATTTCCTCTAGTATTATGACTTCAATATTGTCTATAATCTTGGGAGGTGGAATGTGGTTGTAGATTCTCTGAGCTGGAGATCTAGTCTGTAGTTGCTGAATGAGTAATTGGAGGAGTTTTCCTTGTTATGGATATCCTTTCTGGATGGGGATAGAGAACCTTACCTCCATTTGATGGTTTTTACCCATCTTCTCTTACTGTGAGTTAGGGGAATAGCTTGGGGATACCAAATACCAGACTTTATGTGCTCAGATGTCCATAGGGAATTCCCCTAATGGATATTCAAAAGGTGGAGAGAATGCCATTCTTTTTATAGGTTGCATAGTAGTACCAATGGAGTTTTAGGAGCAGTTTTTAACGGAGTTTCATACATCCCCTTTGGTGGTGTATCCATGTGTGGAGAAGATGTACTAGGACATACGACGTTAGTTTTGTTAGATAGGGATAAAGAATGGAGTTGTAGAGTTCGTCACTTGATACCTCACCTGTTAGCAAGTGAAGGCTGAAAACCAGGTTCTATCAAGTTTTAATCAACCCCTTGAGGTGCTAGAATGGAAGTGGGATGGGAAATAGATAGACCTTTTTATAGTTTTACAATGTATGTCCAGGGCACACGATACCATTTGGGTGAGCGTTGATCAACTCACCAAGTCAGTCCACTTCCAAGCTATTAAGGAGTAGAGTTCTGTAGAGAGCTTGAGATGCCTCTGCGTATAGAAGATAGATTGACTATATGGAGTTTCATCAATGATATTCTTATATCGTGATGCTCGCTTTACATCCCAATTTTGGAAGGGATTGCAGGAGGCGTTTGGGACTCAGTTACACTTGATCATAGTGTTTCACCCCCAGATAGACGGGCAGACAGAGCAGACCATATAGGTACTGGAGGACATGCTACATGCTTGTATGTTACATTTTGGATGCAGTTGGGAGGATCACCTGCCCCAGTTGGAATTTTTGTACAAAAACACCTACCATTCCACCATTGTTGTGTCAACATTTGAGGCCTTGTTTGGGTGAACCTGTAGGTCATCACTTTGTTGGACGGACCCAGGGGAGTTTGCACTAATGGGCCTAGAGTTGGTGTATGAAACTATAGAGAAGGTTCATATCATCCAGGAGTGGATGAAGACTACACAAAAAAATCATAAATTTTATGTTTATAGGTGTAAGAGTACTTTGGAGTTGTATAAAGGAGACCAAATTTTCCTTCAGGTCTCACCTCGATGCGGATTACAAAGATTTGGATGGGGTGGAAAGATATCTCTGAGGTTCATTAGACCGTTTCTGATATTATGTAGAGTTGGTGTGGTGGTGTACCAAATTTCCATACCTTCATAGTTAGAGCTGGTAAATTAAGGTTTCTATGTGTCATATCTGAGGAGGTACGTGCATGACACATCACATGTCATTGACTGGAGAGAGATGGACATCGAGGAAGGGGAGACTTTTGCATTGTACCCTATGGAGATCGAGGATCATTAGGATAACATCTATTATGGGTGTTTGATTCCTTTGGTGTGTGTCCAATGGAAAAAGAGGAATCTCCAAGAGAGTACATTAGATCGGGAGGATCGAATTGGTGCTTAGTGCCCTAATTTTTTTAAATAGCCCATATTTTGGATTTTTAGGGACAAAAATACTTAAGGTGGGGAGAATCTAATGACTCGTATTTTCATGATTTTATTTTTGAAATTATTTGGGAAAATTATGAGACCAGGTAGTGAGATGGAGTGTGATTCTGAGGCTTGGTGTGCCCAGAAAAATTCATTGATGAATTTTAATATTTTAATAGCACACAAACACAGCTTTCCTCAAAAAGTGGAATACCTTTTAAATTGGTGCCTTGATCAGTAATACGTGGGAACTAATGAGCTCAGAATGGTAGTTTTACCCTAGGTGAGACCTAAATTTGGTTAGCATGGGTCATCTGAAGAAAAATTCACCATGTAAGTAACCATAAGTAAAATTATTAAATAAAATTATTTTATTTTAAAATCCAAAAAACTCATGAACAGTGAATCAGATTGTAAATATGAGACCACCATTAGGTTCTTAATGTTTTGTTTTCCCTAAGTGAGTCCTAACATTGGTCGGTGTGGTTCAGCTTTGAAAAAAAGGTTATTGGACGTTTTAATGAATAAAATAAAATATAAGTTTATTTTATTTTAATGTTACATCAATGAGATTATGATTTTCTTTTAAATGAAGAGAAATGAAGGAACCTAGGGTTAGGCTCATAACCATGGAAATTCCATAGAGTCTCTAGAGATAATCCTTAGAGAATTCTATTAGCAACGACAAAAAACATCAGAATCAGAGATTGTTATTGACAGATCACCAATGGAACTCAATATTCGATTGAGAATGATCCATATCCCATGTAGGGTGTTTGATTTCTTTTTTCTCACATTCATTTTTCACACAATGAATGTGGTTCAATCCACAAATAAATTGATTCATGCTTCAATCGTTGTTGTGGGATGAGTTATTGTTATGAGATTATTAGGAGATTAGTTTATCCTTATAATGAGAATGAATCAAGGCTGATAAGAACAAAGGTCAAGGTTCATTCCTCGGCAATTCTTATGATTTAACTCCACCATTCATGGCATTCCATTCTATTGTATCCTTGTGATTGCATTTCAACTTGCCAAGAGTCTCCAAACACAAGATGACCCCCAGATTAGAGTCAAGACAAAATAGAGTTTGGGTTAGTGTATCTCAGGACCCAAGGATCATAGAGGTGTTTTAGTTTCATAGTTTGGAGCACCGAAGGAAGAACTGAGGATAGTGGATGGAAGGTAGTTGGTGGAGTATGGTGGAATAGCGTGTCTGGCGCTGTATGGGATGTAGAAGCTGTAGAGGCAGACGGTGGCCATGCGGTGTGGATGGGTCGCTATGTGGGCAAGCGGTGGTCATTGTGGGAGACCGTCTGAGAAGATGGGCCCAAAAACATGATGGGTCGGGCGAGTCGGTCGAGTCGGTATGACGGGCCAGCATGACGAGCCTATCCAGAGAGGCGGGTCGGGTTGAACATTATGGACCGATTCTGGTCAGACCCCATGGGTCGGGGTGGATCCGGGTCAGACCCAAGGTGGTCGGACTGGGGCACGGTTGACCATGGTGGTCTACCGTGAGCTGTGGTATACAGAGCAGTTGTGTGGCCATGACAGTTGTAAAATTGGTTGATCGGTGTGGAAGCTAGAGCTACCACAGCACAGTCAACCACAATAGTGGTCAGGTCGGGTATTCTACCAAGGCAGTTGACCTCTACGGTTGGTCCATAGCCTAGTGAACCCCCTTCTGAAATTTTCAAATGGTCATAACTTTCAAACCAAACATGAGTTTGAAAAGAAATTTGTGGTGTTGGTACCCTTATGATAAGATAGTTATTTCGAGACATACTAAGTGGGATTTTCTGGGATTTTTCATTCGATCTAATGACTTGAGGATTGATTTCTACCAAAAGGAGCATGCTTCGAGCAAACATTTTTTTTTCTGGTTGTGACCTATAGACTATGTGTCTTATGGAGACTATGTGTCTTATAGAGACTATGTATCTTAAGGAGACTGTGTGTCTTATAGATATTGTGTGTATTTTGGAGATTTCGTGTCTTATAGAGACAATGTGTCTTGTTGAGACTTTTATCTTAATAAATTGTGTATATATGGATGTTCATGATATATTTGTTGTATACATATATCTATGTGGAGATAACTATTTATAAATTCTTGGTATTTATTTTGTAGTATTCCTTCATGGTATTACTCTATGGTATTTCCTTTTTGGTACTTCGTGGTATTAACTTTTTGTTATTTCGTTGTGGTATTTCCTTTATGTTACATCTTTTGTGGTATTCCTTTTTGTTTTAGGGGTGTCCTAATGAGTATTGTTTTACTCACCCCTTCACAGTATTTTCCCTCACATGTCATGTCTTGTGCAGACGATTGACTCTATGATGGAGTTCCAGGCATACTAGGACTAGGTGGTGCCTTGCGGGACCAGATAGGCCAAGGTGTGTTTCGGTATCTTTTCTGAAGATAGTTCCAATACCTCTTACTTTATATATTGGATTGGTGGTTGAAGACTGTTTTCTTTTGGTGGGCTTGTTTTGGCCCTGTTTTCTTTCATGTAATTTCACTGTTGTACTCTAGTTATGGGATATAGTAGTTTGAAAGAATTGTTTACATAGTGATTTTACATTTCATCATTTGCAGCTTGTAGATGTTTTCATTCATACAAGTATAAAGTAAATTTCTTCCAATTTGTGGGATATTCCTACTTAGTTCTAGTCACCAGCCCCTAAACTATTGGTGGCTGGCTTGGGGTAGTCACGACACAGGCCACTTTGGGGTGGGTCATGAAAAATGTTGTCACTGGTAAAGTAATATTAGTAGATCCTTAAAAAATAGAATAAATTAAAGGATGTATAGGACCAATATATTTGATGGATATTCGTAGTTTTTGTGGATTAGCTAGTTACTATCATCGATTTGTGAGAGATATATCATGATTATCATTCCCACTAACAAAGATAACTTATAAGGGTGTGAGATTTATATCAAATGATGAATGTAGGGAGAGAATTAATGAGTTAAATAACTGTCTAATCACTATGCATGTTCTCACATTAACCACAAATGGGGAAGGATTTTTTGTCTATCGTGATGCATCCAAAAATTTCTTAGGTTGTGTACTCATGCAATATGAAAAAGTGAAAGCTTACACCTCCATCTGATTAAATATACATTATCAGAACTACCCAATACATGATTTTGAATTTGATGTAATGATCTTCATGCTATAGATTTGGTGCCATTATCCATATGGGTATAAGTATGAAATATATATGAACATTAAAATCCTATAGTATATATTTAAACAAAAGGATCTAAATATACACCAACAAATATTTTTATATTTGATCAAGGATTGTGGTTTTTTAATCCATTAACATCCTATTAGGTCAAAAAAATACTAATACACTGAGTAGAAGGATATTGAAACCCTATCCATGATGAGGATTGAAAGGGATACAATATTCTTTTAAATTAAAAGGATTACCATGGGAATAATTAAAGGATCCGAAACCCACCTTTCTCAAATAACTACTAAAGAATACATTCTTTATGTGATCAAATAAGCTCAAAAAGATGACGAGGTGCTATAGAAAAAGGTGGGGAATATTCTTGAGTTCAACTACGATAAATGTGGATTTGTATGGTTTGGAACCTAGGTATGTGTCCTATAAAAAATCTAATGAGGGAACTTATATATGATGTGCATAGCTTATCCTTCTCTATTAATCTATGAATCACTAAGATCTATAGAGATCTAAAGAAAAACATCTTATTGGATAACATGAAGAGGGAGATTTTAGAATTTATATCTCAATACATGGTATGCTAATAAGTTAAGGATGAATGATATAAGTATAATTTTTTGATGAATCCTTTACCCATAAAAGTATGGAAATGGGAAAACATAACCATGGATTTTTTCTTAGGACATTCTAGGAAATCTAAAGGAAATAAATCCATATGGCTGGTAGTCTATCACCATAAAATGTCAGAGAATTTCATTATTATCAAGGAATATTTACCTCATAAAAACTCGCTATTATATACATAATAGAAGTGGTAAGAAATCATGGATACCAATAAATGTAGTATAAAATAAATATCTGATGTTTAGCTAATGGTTCTATAGAAACCTTCATCAAGTGTTGGATACATAGCTAAGTTTAAACACTACGTATCACCCTCATATGGATGTTCGGTCTGAAAGAACCATTTAAACTCATCAAGATGTGTTTAGATCATTTTCAATATATTTTCAAGGATTTAGGGATTAACATCTTCCCCTAGTGGAGTTCCCATATTAAAATAGATTTCATTCGATCATTAAAATTTCACTTTATGGGGATATGTATGGGAAGTGGTGTCAGAATCCAACATGAGTGGATGAATTTAGTAAGTGAAAGCTTTTGGTAATTGATATTATCTATGATATTAAATATAAGGATAAAATCATTCAACATCATATGAAACATACACAAAGTTGATAGAAAATATATGTGAACATTCATTGAAAAGACCTAGATTTTGAGACAAGAGATAAGGTGATCTTTCTTATATCTCCATGGTAAAAATTCATGATGTTTGGGAAGAAGGAAAATCTTAGTCCAAGATATATCATCCCATTTGATATTTGTGATCATATAATAGATGTGTCCTATCGATTGGAAGTCCCCCCTAAATTATCTCAATACATGATGTGTTCCATGTATCCCTCTTAAGGAAGTACATAACGGGCCCATCATATGTACTGAATATAGAGGTGGCACCCCTAGAGAATAATTTTTCATATAAGGAGAAGAAGATTAATATCTTAGATTGTGGAGAAAAGGTTCTATGAAATAATTCAACTCACCTGGTCAAAGAGTTATGGTGGAACCACAAGTTTGAGGAAAAAACCTGGGAACCATAAGAGGTGATGAAACATAAGTTTCCTCATCAATTTTAATGTATGAAATGAAATTTAACGGTAAATTTTATGAATGAGGTAAGAATGTAAAAACCAAAAAATTTATAAATAAAATTACCTTTTTGAATGAATATATACCTTATTGAGTAATTTAGTAATAGAAAACACATTCAATGCTATGGTTATTTTTTACCATTATAAAATATAGCCTTTCATATTTAAAAGTCCATTATGTATCATAACCATTGATAATATTTTAGTCATTTAGTAACGATTAAGATTAGTGTGTTAATGGTTATAAAAAATTCTAATTAAACAATATAGAAGAATTGATTTCCTCGACCAGTAGGATCTGACCCTTTGAAGCCCATTTATTGATTCCTTTGAGGGAGATGGTACCACTGGGATTTTCCATCGACTAATCCCAAGATGATATTCAACAACTAAAATAAAAACCCATTTATGGTATATGTTCAAGTGTATCATGTTCATGGACTAAAATATGTTCTTCGAACCACCCCAATAAAATATCACAAAAGCGCACATTTCCCTTAGGGAATACGATGGTGAAATAAGGGGTTATATATCCAATAGTATGATTCTTTATATTCTCTTTTTTAATAAAATAATTATTAGATTTATCCCTTTTAATTATTATTTTTTTTATAAAATTATTTATGAGTTGATGAAAATTATATTTTGATACAAATAAACAAAAAATTTATTTTTGAAAAATATATATCATTATTGAAAACACACTTTTTGAAAATTTCAATAATTTTGAAATAAATTTTGTTTTCATATATTATTCTTATTAAATAATATTTATTTATATAAAAATGAGAATATAATTTAGTGAAGTCTAATGTAATCTTTATAAGGTTCAGAAAACTATTTTTTTACAAAAAATATTATTTTTTAATATATGAGGATTTTAGTTTAAATATATAAATTATTATATTTAGATAATTATTTTTTATAAAATAAGTATTATTTTTCAAATCAGTGTGTTGAAATTAGATAATGGTGGATTTTTTATAACTTTTTGAGATCATCAATTTTTTGGGTAAAAGATAAACACAGTATGTATTATCAAACCATCATAGCCCAAAAGTGAATTAATAAATACTATAAAGGTTATTTATGATAAAATATAGATTTTCACATTAAAATAATGTGTTTTGAAAATATTTTTTTAAATTTTATGAACCCTTAATGAATCCACCAAAACTTATATTATATTTTATGGTTTTAAAATCAAATCTTTATAAACATGACACACTTCCACACCACCAGTGGTATTATTTTAATAGGTTTAGTTCGTGGACATATAGAATATTTAAAACCACTCCTCTTTGAAAAAAATCATTGTAAAACCTTGGTAAAAACCATTATAAGGTTTGTTTTTTTAATTATTTTATTATGTATATTCCAAAACCTAAGATTTGAAATTAATAAATAATTTCCCTCTTTTTTATATAAATACCCACCCAACCTCCCACTCCTCTTCACTCAAAAACCATTTAGTATAAATTTACACTCCATCACTGTCTTTAAAGCTCTCCCAAGTTGTTTCCAAGCTCTTAATAAGCTCCTCCCAATATTTTGGAATTTCCCTTTCAAGGTAAGGGATCTCTCTCTATCTTCATTTAAATTCAAGAACCTTGTCTATATTTATCCATTTGAATCTAAATTGGTTATTTTTTTAATTTTTCCCTTATTGTTATAACCTTTACCTAATTCATTACTATACCAAAATAATGGATTTTGTCCTCCTCTCTATTCGAGAACATTCTTTATATCACACCATTTTATTTCTAATTATTTCTGTTGGAATGTTTTTTTACACAAACTTTTTATTTTCTTTTTAATGTCAAAGAAATTAGAGACCACCCTTTACACCCATTAAATATTTATCTGAATATTTATGTGCACCCATTATACTACCAAAATTATCCTACAATTTTTCATGCCAATTTTTTGGACTTAATATCTACCCCCACTTCCACTCAAAAGTATTCTCCTAGATATACCTATCCTTTATTGATTGGGGACTCCTATTTATCTATCCCACACTCCAAAATCAATGGACTAAATGTTATGAAAAGTTTTATTATGTTTTATGATCTATATGGTACACTAATTCATGTACATGATATGAATATGATAGGTGGGACTGGAATTATATAATCATTCAATGCATTAGGTAATGTTTTTTTCTCGTGTAAACCATGTGTAGAGCACAATAGGTTATCCTGAGAAAACTATTTTATAATGTATCGGTAGTTATCCTTGCCTTATGTTTATAATATCATGTTTTATATTGTTTCCAAATTCATACGTCTCCTTGACATTATCATCTTATATCATTATTCAATTTTAATTTTTATGATTCTCACCCCGTTTATGTCGCCTTGATATACCTCATAACTCTCATGTATTAATTTAAACATGTTATGTTTTGATTATTCCATTATTTGTATTTATATCTAACCCATTTCATATTTATTTCCAAAGGTTATGTCATGAAGTAGTATAATATTAGTGTATTTTGATTGCGTGTAATGGATATTTAAATAATGTATTTGTATCCCTATTTGAAGTTATTATGTTATATATCTAATTTACCAAATACACTAGGAATATAGAACTTTCAAGTTTATATTATGTTCATATTTAAGTAATAAATTTTAAAATAAATTATATAAAACTAATGGTTTGTCATACCCATGCCAAATTGTATACTAAGAGGGTGTTTAATCAATGGTTTAATTTTTACCAATTATTTTCTTTTAACTCAACCTCTTAAACTTATTAAGGTTCTTGATCCACTAAAAAAATATATCATAGTCTTTCATCATATGTATAAATAGTTAGGGGATCATAAAACATATTACATGTAAGGTTCGGTACACAGACCTATTCCTTTCCATTTTTGTTAGACACCACAACATGGATTCCCCACAATAATTTTCTCAATGTTTATAAAGGATAAGGTAGAAAATGGTTATACACCCCATTATTCTATCCTCTAGTTGATCCTGTTTCTACTTTAAAATAATCCAACTCTTCTACCTTTATTGGTAAGACACCCCAATATTCACCTCTTATCCTCAACTTGTTAGACACCCCAGACTCAAACCTCTATAGTAACTATATAGAAGACCCATTAACAAGATCATTTTTCTTATTGATTTTGATCAGGTAATAAAAAAGTATTCCTCCTTCATCAGATTGATCTTACACTACAAACATACTGGATCTTATTTACTCATGTACTACTTTAATATCTTTAACAAATTATTGGAATAATCCAATTGGTATTGAAATTACTTCACATTATATCTTGAATGATCTTGTTATTCTCATCATACTTAATTCTCAAACAAGATAATATTCTCATTTAAGTGTCTTATAGCTTCAATATCTTCTCGATATAATGGTATATCAATATCCACAATTGGTAAAATGTTTGAGAATATATTTTCCTTCTATTAATGAGGTTACAAACCTCAATCAAATGTATGAAAGTTATGAAAACAATTCCTTTAATATTATTTTATACAATATTAATCATTCACAAACTCAGTCCAACTTCTTTCAATCAACTCACATGTACATCATGGATGTGCTTTATGGGCTTCTAAACTATCTTTTCATAACCTTCTATGCTTATCCACAATATACTAGCAAAATATAATGAAATATTATTCCCCTTCACATCATATAAATACAACAAATCATATATGAAGAATTGCATATTTTTTGTTCACTTCCTTGATTCTTATCATACTGATGCATCAAAAACAAATGTCTTGTTTTCAAATAATTTTCACATAATAGTCAATACATGAATCTTAATTTACACAATTATAGAAAAATATAATTCACATATCAATTCTTTCATATAGAACTTTTCATAGAACCTCACATCACATAATTTTCTCATTCACTAAAATCACAACATGATTTATGGAACTCAATCAAATAAAAATAAGATCTTATTCTCTCAATAAACACTTCTCCCAAAAATTATTTAGCACAAATACATGAGAGTTAACCAGGTATTTATAGGCCACTATTCATGTGGTCAACATGTGATAATACTATAAATTAAAGTAATCTATTCAATTGTATGTTAAATTGAAAAATATGTCACCACTCACCACGAATGTCTTTTCCTTCTCATACTATAATCACCGTAAGGTATAACTCATTCACAAGGAATGTATCACATACTATCATCTTTATGCTAAACATATAATATCATTAGATCTATTTTTTTACATATAATTTTTGAAAAACCATTCCAAATAGCATGCGTATTGATAAAACATAACTCATTTCATTCATCGTATAACAGCCTCGGTATGATAAATTTTGAACTTAATAATTTTTCATCACTTATATTTCCTAAAGATATTTCATAGAATATGATATTTTACACTTACTTTCATGTTATATTCACAAACTACATGCACCACATCACATTTTTTATCCATAAACAATAAACCCTCATTCTCATGGTAGCCTCATTCACAAACTTCACTTCACAAAATGTTATTATAGTTTTAAAAAATATATAAATATAGTTTATTTCCATTCAATTATAATTATTTTTCTTAAAATATTATTCATGAAAAATATAAATATATTTTATTTTACATGTCCTTTTCAATATTCTTCCAACTTATTCGATATATTCTTCTTCAAAAAAACCTCTAAAAAATTATTAAAATATCATCAAGAAATAATAAGGATATTTCCTAGCCTACTTCTTTAAAATATTATTATGGAGATAAATATTTTCTTGGTATTCACCTATTTAAATGATATAGAAAATGTGTACTCTCCTAATGAAATTAATTTCGAAGTTGGTTTTGAAAAACCAAATTCTCTACACTTTATGATAATAGGTATTCATTATATTGAATATTAATAAACTCCTTAACACATCATGATTGGTATTTTTTCTAAAAAAGTATGTCATACTATTCTAAGAGTAGATTTCGCACTGATAGGTCATAGAAGTTATCTACTATGATGATAACCTAGATGTTTCATGATATTATTATTAAATATATGTTCTTTATAAGGATGAAATAATTTGAGGGACACAAATTATATTGGCTATTATGGGTGGAGACTCATAAGACTTTGAGGCACTTTCTCATGGTGTAAGCCCTTAGTAATATCCAATGTAGGATATTATGAGAGTGAGACCCACCAGTAGGATATCTACATTAATTTTTGTCATTGGATATACCAAGTTGCGGACATGTGTACTGATCCTTGGACTTTAAGATTATTATTAATGAGAATTATAAGTCATTTACATTTATGTGTTGATAAAAAATGTGATGGAATATGTTCATAGCGATGTAGAATACATTGCGTACATCATGAGTAATATTTCATTAATGAATAATGTGAAAAATGATTTTTCCCTTTTGATTTTAATGGAAGTTATAAGATCCCATATTTTTCTAGGGAGAAGAAGGATTAAGTAGGTGACTTCAGGATATATGGAAAATACACATCACAGACCGAATTCGTGATGTGAATTATTTTTGTTTGATAGTCTAAATTTAATTCACAACCTAAACTAATTCAAACGCTTGAAAATTTACACATCCAATAAATAAATTACACCATGTGTAGACATGTCAAGAATTTATATTACACCACATGTAGACATGCCACAAATTTTATTTACACCACATGTATACATGTCATGAATTAGATTTACACCACATGTAAACATGTCACAAAAATAAATCACACAACGTGTAATTTCTCTTAAATTTTTGTTAAGGGTGTCGGTGGGATTTTGAGGAAAAATATAAAAAAAGGGGGGATTTCCCGTATGAACCCTCCAGAGCCACATATCTGTAACTCGGACCTCTCATATCTACTTCCAAGCTTCTACATGCCTCTATTCTCCACTATAAATCCTCCGCACACCACCGCCTTGAACCAAACCTCCTCTGTGCACCTCCAACTTCAACCAATACCACTCTATGCACCATTTTCTTCAACCAAAGAACCTATGCACACCTCCCATTCAATGAAGTTCTTATTTTGTTGATTTTTTGGATTCTTATTGGATCTGGAAGAAATATCATGTTAGATCATGGATTTCTGGACCTAGGTTTTTAAGGAATTCCTTTTGTTTATTCATATTCTTCTTGTTCCATTACTAATGGATTATCTGGTTCTTATTGAAAGGAATCTAGAAGTCTCACAAAAAAATAAATTTACGTTAGTGGCCGTTTTGTAGCGCCGGTTCACAAAACCTCCCCTAGACCTTTTTTTTAAATGGTTTTGTGGCGGTTTATAATAAACCTCCACGAAACCATATTTTTCTTAAACTCTTGATCCTTCCCCCCGACCCTGACCGCAATTCTCCCCATGACCCTCCATGACCCCCCTTCTCCCATTGACCCCCCATTACCACCCTTCTCCCGACGACCCCCCCCCCCCGGTGACCCCCCCCCCCAGTGACCCCTAGTGACCCCCCTTTTCTCGGTGACCCCCCCCAGTGACCCCTAGTGACCCCCCTTCTCTCGGTGACCCCCTTCTCCCGACGACCCTCCTTCTCCCCTGTAACCCCCTGAGACCCCACGACCCCATGTCCCCCCGTGACCCTACAACCCCCTTCTCTTAGCTACCCCATGACCCCCATTCTCTTGGTGACCCCGCGACCAATTAGTGATTTGGGGTTTGTTTATTCTTCACCGGTTAGTTATTCTAATTCATGTTATATATTTAAAAGTTATGAAAATTGGTTTCCTTAAATTATCAAGAAGTTTCTATTATTTTTTGATGGTGTATCCATGGGGGATGTTCACAGGGATCGCGAGTTTCTTTTGGGAGAGTTGAATAGAGATCTATACCTTTTATTCCATTATTTCTCAAAGAAAGTTTAAATTCACTAGGTAGGGGATTTTTTTACTTCTCCATTTTATGTGTTCATGTTAAGGTATCATGGTATAACTTCATTGGGTTTATAGTGTAATTATCCTAATAAATATAATAACTAGAATCAATAATTTATTTTAATGGATGTTGTGGTCATATGTATTAATGCATTGTTCATAACGCCTCTTATAATTTTCAAAATAGTGTGTTATCTGATTTATATGATTTTTCTTATTGTTTATAGTGATTTATAGTATTGAAATTGGATAAAAAAAATAATGTGGGTTATAATTAATTGATTAATGAATGTGAAATAAGATATTGATTACCATTCATCCATCAAAACTGTAGAATTTGAAATATTTCTTGAATATATTTATGTTTGGTTATTGGCTTTGATAGCTGGTGATTATAGGTTTTATAGTGCTGAAACCTATGCATAATGAATCTATTAATTCAAGTTGGTAATGATCAGGTTGGTTATGGAAATAATTATTTGGGGTTAGGTTAGTCTATTCTTGGTTTCTAAAGGATTTTATTAATTTTTTATGGATGTAGTTTCCCCTTGTCTTTCCGATTATAAAAATACTTTTGATTCTATATGTGTGTGATCTACGGTGGTAGAGGCATTTTAAGATTGATGTTTGGGGTTTTGATGGAAAAAATAAGAGGATGGTGTTTGTTAAGATAGGGGATCTCTTTTTTCCATTTTTTGTCATATGGTTAATAGGAATAGATGCCTCAGGTAGAGAGTTGTTTCATCATGTTTTTTGGGTTATTGTGTGAATCTTTTTGATCGGTAGTTTATATTTCAATTTAGAGATGGGTATTCCCATATTTCTTATTCATTGTCAAATTATTTGATTTATTATTATCAAATGGATGATTTTTTTTGGTTCACAACTACTTGTTTTAGTTTCTATATGCCCTATTGATTGTATCACATTGTGGTAGCTTATGATTGATCATTGAATACCATGATTATGAAATTGATAATGTAATTGAAATTGAACTCATGGGATGAGTATTGATGTTGGTTTATGGGATAATGGAAACTATGGGATGATTAAATTAATGCTCATAGGAGCATTTGATGGAAATATAAGAATTGTAATGGAAAATAATAAATCAATCTAGATCTAATGAACTAAATTGATTAAATAAGAATTTTTATTGAATTTAACAAATGAGTGTATAGTAATATCTCTTTACTAAGTCAAAATGTTTAATGGTGATGAATCATGATAATTATTTTCATGCATTGAATCCAGTCTCTACAGGTGTAGTAAAAAAATTAAATGGATACCAAGAAACCTCAATCAAAAGTGCATAGGCAACACAAAAGTACATCCACGCAAACTCGAGTTCATTCCATGCCTACTCTACTGGAACAAAATACACACCAAGCCTAGTTTGGAAGCGCATGTCAAACATTATAGGCCCAATAATGACCTTACTATAATTATTCCCAAGAATCAAAGATCTAATATAGCTCCAACATGTGCAGTTCCTCGTGTGATCACATCAAATAAAGTATGGATTTCACTACACCATAGCACATAAACTTGAGAATATTCTCCTCAAATAAGTACAATTATATTAAGCCTACTTTATGATCAATGTATCATCATTATTATATTATGTTTTGGAAATCTTACACTATCGTATATATGAATCTCTTTCTCTATTTAGTAGTAACTATGTGTTTTAATTTTTTTTAATATTTTGTAGGCACATTGCGATATACATGGATAAAATCTGGATCACATTACCTGAGGAACGCACCGTAGGATGTTAAGGGTTTGAAGGAGTTTTTAGATTTGGAAATTTCAAATAGATCCATTGAAGGGAGAATAATATGTACATTTCCTAAATGTAAATTTAGAAGATGGTTGAAGAGAGATGAAGTTTATAAACATTTAATACTAAATAAATTCCCTGATCAATATTTGTGTTGGATTTGGCATGGAAAATTAAACATTACAAAAATATTGAGCACTGATGTTAATCCACAGAATGAGGTCCCAACTTCGTCAAAAATGGAAAATGAAATGAAAAACCACATAAATGATGTATTTAGAACTGCAAGACACCACTATCAACATCAAAACATAACAAAACAACCAGATGAGGGTGCTACAAATTGAAACGTGACAATTGATGTTTTTGAGACTGTAACACAACTATATTGATATTGTAACATATCATTGGAACCTCTTATTTATTATGTGGAGCCAAATGTAAGAGAAAACTTCATTGTGGAAAATGTGTTTCATGATTTAGTTGAATATGGAAATCAAGAGTTATATAGTGGGTGTTTGAAATATTCAAAGCTTTCTTTTCTACTGAAGTTATACCATATCAAATTTCTATGTGGAATTTCAAATAAGTCAATGTCCATGATATTGGAATTGATTCGTGATGCATTTCTTGAAGAAAAAATCCCTGAGTCTTTTTGTGATATGAAAAAAGTTTTTAATAGGCTTGGTCTGAATTATACAAAAATACATGCGTGTCCCAATGATTGTATGCTTTATTGGGGAGAGGATTCAAGTGGACAGAATTGAAAAAGATGTTCTTCTTCTTGATGGAATTAAAAGAGTGATTTTGGAAGTCTGAATCAACATAATTTCATGGAGAAGAAGAAAAGAAACACAACTGCAAAGGTTTTGCATTACTTTCCTTTGAAGCCTCGATTGCAAAGATTATTAATGTCATAAAAAACTGTCGAGCACATGAAGTGGCATTCTATAGATAATTACATTGATGGGTTAATGAGACATCCATGAGATTCACAATCATGGAAGACATTTTATTCATTACATCCAGATTTCTTAGCTGATCCTAGGTATGTTTGATTGGGATTGGCTACCGATGGATTCAACCCATTTGGGACTTTGAGTACCAGTTATAGCATTTGGCCAGTTTTTTTGATCCCTTACAATCTACCACTGTGGATGTGTATGAAAAAAATATATTTTATCATTTAGATGATTATTCCTAGAAAAAATATTCCTAGAAATGATGTTGATGTATACTTCCAGCCTTTGATTGACGAATTGCAGTATTTATGGAGCAATGGTGTTGAGAAATTTGATGTTTCTTCTAAAACAATGTTCCAAATTCATGTTGCTTTAATGTGAACCATTAGTGACTTCCATGGGCTTGGGAATTTATCTAGTTGGAACACTTACATAGGTTTGGCTTGTCTCATTTATAACTTAGATTTTGAGCCCAAACGGCTACCTCATAGAAGAAAATGGTGCTTCTTGTTCCATTGAATATTTCTTCATGCATCTCATAGATTTAGGCTGAGGAGATCAAAATTTAATGGTTTCATTGATCGTAGACCACCTCCAAAGTTGTTAACTGGCTTTGAAACAATGACACAACATGAAAATGTTGAAACAGAATTTGGGAAGGTTCATTATTTTAATGATAGTGGAAACGGGTTCGAAGTGCAACATCAAGTGAAATTAGAATGCAACAATGGAAGAAAAAATATATTCTTCAAACTTCCATATTGGGAATTTAATTTGTTGTCGAATAATCTTTATGTGATGCATATTGAGAATAATTTCCATGATAATTTAATTTTCACATTACTTAATGAGCTTGGAAAGTCGAAGGATCATCTCAATGCTCACAAAGACTTACAAGTAATGAACATAAAACGTGATCTCTGGACAGATGAGAATGAAATGTATGATCCGTCAATTTTTGCAATGAAAAATATGTATAAAGATAAATTCCTTTGAATTTTAATGAATTTGAAAGTATCTGATGGGTATTCAAGTAACATATCTAGCTTTTTTGACTTGATGAATCTTAATTTACATGGATTGAAAAGTCACGATTCACATATTTTGTTGCAATAGTTACTACTATTGGAATTGCGTACATTATTACCTGAAAATTTTACTCCTATTATACTCAAATTCTGCACATTTTTTAAGAAATTATATGAGAAATATCTACATCCATTTCAACTTGAAAACCTCCAGGAGAGGTTTGTATTCACCGTTTTTGCAATGGAGATGATCTTTCCTCCATCTTTTTTTGTTGTCATGATGCATTTAACTGTGTATTTGGTTTAGGAAGCTAAATTATGAGGCCCCGTTCATTATCGATGAATGTATCCAATTGAGAGGTATTTAATTTATATGTTTTTTAGTTTAGTAAACATTTTTTTTCATTTAAATAAATTCATAATTATGATTATTTTATTTCACAGATATATTGGTCATTTGAAAGCATAAGTGAGAAATAATGCTCAACCAGAAGGCTCTATTGCTGAAGGCTATTTGGCTGAGGAGTGTCTTACCTTTTGTTCTAGATACTTGGATGATACTGATACAATATTTAATTGTGTTTGACATGTTGATGACACATCTACTCAATTTAAAATACATTAGAAATCAAAAATATTTTCTGTTATTGGCCGATCAGTTGGGAGGACCTCAAATGTGACACTGACAGAATTGGAATTATTACAGGCACATAGATATGTACTGCTGAATAGTGAAATTGAACATCCATTTATTGAAGAGTTGAAGATAAAAACAAAGAGATGAATGAGAGTACGGACATGAAATGAGAAAGATATAATGAAAGCTGTGAATAAAGAGCTTGTAGAATGGTTTTCACGGCGTGTAAGTTCATAAATATTGAAATAAATACGAATATTAGTTTGACACATACATTTTCTAAATATAATAAATTATATTTCTCTTTTTAGATCATGAATACCCATACTCGAGCAGAGTTTTTAGAAGATTTTAATTTTCATGGTAGAGGTCCTATAAAACAAGTTATAAAGTTCGACTCTTACAATGTGAATGGATTTAGATTCCATACAGTCAATCGAGAAGTGGGTTTAAAAACACATAATAGTGGTATATTTACATTTACTGAAGTGGAATACTATGGAATGATGCTTGATATTATTGAATTAAACTACCACAGGTATTTTTCTATTGTTTTATTCAAATTCAATTGGGTTGATATTATCAGAGGTGTTAAAAGAGATTCCTTGCAATTTACTTCTATAATATTCTCTCGCTTGATGGATGTTGGTGATCATGAACTGCATGATCCATATATCTTATCATAACAAGAAAAAATGGTATATTATGTGAATGATGTTGCGGATGAAGGTTGGAGTGTAGTTTCTCAGGTAATACAATGATATTTGTATGATATGGGTGATGAAGTGGAGCATTTGACCTCTGAAATTGAATCTCATCAACAAAAAGAAGCATAATTATTTTACCATCGTGATATTTAAAATATTACTCTAGCAAGGATTAATATAGTGGATGAAGTAATAGATAAATAAACTGACATGATAGAATGGGAAAATGATTGTATGTATAGTTATTTATTCATTCAACAACAACTTATTTCATTTGTGCAGTCATTCATTATCATTGTTATAAATATTTTTTTTGTTAGTACTGGGAATTTATTATCATTTTTAAATTTTTTTCTGCATAATTTTTTTGAAATATATATTCTGAACTTAATTTTATTTGATTAAATGATTTTAATTCCAAGGAAGAAGTGGTACACTATTTCATCAACTACTGCAATAGATGACAATCCATCTGTCTCCCTCACCACGGCATATGAGCCACCAGCTGCCTACACCCCCGAACCATCTCCCCCTACACCATCTCTCACACCCTCTGTGGGTGTCCCATTAGAGGCTGAGTCATCAACTCTCCCTTCAGGAGCCTCAGCAATTGGGCGGCAGCACGCCCCTTCCAGTTCATCACGGGCATACTGGAGGGTCACTATCATAGGTACAAATTTTAATATAAATAATTTTATTTTGTTCTGTTTATACTAATTGTTTTGTCATTGAAGATGAAAAAAATTCAACCATGGAGAAAAACATAAATTTTTCAGATGATTGGAATATGAATGGCGAGAAGATAGTTGTACCATTTGATTCATTTGGGGTCCCTACGGAAGACGTCACGGGGTTACTTGGCCAGATTCAAGGCCAACTAGCAGCGGAGCCCATTTCTCTACCTATTTCTTAGGATGATTGGAGAAATATGCCTCCAAGTTAGAAAAATGAAGTTTTTTATTCTCAAATAAAGGTAATTTTAATACATTATGGTGTAATTGAATGTTATGTTACTAATATGTTCAAAATGAATTTCTGTATACAGATGTTCTTCCACTTTATAGTTTCTGATGTGATAGCACTAAAGTGGACATTGAAAAATCTTGGTTAGAAATGTAAAGACTTAAAATGGAGATTTTGGTGTGATTTCAACGATACTTCATTAACCGCGAAACAAATGTATGAGAAGTTACCCAGTGGGGTACCAAAAGAACAGTGGAAAGTTTTAGTTGATAGACATCGTGATGAGAAGCATATAATATTGAAATATATATTTCTATATTATCCTCATTTTACATTTATTCATGTATATGAAGAGGATATGACATTGAATACATTACTATTAAATTTCATTTTATTTATTTTAGGATCTCTCAAGACAAAATGCATCAAACCGAGCTAAGAAAGTCATCCCTCACACTATGGGGTCAAAAGGATTATCTATATTTCGAACGAATATGGTAATCTTTTTATTAGTTTAAATATTTATAAGACAATATTATCTATTTAATATAATAAATTGTTGATTTATCTTTTCTTAATGTAGTCACAAAGTTTAGGGCACGACGAATCCCGAACTGAAGTGTGGTTGGATGTTCACAAAAAATCACATGGAAGTTTTGCTAATGATCCTACAAAACATGTTGGGGTATGAAGTCAATTTTTTATTATAATAACTTATTATCAGTTTTTACTCTATTAATATATACTGATATTTGATTTATAGGTAATAATTAAAGAACTATTGGATGCCAAACCTGGGCAATCCTACTCAGTCTCCTAGGATGACTCAGTTACTAATGTCCTTGGGAAGGAGCATCCTGGTAGAGTGGGATGGGTTTCGGACTCGTACCATATGAGGTCTTTGGCAGGACACCATAGATTCCAACAGCATCTACTCCTGATTATATTCAGTCCATACTTGAAGATTCTTAGAGGGATATTTCTTCTCTTGGAACCACAGTTCAAGACCAGGGGGCTCAGATATCCACTTTGTAGAAAGCGATGACTAATATATATCAGCAGATGAGAAAATATGCCTCCGGTGGTAGTGCATCGACTGGTGGTAATCAGGTAAATCACAAAAAATAAAAATCATTTAGTTTTTATATTTTCATTGGTTTTAAGTTTAAATATAAATATGCAACAATATTTAATTTTCAATATAATGTTCTTACAGGTGACAGTAGGAAGTGGAGATGGAGGTAAAGAGGGTGATGATGCGTGTTCATCATCGGACCATGAGTAGTTGTATTGTTGATGTGTTAGAAAAATATGGGAACATTTGGTTAATTTGTATATGTATCATGGTTGGCACATAGTTTCCACCAAAAAATTTCATGACCTAACATTTTCTTGATTTTTCATGTTTCATTTTATGCATTTTATTGATTTCTAATGATTCCTTTCAATTATTTATTTCTAAAGTGTTGTATTCACTATATATATATCGATTCTTTATTGTGATGATTCATTTTTTATGATTCATTTATTATGATTCATTTTTATGAGTATTTTTTTTCATTTAATTTTAGGACTGAAAGGGCCAAAGATTTTATGCATTTATAGTATGGTTTTATGTTTGTTATGGAGTTTTTGACTCACATTACGATCTTTTAGGTTTTGTGCATATTTTTATTATGGATGATCCATATAGTGTGGTATCATTCATTTTTTTGGCCCAATAATGTTGTTTGATCATAGGTGAATGTATTTTGGTTTTCTGCCATATTGAAAATAAAGCAGGTTCTTATTATATAACATAACTCGAGGTATGGTTTAGGAATAAATCAGGTTAGTTTAGTTTGTTGACCCAATGGAAAAGTGTTTGGTGGAATGAATTGACACTTTGTGACCTATCATTAAGGGAATAATTTCTACAACATTGGTTTTGGTAATTATATTTCTATCATTGGTGTGGGAGGCAGGGATACATGGGCAGACTATGTGATAGTAATCAAGTTGAGTGTCGAGATTGCAGTAGGATGAGCCATCTATAGGATTTCTGTAGATCTTTTCCTATAGTATAAAGTGAATGAGTGTATAAAATAATTCCACATTTAGGAGTGGTGAAATCAGATTCATGTTAGGAAGGCGGATATTGTTTGTCCAATCAATCAATCCAAAGCGGTGGTCATGGTCAAAGCATCTAGACACAAGACGTACATCACTAGCATAGAGGACCTGCTCAAGGTATCTAGGCTATATATTTGGGCCACATATTAGTATAATTGTATAAATTGAGACCAATATGTGAGGAATAGAGTAGAGCCTCTATAGTGAGAGGTACTATTTTGGTAGCTTCTACTTTAGTATCTAATTTTTTTTGTTATAGGTGCTTCTCACTCTATCATACTTGTGCATGTTGTGGAGATCCTTGGGCTCGACATTCAGTTTTCCTATGAAGTGATGACACTCAAAAAAAAATTGGGGATTTTATTAGAGAATTTATGTTAGTGTAGGGAGTGGACCTTGATATAAGTGGGTGTCACCTCATATGGGACCTCGTTTTCCTTGAGATGATGGTTTTGAAATCATTCTTGGGATAGAATTGTTGCTCCCCTATTATGCTTACATTGATTTTTATCACCACGTGGTGTCATTAGCATCACTATAGGGTGGGTTTTTTAGTCACTATGGTGAATATGATATACGAGAAAGATTAGATGGACTCGAGAATCATGGGTTGGGTGTGATGATAGACTGAATTACTTGATTATATCTGGAGCATAATGAAGGCATTGGAAAAATTTACATGCCAATAAGGCTCATAAAATCTAAACCCGATCATGGGAATCCCTGTTGTAGAGTTACTAAAAAATTCATTTCCTAATTTCTCATAACATAGGTAGAGGCAATGTTGAATAATTAATGATGATACAACCACACAAAATTAACTTTGTAACATAAGTGCATACATGAGTTTATGTTTGTATTTTCTCTTTGTGAATTTTTTATTTATATTACTAATGGATGTGCTTTCTTCTTATACATGGAATCTATTTTTATTATCTATATATATTACTAATTTTATTTTTTTCAATATACATATTCATATATGTGCTTATTTTCTAGTATACATTACTAGTTTTAACTTATATAGAAAGTAATTGTGACATGACTACTGTATGCACTATTTTTTCCACTATGCTTTACTAGTACTCCCTTTTATAGAATATAAGTCCATTCTTGTATGCACTTATTTTCAAAGAATTCATTTTTAAAAAAATTCAAATTATTTTTATGTGAACGTGTAATTGATTGATCGTGTCATGCAAATTCACAAGTTGGGTAGTAGTTCTTCATAACCTAGTGGTTAGGGAAACAAAAGAATGTGTCAAATCAGATGTTCATTAAGGGTAAACATGAGAGATATCAATTGATAATAATATGAAATCATAATATAAGAATAATTATATGAGAGAATGACCATAAATTACGAATATCATACACAATTCATCATATATTACAAGTGGGATGTATGTTGATATTAATTGTTATGTCAGGGTTGGAACTGTTATGGATGGAATTGGTTGAACCTAGACTTAGAATTGTCTTCATGAAATATGACAGACATGCTTGTTTATAATTTTGTTTAAAGGTCTAATGGCCATGTGATATATTTATCTACATTCTTTTACTGAAAGATTCATTTGATTGGGCTTATTTAAGCATCTATTTTCACATTGACTGGTATGTATTCTATTAGACTATTCGTATTCTTGGAATGGTTTGTTTTTTCAGGGAACTGGTGCAGGGGATGTAGAGCTGCAATTAATTAATGTGGATTTTTTTTATCATTGAATTGATAGAATTGGATAATTAATTTATAAATTAATTATAGGACATTGATATTGGTGAATTGGATAATTAATTTCTAAATTAATTATGATATATTGAGATTATTGATTTCAATAATTAATTATTGAATTAATTATAGGATATTAAGGTGTGAATGTTGATTAATTAATTGATGAATTAATTAATGGGATTGAAGTAAATAATTAGTTGGGGAATTAATTAAGGTTATGTATCAGATAAACTAATTGTTGAATTAGTGATGAAATTGGTATGATTAATTAATTATTGATTTGACTAATAGAATGGATGTGATTAATTATTTAATAAATTAGTTAAATTATTGATGTGATTAATTAATTATTAAATTAATTAATGTTATTGATGTGATGAATTAATCTTTATATTAATTAATATTATTATCATGGTTAATTATTTGTCTAATTAATTAATGTTATTGACATAATTAATTAATTATCGAATTAATTAATGTTATTAATTTGATTCATTAATTATTGGATTAAATAATGGAATTGACATTATTAATTAATTATTAAATTAATTACTATTATTTACATGATTAATTAATTGTTGAATTAATTAATTTTATTGTTGTGATTAGTTAATTGTTGTATTAACTAAGGGAATTGATGTGATTGGTTAATTTTT
Organism: Viscum album; assembly: GCA_963277665.1. Classification (NCBI taxonomy): domain Eukaryota; kingdom Viridiplantae; phylum Streptophyta; class Magnoliopsida; order Santalales; family Viscaceae; genus Viscum; species Viscum album. The sequence continues at coordinate 859,930,886 of OY728123.1, read as the reverse complement.
GGATTAACTAATGGAATTGATGTGATTAATTAATTGTCTAATTAATTGTTTTTATTGATGTGATTAGTTAATTTTTTAATTAACTAATGAATATGTAGGATTAATTAATTTTTAAACTAATTAATGGAATCATTTTGATTAATTAATTATTAGGTTAATTAATGAGATTGTTGTGATTATATAATTATTTAATTAATTAATGGACTTGGATTAATTAACTCTTCAATTAATTAATGGAAGATGTTAAGATAGAATTTATGGAGTTATTTTGGTGATTGGAATTCCAAATTGAATTAATTAATGTCGTCAATTAATTAATTAAGGAATTAGAGATTTTATTGAATATTAGGAATTGTGAAATTAGGATAATTAATTTATGAATTAATTATCATGTCATAAATTGAGGAATTTGGGATTTGATTCATTATTGGGAATTATTGAATTGAAATAATTAATTTATGATTAATTATCAAGGTATTGATTTGGATTTTGGGAATAATTAATTGGTGAAAAAATTATTATACGTTGAGTATGTGATTGGTTAAAGAATTTTTGAATTTATTAATGGAAACATGATGTGATTAATTAATTGTTGAATTAATTATTGGTATTGTATTAATTATTTTATTAATTAATTAATGGGTGATAAATGGGGTTTTAGACATGATGATCTAGGCCAATGATGATTTACATGCATAGTTGTTAAATGGGGGTCTAGATAAGACAATCTATGCCAATGAAATATCTATAAATATGGTTAATAAATGGGGTGTTATACATGATGATTTACAACAATGATATATGCGCACAACTGAGAATTAGGGTTCTATACATGAAAATCTATATCAATTGTATATATATTAATGATTCATAATTGGGGTTCTAGACATGATGTTCTATTCAATGATATATGTGTGTGTATGTGTGTGCATGTTTGATAAACGGGGTGCTAGACATGATTATCTAAGCCCATGAGATTGACATTGGATTCTGGATCCAATTAGGCATAATATTGAAATGAAATTAAATGGATAATGAAATCCCATTAATTAAAGAGATTCTGAATTGATAATGTGAAATGGTTCAGACTCCAGCATGGGAAGAAGAAGGTATTGAGGTTCAGGTGTCCATGAGAGCCTAGGGTTTTATTTAGTTAAGTAAATATTAATTGATAATGTGGTAATAATTTAATTATTCATTTTAATTGTTTCATTATAAAACTACATACACTATTATTTTACTGGATTGTTTTTAGATGCCATCGGTGGTGTCCTACTAAATTATACTCACACCCTATTTGGGATGCCTAATCGGTACTTAAATAGACTTTGTGTTTTCTAGATAGGTTAAAGGAAAAGGCCCTGAGTTATATGGATATTTTGGGATGGAGCTTATATGAGGGAACCAAAAATGGTTCAGGACCCACATGGGAGTCATTGGTGTATTTACTTTTGGGTTTTCATGTTAGACACTTGGCACTTACAGTAGCGTGCCAGGTTATCTACAGTTTAGTTTTGATATTGTCTTTTAGTATTGGGTCATCTTGTGATATTGATATTATTTTTCTTATGTTATACCATTTATTTTATTTATTTATTGTCTTAACTGGTGTATTGCTATGATTAAGAAAAAAAGAGGTTATAGTCTCCCCATGATCAACTTATCATACCCTCTCTTCTAGTTCGTAGCCTCTGGCATATAGGGAGTCATTCTTGAGGTCATGTGGAGAACCGTCTTGGGGAACCAGGGCATGTCACCTGGTCCGAGACATTGAATAATTTGATATCTTAGTCCCTTTGATGGAAATTATATAGCCCAAATAAATCTATATCAATGGTGTTCTATAGGCATGTTCAATATCTGAAAAGTCAAATAAAGAGACATCGAGCATATATGTTGATGACACCAGCATGCAACCTGTTCTATTTGAGATATCACAATAAAGGGATTATGTTGTATAGTAATTGTTTTTATGTGGTCTATTTAATTTTATATTAACATCTTTCTCTATGGGTGTCTTTGCATATTTCTAGATTCTAACCTTAGACTTTGGGTTGTTTTTTCAAATGCAACTGATAAAGAGGTCTGGAGGGTCACACACTAAGTGTATCCAGAACCTCAGTTAAATAATAATATTTAGTATTTAACAAGTTGAATAAATAATATTCTTATGTGTGTTTTAAAAATTATTCATGTTTTCTTGATTACAGATATTTTATCCCCAGTTATTTGAGAGAATATTTTTGAGCTGGATATTTAATAAATATTTATTTGTTATTTTGAGAATAAAATATTTATGTATTTATTATAGAATACTGTAGTGATATTTATTGATTGAATAAATAATTATTATTCAATTTTTAGTAAATATTTTGGAGGGATGGCAGATAGAGTTTAAAGTATTATGAGAAATAATATTTATTGAAAATTATTTAGAAAAATAATACCTAATTTAATTCATGAGTTTAGAGCATGTTATGAAATATTATTATTATTATTATTATTATATACATGGGGTTTAGTAGGGATTATGAAAAATAATATGGGTGCATATGAAATTAATATTTTCTAACCATAGTGATATATAATCTCAAGTATATTATTTCTCTAGGAGAGCTAATTAATTTCGTTGTACACAATGAGTTCCAGATAAAATACTCTCAAATCCCTAGAGTGATCCCTCTCTAAGAATTATCTCATGAATAAAGATTGATCCTTCTATACTTCCACTCTCAAATCTAGATATATCAATGAGAACCCTTCCTTAAAGCAATTCTTAGGGAGATCAATGGAAAATGACACATTCATTAGGATCTTCCATTATAGAACTTGTAGATTCCTATGGCGGTGTTTGGACGTTCTTGGAACTAGTGTAGATCAATACTGGAGGGAATGTATTCTTTATTCCTACAACACAATAAAGTTATGATGTATATATGTTGATAGGTCCATCAATGAAGAAATAATTCCACACAAGGTAATTCGTTAATTTCTAAAATTAGTTATAAACAATATAGGATGATCATGAACTTTGGTTTCAACATTTTTTATCATCACTATTCTTGATTTAATTTAGTTGATTATTGAATTTATCATCATATAAATATCATGTTAATAATTTATTATGAAAAAAATAGAGTTGGTTATACTTGACTCGGCTCTTCTATTCCACCCAGAACATTCAAGTGGTATCAAAGGGTTCACATAATTATTTATAACTATTTAAATATCATTGATTGATTTACACATTTTTCATTAGTTTTCAATTCTAGTATCATCATTATATAATATAAATTTAATTATTTACATTCTTTCTCTTTGTTTCTCATAAATATAATCGTATTGGTTAATTTTATGGATGCAATACATACAAATAACTCTTCTAGAGGTTTCAAAGAATCTGGCTGATTGACATAGGAGTACACACTGTGTAGCCTGTTGTTACACATCGTGTACTCAATCTCAGTTAACCAATAATTAATTATAAATTAATTAAATACATGTGAATTTATTACACATGGTGAATTTAATTTCACATTGTGTGCTGATCGGTTCATTCTGCCACATGATCAGTCAAAGTACATGACATGTAGTCCTTTTTTCATAAACAGGTCGTGTATCTTCTTGCATAGCATACCTAACTGATGACCATGTAACTTGATTAAATCATGTTTTGTAGCCCATGTAAATGCCATTTACTCCAATATTTTTTGTTTCATGGTTATACATTTAGTCCCTAGGCATGTGTTGTGGATAGAAGGTTAGAATAATAAATGACATGTAGGTTGAATGTACATGTCATGTACTTTTACCAGAGTATACAGAATTAAAAAAATAATTTATTATACTATTAAAACCTAATCAACATGTGTTCTCTGTGTCCGATAATTTTATATTACAATTTTTGTGATGGTTTTTATATATATTAAAGGTCTAATTAATTTTTTATTTAATGTTACTAACTTTATATCATGTATAAGTAGTAATACAGATATTACTCTATGCACATCGAAATATTACACGCTACATAAATATGATGTGTTCCATGTGGTTATTAAGTTGATAGTACATGTCATGACATTACTTTATAAGTCATGTATATTATATTCCATGTGAGTAAATAGTATATGAATATAATACATGTTGGGTAGTTTGGATGGGTACTCATTGTGTTGCCTCAATGGTACATTTTTGTAAACAGTAGATTTAAAAAAAATTAATTTTTTTAAAATTATGATGGATGAGAATATCAAGAAAAATTATATTATAATTAATATAAAATAATTTATTAATTAAATAAGATAATTAATTTATTTGAGTGTGATTTATCATAAATAAGAACGATTATAATTGAATGTTAATTTTATTAAATGTGTAATCTGTTGCATGTTTATGGATAATCATGAGCACAGACCAACCTTTGTACATTCTGGATTTATTTTAATTTATTATTAAATTAAATTATTGGTTTATGTGTCATCCCTCCTCTCGTTATGTAAGGGACTACATGTCCATGGTTTTTTCTATGTAAACCCATTAACTAATCCTTTGATTCCCCTCACTTGCATGTGATTAAAAGAATATGTAATGGATGAATATCCTAAGATAGTGGGGCAGGTTCAAGTTTAGAGAAAATGTGAATCCAATCCAATAGATATACATAGGTGGATATTTGGAAATATTAAACATGAACCATTAATGGTTCAAGGTATTTTTCCCCTATTTTAGCGGCTAGTTAATCATCTGCTAGATAAACTAACCATTAGTAAAATATCATGATCATGCCACTTTGTTATTTTATTTATGTCAAGGTTCATGGTTATTTATTTATGGTTATTTTTTTTGATCTCATGATTTAATTAATTGAAAATAATACAAGATAAAACAAAAATAAATGGTCTTATGCAAAAGCATTATATAAGTCAAATTTAATCACTTAAGTATATCCAATTTATATTAACAAGCGTGTAATAAATATAATAATTGTAAATTCACACATAAAGATAAAATACATCAATAAAATATATTAATTCGGTAAATCCTTCAACTATATAATATTAAATTGATCCATAGTTCAAATTTTTTATCTTTCTTAGTTCGGCTGTTTACCATTATTAGGGAATTACAACTTGAAGTTTTGGGCCGACATAACTTAGTTAACATAAAGGGTAGACATCCAAAGTATAAATTGGTGTAACTAAGAGGAAAATGTTGAGTAAATATAATTTATATAATTTATTATTGGGTTGTCCACTCAGAAGATAAAGTAAGTATGAGTTAATGCAATTGGAATTTGTAATGCCTACCTAAAACCCTTCAAATTTCGTTATCGGTGAAATTCAGGGTGATGAGAATGGGAATATGGATCCTTGCCTCTTGAATTTCCAATAAATGGGATATTTTGAAACCAATGGTGAGTGATATTGGATTTTAATAAAATAGAGGGAGATTAATAAATATAATATTTATTTATTATTCTAAATTTTATTAGATAAATTACTAAAACTTTTCTCATCTTGTTTTTTGAAATGGAAATAAACATGACATGAAACATATCATTGTGATCCATACTTGGAAATGATAAACTTCTCACCAGCACAAATTTCCAAGAGTTAAAAAGGTTATTATGTGTTATCCTATGCCAAGAAAGTAAATTGTATGTGCTAGAAGAACCTATTCCTGAAGTGCTTGGTAAAGAGGCTAGTGGGGAAGAGTTGTCTTTTATGAGAAACATTAGAACAATGTCATAGATTTTAAGTGTTTCATTCTATCATCTATTACAAATGATATTCTAAAGAAACATGTGTACATATATGTGTATATAATGATGTATCACCTTCGGTATCCCTATTAAGAGAAGGTCAGACAAGAGAGATATGAGATCTCCAATGCTCTATTTATAACTAATCATGGAGAGTCAGTGCCAATTGGGCCATGTGTAATCAAGATTATTGGATACATTTAACACTTATACATCATAAGGATTAAGTTCCCAAATAAGTTTCACATAGATATTATAATTTAATCAATACCCAAGTCTTTCTCTAGTTTTATTGTTAATTATAAAATGATAAATAATTAGAAGAGTCTTTTGAAACTTCTTACTTTTATTTCCCAAATGGATATGGACATGTGGAATGACAAACCCGTAGTTATTATGGTGAATAAGAAATGGAATAATAAGGAAAAGGGGGCCAATAATTATAACAAAAATAAATATCTTAAGCATCATCCTTACAAGAAGATGAAGTTCCATAGGTGAGGCAAGGAAAAGGATACAGTATGTTTTCCATGTGGTTAGTATAGCCACTAAAAGAGAAACTTCACCCATAAGTAATGGTAGCTAAAGTTGTGCAAGTTATCTATTGTAATATTTCAATATATATGAATTTGGAATTAGATATAGCTTGTGGTACTCAAATCTATATCCAAACGAAGGAACCAAGTAGATTTCAAAAATTTCCTATGGATAGGTGGATTTTTGTGTTGTCAATGGTGCAAGGATGGCTGCTCTAGCCATTAGAGACTGCCACCTTTTTTCCAACAATAAATACATTAGTTTTAAAAAAATTATTATGTACCAATTGTTACAAATAATATAATTTATGTTTCCATCCAATATATATATGGTTTTATTTTCAAATTTGGAAATAAAAGTTGTTTCTTTTATAAATAAAACATATGTTATGGTATAGAACATTTAAATAATTGTCATTATGTGTTAAATTATGAAAAAAAAGTATTGGGGATTGATAATAATTTATATTCATGTGAATTGTATAACACCCATCTATGGTATCACCTTCTTGGTCATGTAAACAATAAGTGTCTGAAAAAGATCTATCAATATGGATATTCGGACTCTTTTGATCTAAAACCACTTGATAGATGTCAAGATTATTTACAAGAAAAAATGACCAAAAAACAATTTGGTGGATACGGTGAAAGGGCCACAGAGTTTTTGGGATTGGTAAACATTGATGTTTGTGAACTATTTCTAGTAAAAGGTATATGTGGAGAATCTTACTTCAAAACTTTTACTGATGATTTGAGTATATGTGGATATGTCTAATTGATGAGTGTTTTCGATTCTTTCCCCTGAGGTTTGCATCATCATGTTACAATATCCTACGATGTGTTAATTTTTTGTTCCCACGCATTCCCTCTTTCCAAAGGCAGGAAGTATTCATCACTTCTTTAGTGATGTTTTCTCCTTGATTGAAACAGGATCATGGTATTTTGGTCTCTCCTTCCATGGGTTCCTCCTCATAATTCTTCACCTAGTCTGGGTCTCCCTTAAAGATTAAGGTGTTATTTGTGAAACTCTTCCCAGTTCCATGTCTTTGTGGACGCTAATTAATTATGAAGCTTCTTTAAATACATTCCAATGGGTCTTGACAGGGTAGTAACCTTCAGTCGGAGTAAATGATAACATCCGGCATGTTGGGTCATCTCTCGATGAGTAGAAATTGGTCAACTGTATTCTTCCTCATAGGAGGGCATCTCAAGGGGGGAAGAACCTGAGGAATCCCGCATTGATCATGGGGTATCTTATGCTGAAGGCAAGTATCATTGTTTTTCCTCAGCTTCCCATGTTTAGAATGGGGTATGTCGCGAGTTTAACGTCATTTGGAGACGGACACATGAGGTGCAGTTTCTGAGGTTTTTCTCAAACATTCCATGTTCAATATGGGGTAGGTTGTGAGCTTAATGTCTTACATAGATAGGATAAGAGTGATCATAACATCCCATGGAGATGTATTAGAGAGGTGTATCCCATAGAGGTATAACCTTGAATGTTTACCATTGGATGGGTGGGAGCACCTCTAATGATGAACCCAACTAATGTGTCCCATAAAAGGAAAGGTTACACACCATGAAGGCTGATATGAACACCATTGAGGGAGGATCAGGGAGAGTGAACCCCTAAAAGGCAGACACCAGATATAAGGAACTTGATGTCTAATAAGAGTTGATCCAGGGTGGTGTGTCCCATAAAGGGAAGATGTCACACCATGATGGCTAATATGGACACCACTGAGAGAGTATGTGTACCCCATTAAGGGGTACACTAGATGGATGGATAAAAATGATCAATGAGAGAGAATCTGGGGTGGTGTGTCCCATAAATGGAATATGTCACACTGTGAAGGATAATTTGGACACCACTAAGGGATGATTAGGGAGAGTGTGCCCTAGAAAGGGGAACATCTGAGTTTACCATTTGCTATTATTGAACCTCAGGAAGGATTCCTATGTACCCAGTGTAGAATATAGGGATCAAAACACACATAGTTTTAATGGGGTGATGAATTGGGGTGTACACAAAGGACAATACCCATAGACATGTTGGGGATTATGCATGGTTAGTGGCCCATTGCAATAGGGACACTCTTGGTTGGATGGTTATGGATTCTTCAGGGCTTATACATGGTTAGCTGCCCAAGGAAATGGAATGACGCCACTGGGATGTGGTGGCCCAGGTAGGAATCAGGAAGGATTATGGATGGTTTAACAAAGTGGATGGGGGCAATGGGATAGAACCGAAGTGAAGATGGCGGTGATGTTGGGCTTGAACCTTTGGGAGGATTCCTATGTATCCCCATGGTGTGGAATAAAATTACACGTAGTTCAATGGGATGATGGGACACTAAGAAGTTGGCCTATGAGAATGGATCATTGGTATGGGTACTCAAAGAGAATTAGAACCTCCACGAAAGGGCATGATCTTCTCGAAACACAAAGGATTGAAGGAAAGACCATGATGAGACATAGATGATGGGCTTGAACCTCAAGGAGGCTTCCTCCGTATCCCTATGGTAGGGAATCAAAGTCCACATAGCTCATGATTGGGCATATAAGCAGGGTGTACATAAAGGAAAAAAACCAAGATACATGTTGGGGTTTATGTGTGGTTAGCGGCCCATCTCAAGAGGGACACTCGTGGTTGGAAGATTATGGATTGAGGGTAAGGCCTATGCAATGTTAGCTTCCATAGAACTAGTTTGACACCACTAAGTAGTGGACCAAGGATGTGGATCCCAATAAAGGTGACATTGATGTTTACTAGTGTTTAGGGTTGGACCTCTTGGATTCTTCTTATGGATCCTATCAAGAATGTAGGGATCAAACCCATGTAGTCTGATAGCATACAGTTTAACATCAAGAATGAGGAAAGGGACACATTGTTTAATGTCATGTGGGATGAGGGTGAACCAACATGAAATGGTTATGACTGATGGGTAATGGTCTTGAACCTCATAGAGGCTTCTTATGTACGATGTCTAGGAGGCAAGGATCAATGTCCACATAGTTTTGTAAAAAGTGGGCATGGGGCATACACAGTAAGGTGACCCATGAGGATGTCATGGTCGATGATTACTCTAAGCCCACATGATTCATGCTCATTGTGGTAAACAAGAATCCACAACAGACCTAACGATCGTGGTGCAAAGGTGCGGCCACGAAGGGGGTGAATGGGGGTTATGCATGGAAGTAGCCTGGGTACCACTAAGAAGTGGCAATGACGGATGGAGTGTATTCATGGAAGCATCCTAGGTGCCACTAAGGAGAGGCAATGGTGGAAGGGGATTATGCATGGACGTTGCACGGGTGTCGCTAAGTATGGTAAATGGTGGAAGGGGCTTATGCATATATGTTTCTTAAGGGTCTATATGGAGTGGAAATGGTGAATGGGTATTACGCATGGAAGATACCCAGGTGCCATTAAAAAGTGACAATGATGGATGGGGATTATGCATGGAAGTATCCCAGGTTCCGATAAGGAATGGAAACTATGGATGGGGATTACAAATGGATATTTTCCATGTAACGATATGGATCAGTAATGGTGGATGGGTCCTTCTCATGGATGTTGCTCGGGTGCTGATAAGAAGCGGTAATGATGGATTGGGATTACGCATGGAAGTTTCTTAGGTGCTACTAAGGAGCAGCAATGGCAGATGGGGCTTACGCATAGAATATGCCTATGTGCTGCTAAGGAGTGGTAATGATGGATGGGGCTTATGCATGGAAGTTTCCTCTGTGTCCTCTTCATTTATAGACATGAGGGAATCCCAACTCAATGGTGGGTTTTGGCATATAATTGGTGTCTACACCTATGTGCTAGTGTCTAAGCGGGATAATTCCAAGGGAATTGGAATTATTCTAAAAAAAGGAGAGGAAAATTGTGAATCACATGCCCAATATTTGGAACACAATAGGGGAGACATGATGAAGGGAGATAACAGCTGACCATATTCTAATCACAACATTCGCATAGAGTTAGCCTGAGATAGAAACAAACAAACAAGGGCCAACCGCTGATCGTATTCAAAACACAGGTCCAAACTCAAAGTGTCATCCAACATATTCTAGGGCGTTGGCCCAGAATGGTAGGTGAGATAAAGCTATATAGGACCAGGCCATTAGAGGGTCCCTTCAGACATGAAAGAGGATGAAGATACAAATAAAGTACATGAAAAGCATGATGTGGAGTGATGTAATGTTGGAATGGATTCCAACACTCTTGAAATTAAACCATTGTAATTATGGAATGATGCATCTTATTCTTATCACATAAGCCATTTATTATTTGGAAAAGGAGGCATCCTATTATTTAATGATAATGCAGGATACAGTTTAAAGTCATGTAGTGAGTACTATTGGTATCTTATGCTTGGCACATAAGGCATCTCTTATTCGAAACAAGACGCATCTTATATTTTTCATATAGGGTGTACTATAGTTTAATGACATATAGATAGGTCTATTGGAATCTTGTACTTAGTGCATAAGGCATCTATTGATTGGAGAAAGAGGAATCCTATTTCTACCATATAGGGTGTACTATAGTTTAAATCCATATAGATAGGACTATTAGGCATAAGGTTCCTAGAAATGGCTGGTGTGGGACTTACGCAAGAGAGGCCCTTTCTAGTTTAACCCGACATGGGAGCTAGGTGATGGGGTTTGGGGGAGTTTTCTGGGGAACGGATCGACTCAAGGTACTCGAGGAATTGAATATTAGAATCTCAACTAAAAACATGTTAAAGGAACCAAGAGGAATATTTTGACTCAAGGTGTTTCAAGGAGTGTGAAGAAGTATCTTGAATCATAGTATTTCATAGGTAGAAGGTGGGTGTGCATAAGGGAGAAAAGGAAAATATTGACATCCTGGCCTGAAAAGTTTGAAGTGAGAAACTCCATTTTTTATGGGGGTCAGTGACAGTAGTTAAGGGACTAGCCCAGAGGGTTGGGACCATAGCCCAGCACTGATCCCAAGTGGGGGTGTGGGGGATCATCCCCTATGTTGTGGACTGGTGGGTGAAAATGTAGGAGCTTCGTGAAGGATATGGATTCGCAAAGGATCTTTGTTGAGATCATGGTCTCACAAAGGATAGTGATTCACAGAGATCACGGTCTGTCAAAGGATAGGGCTTCATGGAGCTCAGGGTCTCACAGAGTACGGGGGGTTTACGGAGCTAAGGGTCTCACGGAGCATGGGGCTTTTCGAAACTCATGGTCTCATGAAGCATGGGGATATGCAGAGATTTGGGTCTCATAGAGTATGGGGCTACATGAATCTCATGGTCTCGCATATCCTGGGGCTTTGCAGAGATCAGGGTCTCATAGACCATGCCCTGATTCATAGGTGGAGTGATTTACAAATTCTGAATGCTTCGCGAAGCCTCAAGTGCCTAATAGGGCATTCTTCCTTTATGAAGGGAATCTACAATTTGGGAAGAGGCTCTCAACAAAAAAAGGAAGTATATTTTTTGAATCATGATGGCTCCTTGGAAGAGTGTGTTCATGGAGCACATGACCTCTACAAACCGAGAGAACAATGGTGTGACCCGGTGCTGTATCCCCCTCAAATGAAGGAATGAGGGGGGTATTTATAGTCAAGGGGGGTCTCATGATGCTCAGAAGTTCACCGAAAATAAAATGTACCTTCACAGTCAATGGTAAATCTATCATGTTCTTCAAGTTTCTTGGACTCACAGAGGCTACCATCACAACCTTTACGGTGCTCGTGGAGACTCTGGTCAAGTTTCTCAAACTCACAGAGGCTTTCGTCACAGCCTTTGCGGTGCTTGTAGAGGCTCCGTTCAAGTTCCTCTACTCTGTGATCATGGAGGGAGATTCTTGAATTGGCTCTACAAACCTGTTTTCCAAAACAACTTCAAATATTAATAACTCCTAACCCGTAACTCCATTTAGGATCTATAACTAGTCAATTCGAAGCATTCAAAACATGCTACTCTCTTAGATCATGTATGGAAGCATTTTTAATATCATGTTGATGCGTTTCTAGGTTCCAACAATGAGGTATAAGAATAATTCCTCTAAGAAATTAAAAGAATTCATGGATTAAGTAGATAATTAACATGAAAAAGCAGATAAACAAGCTTTAATCAGATCGAGGTGGTTCATATCTTAACCAAGATTTTATCAAATTTTTACAATAGTTTGGGATTATTTATCAACCCATTATACCTTACACACCATAGTGGAATGGTTTTAGGAAAAGGAGGATCCATACCTTGTTATGTGTGGTAAGATTGATTATGAGGCATGAAAATATTCTATTATCCTTCTGGGGATATGCATTAGAAACTCCCACATATACATTAAACTGAGTACCAACTAAAGAGGAAAATGAAATTACCTTGGATTTATGGAGTGGAAAGAAACATGTTTTATTGAATACACATGTATGGGGTTGTGAGGTGTTTGTTAAGTCATTATTAAGAAAAACAACTAGCACCCTGAGGCACAAAGTGTATCTTTATAGGGTTTCATAAGGAAGGAAATGGATACTGCCTATAAAACCCTCATACAAGAAAGTGATTATCACCAGAAAATTTGTATTTCTTGAGAGGGAGTGCATCTTCAAAAAGGATAGTTTAAGAAAGATTTATTTTGATGAAGTTCATGATAAATATATATAATAGTTGGAATAAGATCATATTCCACAGGTCCTTGTGAAAGAAGTACTTCATGAAACACAAATATTATATCTATGAAATATAGAGGTAAGAGAACCAGAGAGATGTGGCTTTCTAGTCACAGAATATAGTGACTCATTATTCATTGAAAATAATGAAACTATCTCCTAAAAAGAGGTAGTAGAGAGATTATAAGATGAAATATGGAAGGAATCCATGAATTCTGAAATAGATTCCATGTTTTAGAAACATGTTTGGTTTTTAGTTAATCCACCAATTCATATAAAACCTTTTGGGTGAAAATGGTTTTTCAAGAGAAAATTGGACATGGATGGTAAAGTAAATAACTACAAAGAGAGGCTAGTGGATAAAGGGTTTAAATAGTGTTAATAAATTGACTATGATGAAACATTTTCACCATTTATCATGGTCAAATAAATCATAATTATACTTGTTATAGTATCTTACCATAACTATAAAATTTAGTAGATGGATTTCAAAATGGATTTATTTAATGGGAACCTTCTGGAATATGTCTATATGACACATCCAGATGTTTTTGTGACTCCAGGTGATGCCAAAACGATTTAAAGTTATAGAGATCTATTTATGGACTAAAGAAAGAATTTAGGTTATGGAACATTCAATTAGATGAAGGTATAAAAGAATTCAGTTTCATTAATATTGAATATGAGTCATGTATTTATCAGAGTTTTAGTGGGAATTCAGTAATTATCCTAGTAGTATATATTGATTACATATGAATTCCAGGAAATGACATACCAATATTATGGTCTATTAAAGACTAGTTAAATAAATGTTTCCCCATCAAGGAATTTGGTGAATCATTTTACGTTATAGGGACCAATATCATTAGTGATAGATACAAGATTTTTCTTGTACTATGTCAAGGTACATATATTTACCATATAATAAATAGATTTAGTTTGTAACAATCCAAGAGGGGATTGGTTTTAGTATCACATAGTATACATCATTCTAATAAAATGTTCCCACCAGATACAAAAAGAGAAATACAGAATGAGTAAGATCCCATATACTTTGGTAATAGGATTAGTTATGTATTATATGTTATGTATCCGACCTAATGTTTCCTATGCATTGAACATGGTAGGAAAATTTCATGTTGATCTGTCAGAACAACATTGTTCTTCAATTAAGGTTATCCTTAGGTATATAATAAGAAATTAGAATATGTTCCTAGAGTATGGAAGAGATGAGGAACTAGTCATCATGGGTTATATTGATGATAGTTTCTATATAGATCAAAATGATCTAAATTCCTATTCAGGATATGTTTTTTTGTCTCAATAGTGTGGCTATGAGCTGGAAGAGTTGAAAACATCTCGTTCTCACCGATTCTACAGTGGAGTCTGAATATATAGATGATACTGATGAATCCGAATAATCCATCTATATTCAAAACATTTTTCAAGATCATTATTTGGTACCTATCAATAAATACTCATATCACATTACATTTTATTAATACTATAGTAGTGGTTCTTGCGAAAGAGTTAAGGTCACACCATTGTTCAAAGTATATACTCCATATGTATCACCTATTGAGTAATTATTCATAGACAGGTGAAGTTGAAGTAAGCAGAGTTTCCATGGAATAAATCATGGTAGACCCCTTGACTAAAGGCCTATATTATTAGAAGAATGAATATCATGTGAGATCTAGTAAACATAAGTTTGTTAATAGTTGGATCTACTAAAAGTGGGAGCCTATTGGAGTTGGTGTCCTATAACCAACTTATATGTACTTTATGATAACATGTATTAGTTATTTTGAATACTAATAAAATACTTATCATATTATTATTGTTCTTCTATATAACACAGTATGCGATAATATCTTAAGATTATTTGTCACATTGATAGGTCATAGTAGTTCTTTGCTATGATGAGAACCCAAAAGTCCCATGATATGATTCCAAAATATATATTTTATAGCCATATTAAATCATTTAAGGGACACAAATGATATATTCTATAAGGGGTGGATACACATAGGAATTTCAGTCACCTTTTCATGGTGTACACCCTTGGTAATATCCACTATAGCATGTTATAAGAACGAGACCCTCTAGTAGGAAATCCACATTTATAAGTGTAATTGGATGTTCTTATTTTCAAACATGTGTATTGATCCTTATACTTTAATATTATTATTATTGATTATTTTAATTCATTTACTTTAATGTATTGAAAAAAAATTGTGATGAAATATGTTTGCGATGAGGTAGGATAAATTGGGTGTGTCATGAGTAATATTTCAGTAATGAATGATAAAATATTTTCCCATTTTGTTCTTTAATGGAAATTGATATCTCAGGCCCTTTGATGGAAATTATATAGCCTAAATAAATCCATGTTCATGGTGTTCTGTAGGAAACTTTGATTTTTGGAAAGTGAGGAAAGAGACATCGGACATATAGGTTGATGGAACTAGCATGCAACCTCCTTGATTAGAGATATCATGGGAACGGGATTATATTACACAGTAAGTGTTTGTATGTGGCTTAAAATCATTCTAACAATAACTTTTTTCTCTATACAAGACATGGAATGTTTCTGGACACTAACCTTGGACTATGGGATGCTTCAATTAATTCCACTAAGAGTACTATAGTGTCACACGCCAAGTGTATCTAGAACCTCAGGTAAATAATAATATTAATTATTATTCAATAATTTGAATAAATATTATTCTTATGTGTGTTTTAATAATCATTCATATTTTCTTTATTATATATATTCTATCACCAACTATTTGAGAGAATATTTTGTGAGTAGAACACTATATAAATATTTATTTTTTACTTAGTGGAAATAATATTTATATATTTATTGGTGAATAATGAAATGATATTTATTTATTAAATAATTAATCATTATTCAAGTTCTGATAAATATTGTGGATTAATGGTGGATCGAGTTCAAATTTACCATCAGGAATAATATATATTGAATATTATTTAAATAAATAATATTTAAATTAATTTAAAAGTTTCATTAATGTAATTAAATAATCTTAAAAGTATTATTATTATTATAGTCTTGGGGTCTCGTAGGGATTAATGAAATTAATAAGGGTGTATATGAAATTATTATTTTCTAACCCTAGTGATATATACCTAATTATATTATTTCTCTAAGAGTTCCAATTCATTTGGTTGTGTACAATGAGATCTTGATAGAATCCGCTCAAATCCTTAGATAGCTCCCTCGCTACGAACACTCTCAAGAATGGAGAGAAATATTCCTCTTTCACTACTCCCATGTCAATAGATATTAAAGAGAAGCCTTCCTTGAATCAGTTCTTGGAGTGATCAAAGGATAATGACATAATCATTAGGATTTTCCATTCTAGTACCTAAATATTCCTATGGTGAAATTCATAGGTTCATGGAACACATTTGGATCATCACTAAATGGAATATATTCTTGATTATTGAAACACAATGACATTATGACGTAGATACATTATCAGATCCATAAATGAAAAAATAATTATTTACAAGGTAATTATTTAATTGCTAAAATTAATTATAAATAATATGTACTGATCCTAAGAATTGGATCTAGAATTTTCCCATATAAATATTAATTGAATTAATTACATTGACCTTATTGTTTTTTATGTAAATCTCAGATTAATCATTGATTATGAAAAAATTTGAGTTGAGCATGACCGATCCAGAACATCCTATATTCCCAAAACCTTTATTTAAAACATGTATTTATCATTAAATATCGGTTAAAAATCATCCAAATTAAATGTTTCTTGAACTTATCTCTTCACTTAAATTCATTAATATAACATCCAAAATATTTCATTTTCCATAGACGTGGAAGATCTTGAATCAACCTGTGGACTTATATGTATGATTTAACAAGCATGACATATAATAACCTTATCATGATCATCTCCTAATTTAATTGTTCCTCGTATATTGACTTTATATTATATTTAAAACAAAGACAATATTCATTCATCAATGTTTCACATTTTCCCTTCAATATCCTCCTTTTTATTTGATGTTGAAACTTATTCACTTTATAAAGTCTATATTATTCTCCCTCTAATAAATAATAAATGTAGTGATATAATAGGGACCTTATCACCTAAAAACTATTATTCTCATGTTATCAGACATCCATTCATTTAAGGCCTCATCCATATCCACTTGTGAGTGATGGATTAAATATCATGAATTTCTTTAGCAAAGATCCTTAAGCTAGAAAACTCTAAATCAGTGTGGGAAACCCATTTGTAGAAAACAAGAGTGTATAACCAAAGTGATTAATGTTGTTTATCAATTATGAATCATGTTATTCCAAACTCATATATCTCAATTATTTATGTTTAGGGGCTAATAAAAAGATATTTATTAAGGAATACACTATATCCTGCAGATATCTCAATAAACACATCAAGATTCTCAAGTGAAAAAAGATACATCTCTCCATTTTTTTAATCAATAACATATCCCCCTTGATGATAATTATAAATTCATTCATATTGGATATATGGTACTGACTCTCATACCTTATCCTCTAATTTTTGAAATCTATTCAAAAGTTACACATTCACTATGTAATGAAGATTTAACATCTTTGATTCCATAATGCTCCCACACAAGGGATGCATACATCTTCTTCAATTATATGTATACCAGTACAAAAGAATATATACATAATGGGATAAAGGAGCGTCGTTTTTATTACTTAGGAATAACATTAAATCTGAGAGATTCTTCTCAGCCTAGGATATTCTTTTCTTCCATTCTCAACATGTTAAGATTTATTTGGACTCTTATTTATCTTTGGAGTTTCGTTGATTTTATTATCTTCTTTATTCTCATGAACTTATTATTTTTTAATAACTTTTTAAAAATATTCTTCTAAATATTCATGTATCCATTTTGAGATAATTTCTCATCAATTTTTGAATCCACTTTCTTTCCTTTAGCTTTAAAACATTTTTCAACTTCATAAAATGTTTTATCCAATTTAAATTGATTTCTACAAACAACTAGGAACTCTTTCTTGAAATTTGTGTTATTATCAGAATATTCACATAAATTTCCACTATTTTTCTTTTGAAGTATATTCTCTTTAAAATCATAGTAAATCTCTATTAGCAGTATTTTTTCACTTTTCATCTATGTGACCCTCCTACTTACATCTTTAAAAAACTTATATTAATCATTCATATTTGTTTTGAATTAGAAATGTAGATGAATTTCTTGTCAAAAAATTATTTACTTGATAAAATTTTCTCATATATTCACTATAAATCCTCATTTATTCATGATTGTTTACTATAAATGACATGTTATACTAGTAATAATAGGATTTATGTTCATACATTTAATATCCCCAACAAAACCCTATAAATATTGATCTTTCACATTGATATATTTTCTATCTAAAGACTTTTTTTATTGTACTACTTTTATTTGAGCATTATTTTTCCAAGGGAA
Organism: Viscum album; assembly: GCA_963277665.1. Taxonomy (NCBI): domain Eukaryota; kingdom Viridiplantae; phylum Streptophyta; class Magnoliopsida; order Santalales; family Viscaceae; genus Viscum; species Viscum album. The sequence goes on along the minus strand of OY728123.1, from coordinate 859,912,420 downwards.
AGATGATTTTCTTGAAAAATTTATATTTCTTTTTTATATAGGAATAGTTCTCACACTTTTATTCTTGGTAAAAGTTTTCTAAACAGTCTGCAGCTTTTGTTCACATGCCAAGGATAACTTTTTAACTTCTTTTCTTACCTTCCTCCCTTTTTATTATGGCATTGTCCTAATATTATCATATGATCTATGCATAATTGGTAAATAACAAAAATCATCATAACATGGACAACTTATGTTACAGTACTCATAAAAATATTCAATCCATTTAAATATATTCTTTCTACAGATATTCATTTTCTATGGATTTTTTTTCTAGTGAATTTTTTCACTTTTATTTAGATTTTATCACCTTGAATATAGTCCTTATATAATTATCATAAAGTGTTAAATTGTACCAATAGTCTATGGATTAATTCCTAAACTTCTAATAGAACCAACAGTAGCCAACAAATATTGATTTGTTCTGTGGTGACCCATTCTGAATTTCTCTAACACATTTCTTCTTTTGGATGTCACATTTCTTCTATTGAATTTTATTTATTGAAAAATTATTCATAAATATTTTCTCATCCATTCTTGATGTGGTGGGTTTATCAGTAATTTTTATCATCTGTAATTCCAATCAATTTGTTTTAAAACCTACACCAGTAATTGAAATAGTATGAGTATGTGAGATAGTTTTTAGGTTCTGATATAACTTCTTCTTATATAATGTTTCCATTTGATTATATGATGACCTATTAATCTTCTTTCTACTAGTCTGATTCCTATTGGATCCATGTTTCTCAGTATAAATATGAGTGGCAATATCTTTCTTCTCAAAAAACTTGGGAAATTCTAGCTTGTGTTGACTATTGATTCTTGAATTTCACCTTGAACTCAAAACACTTCATTTTGAGGGAGTTATTTCCACCCTAATCCAATGTCAACATGTCTTCCCAATCCTCCTTCATCTTCATTATTTGTTATTGATGAATTTTTATTTATTCTTGTAAAGAACATATAAGATATGTTTTTTTGTATTCTTTAACCTCGAGTTTAAATGTTTCGGCATCCATAGATACTTTGTGTAATTTTTTAAACACATGGAAAAATTATACAAAAACATTATTAATTAAATATTTCTCAAAAAAATTAATTTAAAAATATTCAATATCTTCATCATATATTTTATTTCAAAGAGAAATTGTTTCATCCTTTTCTCTAACTATTTTTGTGAGAGTGTTTCATAAGCCAAAATATTTATCCAATTCCTCTTCTATAGAATAATCCTCTTCCATGTCATTGGAATCTTATTCCCATTGTAATTTTAATCCCAAAGACCCTTGATGGTTTAACTTATAATATAATTTACCACTTAATTGGGAATTTTCTTCATATGTTCATTGAATTCATAATGAAGATCACTAAGTGATACATCATCATCATATCTTGAACAAGATTCATTATAAAATTCATAATCAGAAGAATTATTGAAACTTATACCACTCTTATTACCTTTAGTTATTGGTTTATTTTCCATTACTATAAGTTTATTCCTTCACCTCATTGTATCTTCTTCCTATTCTTATGAGTATTTGAAGAAATCTATAGATTTTTATCCTTAGTACTAACTACCTTTTTCTAAATTTGAGGTAGATCACATATTTCATAAAATATTCACATCATAAAATATAGCTTGGATAATTTGTGGTATAATTTTCTCTAATATAAATTATAGATCCCCATGAAATATTGAACACTTAGAGGTGGTGAATCATTTTTTTTACTTTTGATGAATTATTTTCTATTAATTTAACCTCTTAAACTTGTGAAGGTTCTAGATCCACTCAGTGATATCTCATAGGAATTCCTCATATGAAAAAATAAATATAGAGAGAATAGAGCATAGTATTTAAAAGGTTTATTACAAATAACTACTCCTATATTGGTTAGACACCCTAACCTGGATTCTCCACTATAATTTTCTTAATTATTATAATAGATAAGGAAGAAACTGGTTATACACCCTAGTATCTAATCCTCTAATTCATCTCGATTCTACCCCCATCAATATAACTCTTCTTCCTCAGATGGTTAGACATCCCAATTATCTCCTCTTCACCTTGAATTATTAGACACCCTAGACTCAAGCCTCTTAATCAGGTAGTTAGACTCCTAAGTCACAATCTCCTTATTTTTCTTAGTATTAATCCAGTAACAGAAGTTCATCTTCCCTCTTCAGAGTGATATTCCTCCATAAGTGTATTGGATCTACATAGATCATGTACAAATTCAAGATCATCATTAGGTTCTTGGAATAATCCCATTGGTCTTAAAACACCTTCAAACCAGATCATGAATGATTTAGTTTGCCTTATCTCACTATATAATGAAACATGTAAATATTCTCTTATAAGTTTCATTCAGCTTCAGCCACTTATCTCTCCTCTATATAGTAGTTTATCAATACCCTCATCCATTCAAATTCTCAAGAAGATATTTTAATTCTACTGATGATGTTTTTATCATCAATAAAATTTGTTTATTTGATTCAAATAATTCCTTCAATATTATTTTATACAAGATTAAACATCACAAACTCAATAAAACTTATTTAAAATAACTTATATTTACTTCATGGATGTGTTACATTGGATTATCAAGTGTGTTATGTGTACCTATTTTTCTTATACATTGTATACTACTCAAATACGAAGAAATAATGTTCCTATTCATATCATATTACTATAGAATAGCATATTTTACCAATCATTTATGGTTGGTCCACTTACATGGTGAATAGAATAATAATTCTTCAAAAAAATCTTGTTTTAAAATCTTTTTCAAGTAGTAGTAAATACACAAATCATACTTTATGAAATTATAAAAATTGTAATTTTCATAGAAATTCATCTGTATAGAAATTCACGTCATATAATTTTATCCCTCTCTAAAATAACAACTTTCATTGGGGAACTCAGTTAGAGAAAAATAATAGCTTCCGCTCTAAATGAACACTTCTCCAAAAAATTCTTAATCGCATTACCCAAGAGTTAATCATGTATTTATACTCCATTTTCATGTGGTTAACATATAATAATTCTACATATTCGATTAATACAGTCAATTGTATTTGATTCTTAAAAATAAACTACCTCTCTACACAAACAACATGACCTTAGCATACTATAATCATTATAGGAAATAATTCATTCACAATACATTTATCACATACATCAATCCTTACACTCGACTTGGAATAGAATTATCTAAATTTTGTTTCATCATAGTGTAATTGTAAAACCATTCCTCGTAGAATGCATATTCACAAGACATAAATATTTTTATTCACCATATAGAAACCTCGGTATATGAATTTCCACACTTATCTATTTTTATTTTCATATAACAGATCCTAAAGATATCACATAGCATATGATATTTTATAATTACTTTCATACTAGCATCAAAAAATACATGCACTACATACCATTTTTCCACAAAATGTAAGTTCTCATTCTCTTAGCATCATCATTTTCAAACTCAACATTGAAAACTATTCTTAAAGTTTGAGGAAATCCATACTTAGCTTATTTCCATGATATTCTCTTGTTTCTTCTTTAAATTTTCTTCATGAAAAATATGAATGTATTTTATTTTTAATTTCCTTTACAGTATTCTTCCAACATATTTTAATGCTTCTTCTTCTAAAATCATTATGTAATTATTTAAATATTATCATGAAATAAATAAATATGGCCTACTTCATCAAATTATCTTCAAGAAAATAAATATTTTCATGGTCTTAGCCTCTTTAAATGTTGTATATAATATCCAAACTTGTCTTAAATTTGAAATATTCCTTTATAATTAAAGACTATTTTGACAATCATCATAATTCATATTCCACAATGTCTTGAACTTCTCTCTTCACGTGAATTATTCAAGATAGAAACCTTGATATATTATTTTCCCATGGACAAACAGTATCCTCTATCAACCTATAGAATTACATGAATTCATTATCAAGAATGGCATAAAATGTCATTATAATAATCAACACCTCATTTAAATATTCCTCATATATTGATTTTATGGTATACTAACAATAAAGACAATATTAAATATTCAATCTTTCACTTATTCTATTCACATTAAAATTATTTCATCTAGAGAATATGGTTAAAAAAAGATAATTCCTTCATGGAGGCTTAGATGAGGAAATCTACATGAATAAACCATATGGTTTTTTTATTAGTGGAAGAATTACTTGGTGTGGAAGCTATAGAGGAGTCTTTATAGATTGAACTAGGTTATATAGTAGTGGATTTATAATTTTGATTGTTTTATATAGGAGAATAGTTTCACTCAGAACAACTTCAATAAATGTTTCTAATTGATGAATTTGAGGATGTAAAATTCATTATCCTCCTCTTATATTTTCAATTTCATGCTCCTATGGGTCTAGAAAATAAGTGCATTTAAGAATTGACCATGATATTTCCATAAGATTTGAGATTAAGGATCTTGTAAAGGATAATAAAATCATGGTAATGTTGATTGAAAGAGATAGAAAATCAAAAATTTGTGTTTTATCTTTGAATGAGTTCATCAAGAAGGAAATCAAAAAATTGAGATATCGAGACATAATATAGTTTCAATAACATTGGAAAGAAACTTTAATTTATCCAAATTTCAAGCACCAAAAATAAAATATGTGGCTAAGTACATGGTTAAAGTTATGTTTATGTTGGATTTAAGTAGATTTATGAGAGATATGACATTCATATGGATATAAATTACATTTATAATAGGATATATCAACTGGTTCAGGTCAAATATAGTAAATTACACTATAAAGATACAAATTGGGTCCTCCTCTATCTCAAAGTATATGAATATATAGCATGGTGCATCAAAAAATGATCAGTTTTCAGGCTACATGGATGTGTAATTTTGAGGGGATACAGACATGTAGAATATTTTGAAAGTAAATGTGTTCAAATTCTAAGGAACAATGATTATATGGATTTAAATACTGTAACCAATAGTAAAACTATCCATAATTAAATCTAATTATATAGATATCATCAAAGTAGTGAAATAATTGATATGGCTAAAGTGTTTGTTATAGGAACTCAAAAAATACCAAGAAGTGAAGTTTTATTATATGATAGTCAGAGTGAAATCTATCTGTCCAATAATCTAGTGTATCACGCTTTGATGAAACACATTGACTTAAAATATAATATCATTCAAAATATGTTGGAGTATATAGTGTTTTATTTGTGGAAGATATGATACATCGAGAAACTAGATGACATATTTACCAAAGTTTTAGTCAAGGAAATTTTAAGGCAATAATGGGAATCAATGGGACTATGGTAATTGAAAGGTGGTGGCCACACTGTTTTACTATATGAGAAATATTTAATCTAGATTTTTTCAAATGTTTGGTTGGTTTTTATGGTTTACTTGAATGTAATCTCCAAGTATAATATTATTTGGAATGTGATGTTATTTCATGTTCCAATTTAGTTTATTGGATGGGTATACTCTATAAGATATAGCTCAGATAATTTATATGAGTAATAGTGACATACCAATAGTGGAAGGTTATCTGGAAGGTGTTTATTCATATGTTTTTTTGTAATTTTCAATTGTCTAGATGATGGGAAAGATATATTTATTTCATACGGAAAGGCCTTTGTGATGATATGTGGAAGTATTTTTCTTATTTTTTTTTGTAAATGGGGATAAATAAGAGTCTTAAAGGTAGAATATAAGAGTAAATTTTTCTGTAAACCCAAATTAAGAAACCAAAGGTATATTACTACAAGTGATTAGAGGTTTTCATGGTGGAAGGTGGGTCCTCTACAAATAAGGAAAGGTGTTGGAATTATCTAACTGATTAGTCCTCAAAAGTTAGGTGGGACCACTTATACACATGTACTAAAGTTCATGTGGATGAGGGATTACTATTATTGGGGATCCACTTGATATATATTGTTAAATAGATTGTAATAATTAAATATTTTGACAGATGAAAAAAGGAAGTAGTGTTCTTCAGTGGATATGGGAATAACTTTTAAACCGCATTATCATTATGTTCTATTTCACTTTTTTCTAGTTGAATTCACTGTTTATCTGATTTTTATTGAATTGTGTGTGATCCCTTTACTCAGTGTTGTTATTTATAGTTCGTTGTGTCTTCCTATGTTCAGGTACATCAAAGTCAAATGGGTCTTTTGGTAAGGGGAAGTTTTTGTTGCTTTGTTCCATGGTTTGATGTTTCGATGGTCATAATTTTTTATGATTAGAGGTAATCCATCCCCAAAAATATAGTTAGTATTAAAAAAAGTATATGTTTTCAGTTTATAAGAAAAATTTTATTTAAAATAGTTCAATATATTCTCAAAATCGATAAAACCATTAAATTTAAAAAAACTCTAAGGAAATAGTCAATGATTAATTTATGATATATAGGAATTAATCATGAATTCTTCTAATGTGAATTGTGGTTTATGAAACTAAAAGTGTGTCTTTCAATTTAAAAATGACCTTTCAGTTCAACAAGAATTTTTATTTATCATTATTTTATGTATTAATTCTTGATATGTTTAATTTATGTATTTAATTATATAATTATTTTAAATTATATATATTATCTCCTAAAGAAATGTAATGTATATTAATAAAATTTATCATGTAGAATATAAAATTAAAATTAAAATTTTATTTTATTTCTTTATATAGTGATACTAAAATAAGTATTGAGTTTATTATAGACACATACTTCTTTTATATTGGGTTCAGTTGATCCTTGGAGAAGGTCTCCTACAATTTATTTTTTTTGGGTAATAATTGTGAATTTTTTACTTTATAATTGAATCATAAATCAATGTAATTTTATTATTTTGAATTTTTTTATGTAAATATATTTGTTTTGAAAAGTTGAATTTTAAATATATTGTTGATTATATGAAAAGTTTGAATTTGTGCAATATAAATTGTGTCTTTTATTCAATATCGATTTTTGTTTCTTATTGTTCATACTAAAGTATATTATAGAAGTTTAAATGACCTTTATGAGGGGTAGAAATAATATTTTTAATGGTCATATTTTATCCACCCGAAATCTATATCGAAAAAAATATTAATTAATGAATGTTTTCTAGCATTGATAAAATTTTTCAGTCATTATAACTTCTAAAATTATAGATTCCCTAAAAGATATAATAAATTCCTTATTACACACTTAATAGTAATTCAAAAATAATATTTATGTCAATATTTTTAACGAAAAATCAAGTTTATTTGTGAAATTATTATAAAAAATGCATACCTCAAACTCCAAAATTCCATTCTGGATGACACTTACATTATGAAATCATGAAAATTTAATTTTTGAGTAATATATGTAATTAATATAATATAAAAATATAAAAAAATAAATTATAGGACTACAAATAAAATAACTCAATATGGTATACAACCATCCTAATTTCAAAACATCAAAGCTTTATTAAAGTATTACACTGAATCATAAAATAATAAGAAGGGAAACTATTATTTTAAATTCATTGTATTAACCATCAGAAGAAAATCAAACAATTATAACTCATATATACTTTTGTATGAACTTTCATGCCTCATAATTAGATAAAAATTCAAATATGTGCCCTTTATTAATCCAATTAGAGTACTCCAAATTTATAGCCTCTTTGGTGGATAGATTAAACCACTAAAAGTTATTACCAATAAAGTTTTGTTAAATAAATTTTTAATCATCGAAGACCTCCATAAATATACCCCATGTGATGGCCTTCATTATCCATGTTCCCTGATTATTACACTCCCCTATTTTATACCCACCACAATTTCCCCACGCCAAAAGTATCAGGATATTAAGATCTCCCAAACACAGTAGGACTTCTTACTCCTACACCCTCTAATTACTTAATTGGTTGTTATATGGTAAAATATATATGTCGATGACTTGTATGGGTCATAAAATATTATTCCAGATGGCTCAAGCATAGAGATAGTGGAAATTCCATGATGGTCCAAGTCTCTCAAAACCCATGAAAATTTAGGATATTAGTTTGGTAGTGAATGGGGTTGGGGTTGATCACAAGAAGGGAGGTGTAATTAGTGTTATAATAGGACGTGGATTTTAGGATAGGCTACCATTTCTTGGTTGTGGGTTTGAGGATGCCAAGGTGGGGGGTTCCAGAGTGGTTGAGGTAATATAATAAACTTTGGTTTAATGATACTAGTATCTAGACTGAACATGATATGAACTCCATAGACAACACATTTTCTATTGGAAAGGGTGAAACAAAATCACAAAATATTTTTTCTATACTATTTTCACCAACAAAATTGAATGGAAATATATAACTCGTCAATATTTGATTTTTGAGAGAGTGAAACCTTGTAAAATTTGAATCATAAGTTAGGCAATTCCACTCCTCACATACCAATCAAAGAGTGATCATGCATAGAAAAACTCAAGTTAGGATCTTCATGAGAATATCATGTAGAGTTTTTTGTGTGGAAGAAAAAACAAAAATAATATAGGGATATTGAATATTTAAAATAATAGAATATGTTTGAATCTTCAGTGTACTTTATTTAATATCTAGAATCAAGATAGAAAGTGTGTTTAGGATTTATTCTACAAAATATTAGGCTTTGAAATAAATTTTATTATTCACACCATTAAAGATATAGAAGTGAATAAAATCACCTAATGGAGAAAACCAATTTCAATTTTGTATTATGACACTTATTGATATCTTTATGATTTATAAATGCGTATTAATTTTATATTTTTTGACCCTTTTGAAAAGAATAATGTTGAATATATGAAGTGTTTTTTATCATGAAAGACTAGTGAGGTTGTTATAATGATTTTAACTATAAACTAATGAAGTAACGATTATTAGTCGTATCAACACATCATTGATATGTTTTCCATGGATGAATTCTAGTGTTAGTGAGCCATATAAAAATCAATGTGTTTATGCTTCTTTATTTTTTTTGAAAAAATACCTCTTAATAGTGATTTTGGGTTGATTGTTTTTGTTCCCAAGGTTTGATGTCATTGAAAAAGGATATTTTTCAAAGAAGTCATGAAGATTTGGAACAAATATCAAAACTGATCATGGAGAAAGTGAATTACAAAATTGAGCACATGGAGCGTGAATGTCAACACTATTCATGTAGAGCGGGAATTTCTAAACTAATCATGTAGAGTGGGAATATCAGAACTAATCATAAAGATTATATGAAGACACCACATGATTTTTAGTGGATCATGTGGTGAGATCATGAAAATCACACATTATTATTAGTTGATATTGCGAATAGATCTCATGAATTCGATGAAGAAAAAAAGTCCGTAAAAGATGGAGTCTTATTGTGAACGTTCAAAATCATATGAGGCATGCATGATTATCTACATATCTCATGATGGTATTACATGATGCACGACAATAAAATGACATTGGGAATATGATTCTCTTTTAATCTCATGATGGGATCACATAAATCCAAAATGATTATCAATTGATCATGTGGGGGGATCACAAGACACACTCAAATATAATGTATTTGATCACATAAATCCCTTATGATATGTGGAAGGTAATCATGTGGAGTGATCACATGAAGCGCATAAGTATTATTGATGAGGTAGTGGAGTGAATGGATAACCATACTTTTTGGAGTTCAAGAATTTGATTTATTCCTATAAATACCCCCTAACTCTTCTTTATGAAGTAGATAAGTTTTCTTAAGTGGTTTTATCTATTGAAATTTATTTCACATGAGATGAAGAAGGTATTTTTCCAAAATTACATGACCCTCATAATCATAAGAAGGTATCACAGAGGAGTCTCATGGAGATATCTCATGAAAGAATCATGAAAAGTGAATTATGCGTAGGATTTTTGTGTGTATAGGTAGACCTTTTGATATAACACCAACAACATAACCTAAAAGGATTCTCATACCAAAGTCACATGATCCGCATGAAAATATTAAGGACTCGTGAAGTGATCTCATAGTGGGGTCTCATGGAGAGGTATTATTGAGGGGTATCATTAAGGGTTCTCTTATATAGGTATCATGGAACCATATCATGGATATTTATTACAAAGGATACTTTCACAGGGGTAACACACTCTCAAAAAAATTATGCCTAGGTGGTTGTCAAATATTTGATAAATCAAGAGAATAAAGACACATACAAGTTTGAATCAACGTAGAAATTATTTTTAGAAAATTTTACTGGAGGAGCAGTGCATTCATTTTAGTTGAGATAGAAGAGAGATTTAAAATTGTGAATGGTTGTAAACTGGGAGGGATAGTGAGTCCGATTCAAACCTTGTAACAAAAGTGTACTTTACTATATTTAGTATATCATCACATTGTTGTTGCATTATCATTGTATTTAGCCTAGTGACGGTGAACCAAGTAAAAATTATGTGTCATGTTCATGTTTTAATATTATTTTTTATTTTCTACAATAATTATAGAGAATATAGTTTTGTTTAAAAATGAAACAATATCTAAAAGGGACAATTTTTTTAATCTATTATACTCTGATTTTCCCCCTCTCTTAGGGTATTTAACCTGGTTGGAATAAAAAATGGTATTATAGGGAATGGTTAAAATCTAGTGTTTCTCACCCAGTGGTTTCAATGGTGGTTGGTAATCAAAAATGGATTATGATCATCAATGGAAACAATTATCAGTTATAGAAGAGTCTAATGCATCACTACTTATGATCATTATGAATGGGTGTCTTTACAACTGTGATGTATGGTATTTCTGCTACTGTATAAAGTGGAGTATTATTAAAAGTAGTCTTAAGATAATGGGATGTTGATTCCAAAGGAATAAATTCCATTGGATAATATTTATCTAGCACAATCTACATAAATCTGATGTTATGTAAGAAATCAAATTAAATGTGGTAAAATTATATAAATATCTATGAAGTAGAATAAAAAGTTAGAGATGAAAATTTATAGGTTCTTTGGAACAAACATGAGGACTCGAGAATGCACACCAATGAGTCTATTAATTCATTATTTGATCAGGTTAACATTGATTTACAATACATGTGTGGTCTCAGATAAATTCACAATGATGAAAATATCATTAAGTGAATCTTAAGAAGACTTCAACATTAATTCAACCTGATAGTTTCTATTCTAGAAGATAAAAATCCAAAGGATATGAAATTGGATAGCATACATGGTACTATTATTGTGTACTAAATTATAAATGATTATAATGAGTCTACATAAAAAAGGATGTATAATGAAGTGAAATTCAAAGTTATGAAGAAGCTCCCTTTAAAATATTTTCAGGAATAAGATGTTTTGGATGGGTTTATTTCATTTCTTTCCTCAGAACTATAAAAGGGAAAAGGAAAGTTTAAATGGAAACTTACTCTTACATGTTTTAATTGTGTAAATGTTGGACATATTGTATTAAAGTGTCCCAAGAAGTTTCAAGATAATTATGAGGATGATGATGAAACTCCCAAGAAGAATTCTTCATCTAATATGAAAGTTGAGATAAATATTTAGTGAGATTTATTCAGAAATAATAATCTAATTTCATAAGAAAATGAGAATAATCTTAAACATATTCCTCAACAGTATCATAAGGAAAGTGATGAAGAGGTGAGAAGCTCAGTATGAGTTAATATACCTTTTTGTACTCATAAAAGGTTTTAAATGATGAGACGAACAAACTTTTGAAAAAACTAAAGAGATGAGTAGAAATCAATAAGCAAAATGTTACTAGGGATCAAACAACACTACTATAAAAAATGAGGATGAGGACTCTACAGCAAGTAGCTTTCTTATCAAAAGTAGAGCCAAAAAAAATTAAATAATCATCAAGATATTATAATTTTGTTCAAGTGATGAATGAAGATCATGAGAAAATCGAAAATAATCAAACGTGGGATATTTTTTCATGATTGGAAGATAAGAATTTCATCAGAACTAAATGGGTTTTTCATAACATGATGAATAGATATGGTGAAATAATTCAAAACAAAGTACACATTTTTTACAATGGATACTCCCATATTGAGATTATTGATGTTGATGAAACATTTTCAACTATATAAAGGTGGGAAACTATTTTCCTCTTCTTAAGTATTATAGTGCAATAAATGTTCAAAGTTTTTTAGATGGATTTCAAGTCATTATTTCTGAATTGGGGTTTAGAAGGAAATTTTTTTATTGAACATCCATTTGTTTTTCTCATCCATGTAAATGAGAAAAATATTTTTTTGTTAAATAAGGCATAATACGGGTTAAAGAAGGAACCAAGACCATGGTATTCACAATTTGATTATTGTTTGAAGAATATTGGTTTCCAATGTGGTGGAGTTGATTATAATCTATTTTTCAATAATGAGAGTAATCCAAGGATGATGGTACTTGTATATGTTTATGATATAATATTTTTTAGATCGAATGAATCACAGTGTAAATAGTTTGTATAATTCATGAAATAGAAGTTCAAAACATCAATTATTGGTGAGATAACTTTTTTCCAAGGTTTATAGGTAACAAAAAGAAGACATGGAACTTTCATTTTTCAATAAAAACATTACAAGTAGGTTCTGTGAAGATTTAGGATTGAAAATTACAAAGAAATGACAACTATGTTACTACATGGATGAAATTATCAAGGGATAATTAAGGAAGAGTATTCAATATCACTAAATACTAAAAAATAATTGGAAGTTTTCTATACCTAATTATAACATGAACCAATATTTTTTTCCCACATTCCAGGAGGCATGGTATAAAATTTATCCAAAATAAATCCACATACTTGTAATGAAAATAATACTTTGATATATCAAAGGAACGTTTGATTTTGATTTATTATAAAATGAAAAAAACTAGGCAAGATATATTTAGTTTTATATATGCAGATTGGGATGGCTTAGTTGGTGATCTAAATTCAACATCAGGTGGTGTATTATATCTTGTTGGACTATGTATTTCCTATCTATGTGAGAAAAAATATTCAATTCCTTTATATTCCATATAATCTTGGAAACAACTCAAGATTACATGCAGTTACTATGGATTAAGTAACAACTTGAATATATGGGATTTAAAGTTAAGTCTCTGATCAGAATTCATTATGATAAATCAATTTATATTAATCAAATCAAAAATCCATTCCATCACTCAAGTAAAAAAGAACATTGAAATAAAATATCCATTTATCCAATAGAAAGAGTAGTATATCCTTGTGAAAATAGAGTATGTGCCTCCTGAATTATAGGTTGCGGACATCCTAATGAAGGCCTTACACAAAGAAGAAATTAAATTAAATTGACTATATCTTAGAGTTTTTTTACTCCCCACACTTAAACAGTGTGGGGGACCCCATCTCCCTGAAGCATGGCATTTTTTTTCTTATGTGGTCATTTTTGTTCTTTATCAAATTACAGACCATAAATGAGTGGCCTTTGGGTTCATGGACAAAGGGGTATAAAATGACTAGATAAAGAAAAGGAATAAGTTGATAGGGGGTATAAAAACAAGGGTAGTTGTAAATATAATGATATTAAAAAAAATTGAATGATGAATAGAAGTAAAGAGTTCATGATGCTATCAGTTGTCACATGAAGTGATCTCATGGGCTGAGTTTATTTTTTCTTTTGGTTTTGAGAAGTTTTTTGGTGTATGTTCCAAAAACAACATGTTTCATCGATGAAATTCCCATGATTATTTTTTTCTCACACTGATCATGACTCATGTGGGCTTAGAGTATGTGTTAAGGAAGTCCTTGATCACTTTTTGTGGATTCCAAAGGAAAATAGTTTTCATGTGCATGACCTATAAACATGTTAGTTCTTGAACATTTTATGTGTTGTCAACAAACCCGTAGGAGTTTATTGGGAAAACAATCCCTCTTGATGGTTATGTTGGGTTCATTGTGTTTTTTGGAAAGGTTTGATGTTTTTTACAAAGGACGGTTGTCGAATGAGGTGTGAAGGGTTGGAAAGAATGTCAGAACTGGTCACACAGAGCATGAATTCCAGAACTAATAATGTGGAGAGTGAATGTCATAACTAATAATGTAGAGAATGAATGTCTGAATAGATCATGCAGAACATGAATTTCAAAACTGATCATGTGGATCACCTGATGACATTTCATGATTGTCAGTGGATCTCTTAGTGATATCACACAAAGCACAAATGATTTTCAGTTGATCTTGTAAAGAGATCACATGAAGATAATTAATAAAAAACGTCTAGAAAATATGTAATCTTCCTATGGTCATTAAAAATCATGAAAAGAACATAAGATTATATATGGATCTCATGATGGGATCACATGATGTGATGAAAGACAATGGCATTGGGCACATGACTGTCTTTAAATCTCATGATGGGATCACATGAAGCCCACATGATTTGCAATTGATCATGTGATGGGATCACATGACACATTCAATGTTAATGAAATTGATCACATGAATCACTTTAGTCATGTTTCAGGTGATCATGTGGAGTGATCATGTGAAACACGTAAGGTTTATTATTGAGGTAGTGGAATAAATGGCTTACTGCAATTTAAGGAGTTAAGTCAGTGTATGTATGCCTATAAATACCCCTAACCCATCCTTAAGAACTAAAGAAGTTTAATTAAGTGGTTTGACCAGAAGAAAATTATTTTTCATGAGATAAAGAAGGTCATGTGATGAAATCACATGATCCATGTAATCAAAAGAACATCTCATGGATGATTATCAAAGAGATATCTTTTGAAGGAATCATGAAAAGTGAAGTATGCATATGTTTTTTATGTGTATAGGTAGACCCATTGATATCACACAAACCATGTAACTTTAAAAGGTTCTCATTCCAGATCCATGTGATTCGTGTGAATAGAATGACTCATAAAGATATCTCATGGAGTGTTCCCATGGCGAGTTATCATGGAAGGGTATCATGGAGGATTCTCATGGAGAGGTCTCATAGATCCATGTTAAGGAGAGGTCTTGTAAAGGAATATTTCACAGGGGTTACGCACACTCAGAAGTAAAGTCTTGCGCACATTTAGTTTTCATATCTTCGGTAAATCAAGAGCATAAAGGCACATGTAATTTTGAATCAACTCAGAACTAATTTTCCAAAGATTCTACTAGAGGAGAAGCTTTTTCAATTCACCATAGAGAAACGATCTTTAAAATTATGAATGATTGTAAACTGTGATGGATGGTGAGTCTTCTCTGACCACTTAAATAAAATTTTGATATAGTGGATTTGGTATATCATCACATTGTCATTGTATTCTCCTTGGACGTAGTCCAATGAGGGTGAAACAAGTAGATTTTTTTTCTTATGTATGTTTTAATATCCTTTTTTTATTATATGGTAAGGAGAGAGAAGATAGTTTCTTTTAACGATGAAACAAAATCTAAAAGGGATAGATGTTTTAATATGTCATACCTTTATTCAAACCCTCCCCCCCCCCCCCTCTCATGGTATTTAAACTAGTTTGGGTAATAATTTTACTATATCTAGTTATGATTATGTGTGATTAATGAGATGTGTTTAAGGTTTCTTTTCCAACTATAATTGAGGATCTAATTGAGATTTAGAAATGAAGAAATTTCAATTAACCTTAATTCACCCCCCCCCCCCCTCTTAGGGTGTATAGTTATAATAGTACTTACTTTTCATATATATATATTATATCTAAAATAGAATAATATTAATTACATAACATAACAAAAACATTCCAAAACTGTATAGGTTTATTGTCTTTAGAAAATAGGAAATAAAAACAACTAATTTATAAAACATTTATTCCCTCACCTGTTTATTCCTTCATAACTAAAACCATTTTTGACACATCATACTTAATATATTTCTTCATATCCTGGGGGAAAAACATAAGAAAACAATGAGCTTAGATGCTCTTTAAGGGTAATAAATGGAGATAACATAATCATAGATGCATAAGAATAAGAAAATAACCTTGGAAAACTATATACTTCATATCAAAGATCATGACACTGTGTCATGAACCAAATCATAGAAGTTAATAAATAATAAAAGAACATATTTCATGAAAACATAATACATGAAATTGTGGAATATAAATAATAATAGAAAATTATTTCCATATTATTCATGGATCACTACCAAGACCATCATAACTGAAAAAGTCCCTTACTGATCGGGTTTACTACTCGTTCCAGCCATGTATTACTGAACATATTTTACAACCTATTCTAGTCTTGTTTATCTCATGATATATATATATATACCCAATGCATTGGATGGAGATATATTTTACACCTATCACATAATGAAAAAACATACATATGTGTTCCACAATAATATAAATCATGCATCGTATCCGAACCCATGGAATGAAATCAGTTTCATAAACATAATTCAATCATAACATAACCCATGGAAAAATTGGGTTTCATAAATATCATTCCATAATAATTATAAACCAACCATATAAATAATAAGTAAAGTATCCTTCAAAAATATCCTAATTAAATAATAAGTACAATAATATAATGATATCATAGATGGAAAATAATTTGTAGAGATCACTTGAAAATAATTCTTGAGGAAAATATCATTTATACTTAAACACGTTTTCTTTTATTATAATTGTAAGAACCTGTGTTTTTTCAGACAACCGTTTTGAGCAGAAATTTGAATTTTTTCTATTGGATGCTCGAGAGGGGTAAAATTTTCATTTTCACCTACAATAAAATATTGGATAATTTTTCTTCCAACTCTGTTGGTCCTGGAATGGGGAGTTTACGGTAGGACAGGAGTTTAGAGGAAATCTGAGCTGTTCGAATTTTGGCGGAATATTTAATATTTAATATTATTAAATTAAATATTAAATTATTTGCGTAGGTTCATTTGGAAATAACTTTTAAAAGGAGTGTTGGATTGAGATTCCTTCTGTGTCGTTGAGTTCGGAATGGGGAGTTAATCCTAGGGAAGGCATAAACTCATGTCGGGTGTCGGGCTGGCATGGGCCCCTTTTTCTTCCTTTTCTTTTCTTCTTTCCATTTCTTTTATTCTCTCTTATTTCCTCCTCCTCCTTGAGTACATATCCTAATGTAACATACATGAATTATTTTAATGTTAAATTTAATTTAATTTCTATTTATTCTTTTTTTTTGGGGTTTCTCAAGCTTTTATGGTGGAATGGATGAGTTTTCGTGAATTGGGCCAAACCGTGAGCCCAATTCCAGATTTAAAAATAAATTTTGTTTCTTTTATAACTTTTTAATTTTTTAATATTTTTTACTCATTAAAATTCCTAAATAGTCTCCCCTGACATATTAACACCACCATTATAGTTTGGACCCCTTAGGAATTCATAATAATGGGGCATTTGGGTTTTTATTTAAGAATTGGGCCAACCCGAAAGCCCATTTTCTAGTTTTAAATTTTTTTTTAATTTCTTTAATATCATACTCATTATATTTAATTTTTCAGTGATTCCACCTCCCTTTAAACCCTAATAAGCCGAGGAGCGCTCCCATTTCCTTTCCCCCTTCCTTGGAGCTCTTTGATATAGCAAATTATGGTAGAACATCATATGGTGTTTCAAATCACCAATAATTGAAGAGGTAACTTCATCCCTTATTAACTCTATCAATTATTACTCTTTTCTCTCCATTCTAGTTCCTAAATGACCTTATAAATCTTTTTAGAGAAACCACTGATTTTTTTTCTATTTTCAAATTCAGCTACTAGTGGATGTGAGGCGATTTCTACAAGATCCCTCAAGTAAGTTGGTCTTCTTCATTCTTCTTTCAATTTGCTTAGGGTTACATTCAATGTGATTAGGGTTTCAAACCTAATCCATAAAGTTCATAATGTCCAAAAGTTAGGGTTAAATCCTAGGGTTTGATATCTTTTCTTTTGTGTGAAATATTCTGGTTTTAGGTTGGATTTCACTTCCTTGAGGTGCAGCGGTGGTGCGGTTTATGTTTCGCACCATGATTTGAGTGTTTCGACATAAAAGGTAGGTGATTCCATGTATAACTATTTTATTATGAGTTAGATTGCTTGGTTTATTAATTTAGTATGTTTCATATCTGTTTTTTTTCGTGCTAAAACTATTTTTTGATGGATTTGGCTAAGTGTTTAATTTTGTAGTTGCATTTTTGCTTGGAATTGGGTGCTTTTCATGCGTGGCTCTTGGGGAAATGCTTGGGTGTATTTTTTATCAAATGAAAGTGATTTATTAGTGTTTAAAGGGGCTGAAAATTCTGCTTTGTTTATTCCTTAATGTCATGTGGGTATTTTAATGGGGTTTTTTAAGTGTTTTAATGTGTGAAACCATGTTGTACTTCTTGAACGTGATTTGTGAAAACATGGGTTTTTTATGTGTACGTTTTTCTGTATTTTTTGAGGAATTTTCATAAAACTTGGGGTGATTTAATAAATGTTTTTATAGATGACAATTCTACTTTTTATTTTTATTGGAATTGTTTTGGTCTTGAATTAGGGTTTTGAAATGGGTTTTGTATGCAAACCATGGTTGCACCTCTTGGGTTGGTTTTATGAAAATTGTAAATGATTTAATGAGTTACAGAAAATGTGAAATGGTTGCTTATGTATTGTTTTGGTGGTAGTATGTTCCTAAAATGAGTTTTTGAAACATAAAGTGGTCAGTTATCTTGTAAAACCTTTTGGTAATGTTTTGTAATTTGTTGAGGTGATTTATGAAATTGGGACGTTGGTGCAAAACGTGTTTTCGGGCTGTTTTGCATGAGTGTGATGTGAAAAATGGACTTTGTTTATGAAAATGGTATTATGTAACATGTGAGTGGGATATTATGTGATTTTTAGCATCTTGTTAAATATTTTATAAATTTTTTAATGGATTTTTTGAATTGTGAAAGATGTGAAAAATGTGTTGTGGGCTATTTTTTGTGTGAGTATGATTTCAAAATTCATTTCAATGAAAAAGTGGATTTTTAGACTTGAGTGGAATACATGTGGGATGTTTGGTGAACTTTTGATATGAAAATGATATTTTCATGTGAAAAGTATATTTATTGACTTATTGAACTTGTCTGAGCACAAGGGGAAAACTCGGGTATCTAGGTGGGTAGATGTGTACTAGTATGCTAGTGAATCTGTGGGGTTTGGCCTCAGTTTCACATAGCAGTATTGACGCTTAAAACTATAACTAAACTATGATGATGATGATTGGGGACCACTAGGTTATGGGTATGTTCCCTACTAGTGGCTCGTGTATGAGAACGGATATTGTGATGGTTACTCTCACTGGGATATGAGGTACCTGGGACCCACAATGAGCTAGTGCCTAGGGGTTATTTCCTATTACTTGTGCTCATTAGTTACTTTGTGATTACCATTGGTATATGGAATGGTTGGCTGGAAAATTCAATAGTGTTGACATTTTTTTAAAATTGTTGATTCTTAATAATAACCCACTTGAAAACTGTTTTAAATTTTTTAATCTTTTAGGAATTCTAACTAGCATTTTCTGTTTATGAAAACTTGCAAGATTTTTGCCTTTGAATGCTTATCACATGGAATCTCTTAGTGGTGGTATCCTACTAGGAATTTGATCACACCCTACTTACACCCTTGGGTGTAAGTAGACTTGGTTATTTTGTTGTTGCGGGTTTGGATACAGTTTTTAGTTCTAGTGGTTCGGGTTTCTAGCAGGTCCTTGGTGGTGAAGTCTTGTGGAGATGGCTTGAGGGCGGTGCCCCTTTCCATGAGGGTTCTTGGGCTCTTTCATTTTGATTTTTCACCTTTTTTATAGTCTCGATGAGTTTTTTTAAAACATTTAATTCAGTTCTGAATTTTGTAAAATATGGTTTTAGTTGAAAAATCAAGATTCATTTTATTGAGTTTGTTTGTTGTTTAATGTTTATAAACTCGGGTAAATCATTCCCAAACTTCATTTTATGATTCTCGGACACTTGTTCCATCCCTTGTGGATTGGGAACTCCCTTCAGGCCTTGTCGCTGGCCGGGTCGGGTGCCGGTTTTGATGGCGACCAGATTCGGTTTGTGACAAAATGGTATCAGAGCGAGGTTCGCTCTCTTTGGGTCACGTTATTTGGGGCATAGTAGGGATACTATGGAGTTAGGATTGTCGGTAATTGGCATTATAGTTATGAATAATGTTTCTGATCACCACACCTCGTGATGGGATTCAAGTCACCAGGGGATGTCGGGATTTATATGAGTCCTTTGGATTTCATGGATTGATGATGATTAGGGGAAATGAAAAGAGAGTTGGGTTACTAGTCTCGGTGAGCTCGCGGGGTCAGGAAAGCCATTTGGAGCCGAGGATATTTACCTAGAACACTCTCTGTGATGGGGAATTGATTATAATATGGCTTCCAACCATATTTCCAAGTCACCCACTAAAACTAGTTTCCTCTCGCATTGTCTTGTATTCATTAGTTTTGAAATCATGGAACTTTGGTTTTAAAGTGACTTGGTTTTAAGAAGTGAAACGTTTTTGTGAAATGATTTTCAAATAAAGAGGGAATGATTTGATTTATGAAATGGTGGAACTGAATTTTCAGAATTATTTTGAAATGAAAAATGGTGGGCTTATACGTCTTTTGAAATCAGTAACTATATAAAAGATGGTTTTGAAAAAGTGTTTCCAATAGTGTTTTATAAACAATAAAATGGTGTTTTAATGGGATGAGATGTTTTGAAATTTATGTGAATAGCATGAAAGTGAGTTCTTTTATAAATGTTTTTGTATTTATGAAAAGTTTTTTAAGATGTGAATTGGTATTTGGATCTTGTGGTTAGCATTTTTTAGAAAAAGGATGTATTGGTCAACCATTTCGGTTCTGAAAAGTGGAATGAATTTTTATTTTAAACTTTGGTATTTTCATGAGAGACCACATGCATGGGGTTATATGGGATGATGTATGGTTTATGGCATGACTAGATGAGTTCCAGGACGGATATGAGGACGGTGCTCAGTGTGGAACAGAAACATGCATGTGTGAGGCCCTTGGGGTACCATTGGTGGATACGCTAACCGCTGAACCGTTTGTTTTCAAATAGATGTTTTTAAAATAAAAACATGATGTATTGTTGAATTGTTTTGGATGGTGTATATTGTGTGTTTTTGTAAAATTTTGATGTTGTGGGATGTTTTGAGTTCATGATCCCCTCTTGTTCAAACCGTATTTTGGGTTTGTGTTTGGACGACAAGTTGGGTAGAAGGATCGGTTAGTAGTCTCTTCTGAGATATGTTTCGGGACACCTTTACGGTGGTTCCCTTCATGTTTTTGGATATGGTTTTTGGAATTTTTTGACCAATTGACCAGATTGTTTGGGTCCTTGGATTCTCTCATTGGATAAGGTACACCCCCATTAAGGGTTAATGCACAACTGAAGTGAAACCCGTATTGCTTCGCCATTGGAAAATCCTCCAGTTGATCAATATAAGGAATATTTTATCGATCTTTGTTGATTGAATCTACACCCATTCATTTCATTGATTTTTGGATCCTCTTGTAGTGGGATAGTGCTTGTGGAAGGTTTAAAGAGACCTTAGTTTCTTAAGTTTCCTAATTCATCGAAGGTGGAAGTGTTCTGGGGTTGTTAGTGTGGATGAGTGTCTCGATGGTGTCTAAGAGGGCCTATGGGTTCTTCATAGTTTCTTTGAAGCAATAGTTCATGTTAAACCACTAATTTTGGGATTTTGGTCATGAGAGTCTATTGTGTCCACTTTTTGGACTTGTCTGTTGTTTAGGGACTTGGATTAAGGTCTCATTCCATGTATTGTTTCTATCAATCACAAAGGTTGTGTTCAGTGACACATTGTAATGTTGTGTGCTCATTTGATTGTAAAGGTGAAGGTCGCGCAATCCTATGAGGTTCTCTGTTATGTTGGGAGTGTTTCTCCCTTGGGAAAAACATCAAATCCTCTATCTTAGAGGAAGGTGTTTATATGTGTCTTTCTCTTCTGTTGTTTCACACCCAAAGAAACAAGGTGCGATGTGTGTGCATCTTCTGATCCCTTGTTTCAGTGAAATGTAAGGTTTTAGTAAAGTGAGTTATGAAGTGTGTTATGTCTTGGTGAACCCATCGGGGTATGTAGTGTTGTTGTTTGTGGCACTTAAAGAAGAAGTTCCACATAGGGGTTTCCATAGCCTAAATGCAAGGCCGAAGATCCTTCAATATTTTGAGCTCCAACCATAGGTCCCGGAGAGAAGTTGGCGCATAGTCAGGGGAAACCCCAGTGTCGTTTAAACCCCTGTAAAAAGTCCTATACTCAGTATGAAAGATATGAGGATTTTAAACCTATGGTTTCATCATCTTTCTTTTGTTGTTCTCATTCGGTGGAAATAGGTGGAGGGCGTTGTACCCATGTCATCACCAATTATTTTTCCCCCCTTTGGTTTCGATTGAGTCTTTGGAGAATGGATTGAAATTTGGATAGACAGGCTGAGCATGCGGTTTTTTCATGATTAGTAGTGACCATATGCCAGGAAGTCTTTCGGAAAGAATGATCTTCCTAGTTAGTGCATGGTTTCCCAAACCGTGTGGACTAATTGTGAAGCCTTCCCAAATCATTAAATTTTTGGGGTCTTTTCGTGTCGGCCCACGCCGGTCGGTTAAGATGGTTGGTTCTTGTGGTGGGAGACCCACCATTGGTATCATGCATATTCTTTTGTAAATTTCTAATGGATGTATACCCCTTGTACTAGGGATTCTATTCGGGCCTCCCCCTGTTAGTGTCCTGATTCTATCTCAGGGAAATATTTAAGTTGTCTTTTAAGGTGGGGAGCCCATTTATGTCTCTTCATACGAGTAACTCAGATTTTTTTCCCTTGGTCATGTTTTGGAAGTAGGTATTATCATTTGGATATATATAACTGCCTACATCTTCCTTGGGTAAACATTGAGATTGGAGAGTTCCCAATGGTTTATTTATAGTAGGGTAAGTGTAACTTTATTCGATGTTGTTGTTTGTTTAGGTAAATTGATTGAGTTTTGTTCAGATTGTGTTTGAGGAGTTTTCATTTGGAATAAAGCCTGAATGTGCTTGATTGTTTCATGAAAGTTGTGTATGTTTTGGTTGTGAGAGTAATCCTTCCTTAAATGATCAATGGAGGTGTTTTGGCCCTTGGGGGCGAAGCTTGGGAAAGAAGTACATCTTGGTTTATCGGTTGGATTTGGATTCGGTATCTGGCATTGTTGTAGCTTTATGGGGACGGAAAGTTTTCATGGTGGGGAAAATTGTAACATAAATGACTTATATTAATGTTAAATTTAATTTAATTTCTATTTATGATTTGTTTTTTGGGTTTCTCAAGCTTTTGTTGTGGAATGGGTGAGTTTTTGTGAATTGGGCCAAACTGTGAGCTCAATTCCAGATTTAAAAATAAATTTTTTTCTTTTATAAATTTTTTATTTTTTAATATTTTTCACCCATTATAATTCCTAAATGGTCTCCCCTGACATATTAACACCACCATTGTATTTTAGACCCCTTAGGAATTTTTAATAATGGGGTATTTGGGTTTTTATTTATGAATTGGGCCAACCCAAAATCCCAATTTCCAATTTTAAATTTTTTTTTAATAATTTTAATATATTATTCATTATAATGATTTTTTGGTGATTCCACCTCCCTTTCGACCATATGAAGCCCAGGCACGCTACCATTGGCTTTCCCCCTTCCTTGGAGCTCCTTGAATTTGCGAATTTGGGTAGAACTTCATAGGGTGTCTCAAATCTTCCAGAATTGAAGAGGTAACTTCATACCTTTTCAACTCTCTCAATTATTACTATTTTCTCTCCATTACCATTCTTAAATGACCTCATAAATCTTGTTCGAAAAACCACTGAATTTTTTGCTATTTTCAAATTCAGATATTGGTGTATGTGAAGCGATTTCTACAAGATCCCTCAAGTAAGTTGGTCTTCTTCATTCTTATTTAAATTTGCTTAGGTTTATATTCAATGTGATTAGTGTTTCATACCTTATCTATAAGGTTCCTAATGTCCATAAGTTAGGGTTCAATCCTAGGGTTTTATATCTTGTCTTTTTTTGTGAAATGTTCTGGTTTTAGGTTGGATTTCACTTCCTTGAGGTGCGGTGGTGGTGTGGTTTATGTTTCACACCATATTTTGAGTGGTTCGACATAAAAGGTAGGTGATTACATGTATAACCATTTTATGATGAGTTAGCTTGCTTGGTTTATTAATTTAGTATGTTTAAAATCTGTTTTTTGTGGTGCGAAAACTATTTTTTGATGGATTTGGTTAAGTGTTTAATTTTGTAGTTGCATTTTTTCTTGGAATTGGGTGCTTTTCATGCGCGGCTCTTGGGGAAATGCTTGGGTGTATTTTATAACATATTAAGGTGATTTATTAGTGTTGAAAGGGGATGAAAATTCTGGTTTATTAATGTCTTAATGTCATGTGGGCCTTTTAATGGGGGTTTTGAAGGGTTTTATTGTGGGAAACCATGTTGTACTTCTTGAACGTGATTTTTGAAAACATGTGTTTTTCATGTGTACCTTTTGTGGTATTGTTTGAGGTATTTGTATAAAACATGGGGGTGGTTTAATAAATGTTTTTAGGGCTTCTAATTCTTCTTTTTATTGTTATTGGAATTGTTTTGGTCTTGAATTAGGGTTATGAAATGGGTTTTTTATGAAAACCATGGTTGCACCTCTTGGGTTGTTTTATGAAAATTGTAAATGATTTAATGAGTTACACAAAGTGTGAAATGGTTGCTTATGTAATGTTTTGGTGATATTATGTTCCTAAAATGAGTTTTTTAAACATAAAGTTTTCAGTTATGTTGTAAAACATTTTGGTGATGTTTTGTAATTTTTTGAGGTGATTTATGAAATTGGGATGTGCATGCGAAACGTGTTTTCGAGCTGTTTTGCATGAGTGTGATGTGAAAAATGGAATTTGTTTATGAAAAGGGTATTATGTAACATGTGAGTGGACTTTTATGTGCTTTTTAGTATCTTGGGAAAGATTTTATAAAATTTTTAATGGATTTGTTGAATTGTGAGAGATGTGAAAAATGTTTTGTGGGCTATTTTTTGTTTGAGTAAGATTTCAAAATTCAATTCAATGAAAAAGTGGATTTTTAGACTTTTGTGGAATACATGTGGGATGTTTGGTGAACCTGTGATGTGAAAATGATATTTTCATGTGAAAATTATATTTATTGACTTATTGAACTTTTCTGAGCACAAGGGGAAAACCCGGGTATCTAGGTGGGTGGACGTGTACTAGTATGCTAGTGAATCTGTGGGGTTTGGCCTCAGTTTGACATAGCAAGATTGATGCTTACAACTCTAACTAAACTATGATGATGATGATTGGGGACCACTAGGTTATGGGTATGTTCCCTACTAGTGGTCCGTGCACGAGAATAGATATTGTGATGGTTACTCTCACCGAGATACGAGGTACCTAGTACCCACAACGAGCTAGTGCCTAGGGGTTATTTCCGATTGGTTGTGCTCATTAGTTAATTTGTGATTACCGTCGGCATACAGAATGGTTGGACGGAAAATTCAGTATTGTTGACATTATTTTTTAAAAGTGTTGATTCTTAATGATAACCCACATGAAAAATGTTTTAATTTTTTTAATCTTTTAGAAATTTTAACTGGCGTTTTCTGTTTATGAAAACTTGCAAGCTTTTTGTCTTTGAATGTTTATCACATGGAATCTATTAGTGGTGATTTACTACTGGGCATTGGCTCACACCCTACTTACACCCTTGGGTGTAAGTATACTTGGTTATTTTGTTGTTGGAGGTTTGGATATAGTTTTTAGTTCTAGTGGTTCGGGTTTCTACCAGTTCCTTGGTGGTGAAGTCTTGTGGAGATGGCTTGAGGGCGGCTCCCCTTGCCATGATGGTTCTTGGGCTGTTTCATTTTGATTTTGTACATTTTTTAAAGTCTTGATGAGTTGTTTTAAAAAATTTAATTAATTTCTGAATTTTGTAAAAGATGGTTTTAGTTGAAAAATACAGATTCATTTTATTGAGTTTGTTTGTTGTTTAATGTATATAAACTCGGGTAAATTGTTCCCAAACTTCATTTTATGATACTCGGGCACTTGTGCCAGCCCGTGGGGATCAAGAACGCCCTTCGGGCCTTGTAGTGGGCTGGTTCGGGAGTCAGTTTTGATGGCGACCAGATTCGGTTCATGACACCTATGTCGCTCCTCCTTGGTCATGTACTGTGGGAGATTTTAGAGATCGATAACTAGGGAGAGACAGAAGGCAATAGGGGTTCCGATTTGAAGCCCTCGATGCGCTGAGTTGGCATGCAGTATTCATGGACCGTGAAATCAACCGAAGCTTCGGCGGTTTCTGCCCGAAGGTAGGTTCGTTTATTTTTTCGAAATAGATCCCCTTAAAACATGTTGTTTTATGTCTTTAAAGCCTTATATTTCTTTCTTGTAATCCCATGGGGCTCGATCTGTTGTTTCGGGGGAGAAAACGGGCGAATTGGTCATTTTCAGGGATTTCCCGTCAGAAAACCCATTATACACGGCGTGTATTCCAAGGGTACACGCCGTGTGTTCTTCCCATTAAGGGAAGACGATGTTTTCTTAAGTACAAGTCATGTAGTGGGTAGTCATGTGGCTGGCCGTGTGAAATAGAGCATGGAATATTGGTTTTTGGCGAGTACACTTCGTGTACTTTAAGTACACGCCGTGTTGTGGTACATGGGCATGTGTTCAGGTGAAAACAGACACGGAGTAACTTTTTATGAATAGTACACACTTTGTACAGTAAATTAAACGTCGTTTACTATTACACAGGTAGGCCCATTGTGCTCTGGCCATGTACTACTTCAATTTATTAATTTTGAGATATCTTGGGCTCTGGAAGTCAGAATTGGGTGTGTGAGTAGTCGATTCTGAGCGTTTTTCTGCATAGATCACAACGGTGGAATTATTGTAACATTTAGAGTTCATATAATGGGAGTTTTGGGGGTTTATATCTAAATGGATTGGTTCTTCCTCCACTTATCGAGTTCAGTTGTCACCTGAGAGTGAGACGTGGTGTGGTTTATAGGCTGGGTGTTCGGACCAACTTAGTTGAGACCTTTAATATGAGATCAGCTATGAGATATCTCCCGAAACTTATGCTTTAGACGATGTTTCTCATGTGAGATGTTCCCTTCTAGCCTATGAGGCTTTGAGACCAGGTACTTCTAAGGATCCCCTGAGGGATGCCTTTGCTTGTGTGCTGACCTAGGGAGTCCCTTGTAGGATCTCCCTCTTGTTCTTCCTTTGACAAGAACCATGTTATGGAATTCCTATTTTGTATTTCCTTTGAGGATACCATTTAGGATTCGTCCCTTTCCCTTTTCTAAGGATCCCATGTAGGATTCCTTCCCTCGTGTTTACCTGGAGGATCCCGAGTATGATGCCTTCTCTGTGTTTGACCTGAGGGACCCATTGGGTGCCTATTGTTTGACTGACCCTGAGTTGTTATGTTGGGTTTGGGTAGATATGGTGATCAGGTGTCACCTAGAATCTGTGCCGAACTGGTGATCTCTTTTTCCTTTTGATGTATTGTTGTGTTGGACGTTCGGGCCACCAGTAATGTTTGTTTATATCTGACTTGGTTGCTGATGTTGTAGTGTTTACCAGAGGCGCTTCCTGGTTGGTGGCTACTAATCCTGAAGTGATGCATCTTTCTTGTTTGTTTGGATGCCTAATTTTCATTTTGTGCTTGATTAGGTGGTTTTTTTCCTTACATTGAATGTCATTGAGTTTTAGTGCAAAAGCATCAGATACCCATGTATCGGGTATCTCGGGTTAGGGTTTTGATCCTACATTATTATCTGCCTTAGAATAATTGTATGCTTGTGGCTATTAGATGAATAATGATTGATTGTTAGCATGTTTGAGGATCACCCCATGGGTGTTTCCCTTGTTTTGGTTGTTAATCACCGTTTGGCTTAGGTTTCCTGTGAGGTAGACCATGTTGCATTGATTTCCTTCCTTGATATAATTGGTTGCATGTATCGCCTGATGTTTATATGCTTTGGATTAATTGTAGCTATTAGCCAAGTAGTTTGTTGAAATTACTTAGGGCTACTCATAGTCGATTATGCACGACTAGACTGCTCAGGGCTGTGTGAACCTGGTGCGGTAGACTGAAGAGGTAATTGATGATTAAGCGCTTCCCTAGAGAGTCTGTTATATATTAATAACATTCGCAAGACCTATAGGAATTGGACTTTGTGCTTCCTTACAGTGTCCTTAGTTATGTATCGAGACTACAGGAGGAATTATAAGTAAGTGATTCTTCAGAGAGTATATAGTTATCATTTCAAGACCATAGGGGAATCAATGTGAGTGCTTCCCAGAGTGTCTGTGCCTTTTTATGTTATGAGACTATTGGGGGAATTGACGGTTAGTGCTTCCTTAGAGAGTCTATGCTTTAGCTAAACCATAGGGGCGAGACTATGTGTGCTGCCTAGAGGGTTGCTTGTGTTTCTAGGTAGGACCAGATGGGATAGGCTATGAGTCCTTCCCAGAGGGTTACCTGTTGTGTTATCTACTTGCTTGTGTTTGTTTGGTTGAACCAGAGGGGACAGGCTATGAGTACTTCCCATAGGGTTACTTGTTTTTGTTTATCTTGTTCGGAGACATATTTCTGGAATTGGCCGAAGCAGGTACATGTCGATGGGATTACGGACCCAGAGATCGACTTAATGATACACAGCTTGAGTGGAACAACGTACAGATCAATGCTCTTTCATAGGATGTCCAGGAGATCAGGATTATGGTTGTAGAGACCCGTATCCTGACTTACATGGACTTTACATTACTTTTGCGGAATACTTAGTACATAACAAAAACACACACACAAGGATCGTAATAGTTTAGTGTCTTTGGAAACTCGGAACGTAATCTTCTAATCGTGGGGAAAGATCGTCAATATCTCCCATAAAGATCTTCTCTTTTTTTACCTAAAAACCTTTCTTTATATCCTGGGGAAAAGAAAACATAAAAGGGTGAGCTCAAATGCTCAGTAAGGGTAAACAAAAGAAATATCAATCACATCAAATACATAAGAACATAGCTTTTGAAAATATTAACCTGCAAAAGAGCTCATGGGATAAATCATAGAAGTGAAAATGAGATCCCCATAATCATAACATGAAACTTGAAACTTTGTGGCATGCACACATAATCATGGAAAATCATTTCTTGTTAGTCATGACTCATTGCCAAGACTATCTTAGTGGACAAAGTCCCTTTCTGAACCGAGTTCACTCCTCGTTTCAGTCCTGTATCACTGAACCGAAATAACCTTCCGTTCCAGCCATGTCTATCTCATGAGATATAAAATCTTTACCCAATGCATTGGAGGGAGATATAGGTCCCACCCATCTTATAATGAATCCTTTCTTATGTGTGCCACATAATCATACATCATCGCATAACACATGTAACAAAAATGGGATTCTTGAAACATCATGACATCATAAATCAATTCATATATGATAATGGAATTCATAAACATAATTCCATCACAACATAGTCAAACCAATGTAAAAATATGGATAGAAACAGAACCCTTTATTATCTTATATGGAAAATAATTTTGATAAAACACTTGAATTGAATTCTTGAGGAAAATATCCTTTCTTCTTCAAAATCAATTTCTTTTCACAAAACATCATGCAATTTTAAAAGAAAGAGATTTTATTGAAAATAGTCATGAAATCTTTTAGAGGAAGCTTCATGAAAATAAGGCTTTATAAAACAGTATAAATCCGTTCGTGCCGTATAAGTTAAAAAAACATTCTTCGTACTTTTGTCGGAAAAGTCAAAAAGTACCTCGTACGGAAAAACGACAAAAGATTCCTTTCATATTCTTTTCTAAAAACTCACCTAAGGGTAAAATTGGATTTAAACTATTGAAAGTGGATGGAAACAATATTTCATATTGAGGGAACATGGATGTGGATGATAAAATACATCCCAGTAAATACTTACGAATAAACAATCTCGGATAAAAATGAGATTGTGATATTTCCCTTACCTTAGGTCCGACTTGCTTTGTAAGTGTCCGAACCTCCTGTATAATGATTTAAATCATGTTATTGACTTATTACAGAATCATATTCATTGTTATGATATCATATATGGTTCACTTATGACATTATATTACCCGTTCTTTTGTAAATTCCATGTTAAAGAAGCGTTTTGGGTAACATCGTTTCATTTATCGTAGGTGTTTTGACTTGTTGTTCTTGACATCATTATTACTTATATCATGATTTACTTACTTCCAGAATATAAAATATGATTTATATATCATATATATTCAGTATATATATATATATAATTGGTAGATAAATAAAATGAAAAACACCGTTCATGGAGACGGTAGTCCGTACGTACGCATGAACGTTGTTTTCCTTTCCTTATTGTCTTGAAATGGAAGTAAGTAGATGACATAAATATGTATATATGTACATAAATCCAGTAGCTTTATAATGTCATATATTTCATTATTATTTCTTATATATACATTATAATCATTCTTAAATGGTTAACATGGAGAATGAATCTCATCGCGTCGTGGAGACGGTATTCCGTACGTACGCACGAGCGATGATATCATTTCTATAAATATTGAATTGAATTGGAGTGGATTATAAAATATATCAGAATAAATATTATGTTGTAATAACTATGTATAGTTATTCTTTACACCATTATACCCATCCATGTAAGGTGGTGGTGGAAAATAGATTACACCACGGCGTGGAGACGGTATTCCGTACGTACGCACGCGCGGTGATTTCTTTTTCCGTAGGATGGATAGATGGTGAAATAGGGTTGTTTCATACTTATAATAACATATCAGTATATGAGTGATACTGATGTTATTACTTCATAATGAAACAACCTAAGAAGAAGAAGTGGAAGAAGAAATAAAGATGAAATAATTGGTAACGGTAATTACCTCTTCTTTGAAGTGCCTCTTTGAGACCCCCTCTTAGGGCACTAGAATTGGTCTTTGAGGAAGACCAGAGCCTCTAGGATGTTGCTAGGGAAGTGGAGAAGAGATTTTGGCAGGGGTTGGCCGAGCTTGAGTGCTCAAATTGGTGTGAGGAGGAGGGGGAGGAGGTGTCCTTTTATAGGGGAGGAGAGGGGCACCTTAGGAATATCTCAAAATATTATTTTATATTAAAGTCAAAATCGGTTTATAATGGTTCCAAAGGGTCTTATTTCGAAGCTAAAGTGGGGATGGGTCGAAATCCTATCAACCAATAGGATTTAGACAAGTTTAGGGTATTATTTTAACCTTATCAATTAGATTTAACTCTAAGTTAATTAATTTAACTTTTACCGTGTCTTTTTGTTTTCTTTCACTATATGGTTAATACACTTACTATAACATGCCAAACGAACCCCAAATTGTTTATTATTAATATATATATCCTTATCTAAGTCATTTGGCCGAACCTTAGATTTTTAGGAATAAAATAACAATTAATAATATAATATTTGATTTAAAAACTATTTTGTGTCAATTTTGACACTATTTGATATATGATTTTTGTGAAAGTCATAACAGAATTATATGTTCTAACCAAGTTGATTAAATCAACATTAATATATCATAGTAACCTAGAAAATTAGTGGAATTCATAAAAAAGCTCAAATTACATTTATTTTGGTGCTTATAACATCAATTATGTCAATATTTCATTAAAAAGATAATTACTGCATCATCGTTGTGTCATAAATAAATTAAATTATTTGATGTCTAAAAATTAAAAATAAAATACCATCATGTAGGAAATCTTTTTATCTTTCTAATGAATATTTACAATCGAATTTATCTTATGTATAACCCCATATTAAAAATGATTTACTTATTAACCTTTGATTTTAACTATTTTAACCTTTCTTTAAATAAATTAATAATAAATGTCCTAATCTAATCCAAGTGGGCCTAAATGGTCATATTTTATTCCTAAGTTTGTTTTTGGTCGAATTACACTTGTCAAATAGAATTAGGACATGTGTTTGGGTAATAGTAATATCATATTTACCCTTAGTTACCCTATTTACTATTAACCGCGGTAAAAAAGGTAAAAAGTTACTATTCACCAAAAAATTATTTTCATCTCATTGAACCACATTTTAGTCCTTGATATTAACCGTGTCTCTAGGATTTTCGAAATTCCATTCACAGAAGCGGTAAAATTAAGTTTTATGAAAAATTCAGTTTTTTTTTAACTACCACTTAGTAGTTTCACTATTCATCAAAAATTGATGTTTTTCAGAACAATGCCAAAATTTCATCCTAAGCTATATTTCATATTCCGAATTCAAAAATGAAATCTATTTTACCAAATTCATAACATAGAAGTTGCATTAATTAATTTTATAATTAAATCCCGCTGTTAAAATAAATAGCGTGTTTTTAGGAAACAATATATATCAAAAGATTGACACTTGATTATGTCTGGTTTAAATGTGAAATTACAACCAATGACCAACATTGTATTAAATTGTAAAAATATATTCTAAATATACTTTAAAACCACTCAAATTAATAATTTATCACTATTAATTATTTCGATTAAAAAAGTTGTTTTTAATTATAATTTAGTAATTTTCACTATTCATCAGAATATGAAAGTTATCCGAAAAGTACCAAAATTTCACCTTAGGCTAAATTCGATACTCCGAATCCAAAAATGAAGTTCATTTTGAAAAATAAGATTTACAGAATTTTAAAAAGTGGTTATTACTATTCATAACGGCTAGTTTTAATAATATTTTAATAGCACATCGTTGTTTAGTGAAACTCGGTATTGCGTATTACACACGCTATCGAGGAAGGTCGCGATTGCGTGTAATGCAAGGAAAGTCAAGGATGCGTGTTGTGCAAGCTCCTTTTGGTGTAGCGTACAACACAAGACATTAATAAAATTAAAAAGAATATTTTTTTATAAAATCTTGGGCTGTTACATTCTACCCCCCTTAAAATGAATTTCGCCCTCAAAATTCGTCGGGGTTATAAATGGTTTACTATTCGAAAGATTCTTTATTAGAAACCCACATCGTAAAAAGGAATATCAAAACCAATCTTTAAAAACAAAAGTATAAAACGTAACGGTTACCCAAATAAACTAATCATTGGGTTTCCACATAGGTGAAAATATGGATATGGAAGAGAAATCTAACCATCATGTTCTGATGGAGAGTGGTAGAGAACATGGCTATGGAAAAGCCAGTAATCACAAATCCATAGATTTGTGATGATATAAGGTACCATCTGATTCATCAGGTATAAGATCACTAGGACAACATTTTTGGTTTTCAAGATCATTTCCTCTAAAGTTGAAAATTTGAATTAGAATAAATACTTACTTTATTTTGGTACAATCTCACTGTTGTTCATGCTTTGAACAATTTCCACTTCATCTCTTAAATAAATGAAGTTGAATTTGTTATTCGTGAAGTGTTAGCAGATCATGTGATAGAATGACAGGTCATTCCATCTGTCTCAAACATAAGTCGATCTATAGTGAGATTAATCATATATGGTTCCTAAAATGGACTTATACTTCATATATCATAATGCTTAATATAATAAAACTAGTTTCTACTAAACAGGGACTTCCTGTAGGTCAGTGGTAGGCGATAAAGGCCAGTCGCACTTCGGTTGTGGGTTCGATTCCCACAGCCTTGTCCGAAGCGATGGGCTGTCGCCCGTCCTGCAGGTTGTCCTTTTTATAAAACTATATTACTATAACATCCCATCAATAATATCGAAAAAAAAAACTTCTATCCTTAAACAATACTAACTTATGTCCAACATAATTCATTCCAATCATTAGGCTCATAATACTACAGTCCATTCTCATAACATAGTGAAAACGATTACCAGAGATTTAATACCATCGTTGATCCCCATATATCATAAGATATATCTTGTTGGTCACATTCCAAACATTTAAAGGCCTTAATCTTGTACTCTCTTGAATACCCATTGAACCTTAGTGAAAACTTGAATGCAGTTAAAAGTTAACACTTTTCACATACCGAAATCCTCAAAATTCTATATACTCAAACCATGATATCACTTAGTCCTTATATCAATCATGAGCTCATGAATACTATCAAACATTTAATTTTCTCCTTATCCCATCATTATGCGCATATCATCTAAATTCCAAAAATATCTGAATAACCTTTCATGGATACTGTTAACATTAATCATACACTTTCAAAACACAAGGAAAGGCAACAGTGTAACAATCCATAGATGTCTCTTTATTCCAAAATTACACATGATAAACATGTAATCATTCTACTACATTCTCAAACCATTGACCGAGCTTCAAAAATTCTTTCATCTCACATATCATTTGTAGTCTCTTCATCATCATCCACATAAATACTACCCATATGACCATACTGATTCTCTTCATGAGTCTTTCCCTTAGGGCATTTGTTTGCATAATGCCCATACATTCCACATTTAAAACACTTAACCATTTTTGATGTCGTAGCAATACCATTATCCTCATCCATGGTGTTAACCGACCCTTTTCCTTTGCACTTACTTGCTTTGTGTCCTTCTTTTCCACACCCAAAGCATCTTCCAGTTCCCTTGAAGCATTCTCCTTGATGCCTCTTCCCACATGATTTACATAGGGGAAATTGAACTTTCTTTCCTCTATGATCATCATGGAACTCCATCTTTCTCTTATTAGTCGAGTCAGGAAACTTACCAAATTTTACTTTATTGATCATGTTGTGAGATTGTTGATTCGGCATAATAATGATGTTTGGACATCCAAATCCCATTTCATTTGGTTGCTCATGAAGAATATCATTCCATTGTCCATCATATCCTCCATTATTGTGAATCATCTTGTTTCCAGCCATTTTCTAAAACCCAAAAAGAATAGTGTGAGAGGCAAAAATCATTCTAGGGAAAACAACATAACAAAGGGGGAGTATCCTCAATATCTAACTTCTTAGGTTAAATTCTAAGATCGTTACCATAGTTCTAGGACTATATCTTATACGTATACTTATCCTTAGGGGCATCCCTAGACATACCTTAGAAATATCTCTAGGGATCTCACTAACGTTTTCGCATCCTAGTTTCCAAAGGTTGACTAAACCTTTCCTCTGATACCAACTGTAGCGGTCTAGAATTACTTCCAGTGGACTACAATTGATACCTATCAGGGCACTCCATGGGCGGCTACACCCCCCTGGGCGGGACACACCACCATCCCCAGTGGCAGCCATTTCCTCATGAAGCCCTTGGGCGGAGAGCCATGCTTCGTCCAACGCTCACATGTGAGAGTTCCCAAGGATCGGATACATTCCCACCTCCTTTGCCTCTGATACCAACTGTAGAGACCCGAAGCTTATCGTACATGGACATTACATTACTTTTGCGGAATACTTAGTACATAACAAAAACACACACACAAGGATCGTAATAGTTTAGTGTCTTTGGAAACTCGGAACGTAATCTTCTAATCGTGGGGAAAGATCTTCAATATCTCCCATAAAGATCTTCTCTTTTTTTACCTAAAAACCTTTCTTTATATCCTGTGGAAAAGAAAACATAAAAGGGTGAGCTCAAATGCTCAGTAAGGGTAAACAAAAGAAATATCAATCACATCAAATACATAAGAACATAGCTTTTGAAAATCTTAACCTGCAAAAGAGCTCATGGGATAAATCATAGAAGTGAAAATGAGATCCCCATAATCATAACATGAAACTTGAAACTTTGTGGCATGCACACATAATCATGGAAAATCATTTCTTGTTAGTCATGACTCATTGCCAAGACTATCTTAGTGGACAAAGTCCCTTTCTGAACCGAGTTCACTCCTCGTTTCAGTCCTGTATCACTGAACCGAAATAACCTTCCGTTCCAGCCATGTCTATCTCATGAGATATAAAATCTTTACCCAATGCATTGGAGGGAGATATAGGTCCCACCCATCTTATAATGAATCCTTTCTTATGTGTGCCACATAATCATACATCATCGCATAACACATGTAACAAAAATGGGATTCTTGAAACATCATGACATCATAAATCAATTCATATATGATAAAGGAATTCATAAACATAATTCCATCACAACATAGTAAAACCAATGTAAAAATATGGATAGAAACAGAACCCTTTATTATCTTATATGGAAAATAATTTTGATAAAACACTTGAATTGAATTCTTGAGGAAAATATCCTTTCTTCTTCAAAATCAATTTCTTTTCACAAAACATCATGCAATTTTAAAAGAAAGAGATTTTATTGAAAATAGTCATGAAATCTTTTAGAGGAAGATTCATGAAAATAAGGCTTTATAAAACAGTATAAATCCGTTCGTGCCGTATAAGTTAAAAAAACATTCTTCGTACTTTTGTCGGAAAAGTCAAAAAGTACCTCGTACGGAAAAACGACAAAAGATTCCTTTCATATTCTTTTCTAAAAACTCACCTAAGGGTAAAATTGGATTTAAAATATTTCAAGTGGATGGAAACAATATTTCATATTGAGGGAACATGTATGTGGATGATAAAATACATCCCAGTAAATACTTACGAATAAACAATCTCGGATAAAAATGAGATTGTGATATTTCCCTTACCTTAGGTCCGACTTGCTTTGTAAGTGTCCGAACCTCCTGTATAATGATTTAAATCATGTTATTGACTTATTACAGAATCATATTCATTGTTATGATATCATATATGGTTCACTTATGACATTATATTACCCGTTCTTTTGTAAATTCCATGTTAAAGAAGCGTTTTGGGTAACATCGTTTCATTTATCGTAGGTGTTTTGACTTGTTGTTCTTGACATCATTATTACTTATATCATGATTTACTTACTTCCAGAATATAAAATATGATTTATATATCATATATATTCAGTATATATATATATATAATTGGTAGATAAATAAAATGAAAAACACCGTTCATGGAGACGGTAGTCCGTACGTACGCATGAACGTTGTTTTCCTTTCCTTATTGTCTTGAAATGGAAG
This sequence comes from Viscum album, assembly GCA_963277665.1. Classification (NCBI taxonomy): domain Eukaryota; kingdom Viridiplantae; phylum Streptophyta; class Magnoliopsida; order Santalales; family Viscaceae; genus Viscum; species Viscum album. Next base: position 859,875,293 of record OY728123.1, on the reverse strand, counting down.
TAAGTAGATGACATAAATATGTATATATGTACATAAATCCAGTAGCTTTATAATGTCATATATTTCATTATTATTTCTTATATATACATTATAATCATTCTTAAATGGTTAACATGGAGAATGAATCTCATCGCGTCGTGGAGACGGTATTCCGTACGTACGCACGAGCGATGATATCATTTCTATAAATATTGAATTGAATTGGAGTGGATTATAAAATATATCAGAATCAATATTATGTTGTAATAACTATGTATAGTTATTCTTTACACCATTATACCCATCCATGTAAGGTGGTGGTGGAAAATAGATTACACCACGGCGTGGAGACGGTATTCCGTACGTACGCACGCGCGGTGATTTCTTTTTCCGTAGGATGGATAGATGGTGAAATAGGGTTGTTTCATACTTATAATAACATATCAGTATATGAGTGATACTGATGTTATTACTTCATAATGAAACAACCTAAGAAGAAGAAGTGGAAGAAGAAATAAAGATGAAAGAATTGGTAACGGTAATTACCTCTTCTTTGAAGTGCCTCTTTGAGACCCCCTCTTAGGGCACTAGAATTGGTCTTTGAGGAAGACCAGAGCCTCTAGGATGTTGCTAGGGAAGTGGAGAAGAGATTTTGGCAGGGTTTGTCCGAGCTTGAGTGCTCAAATTGGTGTGAGGAGGAGGGGGAGGAGGTGTCCTTTTATAGGGGAGGAGAGGGGCACCTTAGGAATATCTCAAAATATTATTTTATATTAAAGTCAAAATCGGTTTATAATGGTTCCAAAGGGTCTTATTTCGAAGCTAAAGTGGGGATGGGTCGAAATCCTATCAACCAATAGGATTTAGACAAGTTTAGGGTATTATTTTAACCTTATCAATTAGATTTAACTCTAAGTTAATTAATTTAACTTTTACCGTGTCTTTTTGTTTTCTTTCACTATATGGTTAATACACTTACTATAACATGCCAAACGAACCCCAAATTGTTTATTATTAATATATATATCCTTATCTAAGTCATTTGGCCGAACCTTAGATTTTTAGGAATAAAATAACAATTAATAATATAATATTTTATTTAAAAACTATTTTGTGTCAATTTTGACACTATTTGATATATGATTTTTGTGAAAGTCATAACAGAATTATATGTTCTAACCAAGTTGATTAAATCAACATTAATATATCATAGTAACCTAGAAAATTAGTGGAATTCATAAAAAAGCTCAAATTACATTTATTTTGGTGCTTATAACATCAATTATGTCAATATTTCATTAAAAAGATAATTACTGCATCATCGTTGTGTCATAAATAAATTAAATTATTTGATGTCTAAAAATTAAAAATAAAATACCATAATGTAGGAAATCTTTTTATCTTTCTAATGAATATTTACAATCGAATTTATCTTATGTATAACCCCATATTAAAAATGATTTACTTATTAACCTTTGATTTTAACTATTTTAACCTTTCTTTAAATAAATTAATAATAAATGTCCTAATCTAATCCAAGTGGGCCTAAATGGTCATATTTTATTCCTAAGTTTGTTTTTGGTCGAATTACACTTGTCAAATAGAATTAGGACATGTGTTTGGGTAATAGTAATATCATATTTACCCTTAGTTACCCTATTTACTATTAACCGCGGTAAAAAAGGTAAAAAGTTACTATTCACCAAAAAATTATTTTCATCTCATTGAACCACATTTTAGTCCTTGATATTAACCGTGTCTCTCGGATTTTCGAAATTCCATTCACAGAAGCGGTAAAATTAAGTTTTATGAAAAATTCAGTTTTTTTTAACTACCACTTAGTAGTTTCACTATTCATCAAAAATTGATGTTTTTCAGAACAATGCCAAAATTTCATCCTAAGCTATATTTCATATTCCGAATTCAAAAATGAAATCTATTTTACCAAATTCATAACATAGAAGTTGCATTAATTAATTTTATAATTAAATCCCGCTGTTAAAATAAATAGCGTGTTTTCAGGAAACAATATATATCAAAAGATTGACACTTGATTATGTCTGGTTTAAATGTGAAATTACAACCAATGACCAACATTGTATTAAATTGTAAAAATATATTCTAAATATACTTTAAAACCACTCAAATTAATAATTTATCACTATTAATTATTTCGATTAAAAAAGTTGTTTTTAATTATAATTTAGTAATTTTCACTATTCATCAGAATATGAAAGTTATCCGAAAAGTACCAAAATTTCACCTTAGGCTAAATTCGATACTCCGAATCCAAAAATGAAGTTCATTTTGAAAAATAAGATTTACAGAATTTTAAAAAGTGGTTATTACTATTCATAACGGCTAGTTTTAATAATATTTTAATAGCACATCGTTGTTTAGTGAAACTCGGTATTGCGTATTACACACGCTATCGAGGAAGGTCGCGATTGCGTGTAATGCAAGGAAAGTCAAGGATGCGTGTTGTGCAAGCTCCTTTTGGTGTAGCGTACAACACAAGACATTAATAAAATTAAAAAGAATATTTTTTTATAAAATCTTGGGCTGTTACATTCTACCCCCCTTAAAATGAATTTCGCCCTCGAAATTCGTCGGGGTTATAAATGGTTTACTATTCGAAAGATTCTTTATTAGAAACCCACATCGTAAAAAGGAATATCAAAACCAATCTTTAAAAACAAAAGTATAAAATGTAACGGTTACCCAAATAAACTAATCATTGGGTTTCCACATAGGTGAAAATATGGATATGGAAGAGAAATCTAACCATCATGTTCTGATGGAGAGTGGTAGAGAACATGGCTATGGAAAAGCCAGTAATCACAAATCCATAGATTTGTGATGATATAAGGTACCATCTGATTCATCAGGTATAAGATCACTAGGACAACATTTTTGGTTTTCAAGATCATTTCCTCTAAAGTTGAAAATTTGAATTAGAATAAATACTTACTTTATTTTGGTACAATCTCACTGTTGTTCATGCTTTGAACAATTTCCACTTCATCTCTTAAATAAATGAAGTTGAATTTGTTATTCGTGAAGTGTTAGCAGATCATGTGATAGAATGACAGGTCATTCCATCTGTCTCAAACATAAGTCGATCTATAGTGAGATTAATCATATATGGTTCCTAAAATGGACTTATACTTCATATATCATAATGCTTAATATAATAAAACTAGTTTCTACTAAACAGGGACTTCCTGTAGGTCAGTGGTAGGCGATAAAGGCCAGTCGCACTTCGGTTGTGGGTTCGATTCCCACAGCCTTGTCCGAAGCGATGGGCTGTCGCCCGTCCTGCAGGTTGTCCTTTTTATAAAACTATATTACTATAACATCCCATCAATAATATCGAAAAAAAAACTTCTATCCTTAAACAATACTAACTTATGTCCAACATAATTCATTCCAATCATTAGGCTCATAATACTGCAGTCCATTCTCATAACATAGTGAAAACGATTACCAGAGATTTAATACCATCGTTGATCCCCATATATCATAAGATATATCTTGTTGGTCACATTCCAAACATTTAAAGGCCTTAATCTTGTACTCTCTTGAATACCCATTGAACCTTAGTGAAAACTTGAATGCAGTTAAAAGTTAACACTTTTCACATACCGAAATCCTCAAAATTCTATATACTCAAACCATGATATCACTTAGTCCTTATATCAATCATGAGCTCATGAATACTATCAAACATTTAATTTTCTCCTTATCCCTTCATTATGCGCATATCATCTAAATTCCAAAAATATCTGAATAACCTTTCATGGATACTGTTAACATTAATCATACACTTTCAAAACACAAGGAAAGGCAACAGTGTAACAATCCATAGATGTCTCTTTATTCCAAAATTACACATGATAAACATGTAATCATTCTACTACATTCTCAAACCATTGACCGAGCTTCAAAAATTCTTTCATCTCACATATCATTTGTAGTCTCTTCATCATCATCCACATAAATACTACCCATATGACCATACTGATTCTCTTCATGAGTCTTTCCCTTAGGGCATTTGTTTGCATAATGCCCATACATTCCACATTTAAAACACTTAACCATTTTTGATGTCGTAGCAATACCATTATCCTCATCCATGGTGTTAACCGACCCTTTTCCTTTGCACTTACTTGCTTTGTGTCCTTCTTTTCCACACCCAAAGCATCTTCCAGTTCCCTTGAAGCATTCTCCTTGATGCCTCTTCCCACATGATTTACATAGGGGAAATTGAACTTTCTTTCCTCTATGATCATCATGGAACTCCATCTTTCTCTTATTAGTCGAGTCAGGAAACTTACCAAATTTTACTTTATTGATCATGTTGTGAGATTGTTGATTCGGCATAATAATGATGTTTGGACATCCAAATCCCATTTCATTTGGTTGCTCATGAAGAATATCATTCCATTGTCCATCATATCCTCCATTATTGTGAATCATCTTGTTTCCAGCCATTTTCTAAAACCCAAAAAGAATAGTGTGAGAGGCAAAAATCATTCTAGGGAAAACAACATAACAAAGGGGGAGTATCCTCAATATCTAACTTCTTAGGTTAAATTCTAAGATCGTTACCATAGTTCTAGGACTATATCTTATACGTATACTTATCCTTAGGGGCATCCCTAGACATACCTTAGAAATATCTCTAGGGATCTCACTAACGTTTTCGCATCCTAGTTTCCAAAGGTTGACTAAACCTTTCCTCTGATACCAACTGTAGCGGTCTAGAATTACTTCCAGTGGACTACAATTGATACCTATCAGGGCACTCCATGGGCGGCTACACCCCCCTGGGCGGGACACACCACCATCCCCAGTGGCAGCCATTTCCTCATGAAGCCCTTGGGCGGAGAGCCATGCTTCGTCCAACGCTCACATGTGAGAGTTCCCAAGGATCGGATACATTCCTACCTCCTTTGCCTCTGATACCAACTGTAGAGACCCGAAGCTTATCGTACATGGACATTACATTACTTTTGCGGAATACTTAGTACATAACAAAAACACACACACAAGGATCGTAATAGTTTAGTGTCTTTGGAAACTCGGAACGTAATCTTCTAATCGTGGGGAAAGATCTTCAATATCTCCCATAAAGATCTTCTCTTTTTTTACCTAAAAACCTTTCTTTATATCCTGGGGAAAAGAAAACATAAAAGGGTGAGCTCAAATGCTCAGTAAGGGTAAACAAAAGAAATATCAATCACATCAAATACATAAGAACATAGCTTTTGAAAATCTTAACCTGCAAAAGAGCTCATGGGATAAATCATAGAAGTGAAAATGAGATCCCCATAATCATAACATGAAACTTGAAACTTTGTGGCATGCACACATAATCATGGAAAATCATTTCTTGTTAGTCATGACTCATTGCCAAGACTATCTTAGTGGACAAAGTCCCTTTCTGAACCGAGTTCACTCCTCGTTTCAGTCCTGTATCACTGAACCGAAATAACCTTCCGTTCCAGCCATGTCTATCTCATGAGATATAAAATCTTTACCCAATGCATTGGAGGGAGATATAGGTCCCACCCATCTTATAATGAATCCTTTCTTATGTGTGCCACATAATCATACATCATCGCATAACACATGTAACAAAAATGGGATTCTTGAAACATCATGACATCATAAATCAATTCATATATGATAAAGGAATTCATAAACATAATTCAATCACAACATAGTCAAACCAATGTAAAAATATTGATAGAAACAGAACCCTTTATTATCTTATATGGAAAATAATTTTGATAAAACACTTGAATTGAATTCTTGAGGAAAATATCCTTTCTTCTTCAAAATCAATTTCTTTTCACAAAACATCATGCAATTTTAAAAGAAAGAGATTTTATTGAAAATAGTCATGAAATCTTTTAGAGGAAGCTTCATGAAAATAAGGCTTTATAAAACAGTATAAATCCGTTCGTGCCGTATAAGTTAAAAAAACATTCTTCGTACTTTTGTCGGAAAAGTCAAAAAGTACCTCGTACGGAAAAACGACAAAAGATTCCTTTCATATTCTTTTCTAAAAACTCACCTAAGGGTAAAATTGGATTTAAACTATTGCAAGTGGATGGAAACAATATTTCATATTGAGGGAACATGTATGTGGATGATAAAATACATCCCAGTAAATACTTACGAATAAACAATCTCGGATAAAAATGAGATTGTGATATTTCCCTTACCTTAGGTCCGACTTGCTTTGTAAGTGTCCGAACCTCCTGTATAATGATTTAAATCATGTTATTGACTTATTACATAATCATATTCATTGTTATGATATCATATATGGTTCACTTATGACATTATATTACCCGTTCTTTTGTAAATTCCATGTTAAAGAAGCGTTTTGGGTAACATCGTTTCATTTATCGTAGGTGTTTTGACTTGTTGTTCTTGACATCATTATTACTTATATCATGATTTACTTACTTCCAGAATATAAAATATGATTTATATATCATATATATTCAGTATATATATATATATAATTGGTAGATAAATAAAATGAAAAACACCGTTCATGGAGACGGTAGTCCGTACGTACGCATGAACGTTGTTTTCCTTTCCTTATTGTCTTGAAATGGAAGTAAGTAGATGACATAAATATGTATATATGTACATAAATCCAGTAGCTTTATAATGTCATATATTTCATTATTATTTCTTATATATACATTATAATCATTCTTAAATGGTTAACATGGAGAATGAATCTCATCGCGTCGTGGAGACGGTATTCCGTACGTACGCACGAGCGATGATATCATTTCTATAAATATTGAATTGAATTGGAGTGGATTATAAAATATATCAGAATCAATATTATGTTGTAATAACTATGTATAGTTATTCTTTACACCATTATACCCATCCATGTAAGGTGGTGGTGGAAAATAGATTACACCACGGCGTGGAGACGGTATTCCGTACGTACGCACGCGCGGTGATTTCTTTTTCCGTAGGATGGATAGATGGTGAAATAGGGTTGTTTCATACTTATAATAACATATCAGTATATGAGTGATACTGATGTTATTACTTCATAATGAAACAACCTAAGAAGAAGAAGTGGAAGAAGAAATAAAGATGAAAGAATTGGTAACGGTAATTACCTCTTCTTTGAAGTGCCTCTTTGAGACCCCCTCTTAGGGCACTAGAATTGGTCTTTGAGGAAGACCAGAGCCTCTAGGATGTTGCTAGGGAAGTGGAGAAGAGATTTTGGCAGGGGTTGGCCGAGCTTGAGTGCTCAAATTGGTGTGAGGAGGAGGGGGAGGAGGTGTCCTTTTATAGGGGAGGAGAGGGGCACCTTAGGAATATCTCAAAATATTATTTTATATTAAAGTCAAAATCGGTTTATAATGGTTCTAAAGGGTCTTATTTCGAAGCTAAAGTGGGGATGGGTCGAAATCCTATCAACCAATAGGATTTAGACAAGTTTAGGGTATTATTTTAACCTTATCAATTAGATTTAACTCTAAGTTAATTAATTTAACTTTTACCGTGTCTTTTTGTTTTCTTTCACTATATGGTTAATACACTTACTATAACATGCCAAACGAACCCCAAATTGTTTATTATTAATATATATATCCTTACTTAAGTCATTTGGCCGAACCTTAGATTTTTAGGAATAAAATAACAATTAATAATATAATATTTGATTTAAAAACTATTTTGTGTCAATTTTGACACTATTTGATATATGATTTTTGTGAAAGTCATAATAGAATTATATGTTCTAACCAAGTTGATTAAATCAACATTAATATATCATAGTAACCTAGAAAATTAGTGTAATTCATAAAAAAGCTCAAATTACATTTATTTTGGTGCTTATAACATCAATTATGTCAATATTTCATTAAAAAGATAATTACTGCATCATCGTTGTGTCATAAATAAATTAAATTATTTGATGTCTAAAAATTAAAAATAAAATACCATCATGTAGGAAATATTTTTAGCTTTCTAATGAATATTTACAATCGAATTTATCTTATGTATAACCCCATATTAAAAATGATTTACTTATTAACCTTTGATTTTAACTATTTTAACCTTTCTTTAAATAAATTAATAATAAATGTCCTAATCTAATCCAAGTGGGCCTAAATGGTCATATTTTATTCCTAAGTTTGTTTTTGGTCGAATTACACTTGTCATATAGAATTAGGACATGTGTTTGGGTAATAGTAATATCATATTTACCCTTAGTTACCCTATTTACTATTAACCGCGGTAAAAAAGGTAAAAAGTTACTATTCACAAAAAAATTATTTTCATCTCATTGAACCACATTTTAGTCCTTGATATTAACCGTGTCTCTCGGATTTTCGAAATTCCATTCACAGAAGCGGTAAAATTAAGTTTTATGAAAAATTCAGTTTTTTTTAACTACCACTTAGTAGTTTCACTATTCATCAAAAATTGATGTTTTTCAGAACAATGCCAAAATTTCATCCTAAGCTATATTTCATATTCCGAATTCAAAAATGAAATCTATTTTACCAAATTCATAACATAGAAGTTGCATTAATTAATTTTATAATTAAATCCCGCTGTTAAAATAAATAGCGTGTTTTCAGGAAACAATATATATCAAAAGATTGACACTTGATTATGTCTGGTTTAAATGTGAAATTACAACCAATGACCAACATTGTATTAAATTGTAAAAATATATTCTAAATATACTTTAAAACCACTCAAATTAATAATTTATCACTATTAATTATTTCGATTAAAAAAGTTGTTTTTAATTATAATTTAGTAATTTTCACTATTCATCAGAATATGAAAGTTATCCGAAAAGTACCAAAATTTCACCTTAGGCTAAATTCGATACTCCGAATCCAAAAATGAAGTTCATTTTGAAAAATAAGATTTACAGAATTTTAAAAAGTGGTTATTACTATTCATAACGGCTAGTTTTAATAATATTTTAATAGCACATCGTTGTTTAGTGAAACTCGGTATTGCGTATTACACACGCTATCGAGGAAGGTCGCGATTGCGTGTAATGCAAGGAAAGTCAAGGATGCGTGTTGTGCAAGCTCCTTTTGGTGTAGCGTACAACACAAGACATTAATAAAATTAAAAAGAATATTTTTTTATAAAATCTTGGGCTGTTACAATGGTCCCAAGGATCGACTGCTAATGTTGTTTCTTGTTATTTGAATCACTTCATGATGAATATTCATATTTATGTATATGTGTATATGTATGGGACTATACATGTGTACGTATATAGATATAGACATCCATGGTGGAACTTTCCTAGTTGATAGGGATTTCATACCCTGAGTTCAACTGTGGTTGCACGTTTTTTTACTTCCTTTTGTTGTGTTCCAGCTAGGCTGAGCACATTGTTGTTGCATACAATTTTAGCAGCACAGTTGTAGGTTGCTTGTCAGGGTGCCCTACTGAGATTATTTGTCACCCCTGCACATGCACCTCGATGTACGTGTAGACCTTATGTCTGCTTTTTAGGTTGATCACGAGTTGCATGGTGGATAGGGCTAAGGACCAGTGTTGCATGATCGAGCAGAGATGCTCGAGTGGTTCTACTGATCAGGCTGGTGTAGTTCGATATTGTCTGGAGATCAGGTACGTGGATTAGATTGGAGTGAGTAGAAGAGCCATGTACTTTTACTTTCAATTTCTTTTGTACTTTTATCTTTATGGTCATCCCAGTGGGTGACTAGTGTTTTATTGTATTGCATAGATGTTCGGGCTTTTCAGTATTTTACTATTATAGCGTGTTCTATTTCAGTTGTTTACTACTTCCGCAATCTGTTTACTATCTGTTGTTTATGATACTTAGTTATTTTTGTTGTTTTCTTACTCTGGTATGAGGGTATAGTCTCCCCATTATCACACCCTAGGCCCTCATTACTAGTCAGCGGCCTCTGGTGTATGGGGTGGAGCGCTTCAGGCCTTATGGAAAACTGGCTCGGAGCACCGGTTTAGTGGATTCTGGATCGGGACATTACAAAGTGGTATTAGAGTAGTTTTCTTTCCTGGTTATTACTATTTGGGATATGGTAGATAGGAGTATTTGGAATGTGTCGAAACCTGTGACGGAAATCGGGCTAGTGTGTCATGAACACTTGTTCCGGTAAGAAGTTCTGGTTTCCAGGGTTTGGGATTACTGTTCAGATTTTGTGATGTTACGGTTGTATATGATTTTCACCTTGAGTGACTCACATTTTGTGTGGGGTTTTGATTTACTATGGATCTCTGGCTCTTGGCCATTGGTAAGATGCCAGGGATTGATTTTGACTCTTGGCTGGCAAAGGCAAGAGGCGTCTCATGCATCATACTAGGCACATAGGATTCATAGCATATAGGCCTGCTAGTGTGTGTTTTTACTAATGACTGAGACCTTTGGGTCTACTTACACATACTTTTTACTCTAATGGAAGGTTATGTGGATCTACTTTGATGTTTTGGTGTGAGGATGATGACTCCATCCTCGTGCACAGGTGGTGTAGTGAACCCAGTTGGTCGATGTGGCACGTGATTCCTTTCTGTTTAACCCCTTTTTGGGCTTGTTTCTCAGGTCTGTGGTTATCTGGTTGGATCGATAAAAACGATGTCGATAGATACCAAGTATTTTCTTGTGAACTGGACCTCCTTGTGGTATTGTTGTGTAAAGATACCCAATGGGTGTTATCTCAAATTGTATCTTCTATCTTGGTTGAGACTTTTAAGGAGTAGTTCCTTCTGAGGATGCTCGGAGAGGATCAGGGCCCTTGTAGGCTGTGTTTCAGTTTTGACTTTCTTTGGTTGTTGTGATCTTTACAATCTTCTGAGAGGTTTTGGATCTTTTGGGCTAGGTGGTTAGACCTTGTGACCCAGTTGTGGGGATTTTTCTGTAGGGCTGGATGGAAGACCTAGATACCCTTGGTTTTGACTCAAACCCTTGTAGGTCGATGTCTTTTCTGTTCTAGGGAAACCTATGTGTGAATGGTTGGCCAGTGTTTTCCAATGCCTTTTGGCGGTGTTGGTTTTCGCTACTAGTTTCGACGAGTAGGCATGTTTGAGTACCTAGCCTGGTTGACCAGTGTTTCTGATGTTTTTGTTAGAGGTGGAATCGTTTTAATCTAGATCGGTGAGTGGTTAGGTGCATGTCGAGGACCGATGTTTCAAGACTTTCTATGGACTCGGATCCTGAATGTTGTTTTGGAATGTCCTTGTGTTGTAGAGGTGACTTTGTGAATTTTGGGTTACCATGATTGGGTTTACCTATGCTTGAATCCAGGTCAGGTTTTGGAATGATGTTAGTGTGACTCGGAGGGAGCTTGACACACCTTTGGTGAAATATTAGTGTACTCCAGTAAGAGACGATCATGCGCTATCTTGATTCGTCTTGAGTATGCTAAGAGAGCTTCGACCCTACTTCGAGCTCCCTTTTTCTTTCTTAATGTTCTCCCCTGTTGAGGGTGAAACCTGTTCTGGTTTCGATCTTAAAGCGGTGTAAGGAACGTCATATGGTGGGGAGTGCACCATTGGCCCTTTTGAGGTTGGTTTTCCTTGTTTAGGTTAAACCTTGGTGTTTTCCAGTGGGATTTTAAGCTTAGAGTTTCCTTTTAAGATGACGACATGGGTGTTCGTGTGGTGGGGAGTACCAGTTGGTCGTAGTTGAATATCTTATGTGTAGACGGTGGCGGTTAATGCTATAAGGCAGGTTGTTGGAATGTCTAGATAGCTTGGTTGTGAAGATGCTTGGCTTATTAGCATGGTTGCTATTTTTTCCACTGGGCTTCTCAGGGAAGATAAGGTTTATGGTGGGGAGTTTGTAAGAACCCGTGTTTTTCCGGACAATCGTTTTGAGCATAAATTTGAATTTTTGTTGTTGTATAGTAGTGAGGGGTAAAATTTTCATTTCCCCCTATGATCAAATCTCGGATAAAGACTTATATTACTTTCTTGTAATCTTATGGGGCTCGATCTATTGTTTCGGGGGAAAAAACGGGTCAATCGGGCATTTTTAGGGATTTCCCATCGGAAAACCCAGTGTACACAGCATGTATTCCAGGGGTACACTCCGTGTGTTCTTCCCATTCAAGGAAGACGAATTTTTCTTAAGTACATTTCGTGTACTTTAAGTACACGACGTGTAGTGGGTAGCCATGTGGCTGGTCGTGTGAAATAGATCACGGAATAGTGTTTTTAAGCGAGTACACACCGTGTAGTGGTACATGGGCATGTGTTCGGGTGAAAATGGAGATGGTGTAACTTTTTTTGAATAGTACACATCGTGTACAGTAAAGTACACACCGTGTACCATTACTCAGGAAGGCCCATTGTGCTCTGGCCATGTACTCTGGCCATGTACTACTTCAATTTAGTGATTTTGAAATATCTTGGGCTCTGGAAGTCATAATTGGGCGTGCGAGTAGTCAATTCTGAGCATTGTTTCACGTAGATCTCAATGGTGGAATTATTTTTACATTTAGAGGTCATATAAAGGGATTTTTTGGTGTTTCTATCTAAATGGAGGGGTTCTTCCTCCACTTATCGAGTTTAGTTGTCACCTGAGAGTGAGAGTTGGTTTGGTTGATAGGTTGGGTGTTCGGACCAACTTTGTTGAGACCATTAATAGGAGATCAGATATGAGCTATCTCCAAAAACTTATGCTTTAGAGGACGTTTCCCTTGTGAGACATTCCCTTCTGGCCTATGAGGCTTTGAGACCAGGTACTTCTAAGGATCCCCTGAGGGATGCCTTTGCTTGTGTGCTGACCTAGGGAGTCCCTTGTAGGATCCTTCTCTTGTTCTTCCTTTGATAGGAACCATGTTATGGAATGCCTATGTTGTCCTTACTTTGAGGATCCCGTGTAGGATTACTCCCTTACTCTTTGCAAAGGATCCCACGTAGGATGCGATCACTCGTGTTTACCTGGAGGATCCCGAGTATGATGCCTCCTCTGTGTTTGACCTGAGGGACCTGTGGGTGCCCGTTTTTTGACCGACCCTGAGTTGTTATGTCGGGTTTGGGTAGAGATGGTGATCGGTTGTCACCTAGAACCCGTGCCAAACTGGTGATCCCTTTCAGATTTTGATTTACTGTTGTGTTGGACGTTCGGGCCACCCGCACTGTTTGTTTATATTTAACTTGGTTACTGATGCTGTAGTGTTTACCAAATGTGCTTCCTGGTTGGTGGTTGCTAAGCCTAACGTGATGCGTTTTTCTTTTTTTTTTTGGATGCCAACTTTTCCTTGTGTACCTAAGTAGGGGGTTTGTTTCCTTATATTGAATGTCTTTGAGTTTTTGTGAAAAAGTGCCAGAAACCCATGTATCGGGTATCTCAGGTTAGGGTTTTGATCCTGCATTATTATCTTCCTTAGACTGATTGTATGCTTGTGGCTATTAGATGAATAATGAATTCTTGTTAGAATGTTTGAGGATCACCCCATGGGTGTTTCCCTTGTTTGGGATGTTTATCACTATTTGGATTAGGTTGCCAGTGAGGTAGACCTTGTTGCATTGATTGCCTGCCTTGATATAATTGATTGCATGTATCGCCTAATGTTTATATGATTTTGATTCATTGTAGTTGTTAGCCACATAGTTTGTTGAACTTACTTAGGGCTACTAACAGTTGATTACGCACGACTGGACTGCTCAGGGCTGTGTGAACCTGGTGTGGTAGACTAAAGAGGGAATTGATGATTAAGGGCTTCCCTAGAGAGTCTGTTATAAATTAGTATTGTTCGTAGGACCTACGGGAATTGTACTTTGTGCTTCCTTAGAGTGCTATTAGTTACGTATCAAGAGTACAGGAGGAATTAGACATAAGTTCTTCCTCAGAGAGTCTATGGTTATCATTTCAGGACCACAGGGGAATCGACGTGAGTGCTTCCCAAAGTGTTTGTGCCTTTTTATGTTATGAGACTATAGGGGGAATTGACGGTGAGTGCTTCCTCAAAGAGTCTATGCATTAGCTAAACCAGAGGGGCGAGACTATGTTTTCTACCCATAGAGTTGCTTGTGTCGCTAGGTAGGACTAGAGGGGATAGGCAGTGAGTCCTGTCATGACCCCCTCCCCACAAAGTGTACCCCTCCTGGGCCGGCAATGTGAGAAGGGAGATAATGACCCCCGAGTCCCGCCTCCAGTAAGCCCCAAGTTGGCGACTAGCATCGAGGGTATAGTAACACACAATTGGGAGGCATTACCCTCTAAGAGAACACATGCAGAAGAGAGAGATAAGATAGACACCAACCAACTCCAACTGAAATTATAAAAGAAACCCAATTACATATATGAAATTTCATGCAAAAAAGTACAACAACTAAAAGGGGAAACTACAAGTATCCAAAAGAAAGTAAAACATCAGCGACCACAAGCCCGAATAGCTTCTACAACCACAAGCTAGTAGTAACCAGCCTGATCTCCAACCTGCTCCAAGTGACCTGAAAAATAGTTTGTATATACATTGGGTGAGAATAGTAGTATACTCAGTAGGATCCTACCTGAAGCCTCTCGTGCAAAAGTAAAGAAAGCATGCTAAAGCACAGTGAACGACAAGTGAAACTAACTCGTCACCTAAATAGGTGTACTATATTCCCAACCTCACCATGGATACTCTCACCAAGTAACGCATAAAAGAATACATCATATAGTAAAGAATATCAAGGGTACCTCGCTACTACTTCCCCACTATTTTTCTGATTTTCCCCAACGACATACGTCATGTGCATCTCTCTCCAAAGGCTCATCCATATAAACATGGGCCAAGCTCCACAATCTGCACCACGTACATCACAAAGGCTTTCCCGCAGACACCTGGGCTAAGCTCCACACCATCCTCACAACCAAAAGTAACCAGGTAGGTTCCGGGAGCCACCACAGCCCGCATAACATGTATAATACGTTGGGTATTGTACCTTAAACCATTACAGCCCATACACCACGTAAAGATCCTCAAGCCATCACAACCTATACACGTTACACCTATAGTAGTCCATAGGATACTATATCCAGAATATATGTGTGGAAATAACCACAATCCATTACAGCCCTCTACACACATATACGGGGAAAACTAACCGTTGTGCCCACGACACTAGTATCTACAAGAGAAGAAAGCGGGGTCAAAGGGGGTAGTCATCCATTCATCCTCCCATTGGAATGTTGGGGAAAACACCCCACCAGGGCTCAGAATCCCCAGGGTGTTAGTTTCCCTTACCAACAGAGTGGAGTAGCGTATAGAAACACTAAAAGTACAGAATATAAATAACTCACAACCACACTATGGGCATAACCTAGTCTTAGCCTCAACTATAGCTAACATCTCTCAGAATCCAGGCTTCTATTTATAAGACTAGGCATCCTATAAGCACACAACCAGTTAAAGAACTTCATTAGGTTACTTTATTCCCTTTTTCATCAATTCACTTTACATTAATTAATTCTTTGCATGTTAATTAACCATGATCAAAAACCACATTTAAACTTTCTTGGAATCACATTCAAGATTTACTGCTCCTTTGAAGCTACAACATCACCATTAAATTCCAACATCTCCATCCCCATGGATTATCATCATTTAAACAAACATTCATTTTAGAATTACTTTCCCATATTCCTAGGAATTATAGAAAAGAATCATATGCTACTAAACACAAGGGGGCTCAACACGGTGAGTATATATACTACCCGCCGAGTCTTTGCCGCCTATTGCAAGAGCGTAGGCCCATTCTCCCTCGAGAGGCTAAACACAGAAAGCATGTGGAATACCCCACGCGTCTTCGCCCCTTTTGGAAGAAGGGTAAGCAAAACCAGCTGCCTTGAGCAGTGGGGGGAAAATTAAAGAAGATAACAACCAATCAAACCACCAAACATTCATCCAACACATTCATTCCATACCATCATCCCTGGTGTCCTCCCCGACACCCACATGCATAAACTGATGTATCTCGCCACTCTAGGAGTCATCCGATGCCACATCCACAAGGCCTCCCTACCTCCACATATCACAACACCCTCCGAGGGTCACATCACAACACCAGATATCACATCACCCCTCTAGGGTCACAGCACAGCACATGCAGCAGGAAGAAAAACATTACAACAAATGGGATCTTGGCCCTTTAACAAGGCATCCAGCCTTCATACATAATGATCACTCATGGATCCAAACCACAAGGCATTCGGCCATACAAGCAAGAGGGTAACTCAGAACCCTATCAGGAATTATCTTTTATCAACAAAAAGTGCTTTAATCCCTCTTGATTTAACCAGTTCACTATTGGTAGGTTCCAACTATGGGAAACCTAACCAAAAAGCTATCATAGATATCACAAAGATTAGACATGCTTACTATGCCAACTTAATCAACAAGCACGAACAACAACAACCGGATTCGTTCACAAGAATATTTATCTTTATCCAATTAATTATCAATTAATACCATATTTATGTTCTTTATCAATTTCCATCAAGAGAAACTTGCTAACAACCAAGACATATATATATCACAATATCCAGCAAATCAAGAGGCAAACCGTTATCACGGTACAAAGAAACACATGCGATCAAACTAATTCTTTTATTCTAGTTCAAGTATTTAATTAGGTGAATTTCATTGTGATCCAAAGGCCAGAACATGATAAATCTACTATTGCACGTAAACAAATAGAGAAGCCACAAATCCCCTACGTCAAGGGTCAAGGAACACTTAAGCAACCAGGTCGATTCTCCACGAATCCTCCTTAGATCTCCTATCCTATCACAACCAAGACCAAAGCTCATCATAACCGACATCCAAATACTTAAATCTACCCATAACGAGCATAGATCTAAGAACACGATAAAAGAGGAGGAGTATATCTAAGTACATCTAAGAAACCAAACAATAACAAGAACATACCTCAAGAAACCGGCTTCGATTTGTGAAGAGAAGCCTTTGGATCGCTTCCAAAACACTTGGAAGAGGTTCTTCTACATCTAAGGAAGGGTAATCCCGAGTTATGGCCGATTAGGGGATTAAACGAGGTGATAAAAGGAAAAATGGTCAAGATCCTAAATTTTAGGATCTAACATTAAGTGCCTGCACAGCCTAGTCACATGGTTAGACAAACCGTGCGCTAACCGTGCGGTCACCACTGCCTTAGCCACTCAGCTCGCACGATTTGGCAGCATGGTTTAGACAAACCTTGCACCTCTCGTGCGGTCTCTACTGCCATCAAGGCCAGCCACGCATGGCTTGGCCGCACAGTTTAACAAACCATGCGCCAACCGTGCGAAAGCTATAGGACTTCCATTTTTCTTTAAAAAGGGAACCCAAACCCACCTCCAAGCCGCCTCGATCCCTCAAGACACCTCTAACACCACATTTTCAAAAAGGAATGGACTGGAGAGTTCTGGGCCATTACACCTTCCCAGAGGGTTTACTACTGTGTTATCTTCTTGCTTGTGTTTGTTTGGTTGAACTAGAGGGGATAGGCTATGAGTACTTCCCATAGGGTTAGTTGTTTTTTTTATCTTCTTCAGAGACATATTTCCGACGTTTTCCCGAAGCAGGTACATGTCGATGGTATTATGGACCCAGAGATCGACTTAATGACACATGGCTTTAGTGGCATGACATCCATCTCAATGCTCTTTCATAGGATGTCCAGGAGATCAAGCTTATGGTCCCAAGGATCAACTGATGATGTTGTTTCTTGTTATTTGAATCACTTCATCATGAATATTCATATTTATGTATATGTGTATAGGTATGGGACTATACATGTGTACGTATATAGATATGGACATCCATGGTGGAACTTTCCCAGTTGATAGGGATTACATACCCTGATTTCAATTGTGGTTGCACGTTTGGTTTACTTCCTTTTATTATGTTCCAGCTAGGCTGAGTACATTGTTGTTGCATACACTTTTAGCAGCACACTTGTAGGTTTCTTGTTGGGGTTCCCTACTGAGATTATTTCTCACCCCTACACATGCACCTCAGTGTACGTGTAGACCTTATGTATACTTTTCAGGTTGAGCATGAGTTTCATGGTGGATAGGGCTGAGGCCCAGTATTGCATGATCAAGCGGAGATGCTCGAGTGGTTCTACTAATCAGGCTGCTACAGTTCGATATTTTCTGGAGATCGGGTACGTGGATTGGCTCAGAGTGAGTAGCAGAGCCCTGTACTTTTACTTTCAGTTTCTTTTGTACTTGTATATACATGGTCGGCCCAGTGGGTGACTAGTGTTGTATTGTATTGCATAGTTTTTCGGGCTTTTACAGCATTTTACTATTACATCTTGTTCTATATCAGTTGTTTACTACTTCCGCACTCTGTTTACTTTCTGATGTGTATGATACTTAGTTATTTCTGATGTTTTCATAATCTGGTATGAGGTTATAGTCTCCCCACTCTCACACCCTAGGCCCTCTCTACTAGTCGGCAGCCTCTGGCATACGGGGAGGCGCGGTTGAGGCCTTGTGGCGAACCAGCTCGGAGCACCGGTTTAGTGGGTTTCGGGTCGAGACATTACAAAAATGTGGCAAAATTTATAAGAAAACATTTTCTTTGAAAATAAACATGTAATATTATAAGGGAATATTCAAGTCATTAATGTGTCTTCAAATAAAAAAACCATTAATTTCGTATAAGTTAAAAATCATTCCTCTTATACTTTTGTTGGAAAAATTACAAAGTACCTCATTAGGAAGAAGACAAAAAAATCCTTTGAAACTGTTCAGTAAAAATTAACACATGCATAAAAATGAATATAAATACTATAAAAGAATAGAAAAAATATTGAAAAAAATTAAATAAACATGTAAAGGGAAGATAAATATTACCTAGTACATACTTACGTATAAATAATACTGAATAAAAATGAGATTGTAAAATTAACCCTTACCTTAGGTCTGATTTCATTTATGCGTATCCAAAAAGATTTTATAATGGTTTAAATAATTTTATTAACTTATTATATAAATATATAAATATTTATTATATCATATATGATCATATTATATCTTCTTATAAACTATTTGTTAATAATATTTCATTATTACCCTTCTTTCATGTGTTAAATGCTTTATTTTCTGATGCATGTTTTGTTATAAAAATCCTGGTTGTTATGTACATGATATAGTTACATCATTTTTAGAATTATATTAAGTTAATATATATAATATTTATTCATTTTATACATTTATATAATCATTATTCAATAGGGAACATGGAAAATGAATTGTATCACATCGTGGAGATGGTAGGTCATACATACACAAGAGCGATGGTATCATTCCATTAATGGTAAAAGGGTATGTAAGTGGATGGTGTATATATTTTTAAATAATCAATATTTATTATAATTATTATATATATCTATTATTTCTATCATTATACCCATCCAAATAAATTGGTTCTGAATAATAGATTCATTACAGTGTGGAGACAGTTGGTCGTATATATGCACATGCGGTGCTTTTGTTTTTTCTAGGATGGATAAAAGGTGTAATATGGTTGTTATATAATAATAATAACGTCTCATAATATATTTAATATTATATTTATTACTTTATAATGGAAAAAACACATTATGGGGAAGTAGAAGAATAAATAATCTTGAGGGAGTCGGTAATGAAGATTACCTCTTCTTCGGAAAACATCCATTACATCTCCTCTTATGGACCATAGAATTGGTATTTTGTGAAGAAAATCACCTATATAATGGGACTAGGGACTCTTGAGAGGTAAATATTCATGTTATGGTTGATATATAAGGTCAATGTGATGTGTATAAGTGAGGGAGGAGGTGTCCTTTTATAATTGAGGTGAGGGGCACTTATGGAATTTCAAAAAATATTAATTTATAATAAATTCAATCTCAATATAAAAACCTAAAAAATTACATTTATTATAATATAATATTATTTAAGGGTTTAATATCCTCGAACAATATTTTTTAGATAATTTTTTATCATTTTAAACCTTTTCATTTTGATTAACACTTAGTTAACCTAATTTAATTTAAACTAAGGTAACAACGTTCTAAATATTAAAAGGATGTAATTTTTACTTATTTGAAGTAAATTAGACCATAAATGAATAATTTATGATATTTTAGAAAATAAAATAATTATTTGGTATTTCTAAAAATGTTTTATGATTTCTAAATAATTTAATAAAATATTATTTTGATAAAATATCATTAGTGTCAGTTTGACACTATTCATTACATAGACTTTAAAAATATCAAGATAATAAGTTAACTTTGAATGAAATAGTTTATAATATCCCTATGGGGTAAAGTTAATCTATAAAATTAGTTTATCACATTAATTACCTAAAATTATATTTATTTTAATATCTTTTGTAACACTTATTTGATACTCCCATTAATAAAGTAATTGCTACATCAGTGTTGTGTGATTATTTAATATACTTATTTGTTCCCTAAAAATTAAAAAAAATACTATGATTAATTTAAATATTATATATTTCAGAATAATATTTATATTTGAATATATATTTTGGGTAACCTTGTATTAAAAATGATATTGTATTTTAAACATGAATGTGACACCTTTGAATTTTTATTCAATAAAATATTATAAATATCATAATCTCATATAAGTGGCCCAAAAGACTAAAACTATTATCATGAAACTAAATTTTTGAGTGAAAAAAGTTACATTTATATTCATTTTTTGACTTTCATGGATTTAACTATTATATAAGTAATTTTCATGGAAACGTTTCCCTTAAACAACTTAATTTTGATAATTATGTGTCAGGAGTCGAATTATGTTCATAAAATAAAATTTGTGAAAGTTTTAGGGTAATTTTATAGTCTTTATCTTTTTATTTTTAAACTAAACTACCCAATTTACCCTTTACCGTGTTAACAAAATTTACAAGGTTACTATTCATATTGGACAAAAATAATAGAGACCTATTCAATAAATTTGTAACTTATAAATATAAATTTGGTATTCATTTTATCAAATTCAAAACACATATGTTTCCGAATTTATTTTAAAATAAAACAGGTAAAATCACATGAAAAACAATTTTTCGGAAAAATACCCTTTTAAAACATAAATTGTTTTTATAAAAAAATCATGTATAAAATTCTTTTCCTAACCCTTAATTTTATTATTTTAAATTAAAATCAACTAGTTAAATTTAATAACTAATCCAAAACCAATTTTTACCTTGACAATACATTTCAAAAAAATAAAACATTAAATAAAAATCAGTATTTTCATTATTCCTTAAAAAAATGTTTTCATAAAATTATTATTTTAAGATAATTTTGATGTGATGAAATTAATTTTTTAAAATCCATTTTCTATTAGTTATAAAAATGAATATTCACTCATAAAAAGAAAATAAACTCATTTTTGAAGAAAACCTGTTTTTTGAAAAATTAAGTGATTTTACGAGAATTGTGTGATGCACTTACCAATTAATTTATAATGAGTTAGAAATTTATTTTTATTTAATAAATTATTTATTAATATTTATTATTTCTGATTTAACAGTTAGGTTATAATGGCCTTTTTATACTAATATTGTCTTGTGTTTTACTTAAACTCATGGTTGCCTGCAATACAAGCTATTGAAGAATTAAAATTATTTAAAGTGAATTATTTATTAAAATATCAAGGTGTTACAATATACCCCCTTAAAATGAATTTATACCTTCAAATTAATCACTTGGATACAAATAGATGACAATACCTCTACCTCATTTCATCCTCAAGTTCCCACATAGCTTCCTCAAATTAGTGGTTCTATAAAACATTAACTAAGCGAGTTGTCTTGTTTTGTAGAAATATTTATCTATGATCCAAAATCTATATCAGTTGTTTCCAATAATAAATGTCTTTATCCAATGGTATGACTTATAATTTAGTAATTTTGAAGGATCATATATTTACTTTCTCAGTAGAGATACATGGAACACATCATTAACTTGAGAGAGATTCGGTGGAAGTGTCAATCTATAAGCTACCTTCCCAACATGATCAAGAATTTAAAAAGGATCAATAAACCTAGGTATAATATTTTTCATCTTTCCAAATATCATCACTCTCTTCTAGGGATATATCCATAGAAATACCTTTTCAACCACTTCAAACTCTAGTTCATTTCATCGATTTTCAACATAACATTTCCGTTCACTCTTAGCGGCTCTTATGTGTTGTTGATTAGATCTAACATTTTATATCATATCGTAAACTAGATCATGTCCCAATATCTTTATTTCCCCAACTTCATTCCATCATTTTGTAGTTCTATACTTCTTACCATATATGGCTTCATAAAGAGTCATTGAAATACTGGATTGAAAGCTATTGTTGTATTAAAATTATACCAAAGGTAGGTGTTTATCCCAACCACATTTTAAATATATATAGAAATATCTAAACATCTTTTATAGAGTTTTAATTATCCTCTTATAATAACCATATATATGAGTATGATAAGAAGTTATAAAACATAAATATGTATCCAAATCCTGTTGAAGACTTCTCCAAAACTTCGAGGTAAACCTCAGATCCTGATCAGATATAATGGAAATTGGTACTCCATGAAATCTTACCACTTAATTTATATATATTCAGGAAAGTAGATCAAGATATATATCTTCTATAATAGCAATGAATTGTGCCGAATTCATATAGTGATCAACTATAGCCCATATTTCATTATGGACTTTATATGTATTGGGAATTATAAAAACAAAATCCATGGTGATTTTTTTTCATTTCCATTATTGTATGGGTAATGTTTGTAACATCACCTTAGAATTCAGTCTCTCGAAATTAACTTTCTAACAAACCAAGCATTGAAAAATATATTCTACAATATATCTCTTTATGCCATCCCACCAGAAATACTCTTTTAGGTACATATATATCTTTTTTTCTTCCAAGATGAATAGAGAATGATGAACTTTGAGCCTCATACAATAGCTCCTTATTTAATTATAGTATGGGAGGGATAAAAACACAACTATTAAACCTTATTATTCCATTAAAATCCAATTTTAACTCAGGAACATTTCCCACTTTCTTTTGTGGTTCTACATCTTCCTTCTTCACCTCATTAATCATCACTTGTATTGATGGTTGAACATCATTTGAAAAAGATAATATTTTCCCCTTCCCTCTAAAATTCATAGATCTTTCCTTTAAAATACATAAATATTGGATCTTTTCTAATCCTCATCATAGATAATCTGACATGGTCCTTTAGACTCAAAGAATCTTCCACCTTGTTCACTTTCCTATGGTGGTAATGTATTGAGCAGTTATAAAATTTAATCAACTTTAGCCATCTCCTTTGTCATATATTCAGCTACTTTTGAGTTAAAATATACTTTAAAATATTATGATCAATATATATATCACAACTTTCTCCATGAAAATAATGTCTCTCTATATTTAATGAAACTATTCCCACAAAAAGCTCCAAATCATGAGTTGGGTAATTTTTCTCAGGGATTTTAAATTTTCATGAGGCATAATCTATAACCATATAATTTTTTATAAGAACACATCCTAGTACCTTCTTGGAAACATCACTATAGATCAAAAGTCTTTCTCCACTACAGGGTATTGTGAGAATAGGTGCACTGACTAACATTCTTTTCATCTCCTTGAAATTCTCTTCACATTCCATCGTCCATTTGAACTTAACTCCTTTCCTAGTCAACTTGGTGAGTGGATTAGATAATCACGATAAATATTTCACAAAAATTATATAATATCCATCCAAACCATGAAAACTTGGGATATCATTTATTGTTGTTGGTCTAGTCCAATGTTCAATTACTTCTGTATTTACTGGATCCACTGATATCCCCTCTCTTGAGATTATGTGAGACAAAAATGAAACTTTCTAAAGCCAAAATTCACACTTTATAATTTTTTCATAAATATTATCCTTTCTCGGGGTCTTTAGTACAATCCTCAATTGACCTTCATGTTCTTCATTTCCCATTGAATAAACACTAATATAATCTATAAATACTACCAAAAACTGATCCAGATAGTCTCTAAAGACTATATTCATTAAATCCATGAAGATAGTGGGGAATTAGTACAAAAATATGTAATAACTACAAATTCATAGTTTCTATGCCATTAAAGGAATTCCATATTAGGTATATCCTCTTTATTGAACCTTAATTGATGATATCCATAATGAAGATAAATCTTAGAAAATTATTGAGCACTATATAGTTGATCAAATAAGTCATTAATATGGGGTATAGGATTTTTATTATTGACAGTGATCCTGTTAATTTCATGATAATCAATTCAGAGTCTCATTTATCCATAATTATTCTTAAATAACATAAAAATATCACCCCCAAGGTGAGTCACTATGGCATATGAATCCCTTTTCAAGATTCTCTTGTAGTTTCTTCTTCAATTCTTGAAACTCAATTGGGTCTATTTTATAAGGAGTCTTTGAAATAAGCATTTCACCTAGTATGAGTTCTGTTGAAAACTCAACTTCCTGATTTAGTGGAAGACTAGAAAATTATTATAGAATGTCATAAACAAAATCCCATACAATTGTTTTATCCATAATGGTGAGTTTATCCCCAACCATCTAAGATAGATAACATTCAGTTTTACTAATTAGTACCCACAAGATGGAAATAATTTCCATGAGAAGTTTATATTCATCCTTACATCGATAGATGATCATATATTCATTCAAAATATGAAATGTGTCTTCCCTTACTTGAAAATTTATATGATATCCACATATAGAAATTCAATCCATGATAATAATCACATCAAATTCAACTAAATTAAGGATCAAAATATTTTCAAGAAGCAATTTCCCAAAAACTTTAACCGGAGAAGAATTATAAACTTATGATGTGTCTGTTATTCCATTAGTAGTTTTCACAGCTAACTGAACATCTAATTATTAAGGTAATATGGGTATACCCTTATAAAAATATTTATAAATAAATTAGTGGGTGAATCTAGAAAAAAATAAAACTTTATCTACTTTAGAGTGGATGGTAAGTGTACTTTTCACCACATTATTTTTGTACTCCACCTCACCAATAGTGATCACATGTGATTTGAATTTGTCTTTAGACTTAATAGTTTGATGATGTCAATCATTATTGGTAGACCTCATATTTGGTAATTGGTTATCATAATTCTCATTTTCCTTGCACTTGAATCATTGATGTGTGGGACGTGCATTTTGTGTAGCCTTTTCTCTATTCACATCATTGGTTATCTTCTTCCCATCACTCCAGTGGTAAATTTATTTATGACCATATATCCAAAACATAAAACATTTACTATTCTACTTAATATAGTTTCCTCCTTGTTTATTTCCACACATTTACTTAAAGGAAAGATCATATTATTTTCACTGTGGTTTTTAGATTTTACCTTGAATTCCATTTTTATATTTTTATCAAACCTATAAGATTGATGGGTAACTCCAATATCTATCTCAACCTTGAAAGCACATTTAATGATTTTCTTATAGCTACTGAAGTCCCTTATGTATAATTCCCTTCATATTCTTGGTTTTGGGCCACAAAATAATCGATCAACCTTACTTTCATGTTAGATGATAATTCCATAAGTGTATCTTACAATTCATGAAAAAAACTCGCTATAGGTACCAATGGATTCATTATAATTTTATTAAGCTCAAAAAATACTTCTCTATATTATTTAGAATAATATAATTAAAGTACTTATTGAAAAATAAGTTCATAAACTCATCACATTCCATGGATTCCATTTCATCTCTTTTCCTCATATTCTTCCTGAGACTCTGCCATTGGTTAACTTCACCTTCCAAATGATAAACTATAAAAATTAATTTCTCATGTTTTGAGCATTAGAGAACCAAATATATGTTTTCAATGGTACTAATACATATTTCATTTACTATTGGATCAGAAAAACTACTAAACAAAAGGGTATTTGTTACCTTATGAAGGACTCAACAGAATAGTATTCCCACATTTGATCATTTGGATGTCCTACAAGATTCATTGCTTGAAAAAAATTTGTGAACATAAAAATAATATTTTTCATTCAAATTCCCATAACATTCGATTTCTCGGGAGGATAATCATTTCATTTTCCATCACATTCAACATTAACGCAGTTCCTTCGGGTTCCATCCATTAACTAAAACCAAAAATCATAGTGTGATCAACACTAATCATTGTTGGAAAATGTCATAATCAATGGAAATTTATTATAAAATTTTGATACATGACACCTTAGGTTTTATCCTACCTTATTTATGATCATCACTAAAACTCTAGGATTTTATCACATACTTAGACTTATCCT
The DNA here is from genome assembly GCA_963277665.1 of Viscum album. Lineage (NCBI taxonomy): Eukaryota > Viridiplantae > Streptophyta > Magnoliopsida > Santalales > Viscaceae > Viscum > Viscum album. The sequence goes on along the minus strand of OY728123.1, from coordinate 859,848,940 downwards.
TAGGGTTCTTAAAAAGGATTTCTCATCCTAGTTTCCAAAGTTTAACTAACTTTTTTCTATAATACCAACTATAAAATACCATACTTTTCATATATAGATATTACATATAAAATATATGAATATTAATCACATAGAATAGAAAAAACACACTAGAAATATATTGGTTTAGTGTCTTTGGAAACTGGGAAACATAATCAACTCATTCAAAAAACATCTATTTCGTCTCCCACTTACTACTTCATAACAAGAACACTTTTTAACACATCATACTTAATATATTTCTTCATATCCTGGGGAAAAAGAAACATAAGAAAAGGGCAAGCTCATATGATCAGTAATGGTAATAAAGGGAGACAACATAATCACATGGGCATAATAACAAGAAAATAACTTTTGAAAATTATATCCTACATATCAAAGTACAATATATTTGGTATTGGAATAAATCATAGAAGTTCATAAAGAATAAAATATCATATTTCATGATAACAAAATTCATGAAATTTTGGAATACACATAATATAGAAAATCATTTCCATATTAGTAAAGGCTCACTGTTAAGAATATTATAGCGGATAAAGTACATTACTAGACTGATCTTACTCATCGTTTTATCCCCGTATTATAGAACTGAGTTTACTACCCAATCTAGTCATGTATATCTCATAAGATATAAATATTTATGAAATTAATTATAGGGATATATGGGTCACAACTATCACATAATGAAAACCATACATATTCATGCCACAAGAACATAAATCATTCATCATATCATAACTCATGGAATTAAATGGGTTTCAAAAACATTATTAAATCATAACATAACCGGTGGAAAAGAAATGGTTTTCATAAATATCATTCCATCATAAACATAAACCAACCATAGGAATAATAGGGACAGTATCCTTGAAAAATACCCAAATAAAATTATAAGTAACATCAAATAATTTTATCATAGATGGAAAATAATTTTGAGATATCACTTGAAAATAATTATTAAGGAAAATATCCTTTCTACTTTGAAAAAGTTTTCATTTCTTAAAATATCACCAAATTTAAAAGAAAAAAAATATTATTTTAAAATAACCTTGAAATATTTTAAGGGAAGATTCAATCAATTAAAGCATTTCTAAAGTGGAAAAATCCATTAATTTTGTATAAGTTAAAAAAATATTCATCTCCTACTTTTTTTGAAAAAGTCCCAAAGTACCTTGTTAAAAAACAAAAATATTCCCTTCAAACTTTTTAGTAAAAATTTACACATGGGTAAAAATTACTTAAAAATTTGAAAAAGTATAATAAAAATATTTTTAAAAACATTTTTAAGAATCATGGGCTTGGAAGATAAATATTCCCTAGAATATACTTACGTATAAACAATCCTAAATAAAAATGAGATTGTGAAATTAATCCTTACCTGAGGTCTGGTTTCCATTAAACGTATCCAAAAATATTTTATAATAGTTTAAATATTTTTATTAAATTATTATATAAATATATTCATATTTATGATATCATATATTATACTCTTATATTATCTTATAATCTATTTTTTAGTAATATTTTATTATGATCCTTCTTTCGGGTGTTAACTGCTTCATTTTTTTATACATGTTTTTTCGTATAAGTTAGGATTATTATGTATAGCATATAGTTTCACAATTTATATAATTATATTAAGGTAATATATATAATATTTATTCATTATATACATTTATATAATCATAATTTAATTTGAACTTTGAAAATGAATCGCATCGCGTCGTGGAGATGGTAGGTTGTACGTACACACTGGTGATGGTATCATTCCATTAATGGTAAAAGGGTAAGTAAGTGGATGGTTTATATATTTTTATATAATAAATATAATTTTATTATATATATATATATATATATATGTTATTTACATCATTATACCCATACAAAAAAAATTTGTTATGAAAATAGATTACACCACGGCATTGAGACGGTAAGTCGTACGTACGCACGTGCAGTGATTTTGTTTTTCATAGGATGGATAAAATGTGAAATATGGTTGTTTCATAATCATAATAACAAATAAACATATATTTTATATAGTATTTATTACCCTATAATTGATAGAACATATTAAGAGGAATTATAATAAGAAATAATCTTGAAAGAGTTCGTAAAGAAGATTACCTCCTCTTTGGAAAACTTCCTTTAGATCGCCTCTGAGGAAAACTTGTGTTGGTCTTTTGACAAAAACAGAACATATAAAATTTGACTAGGGAATTTTATAAGGGGATTTTTTAGGTTATGTTAAATCTTAAAGTCTCAATGTGATGTGTATAAGTGAGGTAGGATGTGCCCTTTTATAATTGAGGTGATGGGAACTTTTGGAATTTTAAAAAATATTAATTTATAATAAATTCAATATCCATAAAAATACCTCAAAAGTACAATGGATTAGAATATTATATGATATAAGGATGTAATATCCTCAACCAATATATTTTAGAAAATTTTAGGTATTATTTTAAACCTTATCATTTTGATTAACCCTTAGTTAACCAATTTTAATTTTAACTAAGGAAAAACATTATTCAATATTAAAAGGTTATAATTTTTACTCATGTGTTGTAAATTAGACCATAAATTAATAATTTATAACATTTTAGACCACATTATAATTATTTTTTATTATTAAATATGTTTTATTATTTTTAAATTATTTAATAAAATAATATTTTGATAAAATATCATTAGTGTCAATTTGACACTATTCATTACTTAGACTTTTAAAATATCAAGATAATAAGTTAACTTTGAAGAAAATATATTACTATATTCCTAAGGGGTCAAGGAAATATATAAAATTATTTTATCTCATTAATTACCTAAAATTATATTTATTATAATATCTTTAGTAACATTAATTGATACTTCCATTAATAAAGTAATTACTACATTAGTGTTGTGTAATTATTTAATATACTTATTTGTTCACTAAAAATTAAAAATAAAATTAAATGATTAAGATAAATCTTCTATATTTACTAATAATATTTATAGTCTAATATATCATTTGGGTAACCCTATATTCAAATTGATATAGTATTTAGAAGATGAATGCGACATCTTTTAATTTTTATTAAATAAAATATTATAAATATCATAATCTCATCTAAGTGGCCCAAAAGGCAAAAAAATTATCATGAAAATATGTTTCATAAGATAAAAATTTACATTTATATTCATTCATAAAATACCTTTTTCCCCATGGGTATACATAAAAGATATTTAAGACAAAGAAAGTGACATTTTTTGACTTTATTTAAAGAAAATGTATTTTTTGGAAAATAAAGTGTTTTTCTAAATTTTGTGATGAAATTACTAATAAATTTATATTTACTTGGAAATTTATTATTATTTAATAAATTATTTATTCATATTTATTCCATCCAATTTAACAGCTAGGTTATAACAGTCATTTTATACTAATAGTGTCTTTCGGTTCGTTTAAACTCATAGTTGGTTCAACGCAATATGTTGAAGAATTAAAATTATTTAAAGATAATTATTTTTTAAAGTATCAGGGTGTTATAATATTGGGGCATCAACGTACAACATGGTGCATGATTTCTATTAAAAAGTGACATCTTAGTTCAAGATGAGAATGATATACTGAAAAATAAAAAAAAAAAAATTTGATTTTCATAAAACAATAATAAGATAATAAATCTTTAATTTATTATATATAGGAATTAAACACCCATCATTCTAGAATAATGTGTGGATGGTCTGACTAAAAGTTCATTTTTTCAATTTAAAAAGATATTTTAATTCAGAATGTGTGTCACTAGATGAAAACTAAGAAAATGATCTTGGATTGTCATGTAACCCTAGGTAAATGATCTCCAACTCATTTTTTACCTATGTGAATGAAATTAAAAAAATTATTATGTCTAGTGTATTTGGAATCACCAAGAGTGTATTTTTTTCATTTTAATCATTAATGAAGACCAAAATATATGTCACATACTCAAAACCATTCAAACATGCTCATATTTTTGTGAAACTTTTTTAACAAGATTGATGATGAATTTGTCACATGTAGGAATTAATTTCATGTCATTCACTATAAGCTGTTCCATTTACTACTGGAATTTATATTTTCAATTTAAAAGTGAAATTTTTTTTCAAAACACACATCACAAACTCATAACTATGACATGATCAAATTTTGATGAAACTATAATATAATAATCAATGATTAATTTTTTACATGTTGGAATTAACCACACACCATTCTAACATAGGGTGTGAAAAGTGTGACTGAAAGTACATGATTTAAATTGAAAAGTGATTTTGTTAGTTCAAAACATGTGTCACGTACTTAAAATCGAACAAAAAAATCATATCTTTTTTATACATTATAAAAAATATTATTTATTAATTTATGACATGTAGGAATGGTTACTTTTTATTCTGACATGTGGTGTCAATAATATATCTAAAAGTGTGTGCTTTCAAATTAAAGTGACATTTTAGTTCAAAACAAGCATAAATCACTCAAAACCATGAAAATATTCTTTTTTTGACATTAGACTCTAGGAAAATGATCAATGATTTATTTTTCATATTTAGGAATTATCCTCACATCATTCTAACATGTGATATGTCCAGTATGACTGAACATGCATGTTTTCAATTTAAAAAATGTAATTGAGTTAAAATCATGTGTTGTGTGTTCAAAAACAATCAAATGGCCCTAGATTATCATGAAATTCAATAAAAATGGTCTTTGATAAATTTTGACTTGTATGAATGTACCATGAATCATTTGAATACATAGTGAAGCTAGTTTAACTAAAATTGTGTGCTTTCAACTTAAAAGTGATATTTTAGTTACAAACACACATCACATGATGTAAACTGAGAAAAAGATCTAGAATTATCTGGGAACTATAGTAAAATGATTGATGATTCATTTTTAACATAGATTAATTAACCACACATTATTCTATCAAGTGGTGTATCCTATAGGAATGGATGTTTGTGTTTTTAATTTAAAAGTGACATTATAGTTCAAAACACATTTCACATGGTCAAAACCAATATAACAATTTCATTTTACTATGTAACTCTATGAAAACAATTGATTATTTATATATGACATGTCAGAATTAACCACACAACATTATAACATGTGGTTGGGCCAGTATGGATAAATGTGTATCTTCCCAATTTAAAAGTAACATTTTAATTCATAATGTGTGTCACATGATAAAAATAGATAAAATTCTATCATATTTTAATGAAATTATAAATAAAATATTTATTAATATTTTATGATATTTTGGAATTAACCAGACATTATTTGAATGTGTGGTACGTTCAATATGACTGAAAATATGTTTTGCCAATTTAAAAGAGACATGTTAGTTCAATAAGTGCATCACAGGTTCAAAATTGTTAAAACAATCTCAAATTTTCATAAAACTAATGAAAAATGATAAGTGATTAAATTATGATATGTATAAATTAATCACATGTCATTATAATGTGTAGTGTGGATAGTATGAATGAAGGTATATGTTTTCAATTTAAAGTATACATTTTATCTTGATTATTATGTATTGCTTTTTAATATATTTTACTTCTGTATTATATTACCTCAGTTTTTTAATTATATAAGTTATCTATAATATAATGTGAATTAATAAAATTTATTTTGTATTATATAAAACTACAATTACAATTTTTTTATTTATTTATGTAGTACTGTTGAAATAAGCATTGGTTTTTTAGAAGCATAACCATGTTTTGTATGGGGTTTGGTTGAACCGTATGGAAGGCCTAGTGTGAGATAGGTTTTTTTATTTGTTGTAACTTTTTTCATGTGCAATTGAATCATACATCAATGTAATTGTATATTTTGAAATACTTCAATGTAAATTGGTTTTTTTAAGGGTTTAATGTAAAAATATTGGCTTAATGGTAAGACCCTCGTGATCCTACAACAAAGACTTGGGATAAAATATGAGCATATGTGAATTTCCATGGTACTGTAGCAGTATTGTAACTCTATAGCAGTGTGGTTGTTGTATAAAGTATTATATAGGCAATACTAGTAACATGAATTCGGCATTTGACACTACTATAGAATCATAGTTATTTAGCATTATACTTTTATCATCTCCAATAGGAATACCTTTATTGACGTAAAAAATCTCTAATAAAAGTCCACCTTTATTAGTTATTTTTTATCTTCGATAAAGGGAAACCTTTATTAATACTTTTTTTAGTAATGATAAAGGTTTCCCTTTATCAGTTCTTTTTTTACTACTTATAAAGGTCTCCCTTTATCAATGTTTATTATGCACTCGTAAATGGAGACCTTTATGAAATTTTTTCTTACCGCTGATAAAAAAAAATTATATATTATTAAAAATCATATTTTAATATAAAAAATTATTTCTATTTATATATATATATATTATTTACTTAAATATGATTTATATATTGCTAAATATGTAAATATATTTATTATATAATATATTTAGTGGAAAAAATATAAAATATTTTAAAAATAATATTAATTAATAATTTTTTTAAATAGTACTGAGTAATAGACAGCTAATATTAATTTTATAAAAGAAAAAGTTAATAAATTAATAAAGATCATATGAAAAGTTGAAAAGAGAGTTCGAACATCAAATGACCACAATATTTGATCTAGGTGTCTCTTTGGGCTCCACGAGTTGAAAATCAAAGCATGTGAAGAGATCTTTTCCATTTAAACATTTTTAGACCCAAGTTTCTATTTTTTATCAATTATAAAATTTTGGGAAGGCCTCCAAAACGGATTTTTTAGTTGGAATACCCTAATTTTTGAACATTCGATGGAATTTTAGCTTCTCTTAAGAGGATTTTATAGTCTTTTTTTGTTGGAGACTAAATTTATTCTCCATAATTTCATTCCTATAGATATTATAGTGTATAAATTTTAACATTTTTCTATATTATAGTGTTATTAATAAATTTAATATATATATTTATTTATTTATTTATTTAATTTTATAAAAAAATATTTAAAAATTAATAACTTTAAGATATATTTTTGAATATATAAACCATATGGAAATAAACATTTATAATCTATTTTATTTAAAAATAAAATTTATCATTTTTATTTACCATATAAAAACTTATGAATATATATCCCTATACAAATGTATTATAATATTTATATATAAATATGTGTGTGTGTGTGTGTCTTAATAACAACATATATATACCTGTGTGTGTGGGGGGGTGTTTCAATGTATTTATAGTAATATTAATATATAACATATTTAAATAAATATAAATATTATATATATATATATATATGCACCCATAGACTAAAGGTAAATATATAAATATATACATATATAAATACACACACAAATATATATTTTATATATATTTATTGATAGATAATTATATAATATATAAATATATGAATATAATATATGGTTAAATATATATATATATAGTAAAATATTGAAGAAAACAAAATAAAGTAGTGGTAAGGGAATTATCTTTACGCATGGAGGTGCCAGGTTTGAATCTTGGTGCACGCAGCTATGCAGGGGGAGCATTGATGGGGGCTTCACATGGGAGTAGGATTTTTGGATGGTGGGTGAGCACTAATAAAGGGAGAGTGCTAATAAAGGTGGGGTGGAATGAGGGGAGGGCTTAAATAATTTGAAAAAATATATTTCTTAATTTTTATGAGTGTTTTTATTAGGTAGATAATCTCACCCTTTATCTTGGATTAAAAAGTGCTAATAAATACCCCCTTCATTAGTGCTAAAAACAATGATAAAAGGCGTTTTTATAAGTTCTAAGAACACTGATAAAGGGTCCCTTCATAAAAAATAGCGTTTATGAAGGTGACCTTTATCAGAACTTTTTGAAAACTCATACAAGTGACTGCCTTGATCATCACTTAGAAAGAAATCAATTTTATACCGGTGAAAATTACAATTATGATCACTAATGAAGGTAATTTATTAAATATTTTTGGTCATATAACTAGACATATAGGACATTAGGCCTATGGTCCATTCATGTACGGACTATGGTCCACAATTTGAGACCTTTGGATAGGCTAGAGTAGCTTCTAATTGGTGAATCCAATGGACAGAAGGAGGTCTTTGGAAATGCTAAAGTATCATATGACATTGGTGTGCACAATCAAAAGGGAATGGATACTAAAAACCATGTGAGGCTCTATACAAAAGTTTGGGGTGGTGACGACAGGTTATAAAGGAAAATTCAAGGAGTTCGGGTTAGTAAACATCATAGAGATGGGAGGAACATATTCAACATAGTTCTAGGGTTCCTCTGGCCTTCATGAAAATATTTGGGGCTTGTGATCCATATATTGGTAGCCCATGGGGAATGTAAAAGGTTACCTACCAACTGATTTAAGATGATGATTATTTGAAAATGAAATAAATATTGATGTTGTTATAAGAAAATATTGAACTACAGTAAAATAAATTTTATTTTTTGTTTGGTGTCAATTTTTGTATTTGTATATTTATGTTGCCAAAAATTAGGGAACCTAAATTAACCATTGTTAGTTTTTTAATTCATGTTGATATTGTGATCTTCTATTATCTCTAATTATATCATTGATAAATTCCTAATTTATCATCATTTTTCATTGATTATATAGTTGTAGGATTTATTAACCATAACTACAGTAGTGACTCTTATAAACCTTATATGTTTCTTTTATTAGAGGTGAAAACAATTGTTGATGTTGGAAGTACCCTTAAAAGCTAGTTTCTTTTATCAGCACTAAAAACACACTAATAAAGGGGCATTTTATCAGTTTATTTTTTAGCATTGATAAATGGGACTTTTATCGTATTTTTTTTAGTGACCCAACCTTTAATTAAATTAATATTACATAATTTTAATGATAAAAAACATAATATTATTACACATAGTGGATCCAACGGTTTAGTGTCTTGGGAAAACTTGGACCATACATAACAATTACAACATCGAGCATAAACTTTTTTTCATTTCTTCTTATCTATTTTCTTATTGGAACTTGACCTCTCCTTAGTATATGTAGCCACCTAAGGATATACATCAAAAGGGGTGATACAGAATCCCAGTTATAGGATAGATAAGTATAATATAGCATGGGGTGAGCATATTCATAACATAGGCAACTGATCATGAGAGGAAGCATTAATAAGAGACTTGAAATGTGGCAATGCATAAAAATGAAACATCATTTCTTAGTGGTTAACTACCACACATGCTTGTGAAAAATCTAGAATCTTGTTCACACATCATTTCACATATACTCATGAGATTCATCACTTTACCCAATGCATTGGAGTGTTGCATAATTATGGGTGCACCCGTCACATTTAAACATTCATATTGCGCTATATAATTCCGGGTGCACCCGTCACATCATAACATTATCATTTATCATGCATGAAAAAATAAACATATAACAAAAATAAACATAACTAACCCATTTAATGAATGAGTTTTATCTCATAAGAATACATTCATAAACTTTGGGTTCCCAAAGGAAAGAGGGAATAACATACTTGATACAAGAACAGTCAATCTTGAATGTGAAGTAAAAGGTGTGTTATTGAAAGATGAGTTCTTTTGGAAAACATTTGGTTTGTCATAAATTCTATTTGAAAACATTTATATCCTAGAAAATTAATTACAATGATGAAAAATAGATTTATAAGGAGTAGCCATATCAAAAATGAGTGAAAGAGGGAGAACCCAAAGGATTAAAGTTGGGTTCGAGAATTTCCCCTTACATTGTATCTGAATGCTACCTTCACTTGAATGTCTTATATAATGAAAATATGTTAATTAATTATAAATTAAATAACCTTTTATAAATTAATAGGGGTAATTTTGGTTTCATTATGTTTTTTTATGGGCCTTTTGATGAGTTATATAGTTTAAAATCATTGTTCGGAAATGTTCGTTTTTATGGTTTTCTTGAGAGTTTCACATGTATTCATGAATTGAAGTTTGTGTAGAACTTGGGTAAAAATCCATAACATATATTACATGTTATTAATGATATTAATTAAGTTAAAATTATCTTAATATGAATTAAATTTTATACCATGTGGATGAATCATTAGATAAGAATTTAATGATGATCGTTTGGGTTAATTTGGGTAGTTTTTCGACCAGAACGATCTTGTTTTGTTTTCTCATCTAGTAATATCTACATAAGTTTGTTACAAAACATAAAATAGGACATAATACATATATAATATTCTGGTTCAACCATAAAAATTGTTTCATGACCAGATTTGTAGGTAGAAATGGAAAAATAAAACATGTCGTTCTTGAAGGTGATAGATTAACACCTTACAAACAACGTTTTCTTTTATAAAAAAAAGGAATATGATAAGCGGGTTTGATGGTATAATAACCCATTAGTATCATAACATTACAATATATTTATGATACTAGAGTTACCTTACCATTTTGAAAAATATAGGTTGGTAGAGAATAATAAAAGGACATGAAATTGAAAGGTAATTAAAGGAAAGAGGAAAAGAAATTACATCTTGAATCCTCCTCTTGAAATCCTCCTTAAGAGACCTAGGATAGGTTTTTTTATGAGACCAGAATCTCTTGGACGTGAGGGAGGGGCTACTTAAGATGCTTGGGAAGATTTTAGACAATGTTTGAATCTTGATAGGTGTGGTTTGGCAAGGGGGAGGGGTTATTTATACATGAGGAGGGTGGTGTTTTTAGAATAAAATATTAAATAAAATAATATATCATAAGTTAGACTAGTAATAGTAGTTTTTTGACATCCTAAATAGTATATTAATATAATATAATTTGTTTTAGTCTTTAAATCATCTTTATAATTCCAATTCATTAATTTATTAAAAGGAAAGTGAAAGAAAGAGAAAAAGACACTTTAAGAAATCACCTTTTGACTTTAGGCATTGGAAAGTTCTTTTTAGGTTTGAAAATTGAGATTATTGTATTTTAAGGACCATTTATGAAATATAATATAATTTTACCGAAGATAAAGTTCTATAATGTTTATTTCATCATTACATCATTAATGACGCAATTTAGGATACATCGGTTATGTAAAAAACTGTATTTTTTTACTATTCACCTGAACATTGAAGTATTTCAGAAAAATCCCAAAATTTCACCTTGACCATTTTTCAACGTGTAGAATCCAAAAAGGAATTCCATTTTTCAAAAATAATTTTCTAAATATGATTAATTTAATATTTAAATAAAATCATAATTTCCTTGAAAAATGCAGTTTTTAAAATTAAAACTGATTTTATAATGCTTTCAAAAATTATGTAGGGTCTTATAAAATTGTCTAAAAACTAGGAGAAATAGATTGGATAATTTATGAACACATTTTAAGAAAATGCATTTTCTTTTAAATTAATTAATTAATTATAATTAATTATTTATAACTTACAAAAATACCAAAACGTTTACTATGGTTAAATTGTCACTTTCTAAGATGCATAAATTTTATTTAATTATTCATGGGTAAGGTTACTATTATTTGGATGATGCTCTATTCATAAGGGTAGGTTACTATTCAAAGGGGTAGGTTACTATTCACCAAAAATTATGTTTTTCTTATTGGACCCCAAAAATCATCTTGAACACAACTGTGTATGTCGGATTTTCAAAATTCCAAATACAGAAGTGACAAACTTATGTTTAAAGGTCACTTAGTAGTTCATTATGTTGTTTTTCAGGTTATTTAATGACATATTTTTAAGAAGGTAATTTCCATTGAAATACTTTGGGTCGTTACATTCTTCCCCCCTCATGAAATTTCACCCTCGAAATTTCTCTTTACACAAACAGGTAAGGGTACTTCTCCTTCATCGCCTCCTTTGGTTCCCAAGTAGATTCTTCAAACTTACGGTTCCTCCACAAAACTTTGACAAGGTGGGTTGTCTAGTTGCGTAGAACCTTATCTCTTCGGTCCAGAATCTCTACTGGATGTTCCTCGTAAGAGATATAATCCTCCAGTTGTACCACCGCTGAGTTTAGTACATTTGAGGGATCAGGTATGTACTTCCTAAGGAGTGATACATGAAGAACATCATGAACTTGAGCCATATTCAGTGGAATTTCAAGAAAATAGGCCACATCTCCTATACGGTCAAGGATTTTAAAGGGGCCAATGTACCTTGGTCTTAACTTTCCTTTCTTCCCAAATCGCATGACTCTCTTCCATGGTGATATTTGAAGGAAGAATTTATCTCCAACTTCGAACTCCAAATCCCTTCAACGGTTGTCATCATAGCTCTTTTTCTGACTTTCAGAAGCTTTGATGTGTTTCTGTATGACTTAAACCTTATCTGTCATCTCTTCCACAAGATCTATTCCAAGTATCTTTCTTTCTCCAACTTCATCCCAACATGTTGGAGTTCTACAATGCTTTCTATATAGAGCTTCATATGAAGCCATCTGAATACTCGAGTGGAAGCTATTATTGTATGAGAACTCAACCAATAGGATATCACTACTACAAAAATGGGCAAGTGAAGTGCCACCCTTTATCAGCACTAATCAAAAAGCACTGATAAAGGATAATATTTATCAATGATAATTAAAAGCAATGATAAAGGGTAGAAGTGCTGATAAATCTACCCTTTATCAGTGCTTTTTTAGCACTGATAAAGGACACCATTATCAGTGCTAGAAAAGTGCTGATAAAGACACACTTTTTCAGCGATAAAATTTTAGCGCTGATAAAGGGTCGCTTTATTAGCGCTTTTAGCACTGATAAAACTTGTCTCCAATTTTATTAAAAGTAGGCACACAGTCTCCTCTTTTTTATCAGGCCCCAATCTCTCGTGGTACTGTACCCCTGCGACAGATTCCCTCCCCCTGATCTTCCCTTCGTCGGACCTCCGTCGTACTCTTTATCCTTCCCCTCTAACCTCTTTCGCGGATCTTCCTCCTTCTAAACCCTACTCCTCCTCTTCCCCTCTGGACCGTACTCTGCGTGAACCCTACTCTGGCGGATCTTCCGCGAATATTCCTGCCTTCGAACCCTACTCCTCCTCTTCCCCTCTAGACCATACTCAACGGTTGGAGGCTCCTCCCATGCACCCCCACTCCGGCGGTCATGTCTTCCCCTCCCGAGGCAGCATAGAAGGCTCCCTCACCCTTTGGGTTTTTCCTTGGACTTCATCGATTTCTTCACCCAAGGTCAATGGATGCCCTAAAATATCTAGATGTTTTTAGAATGAGTTTTTGTGCATTTATTGTTGTTCTATAAATTAATTTTGTGATGTGAATTGTGTTTTCGAATCATTTTGGATGCCTATGTGTTTGGAATTCGATTATATTGTTTGTGGTAAATGTCTAGATTGAATTTTATATAGTGCATCTTTTAAATATATTTTTCCCTCTTGATTTACCCCTTGAACAATACACACCAACCCTACTGCCATCCTTGGGCCATATTGAAATCCTAATCACTCGATGCCATTCGAGATGTTTCAGATTGATCCCATGTAAAACCTATGCTCAAACATATAAAATAGATATATGGTCTGAACGTGCTCCAAAGCGCCTATGCATGGTGTGAGAAATACATCTCAGTAGGGTAACACCATGTTCCCCTAGTATATATCATCATATCCATGTATGGATGAGGAAAATAAAAACATCACCTAAGAATGTTGGATGTCATGTGCTAACTAGGGCACCCTAACTCAGTGAACGTTAGGTATTTATGTGCTAACTACGACACCATAACACATGATCATTCCATATTTGGTACCATAAAAAAAATCCATCATCACCACATGCCGTCATATTGGTACCCATGTTCCAACCCATACCCAAAGGCTCAGGGAAAGAATCATCCAATAACTCAACCCATTATTAAAAGGTACAGTTAATGTCCTAGGTTCAAATCCTAACCCACTGCCTCATAACATAGGATAGGGTCCATCATCCATATGTCCCATCTCATTAAAACCCAACATTGTCACTCAAGGAATTCCACCATCATTACCCAAGCCTTTCCACTAAATGAAAGTTCCATCATCCACATGTCCCATCTCATTTCTTTCATTACTTATTCCTTTTTGTGTATTTAGGAAGCATTCGCTGCTAATTGCGGTGAATTTGGATACTCCCATGATTTATTTTCTTGATTCAAAGCACGGATATCCAACAAACCGACCGCATGTGATCCGGTTTGTAAATCTGTAAGACACTAAATCCTACATTATAGGTCTAAACATCAAGTTTTATAAAATATATTATCTTTTACTGAGGATTCTGTTATGATAGGGTGGTGTACCAATATCGTCTAAATCATGGTATGAGGACAGGGGCTAAGCATAAGGAGCCGAGCAAGTACTACGTCTGGACAATTATCAGGGTATATATAATAAAATTGCACTATCCAAACATATATCAAAACAAGTTACATACTCGCCTCATGATCAATGTTTCCGGAGTTTCCAAAACAAACAAACGACAAATATTGTGGTTATTATGTTTGTAGATTCATGAGAAAGATCATTGTTAATGGACAAACTAGCATCCCTGAAGAGGTATTTTCGAAAACAATTACTATTTCAATTTAATTATTTATTATTTCTTTATTTATATATTTTTCAGTACTATTATTAATTTCGAAAATTATCATATTCAAAAAACGATGTAGATATGTTCATAAACGAGTGGTCCATATACCTTATGCAATATTGTCCGGAAATAGCATAAAGATATGACTTTTATTGCAAGAGTTGCGGACGTGTATAATTGGGGGAAATTTTTTAGAGGAGTTCATGGAGATAAAAAGATGAAACATTCTTGTATGTAAATGTTTTTAGAAAAGCTGTAATTATTATTAAATAAAACATTCTTTCTCCAATGGGTCATTTTTCAATTTTAACAGATGAAATGCACCAGCAACATGCAAGAATGATGAACCACATTTCTTTTGGCTTTGGACAAAAAAACCAATAAAATCTCCAAAATACATTCATATCACGCATGAACCAGTAAAATATCCAATCGTTAGTTGCACGTATGCGGCAGATTCCATGATAGATTGGAAGTTCACCAATCCATTTGATAAACAAGATGGGATGGTAAATCTGGAATTTAGAAAATCCAATGCAGGAAATTGTTCCAATGATTCGGCAATGTATGCTACATTTAAATATCTTTCCTCTGTTTCATCAAGCAAGTCAGTGCCTAGTTCCAAAAAGCATTCACAAACATGACTATCTAATTATTCATTATGCAAAACATAAAGGTACCATTAAATACTTACATTGGTCAAATTGTTTTGGAAATTGTTTATCATCATTCATGACTTGTACTTTCACCCATGAATTTGAAGGTGAGTATGCGTACATGATAGTTCACATTCCTAGATAAGATTTTTTGGAAGAGTATAAGAGACATAAAGCAATGAAGATCATTAGAGTATTGGAGCAAATGTGGTTGCTACAAACAATGTGGCAATCGGCTTGTGCAACGCGGCCTAAGTTACAACTTTCAGGTATTGTAATTTATTTTTTTCTGGAGGGTTTTAGTTTAAATGAATTTTGGAATTATCATTGCTATTCATTGTCTTTTAGGTTTTTTTGACAGCCGAGGGGAAAGGGTGGGGTCTGCAGAAATTGGAGGATATGTCGAAGGGTGATTTTGTGTGTGAATATGTTGGAGAAATGTTAACTCACACAGAACTGTGAGAGAGAAAGCTAACTAAGAGTAGTGAAAAGCATGCATATACAGTTCTCTTAGATGGTGATCGGGGTTTTGGGAGCTTGAAGGGAAAATATGCCATTTGGTTAGATTTTAGATACTATGGAAATGTTGCAAGGTTAAAGGTCGCCTTTAACAGCGGTTTTTTAGCACTGTTAAAGGGGCCCACCCCTTTATCAGCAATGAGCTATACATGCCTTGTTTACCTATGATTAATAAACCTTGCAACATTTCCATAGTATCTAACATCTAACCAAATGGCCTCTTTTCCCTTCAAGCTCCCCGGACCCTGATCACCATCTAAAAGAACTGTATAAGCACAATTTTCACTACTCTTAGTTAGCTTTCTCTCTCGTAGTTCGGCATGAGTTAACATTTCTCCAACATATTCACACACAAAATCACCCTTCGACATATCCTCCAATGTCTTCAGACCCCACCCTTTCCCCTCGGCTGTCAAAAAAACCTAAAATACAATGAATAGAAATGATCATTCCAAAATGCATTTACACTGAAAGCCTCCAGAAAAAAATAAAGTACAATACCTGCAAGTTGTAACTTAGGCCACGTTGCACAAGCTGATTGCCACATTATTTGTAGCAACCACATTTGCTCCAACACTCTAATGATCTTCATTGCTTCATGTCTCTTATACGCTTCCAGAAACTCTTCTCTATGAAGGTAAACTATCGTGTACGCATTCTCACCTTCAAATTCATGGGTTCAAGTACAAGGCACAGATGAAGATAAACAATTTCCAAAACAAGTTTACCAACATGCATCATCCTTGATGTAAGTAAGATAGAAATTCACATGGACGTTCTTAAAGATATGATTTTGATGTATATAGTGAGAGGATGGTGGATGTTCATTGTTTGTGTTGTTCGTCTACGGGACTTTCACCTTCTCTTCTCCTCTCGCTATGTCTTGGACATCATGCAATAGCCTTATATCATGTGGGGTAAATTGAGTTTGATGAGGAACTATGGCACCACATGATATTTCATGTCCAGTGCCCTCAGGATTGTTTTACTAATCATGCTGCCTCTGATCATTAGTTGTGTGTAAAGGTGGTGTGGCAGCCTCCATGATAGATTGGAAGTTGACCAATCCATTTGATGAACAAGATGGGATGCTAAATCTGACATTAAGAGCATCCAATACAGAAAATTGTTCCAATGATTCGGAAAGTGAGGCTACATTTAAAGATATTTCCTGTGTTTCATCAAGCGAGTCAGTTCCTAGATCCAAAAAGAATTCACAAACATCACTCATCAGTTTCCTCAAGGATAAACTTAGGTTCATGGCTTTTTATGATCAAAGAGATCTATCCTCTACTGCTTTTACAACCTATGTGGTGCATGTTTCAAATTCTTACAGGAAAAAGGAACAAACGTGGTGAGTTGTAAGCCACATCTATTTGATGTTTTTAAATGTTAATTATGTTTTGAAAATAGGGTTCAATCTTTTAGAAAAAGTTGAATTGTCCTTGATTCATGTATGGATGATGGACTCACATCCATTCCAAGTGGTTTTGATGGAAAGTATAGATGATAACTTTGGTTGGTGTTCTCATGGATGTCTAAGCACGGTAAGTTAGAAAACATGTTGGGTATGTTGTTGAGTTTTAGTTGGGGTTATAGTGGTTCTTTCCTGATGATGGAGGTGTTAAATATCATATGGTGGTGTTTTTGAGCTAAAGCGTATATTGGGGAGCACCATAGAAATTAAGTGGTCGGTTGATGACATGATCGGCGTTTTGAATTAGATAGTCTTGGGTAAAATCCATCTTGGTGTTTAGATCGGTTGAGTACATTGAGATGAAGGTTGTGGTTGGGTTGTGTTATGGGTGTTTGGGGCAATGTAAGTATTTAATGGTACCTTTTTCTTTTGCATAATTAATAATTAGTAGATCACATTTGCTTTTTTGATATACTGGTTTTTCTGCAGGTCTTGTTTGGCTGGCTGTACTTATGCAGATTTTCTATTTGCAGTAGGTAGGGATTTAATAGCTCTTTTTTAGCGTTGTTAAACGAGCCCACCCCTTTATCAGTGCTGAGCTTTACAATTCTTTTTTAGCGCTATTAAATCCCGATTTGAGCACTGATATTGCCCGTTTTTTTAGTCGTGTATATTGATCCCATCCACCTTTGAATTCTAGTGATCATGCTCTTAGCATATCTTCAAGTGTCTGAATAGTCTGTTAAGATTGGTCATTGGTTTGGGGGTGATAGGTCATGCTAAATTTTAATTCAATACTCAAAGCATGTTGAAGGATCCTCCAAAATTTTGATGTGAACCTTGGATCATGGTCAGAGACAATTGAGAGTGGAACACCATGCATTCTCACCACTTCCTTCACATATATCATTGCATGTTGTTCAAGTGAGAGATCTTCCTGAATAGCGATAAAATGGGCAGTCTTGGTGAGTCGATCAACCAAAACCCATATCGCATTATTTCCCTTTGACGTCTTCAGGAGACCCGTGATAAATTCAATAGTAAAATTTTCCCATTTCATCATGGGTATAGGCAATGGCTTCATCAACCCTTTGGAATTTTGTTGATCTTCTTTAACTTGATGACATACCAAACACATTGAGATATATTCCACGATCTCCTTTTTCATGTTATGCCACCAGAAGTGTTCTCGGAGATCACGATACATCTTGGTGCTACCAGGATGGATATAGAATGTTGAGCTATGTGCATTTTCCAATAGATCCTTCTTTATCCCAGGTGATGAAGGCACACAAGGCCGTGTTCCAAACCAAATCACACCACCATAGTCTATATGGAACTCATGCAGCTTCCCTTCATTTACTTCATTCACCCTCTTTTGTATCTCCACATCATCCCTTTTTGCTTCTTTAATCTTCCCTTGAATATATGGTTGCTCAATCTTTTGGGAAATGATGGATGTAACCACTTACCTTATGATTTCTAAATCCATTCTTTGCATATCCAAGAAGATAGGGTCTTTCTCAATCCATAACATGGATAGAGTAACAGGTTCTTTTCTGCTTAGAGCATCAGCTACCTTGTTCGCCTTTCCAGGATGGTAGTGAATAGACAAATAGTAATCCTTGATTAGCTCTAACCATCTCCTTTGATGAATGTTGAGTTACTTTTGTGTGAATATATACTTTAGGCTTTTGTGGTCAGTGTATATGTCACACTTCTCACTATAAAGGTAGTACCGCCAGATTTTTAAGGCAAAAATCACGGTTGTCAGCTCTAGATCATGCGTCGGGTAGTTCTGCTCATGAATCTTCAACTATCGTGAGGCGTAGGTTATCACATTATCATTTTTCATGAGTACGAAACCCAATCCTTTCTTTGAATCATCACTATATATCACAAAAATTTCTCCACTTTTCATTAGTGTGAGTACAGGTGCAGTGATCAGCCTTCGCTTTATCCCCTTGAAGATTCCTTCACATTCTTTCATCCGTATATGCTTTACCACTTTCCTTGTTAACTTAGTTATTGGGGGTGACAATCGTGAAAAGTTTCTCACAAAACATCAGTAGTACCCTGCTAATCCAAGAAAACTACGGATTTCTGTGACACTAGAGGGCCTGGTCCTTTCCTCAATTGCCTTTTTTTTTAAGGATCCACAAAAATTCCCTCACTTGTGATCACATGTCCCATGAATGTGACTTGCTTCATCCAAAAGTCACACTTGCTGAACATTGCATACAACTTCTCCTTTCTCAATGCCTCCAACACAAGTCTTAGATGTTCATCATGTTCCTCGTTCCTCTTGGATTAGATGAGAATATCATCAATAAAAACTACCAAAAATTTTTTGAGGTAAAGTTTAAAGACTCTATTCATCAAATCCATGAAGATTTCAGGGGAATTGGTAAGTCCGAAGGGCATCACCAGAAACTCATAGTGCCCATACCTTTTATGGAAGGTAGTCTTCTGAATATCTTCCTTCTTCAGCTTTAGCTAATGATATCCATAACAAATATCCACCTTTGAAAAGTATTTATCTCCTCTTAACTGATCGAACAAGTCATCAATCCTTGGAAGAGGATACATTTTCTTTATGGTGATATTTTTGAGTTCCCGATAATCAATACACAACCACATTGTTCCATCCTTTTTCACAAAGATCACTGGTGCACCCCATGGTGATGCACTAGGGCATATGAACCCTTTTTCCAGATTCTCTTGTAGCTGCCTCTTTAACTCCTCCAGTTCGATAGGATCCATCCTATAGGGACACTTTGATATAGGAGTAGCTCTGGGTATGAATTCTATTGAGAACTCTACCTCACAATTCGGGGGAATTCCAGGTAACTCTTCAGGAAATACGTCATTGTATTTGGCAAGGTTGGAACCTTCCTTTGACTCAACCATATGGGAGAGGTATGCTTCTTCATAGGGAATCATCACCCACACTATTGAAGGATTTTTTAAATAGAGATTCATGATCTTCCTTTCATTTTTAGAGGATCATGGTATGCTTCGGAATATGAAAAGATATTTCCTTTTCCCAACAGTTGATATGTGCTCTATATAATGTGAGCCAACCCATTCCCATTATAGCGTCGAATTATACCATGGGAAGTATTACGAGATTCACTGGAATAATCTTCCCACATACACCAATAGGAGAAGAGTCAAACACTTGTGTTGCAATGATTTCACCACTTTGTGTTTTTACAGATATCTCTACTTCAAGGTTTCAGGTCTTCAATTATATAGTTCTAGAAAACTTTCAAGATATAAAGGAATGCGTAGAACCAGAATCAAATAAGACTTTTTCAATTATTGATTTAATAGGAAGTGTACCTTGTACGACTTCATTATCTTTCTCCACTTCTACACTAGTGATGTCATAAGCCTTCCCTTGTTCCTTTGTCTTTGGTGGCTGCTGACGCTGATTACCCTCGAGAACTCGAGGTTTAGTGTACTGGCTTGCATAGTTCCCTAGATCCCTACAGTTGTAGCACTAAACCATGGGTGTTTCTCTCCTTTATTCCACTACATTATCCTTCCTTTTCATGTCTTTTCGACACTCTTGAGCATGATTTCCTTCTTTCCCACACTTGAAGCATTTCCCTGTCCCTTTAAGGCAGTTACCATGGTACAACTTTCCACATTTTTGGCATGTGGGTCGTTGATTTTTCTTCCCACCATTGTTATTAGATCCACCAACTCTAAACTCCATCTTTCGTTTCTTATCACCATAACCATGGGACCATTCTCAAAACTCCATCTCCACTTTGAGAGCACACCAAACAACTTCTTCATAACTCCCAAAGTCTCGAATTTCAATATCCTTTTGAAGGTGTGGTTTTAATCCACTAAATAATCTATCAATTTTTCTATCATTGTTGATAACAAAACCCAAAGCATACCTTGCAAGCCTTGTGAAATTTTCATCGTAGGTTGTGATAGATTCTCCTTCTTTTTTCTTGACCTCTATGAATTCTCTCTTCATATTCTTATGAAGAGTTCGTGGTAAATACTTATTAAGAAACATGATCTTAAAGTCTTCCCATTCCATCTCTTCAATTTCCTCCCTTGGCTTGGTGTTCTTAATCAAAGCCCACCATTGATCAGCCTCTCCATCTAGACGATAAATAGCTAGTGTAACATTCTCCGTCTCATAATAGTGAAGAACAGAAAAAATCTTCTCCATGGAGTTGACCTACTATTCTGCAACTAGAGGATCAGAAGATCCACTAGACATCGGTGGTTGTTACCGCATAAAACATTCGATAACCAATTTATCTCTCTTTGGTGAAGGAGGAAGTTCCCCATTATTATGGTTATTGTTAATAACCTGATATAATGGGGTAATAATCTCCATGAAGTTTAGAACTCCACCTCCCAAATTATTGGGGATGTTGTTCGGGCAATCGTTGCATTGGCCCTCACACAAGTTGTTGGCCTGGTTTCTCCTGGTTCCCACCATTTTCTAAAATATAAAAGGTTATAACAAAACATAATTCAATAAGTCATGAATAACATATTCATTTAAACAAATAATAACATATGGGATCCCTATGTAAAGATTATTGTGTGCATATTTGTACTTAGACTCATGCTAGTTTTTTTTCCCTAGGGTTCACTATTCCTAATTCTTAAATTAACTAAACCATTCCTTTGATACCAACTGTATCCACCCAACCTTTTATTACATTAATATTACATAATTTTAAAGATAAAAAACATAATATTATTACACATAGAGGATCCAAATTTTTAGTGTCTTGGGAAAACTAGGACCATACATAACAATTACAACATCGAGCATACACTTTTTTTCATTTCTTCTTCTCTAGCTTCTTATTGGAACTTGACCTCTGCATAGTACATGTATCCAACTGAGGATATACATAAAAGGGGGTGATATAGAATCCTAGTAAGAGTATAGATAAGAACAATATAGCATGGGGTGTTCATATTCATAATATAGGCAAAGAATCATGAGAGGAAGCATTAATAAGAGACTTGAAATGTAGAAATGCATAAAAATTAAAACATCATGTCTTAGTGGTTAACTACCACACATGCTTGTGAAAAAATATTAAATATTTTTGACACATCATTTCACATTTAATCATGAGATTCATCACTTTACCCAATGCATTGGAGTGTTTTATAATTCCAGGCACACCTGTCACATTTAAACATTCATATTGCGCTATATAATTCTGGGCGCACCCGTCACATCATAACATTGTAATTTATCATGCATGACATAATGAAAATATAACAAAAATGAACATAAATAACCCATGAAAAGGAATGGGTTTCATCTCATAATAATAAATTCATAAACATTGGGTTCCCAAAAGAAATATGGAATAACATACTTGATAGAAGAACCGTCAATCTTGAATGAGAAGTAAAAGGTGTGTTATTGAAAGATGAGTTATTTTGGAAAACATTTGGTTTGTCATAAATTCCAGTGAAAAACATGTATATCATAAAAAAAGGAAATAAAATTATGAAAAAAATATTTTTA
Source organism: Viscum album (assembly GCA_963277665.1). Classification (NCBI taxonomy): domain Eukaryota; kingdom Viridiplantae; phylum Streptophyta; class Magnoliopsida; order Santalales; family Viscaceae; genus Viscum; species Viscum album. Next base: position 859,826,175 of record OY728123.1, on the reverse strand, counting down.
AGGAGTAACCATATCAAAAAGGAGTGAAAGATGGAGAACCCGAAGAATGAAAGTTGGGTTCGAGAATTTCCCCTTACCTTGTATCTGAACGCTTCCTTCACTTCAATGTCCTGTATAATGACATTATATTCATTAATTAGAAATTACAGAACCTTTTATAAATTAATAGGGTTAATTTTGGTTTCATTGTGTTTTTTATGGGCCTTTTTATGAGTTATATAGTTTAAAAACATTGTTCGGTAATGTTCATTTTTATGGGTTTCTTGAGAGTTTCACATGTATTCATGAATTGAAGTTTGTGTAGAACATGGATAAACATCCATAACATATATTACATGTTATTAATGATATTACAGAAGTTAAAATGATCTTAATATGAGTTAAATTTTATACCATGTGGATGAATCATTAGATATGAATTTAATGATGATCGTTTCGGTTAATTTGGGCGGTTTTTCGACCACAACGAACTTGTTTTATTTTATCATATAGTAATATGTACATAAGTTAGTTCCAGTACTTAAAATAGGACATAATACATTTATAATATTATGGTTCAATTATTTAAATGGTTTCAGGACCAGATATGTCAGTAGAAATGGAAAAAGAAAACATGTCGTTCTTGAAGGTGATATATTAACGCCTTACGAACAACGTTTTCTTTTATAAAATAAAAGGATGAGGAGAAGGGGGTTGGATGGTATAATATTCCATTAGTATCATAAAATTACAGTATATATATGATACTAGATTTAACTTACCATTTGTACAAATATAGGTTGGGAGAGAATAAGAAAAGGACTTGAAATTGAAAGGGAATTAAAGGAAAGAGGAAGAGAAATTACTTCTTGAATCCTCCTCTCGAGATCCTCCTTAAGGGACCAAGGCTTGGTCTTTTGATGAGACCAGAAGCTCTTGGACATGGGGGAGGGGATAGGGAAGATTCTTGGGAAGATTTTAGACAATGTTTTAAGATTTATAGGTGTGGTTTTTCAAGGGGAGCGGGAGTGGTTATTTATACATGAGGAGGGAGGTGTTTTTAGAATAAAATATTAAATTAAATAATATATCAAAAGTTAGACTTGTAATAGTAGTTTTTTGACATCATATATCATATATTAATATAATATAATTCTTTTTAGGCTTTAAATAGTCTTTATAATTCTAGTTAATTAATTTATTAAAAGAAATTGAAAGAAATAGAAAACGACACTTTAAGAAATCACCTTTTGACTTTAGGCTTTGGAAAGTTCTTTTGAGGTTTGAAAATTGTGTTTACTATATTTTAAGGAACCATTTATGAAATTTAATATAATTTTTCCGAAGCTAAATTTCTTGAATTTTTATTTCATCATTACATCATTAATGATGCAATTTAGGATACACCGATTTTTTGAAAAACTGTATTCTTTAACTATTCACCTAAAAATTGAAGTATTTCAGAAAAAATCCCAAAATTTCACCCTAATAATTTTTCGACACGTAGAATACAAAAATGAAGTCTATTTTACAAAAATAATTTTCTAAATATTATTAATTTAATATTTAATTAAAATCATAATTTAATTGAAAAATACAGTTTTTAAAATTAAAACTGATTTTGAAATGCTTTCCAAAAATATATAGGGTCTTATAAAATTATCTAAAAAAAAGGAGACATAAATTTTCTAATTTATGAACACATTTTAAGAAAATAAATTTTCTTTTAAATTAATTAATAAATTATAATTATTTATTTATAACTTACAAAAATACCAAAACGTTTACTATAGTCAAATTGTCACTTTCTAAGATGCCTAAATTTTATTTTATTATTCATGGGTAAGGTTACTCTTATATGGACAATGAACTATTCATAAGGGTAGGTTAATATTCATAGGGGTAGGTTACTATTCACCCAAAATTAAGTGTTTCTTATTATACCCCAAAAATCATCTTGAACACAACCGTGTATGTCGGATTTTCAAAATTCCAAACACGGAAGTGACAAACTTATGTTTAAAGGTCACTTAGAAATTAATAGTTAATTATGTTTTGTTTTCATGTGATTTAATGACATGTTTTTAAGATGGGAATTTTCATTGAAATACTTTGGGTCGTTACACTTTTTGAGAACTAATAAAACTAAAAATATATTTAAAAATGCCTCCAACAACCCCCATCCCCCCTATCAGTGTTGTTCCCAAGTAGGATCAAGATCACTCAGAAGGGGTGAATTAGTGGTTCATTTTCCTTATATATGAATGTTTTTTAACTCCTTAACAAAAACATTCTTATCCTTTTAAACCTATTAGAGTTATGATCCATCCGAATATAACTCAAAACCTCACCTTTAATATGCAACAAATATAAAGAGAAGATAGCACCTAATATTTAAAAGGATTAGTACAAAGACATAATCCTTTTCATATTGGATAGTCCCACCAACATGGATTATTTCACTAGAATCTTCCCATAAAACAAAGGCACAAGAAGTGAATAGTTCTACAAACCTAGTAGAAACTTCCCTGATATAGTTGGTTATACCCCCCAACTATCCTTTCCAGTATCCACTTTCCCACAACTGGTTATAAACCTGAGAAAGTAAATACTTTTTATCAAATGGTAATTATACACAGATACATCCTTCACTTTTATTATTCTTTTCTGATCCTCTTCATATTGTCTTCACTTATTTTACAAGTAAGATTAATCAATCTTTACCTGTTTACAACATTTAATAACTTCAACAATTCAAAAAGTAAATTATTGGTATTGAAACTTTTTCTATAACCTCAGTCCATAAATATTTCATAGAATATTCATCCCAATATTACCAGTTTAGAAACCTCAATCTGATAATGGTAAGTTTAGTATTATTATCCTTTTTCTATTCTTTCATCAATTGATTAGGAACTCAATCAGCTTCTCACATTATTCTATCCAATGGAGATCAATCTGATGGACCTCTCTTCTGATGAACTCATTCTGATGGATCTTATTCTATTGGAACTACCTCAGATAGATCTTGCTCGGATGATTGTATTGAGCATCAATCTGATGATCTTCCTAAGCTTCAACCTGAAACAAATTTTGTTTGGGTACTCAATACTTTCTTCACAATTTCCGAAGCTCAAGCGCGTGAACAATCTAGAGTCACAATTTTCAAATGAACTCATCTCTCCTTTTCTAGGCACCCAATATTAGATTAAGCAGGATTCTGAAAAGGGTTTCCCTATTTACTAAATCACCCAAATCATAAATCTTATTTAAATCCTGTATCTTTGTTTGAATTCTTCAACGCTTTAAATTCTCCTTAAATCATGGATATTTATTTGACTTCATCAACCCTTTCAATTATCCTTAAATCTCAGCTAAATATTTGAATTCTTCAAGTTTAAAAACATTTCTTCATTTTGATTCTTCATTATGATTCTTCATTAATATTCTTTATTATGATGAAGACATATGAAATACTAAAGATGACCCATTATGATGATTTTTTGTAAACATTGAAAGTCTTCTCATAAGTATGTTCTGTATCAACTCTTCTGGGATATTCTCAAAACATTAGATTGATTATACTTCTTAGCATTCTTCAGTCTGATTATGATTCTTCAATTTTATTTCCCAATATTATTTCTTCATTATGATCAATACATCTTCCCACTCTTATTTTCTTGACCCTCTTGCAAAAAAATCAAAAGTGGGGATATTTCATTATGTTGTTCTCCACAACCTGAAAGACAGTATGCCGATTATGATGTCCTCATTATGATGGAAGTATATGCATAATAATAGTTTCTTAATTACATTTCTATGCACCAAATGAAAGAATGAAAAAATATATCTTCTCATTATGATTCTCAGAACCAACTCACATTATAATTTCTTCATTACGATGGAGATAGTAGATTCTTTCAAAATTCTTCAACCACTTCTACTTCTTCTTTTCGGAATATTATACCAAAGATATTTTAGTACTCTGTTTTTTATTTTTTATGACTATGATATTAATAAAATTCTTTCTCCAAAGATCTAAGCCTTTTGGATTATTGTTCTGACTAAAACTCAGTATCTTCGTATTATCACAATTCCAAAAAAAACCTTCCCATACTATACAAAATTCTGAATACTATGTTCTCAAACCAATATGTTGCAACCAAAAAACATCAAATTTTACAAAATTCATTCTTCTATAAACTTCAACATGTAACCATGAATTCCTTCATGACTTTTATTACATTGAGGATCAACTTTAGCATCGGCTGAATTTACCAAGGAATGTATTGTAACTTCCCTATCTTCCAGCAACATCTTTCTTTCCAATCAAACCTAAATATGATTGGAAACACTTCTTCTCCCTTTTTACTTCATAAGGCTTGCATCATAAGTTCTATAAATAACTTTTGATATTTTTGTATTAAAAAATAGAAATGTATCATCATATTTTATCAGAGCCATTATGACTTCAAAACAACATCCTCATTATGATTACCACTTTCATTCCAGACTCAATATGATTTCCATGAGGTTTTAATTTTTTTTGAAAGTCTCATTATCATTTCCTGGATCTGTTGGCACATATTGATTCCTCGATCCAATATTGGTGGTTCTGAATCCAATCCTCCTAGATTTGATTATCATCCTTATGGTTCTGGATCTGATTTGACAACTTTACTCACACCCTTATTCAATCCAGATTTTAATTACCTTCTCAACATACATTCTTTCATCAATATATTTATTTATTGAAAAACTATACAAAAAAAACTTAGTTGGGGTCCAAAAAATCCCCCCTTTGTATGTTTTTCAATACCCACTTCAATACCAATATTTAACCACTTAAAAATAATAAGTTGTATTGTTGTCTTTTCATTCTTTTTCTTATCCATGTATTATTTTATTTATCTCCATATTCATTTTATCTACCCATTTATATATTAACTACCCATTATCTATAATCAAATTCAAATATATCATCATGATAAGTATCCTTCATTATTGAAAAATTGTCCTATTTCTAAAGGTTGTAACTTTTCATCTTAAAAACATGAAACTATTCTTCAGGAGAACATAAGTGTCAGATGAGTTTCTTAAAAATAGCCTCTAACTAAACAACTCTAAGTCTATATAAGAGAACTTTTTGTAAAAAAAAGACTGTATAATCATTGTTATCAATGTTTTCCGTTACACAAATTTCATTTAATAAATTTTCATGTCTCTTTCAACATTATCATGACTAGGGTAATCTTTGAAAGAATTTATTTAAGATAAAATTTACCTGCACCCATATCAACAATCATATTAGATTGTTTAGCTATATAAAAACACAACTTTTCATATACTCATATTTTTAAAAACTCATACTTTTCCTAACATTGATACATTATTTTGAAAGAATAGTAAGAGACTCATAAAATCATTTTACTTAACTTACCTCCTTCATTTCCATGCAAGTCAGTACAAATACAAATATTTTGGGAATAAGAAGGAACCTATTAGGTTCTCAAAAGAAAATTTTAGATTCATATTCTTCTCTCATCCTTGAATTTTTCTTCTTATTCCTTTATTTTTTATTACATGTGTTTTCAAACTTCTGTTCATCTTTCTTAACTTTTGTAACAAGTTTATCTTCATTTTAGACTCTTCTAATAAGGATGTCAATTTATTTTCACTTTTTGTAATATTTTTATTCAGTTAGTTTGTAACAATTATTTCATGCCTTCTTCTTGCTCTTCTAGTATAGCCAAATAACTTTTAGTCACATTCTCTTCTTCCTCACATCTCACTACTAAAAGACAGGACTTTAACAGTGCTAGAAATATCCTTTATTAGTGCTAGAAAATCACTGACAATGTGAGTGAAATTAAAAGCTCGGGAATTTTATCATCACTAATAAAAGACCCATTTATCAGTTCTTTAATTTATCATTGCTAACGTAACACTTTATCAGTGCTTATAAAAGTGCTGATAAATGTGTATTTTATTAGTGCTTTTAAAAGAGATAATAAATGTATTATTTATCAGTGCTTTTAAAAGATATGATAAAGGTCCATACTATAGTATGTTGTTATAGAACTAACAAATTGTGCTCTAATAGCACACTATAGTACTAGAAACACATCAGATATCAACAAAAATAAGTCCCAATATAGAATTTAATTGAAATGAAATTTACAACACAAATACCAAAAAACCCCTATATTTTATACATTTCAAACAATGGTTTATACAATTGTATAAATAAAAATTATTACATACATTCAAAAAAATCCTTACTATCAATGTTACCATGATTTCTATTGACTTTATTTATCAAATTTCCAATATTGCATGAGTAGTTTCGAACAAACCGCCTCAACTAGAAAAAAAATCCACTTTTATAAGAGAACAATTATTACGAGTAATACTAAAAATATAAAAATTAAACATAAATATGAAATAATACACTATTTATATGGACAATTATTTTACTATTAAAATATCAAGATTACCTCTCTGATTGAGTAGTGGAGCAAAGTTGAAAGAAAGTGATAAATGCCAACACTACAGGAGTGAATGATTTTTCTCATAGAAGAAGTATATGGAAGTTTTGTTGTATAAAGGGATGAAGGATAGACATATCACCCAAACTTGAACAAAAGAATCCACATATTTAAGAAAAAAAAATCTGATTAATACTAAAACAAAATAAATTAAACATATATATGAAATAATACATTAATTCAATGGAAAATAATTTTACTATGAAAACATCAAGATTACCTTTGTGATTGATGAGAGACAACATCATTTCACTTCCTACAAAGGAAGTGGAGGTAACATGAAAGAAAGTGAGAAATGTACCACTTTATGGGTGAAAACGTTTTAAGAGAGAAGGAGCATGAAAGAAAGATAGATCACCCCAACTCGAACAAAATAATCCACCTTTATAAGAAAACAATTATTATGTGAGTAATACTAAAAAAAATTAATCATACATATGAAACAATATATTAACTCTATTGATAATGATTTTACTATGAAAACTTCAATATTACCGATGTAATTGAGCAGAGGCAGTGTTGTTTCTCTTCCTGCAAAGGGAGTGTAGGTAACATGAAAGAAATTGATAAATGCACCACTATAGGGGTGAAAAGGTTTTAAAGTATAAGGATCATGAAAGTTGTAAGGAGCAGCCAACACTGAACAAAATAATCCACCTGTATAAGAAAACAATTATTTTGTGCATAATACTAAAAATAAATAAATTAAACATACATATGAAACAATATATTAATTCTATGGACAATTATTTTACTTTGAAAACCTCAATATTACCTCTATGATTGAGAAAAGCCAGCTCCATTTCTTTTCCTACAAAGGTAGTGGAGGTAACTTGAAAGAAAGTGATAAATACACCACTATAGGGGTGAAAATGTTTTAAGGGAGAAGGAGCATGAAAGTTTGACAGAGCACCCCAACTAAAACAAAATAATCCACATGTATAATAAAACAATTATTATGTGATTAAAACTAAAAAGAAATAAATTAAACATAAATATGAAACAATATATTAATTATATGGACAATGATTTTACTATTCAAACATCAAAATTACCTCTGTGATTGAGCAGAGACAACTTTGTTTCTCTTCATGCAAAGGCATGACACATGAAAATATATCTTCTAAAATAAACTAACTCTCTAAGTAATAATGAAAATTAAATTAACATTCAATTATATAATTTTTTAGTAAAATAGAGAAAGTATATCATAACATTACCTTTGAATCTATCCAAAGGGTTTCCTTCATTATAGTTTGTTCATCTGATGGATTGGTAAAATCATAATGCGTAGAATACATTGTTTGCATGAGTAGTCAAACATTTAATTCAGGTTATGTTAGTGTATTAGAGGACATATAATATTATGAGGAAAACATAATATATTAGAAAACACTTTTACCTTCTCATTGAACATTCTTTATTTTTTTTAAGGTTTGAAGGATTTGGATCTTATTTCGAGAATCCAAATCCCCTTTTGTGTTCCACTCTAACATACAAGACAATATTTATATTGGGACCGGTATGAACTGATTGTGATGTCCCAATGAAAGGTTCATCCTCGATTGAATTTGCATCTGCCTCAATATTTATTTTTTTCTCCAATAGGACAATTGAACAATTCTTGTTTCTTGGATTAAAGAAATAAAATACTTGCACTACTTGTGATGCCATTATGAATAGCTCACCTTTTCCCCTTCTACATTGAAATTCACCTTCACAAAACCGATTTCATCAAATTTCACCCCATTTATATTTTCAACCCATTTTCAATGGAAAAGTGTCACTTGAAATGTTGTTTAATCCAACTCATATATCTATTTGATAATTCCAAAATATGACATATTTTCATAAATTGGATTTCTATCCTTAGAACTAGATATGTGCATCGCTTCATCCACAAGAGTAACACCACTTTTTCATCATACGAAATTCACCGTGTTCCTTTGTATAGAATGTATAACCACTGATTAAAAACCCATTATAAGATATAACATTTGTATTAATTCCTATGGATATCCATTGAAGTCATTCAGAAATTGAATTCAGATTTTCAGATAACTCCTTATAAATGATATCTATAAACCATCCTATAAACTATTGACTATGTGTATCTGATATCCAACTTTCACCCTTTGATGGATTCAAATCTCTAAGAGTTTCTTTGTGGGATTCAATGTATGGATCAACATATTCACTTTTATGTAATATATAAATATGTACTCGTTCCTGCTCAATTAAGGTAATTGTAACAACATCTACTCTGGAATTCCCTTCACCCATAAGGCATTCATTATGACAAGAATTTTGGTGACTGATGATTTCAACATCTAATAGTTAATAGGTAATGAATTCAATATCTTCGTCAACAATATTTTGTTTTCCAATACAACCTTCTAGGTGACTTTTATTCTTGACATACCCTTTTAAAATATTCATATACCGTTCAATGGAGTACATTCATCTATAATGGATAGGACCACATAGTTTAACCACTATGACCAAGTGAACCATCAGGTGGACCATAATATCAAATAATGATAGTGGTAATAACATTAGTAATTCACATAATATGATTTAAATCTCCTTATTCATGATGGGAAACTTCATCGGGTCAACAAATTTACTGCATATGGATTTGAAAAAGAAGAAGAGTTTGGTTAATGTATGTCATACATTTTGAGGTAGAATTCAACGAAAATCAATAGGCATTAAATCTTGCATCAAAACATGACAGTCATGTGATTTTATTCCTTGTAAATTAAAATTAGTCATTGACACAGCATTCTTGATATTTGATGAATACCCATGTGGAACTTATACACTTGTAAAGAATAAGAAAATTTTCAATTTTTCCTATCTGGATAGAGTTTAAGATACTAAAGGAAGAAAATTCTGCCTTTTACCCATCAATGGTTCCAACTCTTCCCTTATCCCCATTTCAATCAAGTCCAACCTAGCCTTGATTCCATATTTCATTTTTCTAGTAACATTTAGTAATCTTCCAATAACAATATCAAATAAATTTTTTCTAAATGCATGACATAAAGAAAATTTCTGACATATAAACAATTCAAATACAGTAATTCAATGAAAATTTATATCATATTACAACCTAATTTTTAAGGTTTTTTAAAAATGGTTTACCGAAAAAAGTTTCAATCTTTTTGACTTTTTGTACTATTGATCACCAATTACTGGAGATGGTGTTGTACCTCATTCAATATTCCCATCAAGTTTTTTCATCTAGGATCAGTATTTGTTCATCGAGGTAAAACATTTCTATGTCATAAAAACATAGTCTTAGAGTACTGTTTCAACTGAATTGGGTATGTGCATTTTTCACAAATGGGACACCCCAAAATGCCTTTAATGCTATAGCCTAATAAATTTCCATAAGTGATGAAGTGATTTATTGTTCCACACAACATGTAATTCAATGTAAATTCTTTACTTCTATGAGAATCAAACATTTTAACACTTTTATCCCACGTCAATTTCAGTTCTTCGATCAATGGAACCAAAGAGACATCAATATCATTATCGGGTTTCTTTGGTCTAGATATAAGGAGAGAAAACATAATGTATTTTTTCTTCATGCATAACTATGATGGAATGTTATAATTTACCAACATGACAGGCCATGTACTGTGAGTACAACTCTGTAAACCAAAAGGATTTATTCCATTTGTAAATAACACAAGATGAAAGTTTCTCATGTCATCTCCAAATTCAAGAAAATCCTAATAAATTTTCTTCCACTGAGGAGAATCTGTTGGATGACATAGGTTCCCATATTTAATTTGTGTATCTACAATCCATGTTAATTATCTTGAGGTTTTCTTGCATCTATATATTCTTCTAAATCGTGGAATGATAAGAAAGTTCCATACATATTTTTTAGGACTTGATTCAATTTTCTTGTATCAATTTGTGCCACACATAGGGCATTTTATGAGTGATTCATAGTCCTTGTGAAATAATATGAAATAATTTAGACAAGAATGTATTTTTTTGAGATCATTCCTATTGAACATAAAATTCATTTAGCATCATATGTTCAGAATGGTAGTTCATTTTCTTCTAGTATCATATCTTTCAAAAGACCTAGTAGTTCTGTAAAGCTGGTGTCACTCCACCTATTTCCAGATTTCAAATTATATAACTTCAATATAGCTGAAAATGTTTTGTATTTAATACAACTGGTGTACAATGGTTTCTTGGAAAAACTATTTAACTCCTCAAAGAGATTTGTAGAATCATGAAGGTCATCTTCAATTGCCATTGTCATTTCTTCCATGCGATCTCCATCATCTTTTACAAAGGTATTCATATCAAGTGATTCATAAATCTAGTATCATCTTAATCGATATGAACATTTAATTTTTCCCCATATTTAGTCAAACATGTAAAACTTTGATCTATTCTATGACAAATCAATTTTTCTTCCAACTCATCTGGACTAATTTTTCTTGGATAATAATAATGTAAACACGGACAGAGGATTTTAGAAAGGTTGTCTTCATGCTATCTTGCAAACTTGGTGAACTCTTTAATTCCATCTTCATATTCATTGGTCAATGGATTAGCATGAATCCATTTTCGGTTCATTTCAATCCTATTAGGTTCATAAAATATTAATTTTATATAATATATAAATAAATAAACATAAGATATTCATTATCAAAAGTGGAAGTTATAGACCATTATAATAAGGGAAATATGGTTCATTTCTACTAGAATATCTGAGCGCCTAGATATTAAAAATCCAATAATAAGGGATATTGGAATTTGAAAAAATAGAGGGAGATAATGGCAAATAATAAATGATATTATCACTAAACTTTATAGGTGTAAACTGAAAGATGGATAGTGTAATGACCCCAGCCTGAATTAGCCATATTACACCAGGTCAGATCACCTTATGACCTCTAACACAAATCAAAGTCAATAAATTATGGTTTAAACATTGGGTGTAAAAACCCATAAATGGGAGGTGGTCCCCCCCCCCCTAAATAGTAACAATTAGTACTGGATGTTGAACAGAATTCTAGCATGACCCTTGGGGTCAATGGACATGCAAACCCAAAATCATTATTACCTGATATAGGCATACTTTTTAGAAAAAAACTATGGAAATAAATGATGCAATAGCTATATATACACACATACATGTCACGATAGTATAAAAACTCACTCACTTATAGTCTATACGAAATATCAAATTGATAAATAATTTATATTCAAATATAACGTGAACTAAAGGAAATATAATGATTCAAAAAGTGAAGGCTCGATGTGATAAAACCTCATGTGATTAACTGGGGATGTCCCCTTTGAATCTTATCTATATGAAAACTAAGTACCATAGTGAATTATAAGAGGAACTAGACCATATGATACATATAACCAATAGAGGAACATACATCACTTCACTAACTTGGTTTCTGAAAAATACCATATGAAGTTGCATGTCTACTGCGGTGTCCATGAAAGGTGTCGGCATATATATAATCATTAGGGATCCACCAATGTGCCACAAATTAATAGTCAATAAATAAGAATATACATGATATTTTCTACAAATTTAAATACATATATGAAGAAATTATTTAGTAAGACGTTATAAATAATAGTAGTAAAACAAAAATGAATAAATCCAAGGTTTGGTGTCAGATAAAAACAATGGATCATACATTGGTAGTCAATACCTAAAATGGACCACAAATCATTCCCTAAACAATGGATCACAAACAAATCATAAAAAACGGATCATAAACAATGAATCATAAACAAATCGTAGAAGAAAAAATAAAAATGAAACCAAAAAGACAGAAAGAAAATCAGAAGGTCTACCTCACTAGGCTAACGAATATCTGAGATCCTCTTCAGATATTGGATGAGATGTTTAGAGGCAGTTGAGTGGTGTGATTCGACCTTCAATTCATTGAGGAGGAGCACCAGAGGTGGATAAAATTTGCATAAAGCTTCAATATCATGATGGGTTCACAAATGGTTAGGATTTTTAAAATAGATCGTGACACTTTTACCATTGATTATTTAGTGCTAAGAAAGATAGGTATTTATCAGTACTAAACTTATAGTGTTGATAAATGTTCATTTTATCAGTGCTTTGTTTATTGCTAATAAATTCTCATCTTTATCAGCGCAAAAAAAGTGTTGACAAGGATTCTTTTATCAGCACTTATTACTAAAGCGATGTTAAAGGATTTATAATTATAATTATTGATAAAAAAATTGTAAATATTTATAAATACTTAATAAATATATATAAATACAAATATAGTAAATATATTCCTTTTTAAATATATTTATTATAATTTTAAAATTATTTATTTGTAATTATAAAAAAAAATTAAAAATTATTTATATCATTATATATTTATATAATTATAAATATATTTATTAAATATATATATATATATATAGTAATTATATTCATTATTTATGTAAATTTATTATAAATTTAATAATTATTTAAATATACATAATTATTTATTTATAATTATATAAATAATTTTAAAAAATATTTATTTATTTATAATTATAAATATATAATTGTATAAATATAGTGAATGTATGTTTATAAATATTTATTTTTATAAATATTTTTTTATAAATATATTTTTAACATTTTAATGGATATCTAATTTTTAGTTCATGCATATATGTACAAAATGAGTGAGATTGAATAACTTAAGAATATAGGTACACGTTAACAATATTGAAAAAATGGATAAGTACTTTGTGTATGCATATTGAATATAAAAATGAATTAATTCTGTATATATGAAATCAATACAACACATATTTGATCTATATTAAATTGAAAAATCAAACGACATTCAATTTATTTTTTGAGTATTATGAAATTAGTCAATATTTTTATTTCATCTTACTTTTTAATAGTATACCATTATTCAATAAATATATGACAATTTAATGTAGAGTGACTAAATATTTTGTAATATATAAATCATATTTCTAGAGATTAATGTATATCTATATATTTAATATATATAATTTGATAACATTAATTATCATAATTGTCTAATTAATAAAAAATTTAATACTTAATAATGCATAATCAATCAATTCATTTTTATCAATAATTATTTAATTAATAAAACTGGTAATATATTTTTAATAAAGTCATTTTTAGTTTTTTTTATTTAATTATTTCATTTTATTAGCTCTAAAAAGCACTGATGAATGAAATATTTATCAGTGCTAAAAATAATTCACTCATAAAGGGTACCCTTTATTAGTGATAAAAATAAAGCACTAATAAAGGATACTCTTTATCATCACTAAAAATAAAGCGTTGATAAAGATACACTTTATCAGCAATAAAAATAAAGCACTGATAAAGGTTTCCTTTATCAGTGCTAAAATAAAAGTGATGATAAAAGGTTAAATTTATCAGTTCTTTCTTTAGCACTGATAAATATGCAATTTATCAGTGTTTTCTTCTAGTGTTGATAAGTAACAATGCTATTAAAGGCCTATTTTGTAGTAGTGTCTCTTGCATATTTTATGAATTTTTAAACCAAAATATATTGATACCTTTTCATCAATATTTATCACACCATCAGAAACCTTTTTATTCCCCTTTAATTTAGCTTATTTTTAGGTTTATTCTAACTTTCTAGCCATGTCAACTTGTTTTGGATAAATAACTAATCACTCCTTCTTTTTGGACTCAACATATTTTTTCTACACTTTCTTAACATACTCATCTTTTTCCTTTTTGGTTCTACATAATTTTTAGGAACATTTTATATTCTTTGATCACTATAGATCCCCCATGATTTGTACTTGATTCTTAGTAGAGACAAGTTATACCAGTATGAAAAAGCTTTGTGCCCAAAAATTCCACAACACCAACAATAAACTCTGAATCATGATCTTCCAAACTATGAGTAATATCAATTAAAATTTTTTCATTATTATTTCTTCACAAATCATGGACTAACTTACTCAAGTGGATACTTTCCTAAACAATTCCTATCATTATTGATGAATGATGCTTTCTGAAAAATATGCTTTTGTAAACCTTTCTTTTCGCCTTATTTAGAAGTTTCACATTTAATATCAACTACCTTGGTGAATTTTTCTCTCATAATTATTATCTGACTTTGTGTAGTAATGCTTTTGTTTCTAAAAACTATTCTTCTTTCTCAGCCAAATTACTTTTAGAAACATATATGATTTTTTAAAATTCAACTATCTTCAACTTTTTGTGTTTACTTTCTTCAATAAGTGTGGATTATAGGTTGTTGATATTATCAACGCTATCTAACTTTTCTCCATAACTTTTCTATTATATTTTAAGATCATCATTCTCAAAAGTTATCACTTCATCATATTTATTCAACTTCTTTCTTTATTTCTTGAGTTTAGTATTTATTTTCAATTGCATTCTCCAAATCCCTTTTGTAAATCAATTCAATTTCAATCATATCATCATTATCATCATCATTTCTAGATGAATCACTTAAATTTATGAATTGATAAATAAATTTTAGTTGATAATCTTTTTCATTATTTGATGAGGAATCATAATTCATTATTCTTCTTAGATAATTTTTATTTTTCTTTTCATAAGAAAATTTTTCTTTATATTTATTCTACATTTGTTTTCTATATTTCTCATCATCTTCTTCAGACTATTACTCTCTTGTTTTATTTATTGAATAATTTTTTGAAAAATTTCATATCCCTATAATATTCCAACATTTTAGAGTTTTACTTTTCCATTTTCCCTTATTTTATCTCTTTCAAAGGAGGGAAATAATTGTATTGAAATATTCATCTTCTTCTACTACTTCTGAATCAATTTATTCTTCTTTAACTTCTTTATTTTTGTTTTTCCATTTTAAAAAATATTTGAAGTCCATTTATTGATTACCCTTTTCATTACTTTTCATAACCTTCTCTATTATCATTTCATAAGTAATAATAGTACTATGAATTTCATCCAAATATTGAGTTTCAAGATCTATAACTTCCAAATATGAAACTTTGGCATCAAACTTATTGGGAATAATTCTCAATATCTTTTCAACAATGGTTGAGTCTTCCAACTTCTTCCGAAGAAATATTATAGTGTTAACATATCATTTACCCTTGTAAATAAGTCACCAACAGATTCATGCTCATCCATTTTTAGATCTTAATACTTTAGCATCCAAAATTTTAACTTTTCCTTCTTTACCTTATTATTGGATTCACAAATGTTTTTCAACTTATCCCAAATAACTTTGGAAGTTACAAATCCCATTACTCTAATAAACTCACATTTAGTTATTTATTTGAGAAAATCATTTTAGCACTTTCATCATTCTCATGATTTCTCTTATCAACAAGAGTAAGAGGAGTATTCTTAGTACAAGTAGGAAATCCTTCTGTAGTAACTTCCAAAACATCATATCTTAGGGAAATAATATGTACAAACATTATTTTTTTCTAAATATGATAATTCTTTCAATTAAAAATCATAATCCTCTTATAGTTTATAGAATATAAATTCTCTATTCTAAGAAATGGAAATTTAATAGGTAACATATGCCCAAATATTAATTATTGTTCTGAAGTAGGATCAAGACCACTAAGATTGGGTGAATCAGTGGTTCCTTTTTCTTTTATAATAAAGTTTCTTAACTCCTTAACAAAATATTTCTTAACCTCTAAAAATTGATAGAGTTGTGATCCACCTAAATATTACTCACAACCTCACCTTTCATATGAAAACAATATAAATAGAAGATAGTACGTGATATTTAAAAGGTTTGGTAAAAAGACCAACTTCTTTCCATGTTGGATAGTCCCACAAACATGGATTTTTTCACTAACTTATTTTTAGAAAACAAAGGAACAAGAAGTGAAAAATTATAAAAACCCAATAGAGATTTTCTTGATATAGTTGGTCAAACTACCAAATATCCTTTCCAGTATACACTTTCCTATAACTAGTTATAAACCCCAGTAATACAATCCTTTTCAGTAACTAGTAAGTATTCGTAGTTACAAGATTCACATTTTTCCTTCTATTCTGATCCATATAACAAAGCCTTTAGTTCCTCTATAAGTAAGATGAATCAAACTATACCTTCATACAACCTTAAATAACTTCAAAAATTCACAAAGGAACATGTTAGTCTTGAAACTTATTCCAAAAATTCAGTTTGGAAATATTTCCTATTATCGTTTGTATGATCTTCCTGATATGGAAACCTCTGTCTGATGATGGTCAGTTCGGTCTGATTCTACTTTTTTATCTTACTTCTTTAATCATGTAGGAACTCAATTGGATTATCACATTTTTCTGTCTGATAGAGCTCAATATGATGGACCTTTATTTTGAAGAAATCATTTCGTTGGATTTGATTCCATTTGAACTTCCTCAGATGGATCTTGCTTGGATGATCGTATTGAACGCCGGTATGCTGATCTTACTCATCGTCAACCTAAAGAACAATGTTTTTTTGGTACTCAAAACTTATTCCACAATTTCCAGTGCTCTAGTTCTTGAATAGTCTATAGTCACAATTTATAAATTAACTGGGCTCTCCTTTAATAGGTACCCATAATTGGCTTAATCGGGATTCTGAAAATGGGTTCCTACTTTACCAAATCCCCCAAATATTTAATCTTTCTTAAAATATTGGATCTTTCTTTGACTTATTAAACTATTTCAATTATCATTAAATCATGAATCATTATTTGACTTCTTTAACTCTTTCAATTCTTCTTAAATCACATATCAATCTTTGAATTCTTTAATTTTACCAACATTTATTTATTTGATTCTTCAGTCTGATTATTCATGATGATTCTTCATTATGATAAAGACATATGAAATATTGAGGATGACCCATTACAATGAATTTTTTAAAAATTTAAATTCTTCTCATAATTATGTTCTATATATAATCTTCTGGAATATTATCACAACTTCAGCTTGCTTCTGACTTCTTAGCATTCTTCAGCCTGATTTTGATTCTTCATTCTGATTTCCCAATACGGTCTCTTCAATAAGATCAATAAATTTTCTTACTATGATTTTCTTGACCCTATTGTAAACAAATTTGAGCTAAATATATTTCATTACGTTACTATTCACAACTTGAAAGAATATTTTTCCATTTTGATTTCCTCATTATGATGGAAGCATATATTCAACAAAGGTTTCTTCGTCATGTTTCTCTACACCAAATGTAAGAAGCAAAACATATATCTTCTCATTATGATTCTTAGAACTATCTATCTTTCAAAAGTCGTCATTATAATGTAGACAACATATTCTTTAAAACTTCTTCAACCACTTTTATTTCTTTTTATTTGAATATGATTCCAAATATCTTCCAGTACTCAACTTTTTTGTATTTTCTAATTATGATACTCAACAACTTCATTCTCCAAATATTTAAATCTTTTGGATAATTTCTCTAACTAAAAACTAGAATATTTGTATTTTCACATTTCCAAAAAACCTTCCCACCATCGAATTTTTTTTGAATATGATGTTCTCACACCGATATGTTGAGACAAAAAAAACTTCAACTTTCATATAATTCCTTCTTCTATAAATGTTATCTTGTAATCGTGACTTACTTCATGAGTTTAATTGTGTTGAGGATCAATTTTATCATCACATGACTTTACCAAGGAAAGTATTATAAAATCTATATCTTTTATAAAACTATTTCTTTCTAATCAAACCTGAATAAAATTGTTAGAATATCTTCTCCCTAATTCCTTCATAAGGCTTGTGTCATAAGATTTTAAATAACTTACGATGTTTTTGATTTAAAAAATAGTAAAGCATCGTCAGATTTTTATTGGAGTCATTCTGGCACTGAAATAGCTTCTTTAGTATAATTATCACTTTAATTCCAGGCTCAATATGATTTCCAACATCATTTGGATTTTTATCAAAGTCTCATTATGATTGAATGAATTTTTTAACCCCCATCGATATCTAGATCTGATTTCGATGGTTCTGAATATGATCCTCCTTGATCTAGTTATCATCTTTATGGTTCTGGATCCGATTTGGAAACTTTACTCAAACCCTTATTCAATCCATATTTCCATTACCTTCTCAATATAATTTATTTCATCAGCATATTTATCTGTAGACAATAAATACAACCAAAACTAAACTAGGGTCCAACAATTTGCACTAGTTTCTAGCACTGATAAACTAAAAACATATTAAATCCTAGAAACCAACCAAAACCTTCCCACCCAGTGCCTCTCACCTCTAGCCTTTATTAGTGCCCCACCAACCTAATTATAAACACCCTATTTAATTCCCCAACCCTTTAAAGCTGCACACCCCATGAATATTTATACTTGTGACCTCATTCATTTTGGATGAACACCCTTACCACTAATAAATTATATTTGTTAAAAAAATTACGATATATTTATTTATTTATCTAAAGACCATTAAATTTCAAGGAAATTTTTTTCTCAATTTCTTTGGGATTTTACGAGTATGCAGTTTCTGACAGAACCTGATTCTGAGCCCCGGTGTACCCAGGATCAATTTCTGAGGTTTAACTCAGGTACGTTCAGTGAACGAACGAGCGGGTTTTTTTGAATTTTGAATCGGTGCTCGGAATCAAAATCCGAGGGCACTGATGAAACCATAGGGCCAATAATTGCTTAATAAGGCCTTTATTGGAGTTGTGTTTTCTCGGGAGGAGTTGTTTAAAAATGGATTAAGTGTAAAGTGAAATAAATTTGTGTCACAATTTTATTTCTCTTTTCTAGGTGGTTTATTCCTAGGTATGGTAGTTGGGGTGGGACCCACTAAAATCCTAACTCCTATTGATAGGATATTAGTGGGGTGGGTCCCACACGATCCCCCACCTTTTAAAATTCCCTAACTCCTCTAACCCCCCCTCTTACATTATTTGACTCTCCCTCACTTTAATAATGGCAAATTAACACCCCGTTCATTTTGACAACTCAAGATTAATTAAGTGAATTCAACTTTTGAAATTTTAAAATGTTGGCATCAGTAAATAAAATAAGGAAAAAGCCTTATTTTATTTTGGTTGTTTCGTTGTGTGGAGACTTTGGGAAGAAAACTCAAAGTCTTGAAGAACTCCATCGCCTTCATTGAAGAACGTCATGACTTTGAGGAAGAACGTTGTCACCGTAGGGAGAGATCGATGTGTTGTTCTTTTCCCTCTCCGTAGCCGGTGTGAAACGTCATCCCCTCCTTGGGCGCACGCCAACGCCTTCATCGAAACCACCCCTGCGATGCTAGCTTCTGCGAATTTCATCGAGGTAGGGGTTAAGTTCAAATTTAATCTATTAAATTTGCGCTTTGTCTATCATCGAGCATGTTGTGTTTTTGGCCGCTTATTATCAATATAACGGAGGAGGTCAGACCACACAAACATGGAAGAACCTCCTCCCCTTTTTTTGTTGGTTTTCTTTGTGGTTGGAAATGGAGAAGATGTGGTGCAGATGCACTGCATGGGGACGAGAGAACCGCAGTCGGAGCGGGCCGCAGCGGAGATGCGTGGTGTCGTCGCGCCGTGCCGGTGAATCCGAAGGAACCGTGGCCGGAGCGGGCTGCGGCGGTGGTGTCTGGCGCCATCGTTCCATGCCGGACTATCAAGAGTCCACGGTCGGGGTGGGCCGCGGCGGTTGTAGAGGAGGCGGCCCAACTCGGCCGGCCACCGGTGCACCAGGAGGCGTGACCGGCGGGTCCCGCGACAGCCACACAGGCATGACAATACGGCCGGCCATTTCCTAGAAGTATGGGGGTTCAAAACCCCCGGCCAGCACAACAAAGGCGGACCCCACTGGGGTCCTCCATTTTGGAAATCAACCCCCCCCCCCTTCGCGTCCAGCTCGGCCACGATCCGAGCCGCGGTCCGCGTTGGGTCGGATCGACCGCACCGGGTCAGACCGCCCGCGCTGGGACGGGCCGCCAACGTTGGGCCGAGCCTCCCGCACTGGGCCAGGCTGTGCTAGCTGGGTCGCGCCACGCCCTAACGGGCCGGACCCGAACCCGGGTCGGGTCGACCCGGTTCGGGCTGACCCAGGGGTAATGGGTCGGGTCGGACCGGGCCCAAACCCCCTACTTTGGGACAGTTCCGTTAAAACTTCTCTAACATGGGCTACACACCTCCGATTGGCACACCATTAGTTGCGTAACGATCCATGGATTGAGAAGGTAGTTTCTATATATTACACTCAAGTTTTCTAAGAACTTTGGGTACGGCTGGGTTTGTTCGAACCGGAAACCAACCGGTCCCTCGGAGCGGAAACGCTTATAACTTGAGCTCCGAACGTCTGATTGATGTGCCATCGACTTAGTTGGATTACTCTTAGTGAGATGGTTATTTTGGATTACAAAGCTCGAGGTTTGAATGCATCTGGAGTAAGGTCGGGTTTGTTTTATCTTAAAAACCAATCAGGCCCCTTAAAGGAAAAAGCTAATATCTCTCAGACCGGGCGTCCGATTGACGCACCATCTGTCATGTTGAGTTCCTTTTGACGAGACAAAACTTTGTGAAACATAAAATATGGAATTTGTTACAGTTTATGTATCAACCCCCTTTCGCTCGTGGAGCGGACCCTCCCGGAATCAAGCGTGCTGTGTGTGGGAATCCTAGAGTTGGCTGCGACGAAGATGACGACTTCCATACAAGGATCTTCTGTGGGTTCGACGAGGATGACTACCGTACTAGGATCCTCAGTGGGTTCGATGAGGAAGACTATCGTACTAGGATCCTCTTTGGGTTCGATGACGTCGTCTACCATACTGGGATCCTCTGTGGGTTTGAAGACGACGTCTACCGTGCTGGGATCCTCCGTGGGTTTGACGACAATGACTTCTGTACTAGGATCCTCTGTGGGTTCAGCAGCGTTGTCGACTGTACTTGGATCCTCTGTGGGTTCGGTAGCGAGGATTACTATACTTGGATCCTCCTTGGATTCGGAAGTGATGACTTCTGTACTAGGATCCTACATGAGGTCGGTAGAGGAGATGATTTAGAGGCTACATATAATCATCTCCACCTCTCTTCAGAAGTAGTATACATGTGTGAGCTGAGTCTTGACTTTCAATCATTATCTACGATATGATTGACTTGCTTTCCTGTGTGGATTGGGTTGTGCTTTCCTGTGTGGATTGGAATGTACCTTCCTGTGTGGACCGGGTTGAACTTGGGCTCGGAAGTTGGATCCAAACTAAAATTGATGACTTAGGTATATGTATGGGCATATACCTAAGTGGTGTTGGTTGTTACTTCGTGATTGTAACTTTCCTTTGTGGTTTATAATTTGTGGATTCTAGGAGACCTTCAGGAGTCTCGGGGTCCCTACTGAGTATCGTATACTCACCCCTACATGGGCTACGCCCGCACTACATTGCGTTGGATGCAGATGATGGACAGAGTTGATTGTGGTTGAGGTTGTGGAGCGCGACGGTACCCGGAGGTGGACTATCAAGCGGGACGTACACGGAGTAGACAGCTGGACTCGAGGAGCTAACAAGACTATCTATACCCACCCTTCAGGTGGGAGTTTCGGAGGACGTCTTGGTGGTTTCTGCTCTACTTTTTCACCTGCTGTATTTTTTTTCTCAGTTGTACTGCACTTTCAGTTGGGTTTGTATACTAGCCCATTTACTTTCCACCACTTACTTTTTTAATCAGTTTACTTTGTTTTTACTTCATCTTGTGTACTCTGTGGTGTTTGTTTTATTATATAAAGGCAATGCCTTCCCTTTTATCGGGATTTATGCCTTTGGTGCTAGTCGCCAGCCCCTGGCCTATGGGAGGTGGGATTGGGGTAGTCACGGCACGGGCCTCGGGGACGGGTTGTGACAAATTGGTATCAGAGGAGTCGGTTCTACCACAAAATTTAGGACTCTGATAATTTCTTCTATGTGAATAAATGGTGTTAAGGGTATTGAGTGTGGTTATTAGTCTAGGGAGTCCAGTGTTGGTGCGGTGGCTGACGTATCCATACATCAGGACCCTGACTTCTGATTTCCGACTCATTGCATGAAAACATTGATTACTTGTGTGTTTCAAAGTTTTCTTTTTGATTACTTGTGTCAGCTCACAAGGTAAAATATATTCACCGTGGCGCACCTGATTCTTTTCAGGATGGACCCACGACGACAGCCAGCTAGCGTTCTGATCTTTGGGCGAGACGGCAGCCCACCGAGTGATGAGGCCTTGGTGTAGGGCCCTATTACAGCAGAGGCACCGGCGATACCTCTATCCACCGAGCCATCGATGCCACCAGCCCCAGCAGCTAAGAGTATACGTCAGCTTAGTGCACTGCACGTGTTTTAGCATCAGAGACCGCCCAGGTTCCGCGGGGAGATGGACCCTCAGGCAGTCGAGGATTGGCTGGAGGCTGTTGTTCGAGTCTTCAAATTAGTAGAGACACCAGCTGACCTCATGATGATCCTTGCGGCAAGTCTCCTGCACGCTGCAGCAGGTAGATGGTGTATCCTGATGCTCCAGTTGCACGACAAGGTATCTCTTCTTTGGTCGGACTTCGAGGGCCTTTTCTGCTCGGAGTTCGTTCCATCCACCCTCTGTGTGGTGCACATTCAGGAGCTATTACAGCTACGGCAAGGCAATATGACAGTATCCCAGTACTCAGAGATATTTACCGAGCTCTCATGCTACTCCACAGATATGGTACGAGACCTGTTCTTCAAGGCCCGAACCTTCGAGCAGGGACTGAGGCATGAGATCAAGGCTTCGATGATCTCCCTTAACATCCAGACACAGGCGGGGGTGCTGGAGAGAGCCCTTCTAGTGGAGAGTTTTCTCGCTGAGCAGTCACCAATAGCGAGACCCTCCGTAGGACGACCCACAGCGGAGTCTTCTGCAGCAGGCAGTAGACAGATGATGGAGAGGACCAAGCGGGCCAGACCAACAGATGATCAATCTCAGGATACAGGTTCAGTTGTGTGGGTCACACGAAACAGAGCCAGCCACACAAGGAGCAGACAGTGCTATGCATGCAGCGGGCAGGGTCACACGGCTCGAGACTGCCCGACCCACCCTGCAGATGAGCAGCAGGCGGTAGAGTGACTTCCCAGGCAGAGGTTCGACTGTGGTAGTCTGCAAGGAGCAAACGGACTAGGCAGAGGAGCTGGCTGAGCAGTGGGTGGTGGGCGACGCTTTGCGGCCCTACCACCACCACCACCAGGAAGACCACCCCGACCGCAGGGAATGGGTTGACAGGGGAGAGCTCAGCTTTAGGAAGCTGAGGCCTATGACCTTGGAACTCCGGGGGCAGATGGATATGAGCAGGACTAGCTCCAGACATGGAGACTTTGATCATGTTGCTTCTAAATTTGTTGATGTTTTGTTTGTGGATGCTTTGTATCTTTGTACCTTGAGCTGTAGTAATAAAAGACACTTGTTCTTATGACGTTTTCTTCCCTGTCCTTTTTATGAAATTGATACTGATAGGTTCCGATTAAAATCGTTGACTTGACCCTCACTTTCAAGATTCCTACTGGAGGAGACCTAGTGACCACACACTACTACCGACAGTGTGACTCGACCCTTGGAGGTGAGAGTAACGATTGGATCTCTTGGTATTAGCATTGAGGCCTTACGACGTCGTCCATGGAATGAAATAGTACCATTCATGTCATGATTGACTGTATTAGGCATAGGATGTGGTTCATCCAGGGGATGAGACCAGATTTCTCATTTTGGTAGAGGAGGAATCTCAGCAGCTCTTGTAGATCGCATACGAAGAAGGGTGGAGTTAAGTTCTTACAAATGGATAATCTCACCCCTTGTTTGTCGATAGAATGGTTTACGGTTCTCACCAACTCAAAAGTCTCAGGTGTATCTTTTCTCTAAAGGACATGAACCTGAGATAGCGGCGATAGCTTGAGTTCCTCCAGGACTATGACATCAAAACAGTTTATACTCCTTGGAAGGGGAACGTTGTAGTGGATGAGGACTACTCAGAGCCGACAGAAGTCCTATGCTGACAAGAGGCGAAGACCACTAGAGTTTGAGGATGGAGACCATGTTTTCTTACAGGTCTCACCTCGATGTGGATTACGGAGTTTTGGAAGGGGCGATAGGTTATCTCTGTGCTTCATCGGACCTTTACAGGTTCTCGGCTGGATAGGCGAGGTGGCTTATCGCCTGGCTCTTCCACCTCAGTTTCACCGGGTGCATGATGTCTTCCACGTATCTCAGTTGAGGAGATACATGCACGACCCGATGCATATCATTGATCACGGGGAGCTGGATATCGATGATGGGGTGACTTTTGTGGAGGTCCCGGTGGAGATCGAGGATCGACAGGAGCAGGAATTATGTGGGTGATCGATTCCTCTAGTGCGCATCAGGTGGCAGCACGGGAACCTCCAGGAGAGCACTTGGGATCGGGAGGTTCAGATGCGTGCATAGTACCCTCATTTGTTCCCCTAGTTTGTGATGTATCTTTATGGGGACGTAAATCCCTGAGGTGGGAGTAATTTAAAGACCCGTAAATTTCAAGGAAATTGTTTTCGTAATTTCTTTGGGATTTTACGAGTATGCAGTTTCTGACGGCACCTGATTCCGAGGCCCGGTGTGCCCGGAATCAATTTCCGAAGATTAGCTCAGGTAGATTCAATGAACAAATGAGCGGGTTTTTCTAACATTTGAACCAATGGTCAGAATCGAAATCTGAGGGAATCGATGAAACCGCAACACCGGTAATTTCTTAAGAAGACCTTTATTGGAGTTGTGTTTTCTCGGGAGGAGTTGTTTAAAAATGGATTAAGTGTAAATTGAATTAAAGTTGTGTCACAATTTTATTTCTCTTTTCTAGGTGGTTTATTCCTAATTATGGGAGTTGGGGTGGGACCCACTAAAATCCTAACTCCTCTTGATAGGATATTAGTTTGGTGGGGCCCACACCATCCCCCACCTTTTCAAATTCCCTAACTCCTCTAAACCCCCCTTTTAAATTATGTGACTCTCCCTCAGTTTAATAATGCTAACGTAACACCCCATTCATTTTGACAACTCAAGATTAATTAAGTGAATTCAACTTTTGAAATTTTGAAATGTTGGCATAAGTAAATAAAATAAGGAAAAAGCCTTATTTTATTTTGGTTGTTTCGTTGTGTGGAGAATTTGGGAAGAAAACTCAATGTCTTGATGAACTCCATCACCTTCGTTGAAGAACGTCAAGACTTCTATGAAGAACGTCGTCACCACAAGGAGAGATCGGTGTGCCATTATTTTCCCTCTCTGCAGCCGGTGTGAAACGTCATCCCTTCCTTGGATGCACGCCAATGTCATCATCGAAACCACCCCCGCGATGCTAGCTTCCGCAAATTTCTTCGAGGTAGGGGTTAAGTTCAAATTTAATCAATTAAATTTTCACTTTTTCTATCGTCAAGAATGTCGTGTTTTTGGCCACTTGTTATTAATATAAAGGAGGAGGTCGGACCGCACAAACATGGCCGAACCTCCTCCCCTTTTTGTTGTTGGTTTTCTTTGTAGATGAAAATGGAGGCGACGCGGTGCCGATGCACCGCGCGGGGATGAGAGAACCACGAGAGAGCGGGCCGTGGTGGAGATGTGCGGTGTCGTCACGCCGTGCAGGTGAATCTGAAGGAACCGCGGCCGGAGTGGGTCACGGCGGTGGTGCGCGGCGCCGTCACGCCGCGCCGGAGTACCAAGAGGCTGTGGCCGGGGCGGGCCATAGTGGAGGGGCGCGACGCCGTCGCGCTGCGCTGGTCGGACAGGGGTCACGACCTAAGGTCGCGGCAGTTGCAGAGGAGGTGGTCGGACTCGCCCGGCCTCTGGCGCAGCAGGAGGCGGGACCGGCGGGTCCCGTGACAACCACACAGGCCGGCCAATACGGCCGGCCGTTTCCTAGAAGTACGGGGGTTCAAAACCCCCAGCCAGCACAGCTAGGGCGGACCCCACAGGGGTCTTCCATTTCGGAAATCAGGGGGGCGACGCCCCCTACCCCCCCCCCCCCCCCTTCGCGTCCAGCTCGGCCACGGGCCGAGCCGCGGCCCGCGCTAAGCCGGACCGCCCACGCCGGGCCAGACCGCCCGTGCTGGGCTGCCGCGCTGGGCCGGGCCGCAGCCTAACGGGCTAGACCCGGACCTCGGTTAGGTCGACCCAGGGGGTAATGGGCCGGGTCAGACCGGGCCCAAACCCCCTACATTCGGACAGTTCCGTTGAAACGCCCATAACATGGGCTTCAAACCTCTGATTGACACACTATTAGTTGTGTAGTGATCCTTGGATCAAGATGGTCATTTTAGTATATTACACTCAAGTTTTAGGAGAACTTTGGCTATGGCCGGGTTGGTTCGAACACAAAACCAACCGGGCCCTCGGAGTGGAAACACTTATGACTTGAGATCCGGATGTCCGATTGACATGTCGTCGACTTTTTTGGATTCCTCTTAGTGAGAATATTCTTTTGGCTTACTCCGCTCGAGGTTTGGACGCATCTAGAGTACGGTCGGGTTGGTCTTAGCTTAAAAACCAACCAGGCACCTGGGATGAAAAAGCCAATAACTCTCAGACTGGGCATCTGATTGATGCGTTGTCTGTCGCGTTGAGTTCCTTTTGACGAGACAGAACATTGTGATAAATCAAATCTGGACTTAGTGAAATTTGACGTATCGACCACCTTGGCTCGTGGAGAGGACCCTCCTAGAATCGAGTGTGCTGTGTGCGGGAACCCTAGAGCTGGCTGCGATGAAGATGATGACTTCCATACAAGGATCCTCTATGGGTTCGACGAGGACAACTACTGTACTAGGATCCTCAGTGGGTTCGATGAGGATGACTACTATACTAGGATCCTCTGTGGGTTAGACGATGACGTCAACCGTACTGGGATCCTTCGTGGGTTTGACGACGACGTCTACCGTGCTGGGATCATCCATGGGTTCGATGGCGATGACTTCTGTACTAGGATTCTCTATGGGTTCAGCAGCGTTGTCGACTGTACTTGGATCCTCAGTGGGTTCAGAAGCAATGAGTACTATACTTGGATCCTCTGTCAATTCAGCTGTGATGACTTGTGCACTAGGATCCTAAATGGGGTCGGCAGAGGAGATGATTCAGAGGCTACATCTAATCATCTCCACCTCTCTTCAGAAGTAGTATACCTGTGTGAGATGAGTCTTGACTTTCAATCATTATCTACGATATGATTGACTTGCTTTCCTTTATGGATTGGGTTGTGCTTTCCAGTGTGTATTTGATTGTACCTTCCTGTGTGGGCTGGGTTGAACTTGGACTTGTATGTTGGAGCCGAACTGGAATTGATGACTTAGGTATATGTATGGTCATATACCTAAGTGTTGTTGGTTTTTACTTCGTGATTGTAAATTTCCTTTATGGTTTATCCTTCGTGGATTATGGGAGACCTTCAAGAGTCTCGGGGTCCCTACTGAGTATTGTATACTCACCCCTATACAAGCTACGCCCGCACTACGTTGTGTTGGATGCAGATGATGGACAGAGTTGATCATGGTTGAGGTTGTGGAGCGGGACGGTACCCGGAGGTGGACTATCAAGCGGGACGTACACGGAGTAGACGGACAGACTCAAGGATCCGACGAGACTATCTGTACCCACCCTTCAGGTGGGAGTTCCGGAGGACGTCTTGGTGGTTTCTGAAATATGTTTATATATATATTTAAGTATATATTTATATATTAATGTATAATTATACATTTATATATAATTTTTATAATATATTTATAAAATTCATATTTATTTTAAATACATTTATGTGTGTGTTTATTTTTATGTGTCTGTAATAAATATTTATATGTGTTTATATTTAAATATTTACATATAATTTTATATTTATATATATATTTTTAATAATGTTAAAATTCATATTTATTATAAAAATATATATGTGTGTGTTTTTATGTGTGTGACTCTACATATATATTTATATATATTTGCTTTTGGATGTGCGTGTAAGTTTGTCTCGATCATGAGAGATTTTTCTCTCCCTCATGAGAGCCTTATTAAAGGGTTTTTTCTATAGTTTTCCTCCTTTTGGTTGATTTTTTTATCCCATGTTCTGAATCAGATGGTTAGTTTTACTTCATTGGATTTGATTTCCTGGAGTGGTTAGTTGGTTTTTCTTCTAGATCATAGGCTTCGTTTTATCAAGACTATTGTGGTTGTTTCATAAAATTAGTTTCATTTGTGTCTCTATCAATTCAAATTTCGATGGGTGTTTCCCTTCCTCTAATTGATTTGACTAGGATTTTATTTATTTTATGATAATTTTGTTTGTTTCTTTAGATTCATTTGATAGACGCCTCTATTATATCATCCTTTTGTTGGTATATTTATTCCCCTATTTTATTTGAATTTGGTGTTTGAGTGGTCTGGAGATTCTATTTTGGAACCCTCTCTCTCCCTTAATGTCTCTTCATCTCATCTAATTCTCTGGTATAATTTATCAATTTTCAAGGCTTTTCAGATTATAGGATTCCTTATTTTTATTGGATGGAATGCTTCTTCATATTTGAAGCCTTATAGGATCTATATCATTAGCTTTGTCAGATCTATTTCATCTGTTTTATCATATCTTTTTCATCTAGTTCATTAGATCTGTTTCATCTGGTTCATTGGATCAATTTAATATAGTTTTTTAGATCTATTTTATCTATTTTATCAAATAATGGATTTGATTTCCCTCCAAAAATAATGAATCTATTGTACTCAAACTTTCATGTCCTTGAAAATCCATGCGTAATTTGGGCATTCTATTTTTTAGCTCAAAATACTACCCTAATGTGTTTTTATGTCCAACCCCATGTTAGAAAAGCAAGGAAATGTTTGTTTTATCCTCCAAAATGGGCTTTCAAGGTGATACTCTTATTAGGATATTGGGTCATGTGGTTGGTTTATACCTTCATAAGATAGATGATCTGATTGTTAAAATTAAAAATTACACTTAGAATAATATTGAGGATTCTATTAAGTAAGAAGGGACTCTATAATGATTCTTTCGGGGATTTTATGGATGTCCCAATCAAGTAGAAAAATGGAAATTTATTGTGTTAGTGAGGTTTGTCCATAGTGACATCTTTGTCCCCATATTATTTGGTGGGATTTCAATAAAATTATTCTCTAGAAAGAAAATTGTTGTTTTCAGGCCTCCTTCTCTTATAGTATATTTTAAGAATTTCTTTTATCTCTATTGGGTTTTCAAATTTTGGATAGACATGTAATCCATTCCCTTGGTTTCATGGAATGTCAAAGAGTACTAGGATATCAGAATGACTTGATAGATTTTAGAGGATCTTATAAATGGATGGCTCGTTTTCCTTTATTTCAACTCCCCCAAATCTCCCTTCTTTCTTCAAAAGATTGTCCTATAGTTCTCACTATGAACTGAGTTCATAGGATGTTTCGGAATAGAAGTATTTTCATATTTTAAAGCATGTGGATCAAGGAGGTGGACTGTTAAGGAATCATCATGTTAGTTTGGAGTTTCTATAAATCTTATTTAAATTCTAAAATTAGAATGAAATAATAATTGTATAATGTTATGGGGTAGCTCTAAATTCTATAATTTTGATAGAAAATATTGACCTTATATGATAAGGCTCTAAAGGTGTGACATTCTCTTCTAACGTAGACTCCTATGAACCCATGGATTTTTTCTCTTGACAAGGAGTTAGAAACTAATCTCAAGAATAAATCTATTTTTGGTTCATGTGGGTCAGAAAATCACATGTTAAATAAGAATACTAGAATTCATTTTACATCCATCATAAGGCTTCACCAATATGAGGTAATAATGTTATTTCAAATTTAGATATTCGTGAAGGAGGTGTTACTAACCGAGAGATAAAAATCAAGGTTATTATTTTTATTATTCTTTTGTAAAATGTACTCTTCTAGAGGATATTTTATTTCAATTTAGGTTACCTTCTGTATCTCCCTAGTGGTGAAGTATTCTATTAATAATGATCTTGCTAAAGACATTATTGATGAAGACGCCACCTTGTCTCTTTCACAGATCCATACCACTAAGGCCCCCAATCCTAATGGGTTCATTTTCCTTTTACTCCAGAGGTTTTGGAATATTGTGGGGCCTGATATCATATAGATCATGAATGAACTTTATAAAGAAATGTATTTATTCAAAAAAATCGATAAAACTCATATTAACTTGATTCCCAAAGTGAAAATTTCTTCTAGAGTTTCATAATTTAGGCCTATAATCCATCATAATGTGACTTATATGATATTATCAGAAATTATGGTTAATTGTATTAGAAGATTGATGCCTCCTATTGTTTTTGAAAATAAGTGTTCCTTTATACCCAAAATGCCCATCTTAGATAATACCATCATTAATCATGATATTTTTCATTTAATGAAAACTCACTCTCCCTATAAAAGGGGTCTGATGTCTTGGAAATTGTACATGAATAAAGCATATATAGAGTTAAATGGTCATTTATGCACTCTGTTCTTAACATGATGGAATTCGATAACCAATGGGTGGATTCCATTATATAGTGTGTTTCCTCAATTACATTTAAGATCAAAGTTAATGAAAATATATAAAAAATATTTTCTCCTTCTCACAACATTCTTCAATGAGATCAACTTTCTCTATTCCTATTTTTCCTTATGGCTGATGTTTTCTCTAATCTTCTAATAGGTGTGCTAAAGAATAATGTGATACATGGTGAACAATTTTGTCATCATAGCCCCCTATTTCCTTTTTTGACTTATGGTAGCTTCATATTTACTCAGTACATGTTAGAGGAATACTATGACATTAGGAATATAATGTCTATCTATGAAACGACTTCAGGTCTATTGGTGAACCTTTCAAAATCTGAGCTCTTGTTTAGCAGAGACATATTACTTTTTTGGAAAGGTGATATAAAAGGTGTGTCAAGCATCCAATTAGTATAATAACACTAAAAAATTATTTTCCTTCCTATAGTTTTTGGAAGATTTAATAATGATGTTTTCTCTATTATTGTTGACAGGATTGAAAAGAAGATTCAAATGTGGTCTTATAGAAGGGTTTCTAAAGATGTAAAAGATATTCTTATTAAGATAATTACCCAATCAATCCCCACATATTTTATGCTTATTTATAATCTCCCAATTGATCTTAATGATTAGTTTCATTCTCACTTGGCTGCTTTTTGGCGGGGATACCATAATGGAAAGAAGAAAGCCTACTGGGTGGAATAGGATAAATTATGTGGATAAAAGGCTTATAAGGGTTTGGGTTTTAGGAATTTGAGTTATTTTAATCATGATTTTCTAAAAAATAATGTTTTTTAAATTTTGAAAATTACATGTTCCTTGATCATATAGGTTCTTCATGCTAAGTAATATTTTCATTTAGAATTTATACATCCATGCTTAGGTCCAAGGACTATTTTTATATAGATTTTTTTGGGGTTCACGTCCTCTCTTAAATGATGGTATTTATTAGAGAATAGGTTATGTGTATAGGGTTAATATATAAAGTTACCCTTGGGTTTTTTTATCATACGGGCTCAAGGGAGACATCCACATTTATCCCAGGTTTGGAACTTTCTATGGTTCAGGATTCATTTAATGGTATGGGATGGATGGTGTTTTGATAAGGCTACTTCCTAGTTTAATTAAAGGTACCTTGATCTTATTCTCATCATTATTATTGTATTAGGATTGGTACTGGACCATATATTCTAGTGAAAGGAGGAATATGATTCATATTCATTCATGTTAGGTTCCAGGATCACTTTGTAATCTCTTCACTCTTCAGCATGTTGGCTTTGGAAGTTCCCCTATAAGTTTTTCATCCTTCATAAGATCAGGTTTTTATAGGGGGAGATTTTTTTTTTTTGATCCTTCCCATGGGATATTTTGTCTTCAATCATCACTCCACTAGTGACACTCTATGCTCCAAATATATCTACAAAAATCAAACCCCCTGCATATTCAATTATGAATTTCTATATAACCAAGGGTGTCTAGTAAGTTTCGTAGCAGAATATTTCTATAGGTCATTAATTTGTTAATAAATTTTCCATCTAATTTCATAAAGCAGGTCTCTTCACTCCCTATTGAAATATTTTTTTATATTTTCTCAGTTTCTTGGATCATTTGGGTTCATTAGAATGGGTTTCTTTTTAACATTACTATAGATCCTCATTTTATCTACACTATAATTTGTGTTTATCAATGCTAAATATCATTGATGTTTTAACCTTAAAAGATACTCACATTTATTATTTCCAAAAAAGTGCTGATAATGTATCCCTTTATTAATGGTAAAAAAATTATTGACAAAAGACCGCCTTTATTAGTTCCTTTTTAATCAAAGATAAAATTAAATTATTTTTGAATTATTTTTCCCTCTCCATACACCCATTTATTATCTCTATACCACCCAAACAAACCCATGCACAAGTTTGAGCACCCCATTCCTTTCATGAAACTCTTGGGATTTGAACCTATAACATCCATGTTCAAAGTGAATGCCCATTACCAATAAAACAACCATGTTTTTTTATATTGTGATATATATATATATATATATTTACATACGTATTTCCAATATATTTATTCATCTAATTATATATATTAATATAATTATATATATTAACATAATTATTTTTAAATACATTTATAAAATATATATGTGTGTGTGTATTTATGTGTTTGTGTATATTTGTGTGTATTTATATTTATATTTATGTGTGTATGTTCATATTTATATTTTTATATTTTTATATTTTTATATTTTAATATTTTTATATTTTTATATTTTTATATTTTTATATTTTTATATTTTTATATTTTTATATTTTTATATTTTTATAATTTTATATTTTTATAATTTTATATTTTTATATTTTTATATTTTTATATTTTTATATTTTTATATTTTTATATTTTTATATTTTTATATTTTTATATTTTTATATATATTCATATTATTATTTTTAAATACATTTATAAAATATGTTTTTTGTGTGTGATTTTTTTTCTGTGTGTCTATATTTATATATACATGTGTGTGTGTGTGTCTAAATATCCCAATAACTATATTATTTGGTCCCAATTTGGGGGAGGTTGATGGGGATAATGTCAAATGATGCCATCTTGATAAATGGCCCATGTGAGTGGGCATGGGCGGTCATTGCAAGAGGACCCATGCTCGATGAAGGGGGTTGGTTCTTTCCAGCGACTAATGCAGACATCGTATTGGTGGTCAGTAGTGTGATGGTGATCCAATGATGAGCAAGGGCTAGTTGAAGGTGGAAGCTAGTTGAGATGATGTGGCTAGTGAATTGGAAGATCTAGCAGTTGCGGTGCAGGGAGGTGGACTAGTGCTGATGACGATGGGGATCTACATGACCTCATGAAGAATTCTCCTGTTAACCTTCGTGAGGCCACTTTGCAACTGTCATCTATCAGTGACAGACTTGGTTGCGGGCCTGCACGATGGATGGCCACCTCAAGTGTGACAATAAGGGTCGATGCCATGATGGTGGAGGTTAGTCACGATGGAGGGTCACAACCAAGGGATCTATTGTAATAGACATTTCAAGGTTTTTCTATAGGGTTACATGGATGAGTGTTTTAGGGCTGGTTATTGTGGGAATTTGGGAGACTTTATGGAGGGCCTACATGCATCTACTGAGGGCTATGCATGCTTATATAATAAATAATAAGGGCTTGATGGGTGGGTTACCCCTTGATGGGGGCTATGACCCACCCTTCCGGCCTATGGTTGTGAGGTGTGTGTGAGTTTTGATGTAATTTTACCCCCAAATATCTCATATATATTAAGAATACATTTTATATGCAAATATATTTACATATTAATTTGGAAAATTAAATTTTTTATATGTAAATATATGAAAATATGTATATATTTACACATAAATAACACTGTATTATGAAAACATTAAAATTTCAACACCATAATATCCATTTGAGTGTAAACACTTGGAATAAATTCAATATCCTCTAAAAAAGAGAATAAAACCTTCTTGAAAAGTTTAAATTCAAAAAATGATCAAAAATTAGGGAAATCCAACGAAAAAACTCAATTTTGGAGGCCTTCCAGGCTTTTTTTACCTTGAAAATTTAGGGACAAGGGCCCACCATAGAGTAAACAATGTAATTATTTTCACAATCTTCGATGTCATATCTCATGAAGTATAAACAAACAACCAAATCAAACATTATGGTAGTTTGAAGTTCAAGTCATGTTTTCAACTAGTCTTGAGATATTAATTAATTTAATATTTTTTTTATATCACGAGATAATTATGAAATATATATTACTCAATAATAATTTGAAAATTATTAACTAATATTAATTTTTTATTATTTTTTAAAACATTTTTCACTAAAATTTTTATATATTAAGTGTAAATGCATATTTAGTATTATACAAATCATATTTATGCAACTATATTATATATATTTATTTATTTATTTATTTATATATTTATATTTATATTTTAAAATGTGATTTTTCATAATTTATAAACTTTTTTATTGATGGTCACCTTTTATCAACACTAAGAAAGCCATTGATAATGGGGATCTTTATAGTCTTTCAAAAAATAATTGATAAGGGATATAAAAAGTACTGGTAAAGGAGGTATTTATTAGCTCTAATAAAATATAAGAAAAAATCTTATAAAATCCATCCTTTATCTATGATTTTTTAGCACTAATAAAAATTCCATTTATCAATTATTTTATCTAGTTCTGATAAATTTAACACCTTTATCGGTGTTTCTTATAGTGATAACAAAGGGTATCACTTAATATATCAAATTATATAATAGTGTAAATAGGCGACCGACCAAACCCAACATTTGGGTTACATGCACATCTGAATGGTTGTATATTTAGAAATCAAACTATATCTATGGTCATAGTATAAATAGAGACCCCAATATGGGTGGAAAGATCCCCCCTCACTAGATGTTATTAAAGTCGTTTTTTATGTAGTGTTGGCTAAAAACAATAGGGTGGGTGTTAGTCTTGTTTCTCAGGAACATTACAGCTTGATTACTTCTTCCCTGCATAAATATTTTTTCACTAATTAGAGAACTTCATTTGTAGAGGCCTAAATTGTTCTTTTGGGTTTAGAGTTGGATTTTGAGAAATATTGGAAGTCAATTATCCTATAATCTGATTGTGAGGTCATTATTGGTTCTATTTTGGAACAAGATGAAGGTTTGTAGCTATTTGTACTGATTGTGAAGTGGATTAAATCTTTCATGGATCACTTTACCTCCTATACATTTTCCTTTTATAGACGTAAAGGGAAACATGTTTATCATCACTGGGTAGGCTGAAGTGAAAATGGAAGAACTCAAACATGGTTTTCTAATTTTCTTATGTGGATTTTTCTCTTGTAATGAATGATTATCAATATATCTACTTGGTATTTTACTTCAAAATATATATATATACACACAAAAAATACACTTACCGCTATCCCAGCAAATTTTATCTTGCAATATATTGACATGTTTTTATATATGTATATATTTTTCAAGAGGAAAATGTGGGAAATCCCTTTGTGGCAATCTTCTGGAGATCTGAATCAGTGCTGACTGACTTAGTTAATGGCGGATCCACTTGATTGTTTCGTTAATCCCAGGGATGTCTTCATTCCTCCAGTGAAGGCTTCCAAAGTTGATGGGAGTGTATGTGATCCTATTGAGGTGGAAAAGGGGGACAAACAGAACCCTAAGGTGATGATTGATCGAGTCAAATCCTTCGCATAATGCTATAGGTTTTTCTCAAATCGTCATCATACCTTGGACTCCCTGCAACAGTGAATCGCTAAGAATGGGTCTAAGCTTTTGTTGAAGCGAATCCACAGATTCTTAAAGGCCGTCTCGAGGAGTGTCGGTTTTCTCTTCTTGCTCAGATTTCAGGATCTCAGAAGGACTCTCCTTTGACGATTGATGATTTCAAGTATTGTTTGCTTCAGAGCTATGGTTTCACTGATTGGCGCTTGATTTCTCTTGGGAAAGGTATGTATCATATTGTCTTTCCTTAAAAAGAACTTCAGAGTTTTCTTCGGGCTTTGGTCCAATCCCATTGAGGCCTAGATTTATTGTTCTTCAGCAATGGGATCCCTTATCATACCCCTTTGCAATTAGGATTTCTACCACACAAAAATGGATTAGAATTAGGGGCCTTTGTTGGTTCTTTTGGCATCCGGAAATCCTTTGGGATATTTCCTCTCTTGTAGGGTCTCGTATTAAGGTAGATAAAGAGACTGAGCATTGTAGGTTTGGTCACATTGCCCGTGTACTAGTTGAAGTTGATCTATCACATAAGTTGATTGATATTGTGTTTCTTGTGGTGGGTGCTTTTAAGCTAGAACTCTCAATTCAGTATGAATGGATACATGATTTTTTTGACTCTTGTATTTATATTGGCCACTTGCGTGATCAATGTCGAAGAAACAGAAAGTGTGTTCTTTGTAAATCACTTGGTCACTCCGCTGATTAGTATAAGAGGGTACAACTAGGTAATGGAAAGGCTAGGAATAATGTCTTTAGGAAGAAGGAAACATCCTCCTTTACTGAGGTACTTAAACAAGGCATGGATGAGTCATCTAATAGTGGGTATCCTATGTGCCCACCACAACATGATGGTGTTGTGGTTAGTGGTGGTGATGGTTTGTCGCCTCCCCTGAATGTTGTTGCTGGGGATGTTGGGGGCTCAACTGCTCCAAGTAAATACTGGGCCGAATTGGTTGATAATGATTCTGACCGAGAGGCATTCATCCAAGAAGAAGTTAACTTTGAGATGGTTCAGGTAGAGGTGGCTTCTACTCGTAGTAAAGGCAAGACAAAAATGATTGTTGTTGATTGCTTTGAGCTGGTAATGTTTAGAAAACTGAGAGTCTCTACTGTGGAACGGACTGAAGGGGAGTCAGGACACAAGGATAGTGTGGTTGGGATTGCACCGGGGAACATTGAACACATTGAAGGGTCTTTTGAGCCTACTATTCAGGATAAAGGAGAAATGGATGCCCAGATGGGGCCCTCTGACCTTGCTTTCTAGGATGGTATAGATCCTCTTCTACATTGTGAGTTACAGCAAGCTATCCAGTGTAGGGGCCAGCCTGCTTTCCAGGCTGATGTACATGCTGGTGATGACTCCCAGTTGCACAAATTGGATGTTGAATCCAAGGATGTCACACTTCAAGACTCCACCAAGTTGTTAAAAGGGCCAGATAAATCTAGCTTTAATTTTTTTACAATGTTAGACTCTATTAACACACCTGAATTTGACTTTCTTAATCTTGAGGGTCTTGATAGTGCAGGTTGTAGAAACAAGAATTGTAGCTTACTACATTCTACAGTTGGAGAGGAGTCTTCAAAGGGGTTGAACTCTGATAAAGGTGTTGGTAATTACTTCAATGAGGGTGTACCTGTGGAAGAGGTTCAGGGGGCACAGCAGGAGGCGAAAACGGTTTCCCCTGCACAATAGGTGGAGGTTGTCCAGAATGCACAGCCGCAGGATGTTGAGAAGGGGGTGGTGCAGGTTGCACAGGAGGCAGCGATGGTCCAGGATGAAAATGTCGATAAGGATGATTACGAGCAGGAAGTGGGTGTTATTCCCTCTAATGTGGAGGATTCCTTAGGCATGACAGACGAGGCACCACATTTACAGTCAATGAAATGTCAAAGAGGGTGTCATCCAGCGCCTCGAGGTGGAGCTTGAGGTCGGGGCCAGCCTTGGAAGAGGTGATTTGATGCTGAATTTTCTATCTTTCTTCTGGTGTGAATTTTAACTTTTGAACATTTCCTCCTTGTCATGTTGCACCTTTACTTTTATTTAATAAATTTCAGCATCATGGATCTCAATCCATGGCAGAGACTTTTTGGAATATATTTTTCAATAAATACTTATTTTAATATATATGTATA
Organism: Viscum album; assembly: GCA_963277665.1. Classification (NCBI taxonomy): domain Eukaryota; kingdom Viridiplantae; phylum Streptophyta; class Magnoliopsida; order Santalales; family Viscaceae; genus Viscum; species Viscum album. The sequence goes on along the minus strand of OY728123.1, from coordinate 859,787,661 downwards.
TATATTTATTTACATATATTATAATATATACATAAATATAAATATTTGTTTACTAATAAAAAATCACACATATAAATTTATATATAAACATTACAAAGTATATATATATATATTATCAAATTTTTATAAGTTAAATAAAATGGATAAAATTTTATTTTAAATAAAATGCATAATAAATGTTAATAGCCATATGTTTCATATATTTAAAAATATATTTTACATGTATTACATTAAAATTTAAACACCATAACATTTATATGAATGTTATTCAAGGGAATAAATTCATTCACAACTAAAAAATAATAATCCCCTCTTAAAACTAAAGTAAATTCCCATCAACTATTCAAAAATTAAAGTATCCCAAATAAAAAATCAAGTTTGTAGGCCTTCTGGGCCTTTTCACCCCAAAAAAATTGGTATCAAGGTTTAATTTAGAAAAAATATCATAAAACACTTTACAATCTTTGATTTTACATATCATAGAGTCTAAATGGACACCCAGATCAAAATTTATTGTTATTTGAAGTTCAAATCCTGTTTTTAACTAATCTTAAGGGATTAATTAATTAATTTTTTATCACTAAAATGTTATTAAATGTATTTTACTCAATATTAATTAGTCAATTTTTAATTAATAATATTTTTAATTATTTTATAAACCATTTTTACTAAATCTATAACATATTATGTGTAATAATGTGATTATGAGGTTTTATTCATGTGCAGGAAAGTGATCTAAATACCAAATTTTTTCACCAAAAGGAACCTTTCAATAGGAAGACGAATTATATTTATAAGATTAAATATTATTAAGGGTGTTAGGTTTAGTATGGGGAAGTTATTTTGAATTTGGTGTCATAGTTTTGTATCTCTTTGTTTAAATCAGAGTAGGTTATTATACTAGAAGATTTGGATAAATGTCTTTTTCTAATTATTTCCTCATATATGAATACCAAATTACTTGGTGATATCTTGGATAGTGAGGTTATTTATTCTATTAAATGAATGAATTCATTAAATTCCCTTGGTTGTATAACCTTCATGTTATTTTTTATAATAATTTCTACTATGTGGTTGGTTCTATGATTTTAAATCTTGTTAACTAGTTTTGGAGGGGTACGATGGAATTGAGACCATATAAAAAACTATTCAATTTTTTGTTCTAAAAGTTATAGGTCCTTTATCATTGGTGTATTTTCATCCCATTAGACTCTAAAATGTTATTTATAAATTTTTTAAAAATATTTTGTCTAATGTATTAAGGTTTATTTTTCCGTCCTTTGTCTCTATCACACAAATTTCTTTTATTCCTTACTGTTTGATCAAAGATAATGTTGTTATAGTTCATGAGGTTTTACACTTAATAAATATGAGATATTTGGATAAGAAAATCTCTATAGATTTTAATCTTGACATTTGGAAGGCATGAGATAGGGTGGAATGGGAGTTCTTCAATCATGTCAACTCTATGTATGGGTTTCATGAGGCTTTTATTCAAAAAAAATCATGGGATGTGTTTTAATGGTATCCTATAAGATTAGAGTGAATGATGAGTTTACTAATCCAATATTTCTATCTATATTCATACGATAAGGGGAACCCATCTCACCTTACAACTTTATTATCATTTTTATGCGTTTTCTAAGAAAATATCAAATGAAGTGCTATAAGGAAAAATCTATGGTGTTAGGGAGAGTATGAATGGCCCTGTGATTTCACACCTATTTTTTGTAGATAGTTTCTCATATATTTTTAAGGCCACTATTGAGGTGTTTTATTACATATCTCATCATACTAGTTTTATTATGATGCATCAGTATAGAATATTAATTTATCAAAATCAAAAGCCACTTTTAGAAAAGGGTTTTTTAAGGAAAAGTGGGATGAGTTTCAATATTTATTTCATGTTAATCAAGTTCTTAATAATTATTCCACCCTAAGGAGGGTGGATGTAATGACACAAAGTTTTCAATAGAAATTACCTTATTATAAATATATCATAAAATCACATAAAATCACAACATAATGAACTACTAAGTGCTAGGTGACCTTTAAACATAAGTTTGTCACTTATGTGTTTGGAATTTCAAAAATCTGACATACACGGTTGTGTTCAAGATGATTTTTGGAGTCTAATAAAACCAACATAATTTTTTGTGAATAATAAAATACCCTTATTAATAGTAACCTACCCTTATGAATAGTAATAAGACCCTTATGAATAGAAAATCACCCAAAATAATAGTAACTTTACCCATGAATAATTAAATAAAATTTGAGAATCTTATAAGCAATGGTATTTTTGTAAGCCATAAATAATTATTTATAATTAATTAATAAATTTAAAAGAAAAATTATTTTCTTAAAAAGTGTTCATAAATTAACAAATCTATGTCTTCTTGATTAAATATAATATTATAAGACGTCATGTAATTTTTGAAAGCATTATAAAATCAGTTTTAATTTTAAGAACTGTTTTTTTCCAAGTAAATTGTGATTTTAATTAAATATTAAAATAATAATATTTATAAATTTATTTTTGAAAATTTGAATTCATTTTTGGATTATAAACGTCGAAAAATGGAAGGGGCGATTTTTTGGGATTTTTCTGAAATACTTGAATTTTTTAGGAATAGTGAAATACCATAATTTACAAAAATAAGCTAAATAAGGTAATTATAGAGTCATGTATGATGTTATGTTGATTTAATCCCACTTGGTTCGGTATCACATTATAAAATTACTATTCATGGTCATTTAAGACTCACTATTCTATGTCTTGTGGTGAAATAATAAATTAATGAATTTTATATTGAGAAATCCCCTCTCCCCTCCACTATAAATACCACACTTCACACCCTCCTTTCCTCACACCTATCAAGATTCAAGGCTTGTCTAAACACTACCCAATAATCTTCCTTATCCCATCCCCCATTTCCAAGAGCTTCTACTCTCATCAAAAGACCAAGCCTAAGCCCCTTAAGGAGGATCTCAAGAGGAGGATTCAAGAGGTAATTTCTCTCCCTCTTTTCCTTTAATTCCCTTTCCATTTCAAGTTATTTTCTTATTCTATACCCACCTATCTTTGTAAAAATGGTGTTGTAACTCTAGTATCATAAATATACTATAATTTTATGATTCTAATGGTATATTATACCATACATCCCCCTTCTCCTCTTCCTTTTATTTTATAAAAGAAAACGTTGTTCGTGAGGTGTTAATCTATCACCGTCAAGAACGATATGTTTTCTTTTTCCATTTATACCTTCAAATCTGGTCATTAAACCATTTTTATGGTTGAAATAGAATATTATATATTTATTATTTCATATTTTAATTTCTGTAACTAACTTATTTACATATTACTAAATGAGTAAACAAAACAAGTTCGTTGTCGTCAAAAAATCGCCTAAATTAACCCAAACAATCATCATTTAATTCTTATCTAATGATTCATCCACATGGTATACAATATAATTCATTATAAGATAATTTTGTATTATTTAATATCACTAATAACAAGGAATATATGTTATGGATGTTTATACATGCTCTACACAAACATCAAATCCTGAATACATGTGAATCGCTCAAGAAAACCATAAAAATGAACATTCTCGAAAAAAATGTTTTTAAACTCTATAACTCATCAAAAGGCCCATAAAATAACATAATGACACAAAAATGAACCCTATTCATCTATAAAAGGTTCTGGAATTTCTAATTAATGAATATAATGTCATTTTACAGGACATTAAAGCAAAGGAAGCGTTCAGATATAAGGTAAGGGGAAATTCTCGAACCCAACTTTCATCCTTCAGGTTCTCCCTCTTTCACTCCTTTTTTTGATATGGTTACTCCTTAAAAATAATTTGTTCATATTTTTCTCACCTTTTCTGGAATATAAATTTTTTCACTAGTATTTATGTCCAACAAAATTTTTTCCAAAAGAACCCTTCTTTCAAGAACACACCTTTTACTTCTCATTCAAGGTTAACGGTTCTTGTAACATGTATGTTATTACCACTTTCTTTTGGGAACCCAATGTGTATGAATGTGTTCTTATGAGATTAAACCCATTCCTTTTCATGGGTTAGTTATGTTCATTTTTTGATATATGTTCATTGTGGAATGCATGATAAATGATAATGTTATGATGTGACGGGTGTGCCCGGAATTATATAGTGCAATATGAATGTTTCAATGTGACAGGTGCACCCGGAATTATACAGAGCTCCAATGCATTAGGTAAAGTGATGAATCTCATGAGTTAATGTGAAATTATGTGTGAAAAAGATTATATCTTTTTTCACAATTATGTGTGGTAGTTAACCACTAAGACATGATGTTTCATTTTAATGCATTTCCACATTTCAAGTCTTTTATTAATGATTCCCATCATGTTCATGATCTTTTTCCTATGTTATGATTATGCTCAAACATTGTTATATTGTTATTATATATCATCTTACCAGGATTTTATCTCACCCATTTTTATGTATATCCTCATGTGACTATGTGTACTAAGGAGGGGTCAAGTGCCAATAAGAATCTAGAGAAGAAGAAATTAAAATAATATGTTTTTGCTCGATGTTGTAATTTGTTATGTATGGTCCTAGTTTTCCCAAGACACTAAACTGTTGAATACTCTATGTGTAATACTATTATGTTCTTTATATTTAAAATGATGTAATAGTAATCTATGAAAAGTCTAGGTCACTAAAGTTGGTATCAGAGGGAGGTTTAGTTAATTTGGGAATTAGGATTAGTGAACCCTATAGAAAACCTCTAGCATGAGACTTAGTACAAATATGCACACAATAATCTTTAAATAGGAATCCCATAAGTAATGATTTTAGTGAAAATTATTCAAATGAATAAGTTATTCATGACTTTTTTACTTATGTTTTTTTCTAACCTTCTCTATTTTAGAAAATAGTGGGAACCAGAAGAAACCAAGCCAACAACTCGTGTGAGGGCCAATGAAATGATTGCCCAAATGACATCCCCAATGATTTGGGAGGTGGAGTACAGAACTTCATGGATATTATTACCCAAATATCTTAGGTTATTAACAATAACCATAATAATGGGAAATTTCCTCCTTCACCAAAGAGGGAGCAACTGGCTATCGAATGTTTTATGAGGCAACAACCACCGACGTTTAGTGGATATTTTGTTCCACTAGTTTCCGAGCAGTTGGTCAACTCCATGGAGAAGATATTTTCTGTGCTTCACTATTCTGATACGGAGAAGGTGACTCTAGTAATTTAACATCTATATGGAGAGGCAGATCAATGGTGGGATTTGATTAAGAACATCAAGCCTAGGGAGAAAATTTAAGAGATGGAATGGGAAGACTTTAAGATCATGTTTCTTAAAAAGTATTTCCCACGGACTATTTGCACAAAGATGGAGATAGAATTCATAGAGCTCAATAAAAAATAAGGATAAATTGTTACAAACTATGAAGAAAATTTCACAAGGTTTTCAAGGTGGGCTTCGGGTTTTGTTATCAATAATGATAGCAAAATTTATAGATTCTTTAGTGGATTAAAACCACACCTTCAAAAGGCTATTGAAATTTGAGACTTTGGGAGTTATGAAAAATATGTTCCATGTGATCTCAAAGTGGAGATGGAGTTTGGAGAATGGTCCCACGGCTATGGTGATTAGAAACAAAAGATGGAGTTTCAATCCAAAGGGTCTAATGACAAATGTGGGAAGAAAACTCAACGACCCACATGCCAAAATGTGGGAAGTTACACCATGGGAATTGCCTCAAAGGGATAGGGAAGTGATTCAAGTGTGGGAAATAAGGACACCATGATCAAGAGTGTCAAAAAGACATGAAAAGGAAGTATAATGTAGCCGAATAAAGGATATAACCACCCATGGTTCAATTCTACAACTGTAGGGCCCTATGCAATCCAGTGCACTAAACCTTGAGTTCTTGAGGGTAATCAGCATCAGCAACCACCAAATCCAAAGGAACAAGGGAAGGATTATGCCATCACTACTGCAGAAGTGGAGCAAGATAATGAAGTCGTACAAGGTACACTTACTATTCACTCATGAATGGAAAAAGTCTTATTTGATTCAGGTTCTACGCATTCCTTTATATCTTTCAAGTTTTCTAGAACTATAGAATCGAATCCCCAAAACCTTGATATAGAGATATCTGTAAAAACACCAACTGCTGAAATCATTGTAACCCAAGTGTTCGACTCTTCTCCTAATGGTGTATGTGGTATGATTCTACAAGCAAATCTTATAATACTTCCTTTGGGAGAATTTGAAACTATAATGGGAATGGATTGGCTCTTGTTATATAAAGAACATATCAACTTTCGGTAAAAGGAAATATCTTTTCATATTTCGAACCATCCCATGATCCTCTAAAAATTCAAGGAAGATCATGAATATCCTTTGAAAAATCCTTCAATGGTGTGGGAGTTGATTCCCTATGAAGAATCATACCTCTCCCAAATGGTTGGGTCAAAGGAAAGTTCCAACCTTGCGGAAATGACAATCGAGAGGGAATACAGTGATGTATTTCCTGAAGAGTTGCTTGGAATTTCCCCGGATCATGAGGTAGAGTTCTCAATAGAACTCATACCCAGAGATACTCCTATCTAAAATTGTTCCTATATGAAGGATCTTATCGAACTTGAGGAGTTAAAGAAGCAGTTGCAAGAGCATCTGGACAAAGGGTTTATACGCCCTAGTGCATCACCATGGGGTGAACCAGTTCTCTTTGTAAAGAATAATGATGAAACAATGCGGTTGTGTATCAATTATTGGGAACTCAACAAGATCACCATAAAGAACAAGTATCCTATTCTAAGTATAGATGACTTGTTCGACCAGTTAAGAGGATCTCAATAATTCTCGAAGGTGGATCTTCATTCTGGATATCATCAACTAATGGTGAAGAATGGATATATTTATAATATTGACTTCCATACAAGGTATAGGAACTATTAGTTTCTGTTTATGCCCTTCGGACATACTAATTCCCCTGCAATCTTCATGGATTTGATGAATAGAGTCTTTATACATTACCTCGACAAATTTTAGGTAGTGTTTATTGATGATATTCTCATATAATCCAAGATAAAGTAGGAACATGAAGAACATCTAAGACTTGTGTTGGAGACATTGAGATAGTAGAATTTGTACGCCAAGTTCAGCAAGTGTGACTTTTGGATAAAGCAGGTCACATTCATAGAACATGTGATCACAAGTGTGGGAATTTCTGTGGATCCTTCAAAAACAAAGGCAGCTGAGAAATGGCACAAGCCCTCTAGTGTCATAGAAATTCATAGTTATCTTGGATTAGCTGGGTACTATCGATGTTTTGTGAGAAACTTCTCATGATTGTCAATCCCGCTAACTAAGTTGACAAGGAAAGGGGTAAAGTATGTCCGGATGGATGAATGTGAGGCAGGAATTGAGGAGCTAAAGAGAATTCTAACCACTGCACCTGTACTCACACAACCGAAAAGTGGAGAAAGTTTGTTGATATATAGGGATGCTTCAAAGAAAGGCTTGGGGTGTGTACTGATGAAAAATGATAATGTGATAGCCTACGCCTCATGACAGTTGAAGATTCATGAGAAGAACTACCTAACACATGATCTAGAGCTGGTAGCCATGATTTTTTCCCTAAAAATCTGGTGGCACTACCTTTATGGCGAGAATAGTGACATATACACCGACCACAAGAGCCTAAAGTATATATTCACAAAAAAAGGAGCTCAACATGCGTCAAAGGATATGGATAGAGCTAATCAAGGATTACGATTTCTCTATTCACTATCATCCTAGAATTGCGAACAAGGTAGATGGTTCTCTAAGCAGAAAGGAACCTGCTACTCTATCCATGTTAAAGACTGAGAAAGACCCTATATTCTTGTATATGAAAAAGATGGATTTAGAAATCATAAGGGCAGGGGATACATCCTACATTGCCCAAATGATTTTGCAACTATCCATCCAAGAGAATATTAAGGAAGCACAAATGGATGATGTGGAGATACAAAAGAGGGTGAATTCATTAAAGGAAGGGAAGCTGCAAGAGTTTCATATCGATGATGATTGTGTGACTCAGTTTGGAATGTGGCCTTGTGTGCATTCATCACCCGGGATAAACAAGGATCTATTGGACAATGCACATAGCTCAACATTCTCTATCCATCCTAGAAGTACCAAGATGTATTGTGATCTCTGAGAACACTTCTGGTGGGATAACATGAAAAAGGATATCACAGAATATATCTCAAGGTTCTTGGTATGTCAGAAAGTTATATTAGAGGGACAAAAGACCAAAGGGTTGATGCATCCATTTCCTATACCCATGTGGAAATGGGAGAATTTTACTATGGACTTTGTCACGGGTCTCCCGAAGACGTCAAAGGGGAATAATGCGATATGGGTTGTGGTTGACTGACTCACCAAGACTGTCCATTTTATAACTATTTGGGAAGACCTCTCTCTTGAACAAATTGCAAAGATATCTGTGACGGAAGTGGTGAGACTGCATGGAGTTCCACTCTCGATTGTCTCTGATCGTGATCCAAGGTTCACATCTAAATTATGGAGGAGCCTTCAACATGATTTGAGTACTGAATTAAATTTCATCATGGCCTATCACCCCCAAGATGATGGCCACTCTGAAAAGACTATTCAGACGCTTGAAGATATGATAAGAGCCTTCTATTTAGAATTCCAAGGTGGATGGGATCAGCATCTCCCACTGGTTGAGTTCTCATATAACAATAGCTTCCACTCAAGTATTCAGCTGTCTCCATACAAAGCTTTGTATAGAAAGCGGTGTAGAACTCCAAACTATTGGGATGAAGTTGGAGAAAGAAAGCTAAATGGACCCGATCTTGTGGAAGAGATGACAGAGAAGGTTCAGGTCATCCAAAAACACATCAAAGCTGCACAGAGTCGCCAAAAGAGCTACACTGACAACTGTCGAATGGAATTGTAGTTTGACGTTGGAGGTAAAGTATTCCTTCTAATATCACCATGGTAGAGAGTCATGTTGTTTGTAAACAAAGGGAAGTCAAGCCCAAGGTACATTGGCCCCTTTGAGATCCATGACCTTATAAGAGTTGTGGCATATCGGCTTGCACTTCCACCGAATATGGATCATGTTCATGATGTGTTTCACGTAGCACTTCTAAGGAAGTACATACCTGATCCCTCACATGTACTGAACTCAAAGGTGATACAACTGAAAGATGATCTCTCCTATGAGGAGCATCCAGTAGAGATTCTGGACCAGAGAGATAAGTTTCTATGCAACAAGACAACCCACCTTGTCAACGTGTTTTGGAGGAACCATACGTTTGAAGAAGCTACATGGGAACTAAAGGAGGTGATGAAGGAGAAGTACCCTCACCTGTTTGTGTAAAATGAAATTTGGAGGGAGAAATTTCATAAGGGGGGAAGAATGTAATGAACCAAAGTTTTCAATAGAAATTCCCTTCTTATAAATATATCATAAAATCACATGAAAGCACAACATAATGAACTATTGTAATGCCCCAACCCCAGTTACCTAGATTCGGTGCATTATTACATAACATTGGCATGATCACAAAAGATCAAGTCTCGAAAGACTGATTAGTTTTGTAGTCTTAAAAACACTAGATATATTCATAAGACTTATATTACATCATAAAGTAAAAAAAACTACAACAACATCTTGTCTTCATATCACCTCATACATTCCCTGTAGGTCATTTGTAAAATACTTCTTCACATCCTGGGAAAAATTAAAACATTGAAAGGGGTGAGTTCAGATGCTCAGTAAGGATAACAATATAGTGGAAACTTTCATAAATAAACATAAACATTTAAGGAAATGTATAACTAAAACAAAAGCCTTTTAAACTTGAACTTCAGCATAATATGGAAAAGATAAAATGAAATAATTCCATTTACTTATTCACATGGATATTCTACTAGTCAAATAATCACATGAAATATCAATAACCACTTTCATAATGATGGAATGCATAATGCCAGACTATCATAACCACGTAGCCAAGGCCTCGGGCCAAGACTACAAATAAGATTTTTTCAAGGCCTCGTGCCAAGAAACTAGTTTGTCTCATTAGACCTACCCATGCATCGAGGAGCTATAGCAGGCTCCACCCATCACTTATTAAGTCCAATGCATTCCTTATATAAATAGTTTTAAACATAACACAAACATTCTTATTAAAACTATCATAAAAAATGTCAATACTTTCTCCATAAACCATGAATTGTATAAAAATAACACATCCACAATTAAACATTTCACAAAACCTTCAATACCATAAGGAAGATTTTTCTCATAATAAATCAACTTCAAAACAAGTTTAAAATCCATTAAGTTATTTTGACATAGATGAAAATGATTTGTAAAACTCTTTGAGAGAAATATCCCATTTTCATGAAAACATTTAAAAGTTAACCAATTTAGAAAGGAATGCATTTAAAGACATTTTTGAATCAAAGTGTCTCATACCACTTTGAAACTTTTGAAAGGAATTAACATTTTAAAAACATTCATGTCCATATAAATAAATCCTTAAAAACCATTTTGAAGACATGGACATTAATGAGAAAGATTTAGAAGATCAAATATATAAAACATTTAAAAATATGTTTTAGTAAAAAAGTCCCTTAAAAGAATCCCTTTAAAAACTCTTTCATGAAACATGTAAATGGATAATAAATATGTCCCAGTAGATACTTATGTAAAAACAACCTCGGATAATAAAGAGATTGTGAAATTAACCCTTACAAATTTGGTAACATAAGAACATACACCCCACGAAAATAGTATCATACAATGAATATGTAAATACACATGAATTAAATTGTATTACACAAAGAATACAATAATGGGCAGTACACACACCACACAAAAGGTAATAGTGGCAATATGGCATGAATCTCATGGAAATACGGAGTGAGATGAAAACCCCTTACCTTGTACTTTGACCTGGTTGAGGGTAAGTTAACTTCCTATATAATAGTTAAATAATTTTTATTAAATTATAAAAGAATCATATATATAAATATGATATCATATATGATCTTTTAATATTTCTTTATTAATAATATTTTAGTATTATCGTCGTTTCGGGTGTTAACTGATTCGTTTTCCTTTATATGATTTGTTACGTAAGCCGTGTTTGTTATGGATAGGTTGTATCTTATTCATATACAGAATGATATCAAGTCCTTAAACATTACTTTTAATCATCAAATGAGAATTATTCTTGAATGGATATTATGGGGAAATGAATCTCATCGCATTCGTAGAGACGGTAATCCGTACGTATGCACGAACGCTACTTCCATTTCATTTTTCATTTTAAAAGGAATCAAAACCAAATGATACATAGGTATATTATTATTAAAGTATAATATAATATCTTATATATGTTACTTAAGTTAATTAACATCATCCTTTATACGTTCCGTGTATGGTATGAATGAGTCATATCACTTTGAGGGGGCGGTAGTCCGCACATTCTCAAATGAAATTATCATGTATATATACAATATAAAACGAATAATGGTATGCTATAAAATGGAATTACAGAAGATTATATATGAAATAAATATCATAAATATCATATTTAATTATATTTTCATCATAATTTCCACCATGAGAGGTGGTAGGAGATAATTGAACAATCATCGTTTTGTGAGGCATTTGGTTGTCATCCACAGAAAAATTATGTTCTTCACCCATTAGATGGAAGTGTGTGTAGGTGTAGTTCAAATAATTCTCATAAAAATATCCTAGTATATTGAGGATACTGTTATTGTTACAAAAGAAAATTATAAGAAGATTTTAGGGGTTGGATAAGTAAAATAAAAGAAAAGAAGCTAAGAGAAATCGTTACCTTTAATTTGGGTAACTCCCTTTGGTTTGAACCAAAAAGGACTATTGATGTGCCTTATGCCTAAGGTAAGGCTTCTAGGAGGAGGAGAGGGATTTAGGGAGATTAATTGGGCAGATGTTGGATGATACAAAAGGCGTGAGGGTGTGAGTAATTGGTTAGAAGTGGTGTCCTTTTATAAGGGGGAGGAGGGCTCTTTAGGAAAAACTTAAAGTATTAATTTATAATAAATTCATATTCGGTTTTTAATGGATAAAAAGTGATTATTCAACGTCTAAGGTGGTTATGGGTCTAATTAATTTCAACCAATATATTTTATACAGGATTGGGTCATTATATTAACCTTATCTTATAGTTTTAACTCTTAGTTAATTAGTTTGACATTTACCATGTCACTTTGTATTTTTATATTATATAGTTAATAAACATACTATATACATCCAAGTGACCCCCAAGTGGTCCATTAATGATACACCTATCATGATAGAAGTCCTTTGGCTAATCCTTAGATTTTTAGGAATAGAATATCAATTAATAATATAATATTTGTTTTAAAAACTCATTTATGTCAATTTTGACACTATTCAATAAATGATTTTTGTTAGTCTTAAAAACATTATTAATTCGAATAAATTTCATTTAATCAATCCTAACATGTAATATTAACCAATAAAATTCGTGTATGGCATCAAAAATTTCAAATTATATTTATTTTAACTTTTATAATACCAATTATTTGATTCTTTCATTAATAAAAAAATACTGCATCATTATTGTGTCATAAATAAATTTAATTATTAAATGTCTAAAAATTATAAATAAAATACCATTATGTAGGATATATTTTTATCTTTCTAATTAATATTTATAATCGAATTTATCGTATGTATAACCCTATATTAAAAATGTTTTAGTTATTAAACATTGAATTTAACTCTTTTAACTCTTCTTTGAATTAAATAATAATAAATGTCCTAATCTAATCCAAGTGGACCAAATAGGTTAATATTTTATTCCTAAGGTTGTTTATGGTCGAATTATACTTATCCAATAGAATTAGGACATGTGTTAGGGTAATAATAATATCATTTTTACCCTTAATTACCCTATTTACTTTTTACCGTGGTGAATAAAAGTAAAAAATTTACTATTCACCAAAAATTATTTTTAACTTATTGAACCACATTTTACTCCTTCATATTAACAGTGTCTCTCAGATTTTCTAAATTGCACTCACAGAAGTGGTAAAATTAAGTTTTATGTGAATTTGCAAATTCTCCTAGGAGATGGGTAAAAGACGGTGAAAAGTTTAATAAAATTTTTATATATCTAAAATTATTATAAACTGACTCCAATGAATTAAATTGAACTTATATAGGTATTACGTATCTATTTTGACCTAAAATAAATTTATATAAAAGAAATAATTATAAAAAGTCGGTTTTAACCAATAACTCAGTGTTTTTCACTATTCATCAAAAATTGAAAGTTTTCAGAACAATACCAAAAATTCACCCTAGGCTAATTTTGATATTCAAAATTCTATAATGAAGTCAATTTTACCAAATTCAAAATATAGAAATTTCATTTATTAATTTAAAATTAATTCTCACTGTCAAAACCAAAAGGTGTATTTTTAAGAAATAATAACTACCAAAAGTTTGACACTTGTTTATGTAAAATTTCAAAGTGAAATTACATAAAACTACCATCATTGGATTAAATGGTAAAAATATAATCTATTTATACTTCCAAACCATTAAAATATATAATTTAACAATATAAATTATTTTGATTTAAAAAGTTGTTTTCTGTTAAAATATAGTATTTTTTACTATTCACCCAAATATGAAAGTTATCAGAAAAACACAAAAACTTTATTGAAACTAAATTCTTATGTACCGATTATAAAGAAGAATTTTATTTTGTAAAATTGAATATATAAAAGTTTCAAATATTGGATTTAAAAAGGCTTCTCCATTAAAAGGTGGTAAAATTGAATTTTTTGAAAAATACTTCTTTTATCTAAAAAAATGTATTTGTTCTTACATTATGTCTAAAAAAAATCATAATATGGATTATAAAATTATAAGGATTATATAATGTTTAAAATCTAGTTAATACTATTCATAAAAACTTTTGAACGGCTTGTTTTGTAAGTCATGGTGCGCTAGAACTCGGTGTTGTGTATAGTGAAAGTTATTGAATTACTTTGAAGAAATAATGTACTATGAAATACTGGGGTGTTACATTCTTCCCTCCTTCAATAAATTGCGTCCTCACAATTTGAAATTATTTTTCGAAAATAAAAGGTTGAAAATAGAAAATACCTTTGGGAAAACCCACATCAGAAATTAGGTTAATAAAATTTAGTCTTAATAAGAGGAAAAGGGAAATGAAAGGGTCACCACCAAATTATGATCTCGATTAGGAGAACATTGGTGGCAATTAGAGACAAATAATTGTAGGAAAAACATAAATATTTATAAGTAGTGATTTTGGTCATCAATCACAAACAAGTGTAAAATTGAGGGCTTTAAATTCGTCAATCTATGATGATTTAAAATACCATCGGTTCAACAAAACATATGGTATTAGGATAACACATTTTTTTGTTTTAAGATCCCTTCACTAAATTATATGAATTAATTTCTTCATTTAATAAGAGAATGAGAAAAATATATACTTGACAAGTAGAGTATCATCCTTTAACTAAGTTCTACCACAAACTCATCTTTCACTCTAAAAGATAATAGAACATGAAAATAATATTCTATTTATACTATTCGTATAGGGTTCAAGAAAATGAATTTATAATTCATCTAGAAGAACCATTAAAAAAACTACATTATTCAATCAAGGACATCACGTGGGTCAGTGGTAGGTGATACACCCTTGTTTCCCTTCGGTTGTGGGTTCAAGTCTCGCGGCCTTTCCGGACGTGACGGGTTGCCACCCGACCTCCGGGTTGTCCTTTTTATAGAAATCCAAAAATATTCTCAAACTAGACTTATCTAAAATACTTATGTCCAAAATTTATAAGGTAGGTAAACACAATGAAGAACCTTTTTTTCCACATAATATCATGTGAACACCTTCATAATGTATTCTTTTAAAACACTACAACATACTGAAATACCATAAAACCTTATTGATTACATTCATGATCCCTTATTCCTTATAAAATACTGGATGTACTCCTTTTATCCAAAAATTTTATAAACAACAAACAGTGATGGAATTTACAAATCATTAATCAGTTTCAAGGTAATCAAGAATATCCGATATAATTTATCCAAATCAATAATGTATTATTCCAAAATAACTACCTCGGTATCAGAACCATATTATGGTTTATCTTTCTCTCAACCATATATTTTCCAAATATTTAACCTGCTATTGAGTCACTTTTCTTGGTTCCACACAATCTCAAGTCCTTAATTAAATAGTACTGTAGTACAATCCTTATATACTCCATAATTATTATAACTAGTAAATTGTTGATACAACACTCAAATGACATAATTCTCTAATAACAACATAATAACTCTAATCATTCCTCCTCATTTGTGGTAGTATCATAACTTGATTATTATCCAATAGAATAATTTGGGGAATACTCTAATGATTTGGACATTGGTTCGTGTAGTGTCCCAACTCCTTGCACAAGAAGCATTGTTCATTTGAAACCATTTTCTTACCCTTGTAGTCACGTACTTGGTGTCCTTTTTCTCCACACTTATACAAACTCCCATTCCTTTCAGGAAAGTTCCAGGGTGTTTCTTCCCACAGTTATCACATAGGCGAAAATTCTTCTTTTCCCTCTTCCCTTTATCCATCTTTCTCTCTTCCATCCTTTTCTTCTCTTTCTTCCCTTCAAAGCCATAGGACTCGGAGAATTCTTTACTTATCTTATTAACACATGATAATATTTCTTCATATATTGAGAACACATGGGAGATTATTTCCCTTCTAAATGTTGGCTTAATACCATGAAAGATATGATCCTTCTTACTCTTTGGATCATAAGTATTGTTGGAGTTCACATTCCTTCTATTGGGTGCCATTTCTATACAATAGCATAAACTAGGTTAGTTTATGAATTGAAATGAATAATTCCAACTTGTAAAATACCTAACATAAGTTGAACGGTTTATGGATATAATCCATAATCATAAAGATGGTTTTATTGATGAAGTATATACTCATAAACCCTTCGTAATGGTTTGTAAAGAAAATGAGAATTATCCTAAGCATATCCTCCAGGAGTGTCGTAACCAAGAGTGAAGCAAGGCCCGTTGTCATGCACCAGTTCCCATTCAAGTCTAGCTCAAAGCGGTGTTTTCGTGTTTTACCCCTAGGAACATATGTACCAGATCCTCCTCTACCTGGTCGTATCCAGACAGGGATGTATTGCTCGGAAAACTCACAAAATCTCTACAATACCAAAATTCTAGGAAGTTCTTCTATACTAATCCTCAAAGTCCTTATTAGGTATATGTGCTCTAATCAGAGTTTATCTAAATCTACCTTCCAAGGTTTGTACTAAACTTCCTCTAATACAAACTGTAACGCCCCGACCCCAGTTACCCAGATTCGGTTCATTATTACATAACATTGGCATGATCACAAAAGATCAAGTCTCAAAAGACTGATTAGTTTAGTAGTCTTGGAAACACTCGATATATTCATAAGTCTTACATTACATCATAAAGTAAAAAAAACTACAACAACATCTTGTCTTCATATCCCCTCATACATTCCCTATAGGTCATTCATAAAATACTTCTTCACATCCTGGGAAAAATTAAAACATTGAAAGGGGTGAGCTCAGATGCTCAGTAAGGATAACAATATATAGGAAACATTCATAAATAAACATAAATATTTAAATCAATGTATAACTAAAACAAAAGCCTTTTAAACTTGAACTTCAGTATAATATGGTAAAGATAAAATGAAATAATTTTATTTACTTATTCACATGGATATTCTACTAGCTGAATAATCACATGCAATATCAATAACCACTTTCATAACGATGGAATGCATAATGCCAGACTATCATAACCACATAGACAAGGCCTCATACCAAGATTACAAATAAGATTGTATCAAGCCCTCGTTCCAAGACACTGGTTTGTATCATGAGACCTACCAATGCATCGAGGAGCTATAGCGGGCTCCACCCGTCACTTATTAAGTCCAATGCATTCCACATATGAATAGGTTTAAACATAACACAAACATTCGTATTAAAACTAGCATAAAAAATGTCAATACTTTATCAATAAACCATGAATGGTATAAAAATATCACATTCACAATCAAACATTTCACAAAACCTTCAATACTAATGGATGATTTTTATCATAATAAATCAACTTCAAAACAAGTTTAAAATCCAATAAAGGATTTTGACATAGATGAAAATGATTTGTAAAAATCTTTGAGAGAAATATCCCTTTTTCATGAAAACATTTAAAAGTCAAACAATTTAGAAAAGAAGACATTTAAAGACATTTTTTGAATCAATGTGTCCCATACCACTTTGAAACTTTTGAAAGGAATTAACATTTTAAAAATATTCATGTCCATATAAATAAATCCTTAAAAACCATTTTGAAGACATGGAAATTAATGAGAAAGATTTAAAATATTAAATATATAAAACATTTGAAATTATGTTTTAGTAAAAAATGTACCTTAAAATAATCCCTTTGAAAACTCTTTCATGAAACATGGACATGGTTAATAAATATTTCCCAGTAGATACTTATGTAAAAACAATCTCGGATGATAAAGATATTGTGAAATTAACCCTTACCAATTTGGTAACTTAAGAACATACACCCCATGAAAGGAGTATCATACAATGAATATATAAATACACATAAATTAAAGTGTATTACACAAAAAATACAATTATGGGCAGTATATACACAACACAAAAGGTAATAGTGGCAATATGGCATGAATCTCACAGGAATAAGGAATGAGATAAAAACACCTTACCTTGTACTTTTCCTTGGTCAAGGGTAGGTTAACCTCTTGTATAATAGTTAAATAATTGTTATTAAATTATACAATAATAATATATATAAATATGATATCATATATTATCTTTTAATATTGCTTTGTTAATAATATTTTAGTATTATCGTCGTTTTGGGTGTTAACTGATTCGTTTTCCTTTATATGCTTTGTTACATAAGTCGTGTTTGTTATGGATAGGTTGTATCTTATTCATATACATAATGATATCAAGTCCTTAAACATTACTTTTAATCATAAAATTAGAATTATTCTTGAATGTATATTATGGGGAAATGAATCTCATCGCATTCGTAGAGACGGTAATCTGTACGTATGCACGAACGCTACTTCCATTTCATTTTTCATTTTAAAAGGAATAAAAACCAAATGATACATAGGTATATTATTATTAAAGTATAATATAATATCTTATATATGTTACTTAAGTTAATTAACACCATCCTTCATACGTTCCGTGTATGGTATGAATGAGTCATATCACTTTGAGGGGGCGGTAGTCCGCACATTCTCAAATGAAATTATCGTGTATATATACAATATAAAACGAATAATGGTATGCTATAAAATGGAATTACAGAAGATTATATATGAAATAAATATCATAAATATCATATTTAATTATAGTTCCATCATAATGGACACCATGAGAGGTTGTAGGAGATAATTGAACAATCATCGTTTCGTGAGGCATTTGGTTGTCATCCACAGAAACATTATGTTCTTCACCCATTAGATAGAAGTGTGTGTAAGTGTAGTTTGAATAATTGTCATAAAAATATCCTAGTATGTTGAGGATACATGTATTGTTACAAAATAAAATAATAAGAATATTTTAGGGGTTTGATAAGTAAAATAAAAGAAAAGAAGCTAAGAGAAATCGTTACCTTTAATTTGGGTAACTCCCTTTGGTTTGAACCAAAAAGGACTCTTGAAGTGCCTTCTGCCTAAAGTAATGATTCTAGTAGGAGGAGAGGGATATAGGGAGCTTAATTGGGCAGAGTTTGGACGAGAAAAAAGGCTTGAGGGGTGCGATGAATTGGTTATAAGTGGTTTCCTTTTATAAGTGGGAGGAGGGGCTCTTTAGGAATAACTTAAAGTATTAATTTATAATAAATTCATATTTGGTTTCTAATGGCTCCAAAGATTATTATTAAAAGTATAAGGTGGGGATAGGCCGAAATAATTTCAACAAATAGATTTTAGACAGGTTTCGGTCATTATATTAACCTTATATTTCAGTTTTAACTCTTAGTTAATTAGTTTGACATTAACATGTCACTTTGTATTTTTATATTATATAGTTAACAAACTTACTATATACATACAACCGAACCCCAAGTGGTCCATTAATGATACAAATATCATGATATAATTCCTTTGGCTGAACCTTAGATTTTTAGGAATATAATATCAATTAATAATATAATATTTGTTTTAAAAACTCATTTATGTCAATTTTGACACTATTCAATAATTGATTTTTGTTAAAGTCTTAACAACTTTATTAATTATAATAAATTTCATTTAAGAAATAATAACATGTAATATTAACCAATAAAATTCTTGGATGGCATCAAAACATTCAAATTATATTTATTTTAACTTTTATAATACCAATTATTTGATTCTTTCATTAAAAAGGAAAATACTGCATCATTATTGTGTCATAAGTAAATTTAATTATTAAATGTCTAAAAATTATAAATAAAATACTATTATGTTGGAAATATTTTTTTTCTTTTTAATTAATATTTATAATAGAATTTATCTTATTTATAACCCAATATTAGAAATGTTTTAATTATTAAACTTTGATTTTAACTCTTTTAACTCTTCTTTGAATTAAATAATAATAAATGTCCTAATATAATCCAAGTGGACCAAATAAGTTCATATTTTATTCCTAAGGTTTTTTTCGGTCGAATAATACTTATTTAATAGAATTAGAACATGTGTTAGGGTAATAATAATGTCATTTTTACCCTTAATTTCCCTATTTACTTTTTACCGTGGTAAATAAAAGTAAAAAGTTACTATTCACCAAAAAAAATATTTTTATCTTATTGAGCCACATTTTACTCCTTGATATTAACCGTGTCTCTCAGATTTTTGAAATTCCACCCAGAGAAGCGGTAAAATTATGTTTTATGTGAATTTGCAAATTCTCCTAGGAGATGGGTAAAAGACGGTGAAAAGTTTAATAAAATTTTTATATGTCTAAAATTATTATAAACTGACTCCAATGAATTACATTGAACTTATATAGGTATTAAGTATCTATTTTGACCTAAAATAAATTTAAATAAAATAAATAATTATAAAAATTCAGTTTTAACCAATAACTCAGAGTTTTTAACTGTTCATCAAAAATTGAATGTTCTCAGAAAAATACCAAAAATTCACCCTAGGATAATTTCAATATTCCAAATTCAATAATGAAGTCTATTTTACAAAATTAAAAACATAGAAGTTGCATTTATTAATTTAAAATTAATTCCCACTGTCAAAACCAAAAGGTGTATTTTCAAGAAATAATAACTACCGAAAGTTTGACACTTGTTTATGTCCAATTTCAAAGTGAAATTACTTATAATGACCATCATTGGATTAAATGGTAAAAATATAATATATTTATACTTCCAAACCATTAAAATCTATAATTTAACAATATAAATTATTTTGAGTTAAAAAGTTGTTTTCAGTTAAAATATAGTATATTTCACTATTCATCCAAATATGAAAGTTATCAGAAAAACACCAAAACTTTATTGAAACTAAATTATTATATCCCGATTCTAAAGAAGAAGTTTATTTTGTCAAATTGAATATATAAAAGTTTCAAATATTGGATTTAAAAAGGCTTCACCATTAAAAGGCGGTAAAAATGCATTTTTTTTAAAATACTTCTTTTATCTGAAAAAAATGTATTTGTTCTTACATTATGTCTAAGAAACTCATATTATGGATTATAAAATTATAAGGATTAAATAAAGTTTAAAATCCAGTTAATACTATTCATAACTGCTTTTGAACGGCTTGTTTGGTAAGTCATGGTGTGCTAGAACTTGGTGTTGCGTGTATTGAAAGTTGTTGAATTACTTTGAAGAAATAACGTACTATGAAATCTTGGGGTGTTACAACTACTAAGCGCTAAGTGACCTTTAAACATAATTTTGTCACTTCTGTGTTGGGAATTTCAAAAATCCTGCTTACACGGTTGTGTTCAAGATGATTTTTGGAGTCTAATAAAACCAACATAATTTTTGGTGAATAGTAACATACCCTTATGAATTGTAACCTACCCTTATGAATAGTAAAATGAAAATTATGAATATAAAATCACCCAAAATAATAGTATCCTTACCCAAAAATAATTTAATAAAATTTGGGAATCTTATAAGCAATGGTATTTTTGTAAGCAATAAATAATTAATTATAATTAATTAATTAGTTTAAAAGAAAATTTATTTTCTTAAAAATTGTTCATAAATTAACAAATCTATGTCTTATATATTTAAGATAGTTTTATAAGACCTCAAGTAATTTTTTGAAATCATTATAAAATCAATTTTAATTTTAAAAACTGTTTTTTCATATAAATTGTGATTTTAATTAAATATTAAAATAAACTTATTTAGAAATTTATTTTTGAAAAATGGACATCATTTTTGGAATCTAAACATTGAAAAATGGTAGGGGTGAATTTTTTTTATTTTTTTGAAATACTTGAATTTTTTATGAATAGTGAAATACCATAATTTACAAAATAAGCTAAATAAGCTAATTATAGAGTCAAGTATGATTTTCTACTGATGTAAGCCCACTTGGTTCGGGATCACATTATAGCATTACTATTCTTGGTCATGGAAGCCTCACTATTCCTCGTTTGGTGGGGAAATAATAAATTAATGAATTTTATATTGAGAAATCCCCTCTCCCCTCCACTATAAATACCACCCTTCACTCCTCCATTTCCTCACACCTCTCAAGATTCAATCCTTGTATATGCTCTACCCAAGAATCTTTCCTATCCACTCCCCCATGTCCAAGAGCTTGTGGTCTCATCAAAAGACCAAGCCTAGGCCCCTTAAGGAGGATCTCAAGAGGAGGATTCAAGAGGTAATTTATCTCCCTCTTTTCCTTTAATTCCCTTTCAATTTCAAGTTCTTTTCTTATTCTCTACCCACCTATCTCTGTGTAGGACCCCGGGACACCCTGAGAGGGGAGGGGTGAATAAGGGTGGCAAATGTTTCTTCTTTAAGTTGTGGATCTTGTTCCCACATTGGTTGGAACTACTTAAACCTGTATGATGGATATGATCAGCAATTAAACATTCACATGCAGAGACAGATGACACAGCTATTTTTTACTTGGTTCACCACTAAGGGCTACGTCCAAGGAGCATACGCCGACAGGTTGCCGGTCGTACCTAAATCCACTATGCTTCACTAGCTGCGGATACAACTGTTCGGGCACAGTCACGCTGGACCAGGCTCACTGCCTTTACAAAGGTTCAGGGATAGCTCACTGCTTCCCTCGGGTCACTCCTGTTGACTCCCCCTGGCTCACTGTTGTTGGGTGAAGTCTCACACAGTTTATAGACGTGAAGGTCTCTTCAATGGATAGACATGAAGTTCTATGTCTCCTGTTCAGCATGATACTTTGCTTGCATCAGAGTTCAGATTTGATGCACTTTTCTGTTCAATCCTCCTTTAGTGTAATGACTGAATGCAGTAGATCTCCTGTTCTTGTTTGCATGAATCACAATCACTTGTGTGATTACTCAATAATTGATGCTCTGTCAAAGTCCAGATTTCATCCACTAATGAATACTCCTCTTGCCCCTGTCCACTGGGCGAACAACCTTAGGAAAGGGTCTTCACAAAGTACCCTACTTCGCACGGCTCCCAATTTTGGAAATCTCAAGAAATTCTGAGCATAGCCCCTGCCTTTCCGCGAAGCTCAATCGCGAAGCACTCTCGCGATGCTCAAGCCTTCGCAATGCTTGGCTATCGCGAAGCTCCTACCACTTCGTGAAGCTCACTGAGCCAACGCGGGGTGAACTCTTTTCGCGCAGCTCGGAAAGTCGTCGTGAAGCTCCTGCCTCTTCGTGAAGCTCAATGAGCCAACGCGGGGCGCAGCCTTTTCGCAGAGCTCGGATAGCCGCCGCGAAGCTCAACTTTCGCGAAGCAAAACTACCTTTGCGAGTGACCTTTGCGAACCGAGAGCAATGGTTTTTCGTTGAGAGTTATCTCTCTTTCTCTTGAGGGGGTCGGCCTCTATTTATAGGCGATTCAACTGACCCTCATCCCTTCCACGCGAAGTCAATGCCATGTCATCTCAAATCGCGAAGCTCCAATGTTTCTGCCGGAATTCTGTCCAAATCGCGAAGCTCCATGACAATCTTCCATTCGCGAAGCTTGACGTAGTCGCGAAGAATCACCGTCAACATACCTTCGCGACAGCGCCGCGAAGCTCCCTTCGTGAAGCCCAACATTCCTTCGCGCCTTCGCCGTGAAGCTCCCTCACAAAGCCCTTCATCGCCGCAAAGATCTACAGCCTCTGCCGTTCGCGAAGCTTGACGTAATTGCGAAGACCCACCGCCTCCTTTCTTCTGGTCTTCACGAAATCCACTCCATGCATCCCATCTTCGCGAAACTCATGCCTTTTCCATATTAAATTATGATCTTCCTAGAAATCCACTTTTCGCGATGCTCACCAACCTCCAAATTTTGGACCCCAAAAATTTGGCAAACACTGTAAAAAGGCGCCACCTTCAATGCTGTTCTTTTTGTCCACCTCCAGTTCATCCACTCCATTTTCGACGTTCCTTGAATGAAACATGGATCCTTATCCACAGTCCGCGAACTCGACCTGCCTCCATAGAATCTCTTTTGCCAACAAATTTGTATGTCGTCTGTTTGCTTTGTCGACAAGGACGATCACCTCAACAGCGCTTCTTCTTGGTGATCTGTATACTTCAGCAACTCTTCTGCTTTTATCACAACCTCCACTATTGTGATATGTAGTCTTTGAAGGAACAACTTTAGCATCATCATCTTCTATGACAATGTGATGTGCATGGCTATCGCATAATTCCAATCATTGCACATTGTCTTCTTCTTCAACTGTCATGATCAACTTCATGCAAAAACATGTGATCTTATTCTTCAAGAATTCTCTTGCATGGTTCTCACCTCATTCTTCTTTAATCGACCTCAGATGGATCGTACCCCACATTCTTCATTGTTGTAAACAATGTATCACCTTTGATACATGTTATTTGAACTTACGATCAGTACAACAATCGTCTGAGTCGCTACTCCTCTAATTCATCGGAGTACTTCATGATCTCCTTCATTGTGAGCTTCCATTCCTCCATTTTATTGGAGTACTTCTTGATCTCTTTCATTTTGATATTCCATTGACAACGATTGACAACAAATACAAACCTATACACAAGGTGGTTCCAACACTTTGTACAAATGGTATGTTATGTACAGTATCATACATATACTATAATTTTATGATACTAATGCTATATTATACCATCCAACCCCCTTCTCCTCTTCCTTTAATTTTATAAAAGAAAATATTGTTCCTGAGGTGTTAATCTATCACCTTCAAGAACGACATGTTTTCTTTTTTGATTTATACCTTTATATCTGGTCATGAAACCGTTTTTATGGTACAACCAGAATATTATATATTTATTATGTACTATTTTGAGTTCTGGAACTAACTTATGTACATATTACTAAATGAATAATCAAAAAAAATTCGTTGTCATCAAAAAACCGCCTAAATTACCCCAAACAATCATCATTTGATCCTTATCTAATGATTCATCCACATAGTATAAAATATAATTCATTATAAGATAAATTTATCTTCTTTAATATCATTAATAACTTGTAATATATGTTATGTATCTTTATCCATTCTCTACACGAACTTCAATTCATGAATACATGTGCATCGCTCAAGAAAACCATAAAAATGAACACTCTTGAACAATGTTTTTAAACTCTATAACTCATCACAATGCCAATAAAATAACATAATGAAACAAAAATTAACCCTATTAATGTATAAAAGGTTATAAAATTTCTAATTAATGATTATAAAGTCATTATACAAGAAATTAAAGCGAAGGAAGCATTCGGATATAAGGTAAGGGGAAATTCTCGAACCCAACTATCATCCTTCAGGTTCTCCCTATTTCACTCCTTTTTTTGATATGGTTACTCTTTAAAAATAATTTTTTCATATTTTTCTCACCATTTCTGGGATATAAATGTTTTTCACTGGTATTTATGTCAAACAAAATGTTTTCCAAAAGAACTCTTCTTTTAAGAAATCGCCTTTTACTTCTCATTCAAGGTTAACAGTTCTTGTAACATGTATGTTATTCCATATTTCTTTTGGTAACCCAATGTTTATGAATGTGTTCTTATGATATGAAACCCAATACTTTTCATGGGTTAGTTATGTTCATTTTTTGATATATTCTCATTATGTCACGCATGATAAATGATAATGTTATGATGTGACGGGTGCGCCTGGAATTTTATAGTGCAATACAAATGTTTCAATGTGACAGGTGCGCCTGGAATTATACAGAACTCCAATGAATTGGTTAAAGTGATTAATCTCATGATTTAGTGTGAAATTATGTGTGAAAAATATTATATCTTTGTTCACAAGTATGTGTGGTAGTTAACCACTAAGACATGATGTTTCATTTTAATGCATTGCCACATTTCAAGTCTTTTATTAATGATTCCCCTCACGTTCATGATCTTTTACCTATGTTATTAGTATGGTCACCCATTGATATATTGTTCTTATATATCCTATTATTGGGATTTTAGCTCACCCCTTTTTATGAATATCCTTAGGTGACCACATGTACTAAGGAGGGGTCAAGTGCCAATAAGAAGCCAGAGAAGAAGAAATTAAAAAAAATGTGTTTTTGCTCAATGTTGTAATTTGTTATGTATGGTACAAGTTTTCCCAAGAAACTAATATGTTGGATCATCTATTTGTAATACTATTATGTTTTTTATCTTTAAAATGATGTAATAGTAATGTAAGAAAAGGCTGGTTCTCTATTGTGGAGGTTTGATATTTTGATATATGGGGTCTTTCAACATATATCTTATTTACTAGAAGTGATGGAGGATATTAATTTATCCTTGTACCCTTTTTTCTTGGGTCCTAAGTTAAAAATATCTCCCCCATGTTGGTTTGCTACAGGAACCACTTGGACATCATCCAGGTTTTCTATGAATCAATATTTGGGAAGCCAAGATCATCTTGTTGGAGGGTATCTATTTTTGTATATCTGATGGGCAGTATATTAATATCTGGATGGATCCATATCTTTGGGGTATTTATTGTAAATTTATTTCATCAAATTCCCTTATTGTAATAGAGAATGCAATTATATGAGATATTATTAATGATGATTTTTAAGAATGGAATTTTGATAAACATTATTTATTTTTCAACAAGATGGATATAATTTGGATCTTAAATATACATATTTGTATGTGGATATTTGAATATATACTCATATGGAGCATCCCTCATCACACAGGATACATGGTGAAGTCTAGATATTTGTTATAAATATAGAGTCTTTTTCATGGAACTGATTCATTTTGGATGAATATTTGGTATACCTTCTTATTACCAAATGTTTAGGACTTTTTGGAGTATTTTTATTGATTTGATTTTGGTTTTAGTTGTTTTATAGGGGAGGTATACTATCATGGATGATCTGTGACTTCTTTTCAATTTCATCTAGGAGATGAATTTAAATGATATCTTTTAGTGTATGTGAATTAATCATATACTACTAGAAAAGGGGGCAGTGGAGCCCCCTTGACTCGGGCGACCGCCATTGGCGGTCGCTATAGCCCACCATTAGCGACCGCCAATGGCGGTCGCTAACCTGCCTAAAAATATTCGGGGGGTTTCTGCCCCCCCCCCCCCCCCCGCGCCCTCGATCTCGCCCTAACCCCTCGTCGCCCTCCCTCGCGCCGCCCTCCCCCTCCCCCGCCGCCCGGCCTCCCCCGCTGCCCGGCCTCCCCCGCCGCCCGGCCTCCCCCGCCGCCCGGCCTCCCCCGCCGCCCGGCCTCCCCCGCCGCCCGGCCTCCCCCGCCGCCCGGCCTCCCCCTCCGCCCGGCCTCCCCCGCCGCCCGGCCTCCCCCGCCGCCCGGCCTCCCCCGCCGCCCGCCCTCCCCCGCCGCCCGGCCTCCCCCGCCGCCTGCCTTCAGGCCTCCGGCCGCCGCCCTCCGCCTTCGGGCCTCCGGCCGCCGCCCTCCGGCCTCTCGGCCCTCCCCCCCCCCCCCACCCCGGACGGCACCCGCACCCCGGACAGCCCCCGGCGCGCACTCCGAACCGCCCCCCGCACCCCGGACGCCTCCCCGCACCCCGGACAGCACCCCCCCCCCCCCCCCCCCGCGCACTCCGGACCGCCCCCCGCACCCCGGACGCCTCCCCGCACCCCGGACAGCACCCCCCCGCGCACTCCGGACCGCCCCCCGCACCCCGGACGCCTCCCCGCACCCCAGACAGCCCCCCCTGCACTCAGACACCCCCCTCCGAACCCGGACAGCCCCCCCCGCACCCCGGACAACCCCCCCCCCCCCCCCCCCCGCACTCGGACACCCCCCCTCCGAACCCGGACAGCCCCCTCGCACCCCGGACAGGCCCCCCGCACCCCGGACACCCCACCCCGCACCCCCGACAGCCCCCCTGCACCCCAGACAGCCCCCCCTCCCCCGCACCCCGAACACCCCTGCCCGCACCCCTGACAGGCCCCCGACACCCCAGACACCCCTCCCCGCACCTCGGACAGCCCCCCCCCCCCCCCCCCCCCCCGACCCCGGACACCCCCCCCCCCCTCGCTGCCCGTCCCCCGTCCCCTCACCGCCTCCTCTCCTCCAGCTCCCCGCCGCCGCCGCCGCCCGTCCCCTCCCTTGCCGCACTGCCTTTGGCTCCGGCTCCCCTTTGCTGCCTCCTCTCCCTCGCAGCAGAGCCTTCGGCTCCCCTCCCTTTCAGGTTTGTAGCTCAATCAGGTAACATGAGCTTTCAGTTACATTATTATTTTATCAATGGTTCATAAACAAATGGTTAATATTTATTTTGAATATAGTTGATTTGAAAAATGTAAATGTAATAAGTATTGTGTAAATGTTTGTTATACAGATATTATTATGGATAAGAGTTGGATTGATCTTCCAAATCGAACGTCTAGAGAATATTTCAATGGCATTATGCAGTTTATTGAGTTCACGAGAGGATTTGAAAGTGACTATATTAGTTGTCCATGTAGAAAATGTGCTAACAGATATCAATTCACACGAGATACTGTGAGGGAGAACCTTTTCTTTAATGGATTTCTGAAAAAATATAAGAGTTGGACTCGTCATGGAGAAGAATATGTTCGTTGTCAAAATACAGATGCAGCTCAGATGGATGTTGATGCAAGGATGACTGATCCAATTCATGAAATGCTTACTGAAATGGTACGTGGGTTTGATCCTGAAGGCATTGACATCCAGAAACTTGAGACCGGTGAGATAAATCTTCGCTCTGGTGCAGATCGTGATTCGAGGAGGTTTTATGAAGTACTTGATGATGCGAAAACAGAATTATATCCTGGATGTACTTCTTACAATAAACTGTCGTTTATCGTGGAGTTGTTGCATTTGAAGACTTTGAATAATTGGTCAGACACATCATTCGACATGCTTTTGGTTTTATTGAAAAAAGTTCTTCCTGTCGACGCTAAGATTCCTGAGTCGTATTACTATGCTCGTAAGTTGACAGAGAACTTAGGTTTTACATATGAGACTATAGATGCATGTGCAAACAACTGTATGTTGTTTAGAAATGAAACTGCTCATTTGGATATTTGTACGGTTTGTGGCGCTTCCAGGTGGAAAGAGAACAGGGGAAATAAGACTCATCAAAGTCAGATTGCGATACAGGGGAAACCGATTGCCGTAAAGCAAATGCGTTACTTTCCCCTTAAACCGAGGTTGAAAAGATTTTTTATGTCATCTAAAGTTTCTAATTTAATGAGATGGCATGCAGAAAGAGTTCATGAAAGTGACATGTTAACCCACCCGGCAGACTCTCATGCATGGAAGGATTTTGATAAGAGACATCCCGACTTTGCTAAAGATGTTCGTAATGTCCGATTGGGATTGGCAGCAGATGGTTTCAATCCATTCAAGTCTATGGTTGGTGCAACTCATAGCACATGGCCCGTGGTGTTGGTTCCATATAATCTTCCTCCGTGGCTTTGTATGAAGCAACAATTTATATTACTTTCCACTCTTATTGATGGACCTAAAAGTCCGGGGGATAAGATTTATGTTTACCTTCAGCCATTGATTGATGAGTTGAATGAATTTTGGGGCGATGGTGTGATGACTTATGACTGCGAAACGAATGAAATGTTCAAACTGCATGCAGCTTTATTGTGGACAATCAATGACTTCCCAGCTTATGCAAATTTATCAGGCTGGAGTACGAAAGGGGAATTTGCTTGCCCTTGTTGCAATAAAAGTAAAAAATCTGTATGGCTTAAACATTCCAAAAAATGGGCATACATGGGTCACAGGCGTTTTCTCCCTCCCCAACACAGGTTCAGAAAGGACAGAGTGGCATTTGATGGTTCTAGAGAGTTCAGCCCAGCACCAAAGATCATGACAGGAGTCTAAATGTTATCGCAGATTGAGGAAGAAAACATTCGCACGGTATATGAAATTCAGGATTTGGTGGCTCCTCCAGTACGTAATATTTGTGCTGCGGGTAGGCAGCGCAGTCACAATTGGAAAAAGAAAAGTATTTTTTATAGTCTTCCGTATTGGAAAACTAACATGTTGAGGCATAATTTGGATGTCATGCACATTGAAAAAAATGTTTTTGATAACATATTGTGGACCATTTTAGGTGTCAGTGGAAAGTCAAAGGACCATGTTAATGCACGCCGTGATTTGGAAGAAATGGGTTTAAGGAAACAGTTGCATTTACAGTTAGCTGAGGGAAAGAAGGCATATATGCCTGCTGCACAGTATTCGATGACTACAGAGGAGAAAAAGACATTTCTTTCCATTTTGAAGATGGTCAAGGTGCCTGATGGTTACTCTTCTAATATTTCAAAGTGTGTGAATCTGACGAGCAAGACATTGCAAGGGTTGAAAAGTCATGACAATCACATATTACTTCAGCAGTTGATTCCAATCGCAATTTGTGATTGTTTATCCCCCAATGTTGTTCAGCCCTTGATTGAGATGAGTAATTTTTTTAGACAGCTTTGTTTAAGAAATCAACGAATGAGTGATTTAAAAAGTTTGCAGGACCGAATTGTACTTACGCTTTGTCACTTTGAGAAACTTTTCCCCCCTCATTTTTCGATGTTATGGTCCACTTGACAGTGCACCTAACTGATGAAGTAATGGCTGCTGGTCCAGTGCAATTCAGGTGGATGTATCCTATTGAACGGTATTTGAGTACATTGAAAAGATTTGTACGCAACAGAGCTCGTCCAGAGGCATCAATAGCCAATGGTTATTTGATGGATGAGTGTACTACCTTTTGTGCAGAATATCTTACGGATGTTGAAACAAAATTAGATAAGCCCTCTCGGATTCATGATGGTCCAGTTGGAGAAGGAACCACATTTGATATGGACAACATCGAGTGGATACAAGCACATCGATATATCTTGTTCAATACTCCATCAGTTGCACCATTAATGCAGTAAGTATCTTATCAATGTGCTTGTATAACTTTTACATGTTTTCTTTGCATAAGTTTATCTTTTAAACATCGCGTAATCATTTGCAGGAAACACATTAATGAGATAAAAGAAGAGATGCATCATGCGACTGAGTTGCAAATTCAACAATCTCATTATGCGACATTTCATGATTGGTTCAAGGATTATGTATGTATAAATTGATTTTCATTATGAGTGAAGTATTAAACTAATTCTTTCTGCATATATCAGTATTGATTTTTATAAATTATGTAGGTTCGTAAGCTGAGGGAGTTAGGGGACCCCACGCTACCTGAAGTATTTATCCAACTGGCTGAGGGTCCATCTATAACGGCTCGTCGTTATAAAGCTATTGATGCTAATGGTTTTCGATTTCACATTAAAGATGTTGACGACAAACGAGCAACACAAAACAGTGGCATCGGTTGTCCCTTTGTCGATTCTGGTTATTACTATGGTCAATTGATAGACATCATTGAAGTTGTATATACACACGGTTTGAAGTACATATTGTTAAAGTGTAATTGGGTTGATCCAGTGCGTGGATGTAAAGTCGATCAATATCAGTTTTCATTGGTGAATTTTAACTATATGTTATACAGAAATAATGAACGAGTTGAGAATGAACCTTTCATTTTGACATCACAAACGGAACAAGTATTCTTCGTTACTTTGCCTTCGGATCCAAGTTGGCAAGTTGTTGTCAAAATGTCTCGGCGAGGAGTGTTTTTATTTGAAGAAGATGAACCCGAGACTGTTCCGTTTGTTTACCAACAACTTGATCAACATACCGTAGTTCAACGTGAAGAAGATATTTATTGGGTCAGAGCGGCTGTTGAAGGAGAAACGGTCGATTTGCATGCTTAATGAAATGTATAATTGTTTTCCCGCTATTCAGTAGAATGTCCTAGGATATCATAAATTATCTAATCATTTTATAAATCCTTATAAGTTTTAATCCTCACTTTTGTAAGTTAATTCAGTCATAAATATTTAGGTTGATTAACTTTCTGATTTTTTAAAATTCATTCACAACTAATTATTCAATCCATTTTTTGTTTGATTAACAGTTGTACAAGTTTGATTTATTAAGAACAATCCAATTTATCTTTTAAAAACTTTGGACTCATTACTGATATTTTGTATGACTGCAGACATGTCAGGGGAAGAGGCAGAAAATCCACATCATCCATCTGAGGCATCTACGTCTCAGGGTCGAGGTATGTTTGAATGTCATTGTCTATATTTTTTATGTAATTGACATATATATATATATATATATATATATAACATTTGTCAATTTATATATAAAATTGTTTTCAACAGGATCAGACTCGGCTGCTTCTTCCTCTCGCAGGAGAGGCCCTGGTCGTGGCATATTATCATGGAATTCCGACACGACGATAGATGTTTCATTTGATGAGGTATTTCATCCCGTGGGACCGAATGCCCCGGCATTTATTCGTCAGCTGGGTCATATCATACGTGACCCACATCGATTTCCATTGACCACGCGTGATTGGGCTTCTATCCCTCAGGACACATTAGATCGTCTATGGAGGGAGGTTCAGGTAAGAAAATAATTTTACTTTATTTTCTATTTATAAATAATACTAATATGTTTGATTATTTTCATTATAGCAAAATTTGAAAGTATGCCCTGAAGAGTTTCGGCCGGTGTGTATGAGCAAATGCCGTAAGATGTGGAAAGATTATAAAGGCAAAGTGAAGAGGGACCACTGGATACCAAATGTGGGTGCCCTTGACATTTTGGAAAAGGTCCCGAGAGGTGTCCTCCCAGCTCAGTGGCGTGACTTGGTTGCATATTGGTCTACTGAGGGTGTTGCGGTTAGTATATTAATTATTTTGCTGTATATATATTTTCAAGAATATGTGATTTGTTTGAAATTTGAATGAATTGAATGTAGGAGGTGTCAACACGCCATTCGGAGAATCGAGCGTTGCAGGGACCAGCTCACAGGCTCGGGACTCATCACGTGTCTCAGATCCGACATGAGGTATATATCATTCATTTTTTAATTTATTAATTAATATGGTTTTGTGTTTATATTCTTTTAATATACAGTTGCGAGGGCAAGGTGCAGCAACTGATAAAATGTCGGTGTGGATAAGGACTCGTGATCGCAATGATCCAGAGGTTGCAGCATTGATAGTAAGTGTCTGCACTTACCAATAATTACATAAATCTATATATTAACATATATATATTTAAATATTTCACAGGATCAATTTGAAGCTGAGTTAGAACATCTGCCAGAGGACCAGCGACAGCTTCCCATGCGACGGGATGAGATCTTTCATCGCATTATTGGTCGGGACGGGCATGGCTATAGTTTGACCTATGGAGCAGGGATTCCTCGTTCTGTAGTGTCACGCGCTGCGGTTGTCGGTCCTGCTGTTGCTCATATGACACAGCAGATGTCAGATTTTGAGGCACGGCTGCGCGCTTCCGAGGAGACAAATGCGCAATTGACAGCTGAGGTTAGAGCACTGCGGGAATATGTGCGTCGAGCTGATGGTACAGGGGATCATACGACGCAGGTATATACTGTATTTATTTATTTAATTTAAATTATTTTTGTTATTAAAATATTTATAATGTTTATTTGTTGTAGGCACCTGGCCCACCAGAAGGAGGTAGCAGTGATGGCAACGCGTGACGCACCATATATTCACGAGATATGTTTTTTGTTTTTAGTGGTAGGGTTGACATTGATGTACTGTATTTATTCATTTAAGTAATGCATTATTACCATCCATGGTGGTCTTTTAAATATTTTATACACATTGAGTTTTTGATCAGATAATCTTGAATGATTCTACATTTGAAAAAGTCGAACTAATTCCAACAGATCAATAAATCTGATATTATAGATTATGTATTATTAATATATTTTTTATAAATTTCTGTATGGTATCGATAAAAGAAATATGTATTAATTAGATGTTATCATTTTTATTTTTCACTTTTGTAATCAATGGGATGGCCTTTGCACCCCCGGAGAACCCCCCGCACCCCCGTACAGCCCCCCGCCACCCCCGTACAGCCCCCCGCCACCCCCGTACTGCCCCCCGCCACCCCCGTACAGCCCCCCGCCACCCCCGTACAGCCCCCCGCACCCCCGTACAGCCCCCCGCACCCCCGTACAGCCCCCCGCACCCCCGTACAGCCCCCCGCCACCCCCGTACAGCCCCCCGCCACCCCCGTACAGCCCCCCGCCACCCCCGTACAGCCCCCCGCCACCCCCGTACAGCCCCCCGCCACCCCCGTACAGCCCCCCGCCACCCCCGTACAGCCCCCCGCCACCCCCGTACAGCCCCCCGCACCCCCGTACAGCCCCCCGCACCCCCGTACAGCCCCCCGCCACCCCCGTACAGGCCCCCGCCACCCCCGTACAGCCCCCCGCACCCCCGTACAGCCCCCCCCCCCCCCCCCCCCCCCGCACCCCCGTACAGCCCCCCGCCACCCCCGTACAGCCCCCCGCACCCCCGTACAGCCCCCCGCCACCCCCGTACAGCCCCCCGACACCCTCGTACAGCCCCCCGACACCCCCGTACAACCCCCCGCACCCCCGTACAGCCCCCGGCCACCCCCGTCTAGCCCCCTGCCACCCCCGTACAGCCCCCCGCACCCCCGTACTGCCCCCCGCCACCCCCGTACAGGCCCCCGCCACCCCCGTACAGCCCCCCGCACCCTCGTACAGCCCCCCCCCCCCCCCCCCCCGCACCCCCGTACAGCCCCCCGCCACCCCCGTACAGCCCCCCGCACCCCCGTACAGCCCCCCGCCACCCCCGTACAGCCCCCCGCACCCCCGTACAGCCCCCCGCCACCCCCGTACAGGCCCCCGCCACCCCCGTACAGCCCCCCGCACCCCCGTACAGCCCCCCCCCGCCCCCCCAACCCCCGTACAGCCCCCCGCCACCCCCGTACAGCCCCCCGCACCCCCGTACAGCCCCCCGCCACCCCCGTACAGCCCCCCGTCACCCCCGTATAGCCCCCCGATTGTGCCGTTTTCAGCAGCGCGGCGCGCGCTGAAATGGCGCGTTGGGGGGTCAAAACCACCCGAACGACCTCCGAATGCCACGAAACCGTACGACAACATCCGGGGCGTGAATTGTGAAATGGTCGGCCAGACGGCACCTCATTCGGAGGTGCCGTGTGACCGCGGCGTCCGGAAACGCGTTTCCGGCGCCATTAAACACCAAAACGGCGTGCGGCGGTCCAATTCGGAGCAAACGTGCTCCGAACGACCTGAAACCGCACGAGAACGATAGAAATATTATTCCTGAGATGCAGGAGGAGGCCGCACGTTCATCGGACGTGCGGTGCGCGCGGCACGTCCGATTGTGCCGTTTTCAGCAGCGCGGCGCGCGCTGAAATGGCGCGTTGGGGGGTCAAAACCACCCGAACGACCTCCGAATGCCACGAAACCGTACGACAACATCCGGGGCGTGAATTGTGAAATGGTCGGCCAGACGGCACCTCATTCGGAGGTGCCGTGTGACCGAGGCGGCCGGAAACGCGTTTCCGGTGCCATTAAACACCAAAACGGCGTGCGGCGGTCCAATTCGGAGCAAACGTGCTCCGAAAGACCTGAAACCGCACGGGAACGATAGAAATATTATTCCTGAGATGCAGGAGGAGGCCGCACGTCCATCGGACGTGCGGTGCGCGCGGCACGTCCGATTGTGCCGTTTTCAGCAGCGCGGCGCGCGCTGAAATGGCGCGTTGGGGGGTCAAAACCACACGAACGACCTCCGAATGCCACGAAACCGTACGAAAACATCCGGGGCGTGAATTGTGAAATGGTCGGCCAGACGGCACCTCATTCGGAGGTGCCGTGTGACCGCGGCGGCCGGAAACGCGTTTCCGGCGCCATAAAACACCAAAACGGCGTGCGGCGGTCCAATTCGGAGCAAACGTGCTCCGAACGACCTGAAACCGCACGGGAACGATAGAAATATTATTCCTGAGATGCAGGAGGAGGCCGCACGTCCATCGGACGTGCGGTGCGCGCGGCACGTCCGATTGTGCCGTTTTCAGCAGCGCGGCGCGCGCTGAAATGGCGCGTTGGGGGGTCAAAACCACACGAACGACCTCCGAATGCCACGAAACCGTACGACAACATCCGGGGCGTGAATTGTGAAATGGTCGGCCAGACGGCACCTCATTCGGATGTGCCGTCTGACCGCGGCGGCCGGAAACGCGTTTCCGGCGCCATTAAACACCAAAACGGCGTGCGGCGGTCCAATTCGGAGCAAACGTGCTCCGAACGACCTGAAACCGCACGGGAACGATAGAAATATTATTCCTGAGATGCAGGAGGAGGCCGCACGTCCATCGGACGTGCGGTGCGCACGACACGTCCGATTGTGCCGTTTTCAGCAGCGCGGCGCGCGCTGAAATGGCGCGTTGGGGGGTCAAAACCACACGAACGACCTCCGAATGCCACGAAACCGTACGACAACATCCGGGGCGTGAATTGTGAAATGGTCGGCCAGACGACACCTCATTCTGAGGTGCCGTGTGACCGCGGCGGCCGGAAACGCGTTTCCGGCGCCATAAAACACCAAAACGGCGTGTGGCGGTCCAATTCGGATCAAACGTGCTCCGAACGACCTGAAACCGCACGGGAACAATAGAAATATTATTCCTGAGATGCAGGAGGAGGCCGCACGTCCATCGGACATGCGGTGCGCGCGGCACGTCCGATTGTGCCGTTTTCAGCAGCGTGGCGCGCGCTGAAATGGCGCGTTGGGGGGTCAAAACCACACGAACGACCTCCGAATGCCACGCAACCGTACGACAACATCCGGGGCGTGAATTGTGAAATGTTCGGCCAGACGGCACCTCATTCGGAGGTGCCGTGTGACCGCGGCGGCCGGAAACACGTTTCCGGCGCCACAAAACACCAAAATGGCATGCGGCAGTCCAATTCGGAGCAAACGTGCTCCGAACGACCTGAAACCGCACGGGAACGATAGAAATATTATTCCTGAGATGCAGGAGGAGGCGGCACGTCCATCGGACGTGCGGTGCGCGCGGCACGTCCGATTGTGCCGTTTTCAGCAGCGCGGCGCGCGCTGAAATGGCGCGTTGGGGGGTCAAAACCACCCGAACGACCTCCGAATGCCACGAAACCGTACGACAACATCCGGGGCGTGAATTGTGAAATGGTCGGCCAGACGGCACCTCATTCGGAGGTGCCGTGTGACCGCGGCGGCCGGAAACGCGTTTCCGGCGCCATTAAACACCAAAACGGCGTGCGGCGGTCCAATTCGGAGCAAACGTGCTCCGAACGACCTGAAACCGCACGGGAACGATAGAAATATTATTCCTGAGATGCAGGAGGAGGCCGCATGTTCATCGGACGTGCGGTGCGCGCGGCACGTCCGATTGTGCCGTTTTCAACAGCGCGGCGCGCGCTGAAATGGCGCGTTGGGGGGTCAAAACCACCCGAACGACCTCCGAATGCCACAAAACCGTACAACAACATCCGGGGCGTGAATTGTGAAATGGTCGGTCAGACGGCACCTCATTCGGAGGTGCCGTGTGACCGCGGCGGCCGGAAACGCGTTTCCGGCGCCATTAAACACCAAAACGGCGTGCGGCGGTCCAATTCAGAGCAAATGTGCTCCGAACGACCTGAAACCGCACGGGAACGATAAAAATATTATTCCTGAGATGTAGGAGGAGGCCGCACTTCCATCGGACGTGCGGTGCGCGCGGCACGTCCGATTGTGCCGTTTTCAGCAGCGCGGCGCGCGCTGAAATGGCGCGTTGGGGGGTCAAAACCACACGAACGACCTCCGAATGCCACGAAACCGTACGACAACATCCGGGGCGTGAATTTTGAAATGGTCGGCCAGACGGCACCTCATTCGGAGGTGCCGTGTGACCGCGGCGGCCGGAAACGCGTTTCCGGCGCCATAAAACACCAAAACGGCGTGCGGCGGTCCAATTCAAAGCAAACGTGCTCCGAACGACCTGAAACCGCACGGGAACGATAGAAATATTATTCCTGAGATGCAGGAGGAGGCCGCACGTCCATCGGACGTGCGGTGCGCGCGGCACGTCCGATTGTGCCTTTTTCAGCAGCGCGGCGCGCGCTGAAATGGCGCGTTGGGGGGTCAAAACCACACGAACGACCTCCGAATGCCACGAAACCATACGATAACATCCGGGTCGTGAATTGTCAAATGGTCGGCCAGACGGCACCTCATTCGGAGGTGCCGTGTGACCGCGGCGGCCGGAAACGCGTTTCCGGCGCCAAAAAACACCAAAACGGCGTGCGGCGGTCCAATTCGGAGCAAACGTGCTCCGAACGACCTGAAACCGCACGGGAACGATAGAAATATTATTCCTGAGATGCAGGAGGAGGCCGCATGTCCATCGGACGTGCGGTGCGCGCGGCACGTCCGATTGTGCCGTTTTCAGCAGCGTGGCGCGCGCTGAAATGGCGCGTTGGGGGGTCAAAACCACACGAACGACCTCCGAATGCCACGAAACCGTACGACAACATCCGGGGCGTGAATTGTGAAATGTTCGGCCAGACGGAACCTCATTCGGAGGTGCCGTGTGACCGCGGCGGCCGGAAACGCGTTTCCGGCGCCATAAAACACCAAAACGGCGTGCGGCGGTCCAATTCGGAGCAAACGTGCTCCGAACGACCTGAAACCGCACGGGAACGATAGAAATATTATTCCTGAGATGCAGGAGGAGGCCGCACGTCCATCGAACGTGCGGTGCGCGCGGCACATCTTATTGTGCCGTTTTCAGCAGCGCGGCCCGCGCTGAAATGGCGCGTTGGGGGGTCAAAACCACACGAACGACCTCCGAATGCCACGAAACCGTACGACAACATCCGGGGCGTGAATTGTGAAATGTTCGGCCAGACGGCACCTCATTCGGAGGTGTCGTGTGACCGCGGCGGCCGGAAACGCGTTTCCGGCGCCATTAAACACCAAAACGGCGTGCGGCGGTCCAATTCGGAGCAAACGTGCTCCGAACGACCTGAAACCGCACGGGAACGATAGAAATATTATTCCTAAGATGCAGGAGGAGGCCGCACGTCCATCGGACGTGCGGTGCGCGCGGCACGTCCGATTGTGCCGTTTTCAGCAGCGCGGCGCGCGCTGAAATGGCGCGTTGGGGGGTCAAAACCACACGAACGACCTCCGAATGCCACGAAACCGTACGACAACATCCGGGGCATGAATTGTGAAATGGTCGGCCAGACGGCACCTCATTCGGATGTGCCGTGTGACCGCGGCGGCCGGAAACGCGTTTCCGGCGCCATTAAACACCAAAACGGCGTGCGGCGGTCCAATTCGGAGCAAACGTGCTCCGAACGACCTGAAACCGCACGGGAACGATAGAAATATTATTCCTAAGATGCAGGAGGAGGCCGCACGTCCATCGGACGTGCGGTGCGCGCGGCACGTCCGATTGTGCCGTTTTCAGCAGCGCGGCGCGCGCTGAAATGGCGCGTTGGGGGGTCAAAACCACACGAACGACCTCTGAATGCCACGAAACCGTACGACAACATCCGGGGCGTGAATTGTGAAATGGTCGGCCAGACGGCACCTCATTCGGAGGTGCCGTGTGACCGCGGCGGCCGGAAACGCGTTTCCGGCGCCATAAAACACCAAAACGGCGTGCGGCGTTCCAATTCGGAGCAAACGTGCTCCGAACGACCTGAAACCACACGGGAACGATAGAAATATTATTCCTGAGATGCAGGAGGAGGCCGCACGTCCATCGGACGTGCGGTGCGCGCGGCACGTCCGGTTGTGCCGTTTTCAGCAGCGCGGCGCGCGCTGAAATGGCGCGTTGGGGGGTCAAAACCACACGAACAACCTCCGAATGCCACTAAACCGTACAACAACATCCGGTGCGTGAATTGTGAAATGGTCGGCCAGACGGCACCTCATTCGGAGGTGCCGTGTGACCGCGGCGGCCGGAAACGCGTTTCCGGCGCCATAAAACACCAAAACGGCGTGCGGCGGTCCAATTCGGAGCAAACGTGCTCCGAACGACCTGAAACCGCACGGGAACGATAGAAATATTATTCCTGAGATACAGGAGGAGGCCGCACGTCCATCGGACGTGCGGTGCGCGCGGCACGTCCGATTGTGCCGTTTTCAGCAGCGCGGCGCGCGCTGAAATGACGCGTTGGGGGGTCAAAACCACACGAACGACCTCCGAATGCCACGAAACCGTACGACAACATCCGGGGACGTGAATTGTGAAATGGTCGGCCAAACGGCACCTCATTCGGAGGTGCCGTGTGACCGCGGCGGCCGGAAACGCGTTTCCGGCGCCATAAAACACCAAAACGGCGTGCGGCGGTCCAATTCGGAGCAAACGTGCTCCGAACGACATGAAACCGCACGGGAATGATAGAAATATTATTCCTGAGATGCAGGAGGAGGCCGCACGTCCATCGGACGTGCGGTGCGCGCGACACGTCCGATTGTGCCGTTTTCAGCAGCGCGGCGCGCGCTGAAATGGCGCGTTGGGGGGTCAAAACCACACGAACGACCTCCGAATGCCACGAAACCGTACGACAACATCCGGGGCGTGAATTGTGAAATGTTCGGCCAGACGGCACCTCATTCGGAGGTGCCGTGTGACCGCGGCGGCCGGAAACGCGTTTCCGGCGCCATAAAACACCAAAACGGCGTGCGGCGGTCCAATTCGGAGCAAACGTGCTCCGAACGACCTGAAACCGCACGGGAACGATAGAAATATTATTCCTGACATGCAGGAGGAGGCCGCACGTCCATCGGACGTGCGGTGCGCGCGGCACGTCTTATTGTGCCGTTTTCAGCAGCGCGGCGCGCGCTGAAATGGCGCGTTGGGGGGTCAAAAACCACACGAACGACCTCCGAATGCCACGAAACCGTACGACAACATCCGGGGCGTGAATTGTGAAATGGTCGGCCAGACGGCACCTCATTCGGAGGTGCCGTGTGACCGCGGCGGCCGGAAACGCGTTTCCGGCGCCATTAAACACCAAAACGGCGTGCGGCGGTCCAATTCGGAGCAAACGTGCTCCGAACGACCTGAAATGAGATTATTTCTTGAATCGAAGTTTTTAAATTATTATAACACAATGATTTGATATTATATATGTATTAAATATATATTAAAACATTTAAAATATATTATATATATATATATATATATTTAAAATATTGTATTTAATAGTATATATATGAATATTTTTACATAAATATATATATATTTATATTGAATTCAATAAAAAAAAATTTAAAATTTTTTTTTTTTTGAATAGCGACCGCCAGAGGCGGTCGCTATAGGGTGCCATGCCGGCCCACTATAGCGACCGCCATTGGCGGTCGCTATAGGTTGCCCGGCAGGGGGCCTTCAGCGA
This sequence comes from Viscum album, assembly GCA_963277665.1. Lineage (NCBI taxonomy): Eukaryota > Viridiplantae > Streptophyta > Magnoliopsida > Santalales > Viscaceae > Viscum > Viscum album. The sequence continues at coordinate 859,746,463 of OY728123.1, read as the reverse complement.
CCGCCAGGCGGTCGCTGAAGGCCGATGTGCCGGCCTTCTATAGCGACCGCCAATGGCGGTCGCTAATAGTCTTATTTTTAGTAGTGTATGTAGGAAAGATATGGTAAGGTGAATTATCTAGGGCTAGATGAAGTGTCGTCTACTGGTGATGGGCTCTCTAAATGGTTTGGGGCTTTTGATTCTTTTTTATTTTGAGGAATTATCTACCAATATAGGGTATGTATATATATATGGTAAAATTAATTATTTTTTAATAATAAGTTGATCCCAGATGAAGCTTGTGTACAATGGTATTATGGTCTGATTAAGGTTTTAAACAATCATGGGATGGAGTGGTTTTGGGACCAATTAGTGAAGGGTGTTGTGTCCTAGTCTTTTCATCCAATATATGTTGTAAAGGTGAATGTGGATGGAAATTCCGTTGAAGATGATTGTGTTGGAGTGGGGGTGGTTGGTTGTGATTACTTTGGGGTGTTCTTGGCTTCTATGAAACATATTTTTATTGTTGATTAGTGTATATGGGTTGATTAAGCTATTATGTTCTATGTTGGCCTTAGGTTTGCGAGGGATCAGGGTTGTCATAAGATTATTTTGGAATCAAATTGCCTCTCTCTTAGTTATTTGCTTGAGGATCACCCTACTATATATTCTTATTTGGGGTACCTATTAGATTAGAACTGGCATGAATCTTCAAGATTTTTCTACTATTATTTTTATTTCATTAAAAGAGAGGGTAATATAGTGGCTCATTATATTATTATGTCCCATATTTCTTCTGATGTGTCAATCTAGATAAATTCTATTCATCTTCAGAGTTTATTATTTTTATATATGGATTCTAAATAGGTTTGAACGGATTTTTGGTTGGGTTTAAGAAAAAATGTAAATGTAAATTTAGTTTTTTATAAATCTAGTAGTAAAAATGCCTTTATTGACCACCAAAAAAATCGTCACTAAAGGCCTATAGTGGCTACCAAAGGACCATAAAGGGGGTATTCTTTTATCCTATAGCTATTACCTATAGAAACCACAAATTTGTGGTCACTATAGGCCAAACTGAGGCACCCTATAATGACCTCCATTTGGTGGATCCTAAAGGGTAAAATTATTGTGACCACTAATTGGTGGCCTCGATAAGAAAGACTGTGGAACCCTATAGAAACCACTAGTTGATGGCTATTATCAGTTAATATTATAGCAACCGCCAATTGGTAGTTTCTATACGGTGATGTAATCTGACCTATAGTGACTTCCATATGGCGTCTGCAGATTTTTTTATTTTTTTAATTCACATAAGAATATAAAAAACCACAAAAACTAATATAATTGAAAAATTAAATAAATATCTCCATGATATGTAAAATCAAAGGGTGATAAATATCTTTTTCTAGTTATTTCCCAAGCTCCGTAACCATTGTTAAAAAAATTTAATATGAAAAAATTTAATAAAAAAATATTTTAGTAAAAAAATATAATAATTTAATAATTTAATTGTATTAGAATATTTTAATTAAAACATAGTAAAATATTCTGACGTTATTCGATTTTGAATATTATAATAGTTTCTAATATTTTCTTAAAATTAAATCTACTTATTGTTTTTTGGAAGACTATGCTCTCGGTTGAGGATTCATCTACTTGTACAAATCAAAAATAATAATAATATGGTTTTCCTATGATTTCAAGTCATTATAAGGTTGTTTTCAATGCATCTAACTGTTAAACGCACATTTTCATGTTTTAAAACAATAAAAGTGTGTTTCTGATTATCCTAGGAAAATGTCACATTGAATTGACATTTTTTTAGTTATAAAATTTCAAAAATCAATTTAAATTTGTTTTACTATCATCTTATAGCATTTGGAGTTCATTTCGTTGATTCTGACCCCGTAACGCATGTTTTTAAAAGGGTGTTAAACATTTAAAAACTACTTTTCATTTGTTTCGTTGAAACATCATGTTAGATTGGAATTTAAACTTCTCATATTTATCAAAAAAATACTAATATGTTTTTACTCTAGATTCATGTCATTTTGAGCTCATTTTATATGGATTTAACCATTAAATGCATGTTTTGGTGTTTTAAAACAATTAAGGTGTGTTTTCAGTCATCTTGAAAAAGTTAAACCATGTATTTATGTTCTATCTTCTCACCATTTCATAAATCAATGTATGGTTTTTTCATTCGATTTCACATCATTTAATGGTTTTTCAGTTAGTTTTTACCCCTAGATGCGTGATTTTAAAGTGTTACACACCTTTAAAAATTTATTATTCATTTTTTCGAGCATACTACACATATGATTTATGTTCTATCTACTCATACATATCAAAAATAATACTAACATATTTTTCCTTTGATTTTATGCCATTTAGAGACTATTTTCTATGGATATGACCATTAAACACATGTTTTCTTATTTTAAAATAATAAAAGTGTGTTTCTAGTCATCTCGAGAAAATGATTCCTTAGATTGAAATTTTTTCTACACCACTATTTCAAAAATCATAGTATGTTTTTTTTATAATTTCATGAAATTTTAAGGTCGTTCAGTTGATTTGGACCCCCTGGTGCATATTTTTAAAGGGTGTGAAACTTTCAAAATCTGTTTATGAAGTCGTTCATGATATACCACATATCTGATTAATGTGATTTCTACTTTTACACATCAAAAATAATATTAAGATGATTTTCCTATTTTTCACTTCATTGTGAGGTTTTTTGCTGTAGATCTGACCATTAAATGTAGTTTTAGTGTTTTAAAACAATAAAAGTGCATTTCGAGTCATCCCAGAAAAATGAAACCTCAATTTGATTTCTATTTACTCAATCATTTTACAATTAACTATATTTTTTTCTAATATTATTTCACATCATTTGAATGACGTTTAATTGGTTTTAACCCTCTAATGTATGTTTTTAAAAGGGTTTTAAACCTTTAAAAATTTTATATTCATTCATTCTAAGAGAACCACACATCTGATTAATGTTTCTTCTACTCGTACACATCAAAAATAATACTAAGACAGTTTTCCTATTTTTTCTCCTCATTTCAATTTTTTTCTTTGGATTTAACTGTTAAATGAATGTCTTCATGTTTTAAAACAATAATCTAGGTTTTGGATAATCCTAGGTAAATGACACCTAGGATTGGCATTCCATCAACTCCACCATCTCACAATTAACTATACGGTTATTTGCATTTAATTTCATGACATTAAATGGTCATTCAGTTTTGTTTGACCCTCAGATGCACATTGTTAAGGGGATTTAAACATTAAAAAACTTATTATTTGGTCGTTATGGGAAGAACACACATCTGATCGATGTGTCTTATGATCTTACATGACAAAAATAATACTAGTAAATTTATCCTATGATTTCAAATCATTCTAAGGTTGTTCACTGTGGATCTGACCGTTAAACGCATGTTTTAGTGTTTTAAAACAATAAATGGGTGTTTCAAGTCATCTTAGGAAATTGACACCTCGAATAGTTTTTTTTCACTCAAAATTTTCAAAATTCATTGCACAGTTTTTCCCTATAATTTCATGGCATTAAGAGGTCTTTCGGTTGGTTTTGGCCCCATGACACACGTTTTTATAGGGAACCAAACCTTTAAAACATCTTATATGGTCGTTCTAGACAAACCGAACATCTGATTGGTGTTTTTTTCTACTCTCAGATGTAAAAAAATAATACTAATATAGTTTTCCTATTATTTAACCTCAATATGTATTCTTTTTATATCGTTATGACCATTAAATGCATGATTTAGTGTTTAAAATAATAAATGTGTGTTTCAGGTCATCTCAAGAAAACGGCACCTCAAATTGATGTTTCGTCTGCTCAACAATTTTAAAATTCTATGTGTGGTTGTTTTTATATGATTTATCATCATTTAGAGGTCATTTGATATGGATATAACTATTAAAATCATGTTTTAGTGTTTTTAAACAATAAAAGAGTGTTTTGGGTCTTCCAAAAAAAAGTCACTTCGTATTGTTGCTCTATCTACTCCACCATTTCACAATTCAATGTACGGTTTTTGTCCTGTTATTTTAAAGAATTCATAAGTTGTTCGGTTGTTTTTGACTCCTGATTCATGTTTTTAAATGGTTTCAAATCCTTAAAAACTACTTATTCAATCATTATAGGAAAACTACTTGTCAGATTAATTTTCCTTCAACATATACACATCAAAAATAATACTAAGATATTTTTCAATTAATTCTTTGCATTCCAAATCCATTTGATATGGATCTGACTAGAAAAATTTTGATTATGTGTTTCAAAATAATAAAAGTGTGTTTCTATTCATCTCAGGAAAACAACACAAGGGGTTGATATTTTTTCGACTTGACCATTTCACAATTCATTGTATTCCTTTTTTATTACGATTTTACAGCATTTGGAGGTTGTTCTATTGGTTTTGACCCCTGATGCATATTTTTAAAGGTTTACATGCCTTTAAAAACTTCTTATTCAGTCATTCTATTCAAACCACACATCTGATTGACATTCATCCACTAATACACATCATAAGTAATATTAAGATGGTTTTTATAGGATTTCACATAATTATGGGGTATTTTGTTATGGATATGACTGTTAAATGCATTTTTTCATGTTTTAAAATAATAAATGTGTGTTTTATATAATATTGGGTATAAAACACTTCATATTTATGTTCAGCCTACTCTACTATTTCACAAAACATTATATGGTTATTTTTTTCTAATTTCACAGAATTTGGAGTGTGTTCAGTTGGTTTTGAACCCCCCCCGGTATACATTTTTAATGTGAATCAAACCTGTAAAAACTACATATCTAGTAATTCTAGACTTACCACACATTCAATTGATGTGATGATAATACTTTAAATGGTTTTCTAATGATTTCACCTCACTTTGAGGTCGTTTTCTATGGATCTGGCCATTAAATACATGATTTTGTGTTTTAAAACAATAAAAGTGTGTTGGAGGTCATATTGGGCATAAAATAACTCATATTTTTTTTTTTATACTCAACCAATTCAAAATTCACTATATGGTTTTTATCCTACAATTTCACAAAATTTGGTGGTCATTTGGTTGGTTTTAACCACCTAATGCATGTTTTAAAGGGTGTCAAACCTTTAAACTGCATATTCTATACATATGACCACACCACTATTTTGATTGACATTATTTCTACTCATACCCATCATAAATAATCCTAATAAAATTTTCTTATGATTTCACATAGTTCTATGGTTGTTAGTTATGGATATGACTATAAAATGCACGTTTTTCTATTTTAAAACAATATAAGTTCATTTTCAGTCATCCCAAGAAAAAAACCTCATATTTATATTTTTCAGCTCCATTATTTCAAAAACAAACATTGTATGTTTATTTTCATTTTATTTCATGGCTTTCAGGTGTCGTTGGGTTAGTTTTGACCCCTTAGGATCATGTATTTTAATGGCATTAAACATTCAAAAACTGCATATTCAGTTGTTCTGAAGAGACCACATGTTATATTTATGTTCTATATACTCTATCACATAAGAAATAATACTATCATGGTTTTCCTATGATTTCACCATACTCCAAGGTCATTTTCTATTGATTTGACCATTAAACACATATTTTGGTGTTTTAAAATAATAAAATAGTGTTTCAGGCCATCCTGGGAAAATGAAACCTCATATAATTGTTCTGTTTTCTCAACCATTTTAGACTTTATTTGTATGGGTTTTTTTCAATGATTTCATAGTATTCAGAGGTCATTTGGTTGGTTTGGACCCCCTACTGCATGTTTTTGATGTGATTCAAACCTTAAAAATAGTATATTCATCTATTATGATCACCCCACACATCTGGTTGACATTTTATATACTCATACACATCATAAATAATAATAATATAGTTTTCTTGTGATTTCAGATGATTTTGAGATCAATTTCCATGGATATGACCGTTAAATGCACGTTTTAGTGTTTTAATACAATAAATGTGTATTTTGGGTCATCCTAGAAAAATATATTCTAATATTGATGCTCTTTTTACTAAACCATTTCAAAATTTACTAAATGGTTTTTACCTATGATTTTGTGGCATTCAGTGTTCATTCGGTTGGTTTTGACCACCTATTGCATGATTATAAAGGGTGACAAACCTTTGAAAACTAATTATTTGGTCATTTTAGGAAAACCAATCATCTTATTGAGGTGAAATATAATCTTCAACATAAAAATAAATACCAGTATAGTTATCCTATGTTTTCATGATTCTTAGGTCGTTCTCTATGGATATGACCATTAAACGCACATTTTAGTGTTTTAAAATAATAAAAAGTGTGTTTTGGGTCTTCTTGGGAAAGCAGAAGCTCAGATTGAAATTTATTCTACTTGACCATTTCAAAATTCATTATGTAGTTTTTTTTCTATGATTTAATAGAATTTAGAAGCCATTTTTTTGGTTTAAAACCCTTGAATCATGTTTTCAAAGGGCATTAAAACTTTAAAAACTACATATCTGGTCGTTCTAAGCAAACTGCACGTCCAATTGACATGCTGACTACTCATACACAACAACAAAAATACTAAGAAGTTTATCCAGTTTTTTTACTTAATTATGAGGTATTTTTCTATGCATATGAGCATTAAACTCATATTTTCATGTTTTAAAATAATAAAAGTGTATTTTGGGTTATCTAAAGAAAATGTCACCTTATATTTATGTTCTTTCAGCTCCACCATTTCACAATTCATTTTATATTTGTTTCCAACATATTTCATTGAATTTAAGGGTTGTTCGGTTGGTTTTGACCCACAAACACATGTTTTTAATTAGTGTCAAGCCTTTAAAAAATACTTATTCGGTCGTTTCAAGAATACCACAAATCTTGTTAAAGTGATGTCTACATTTACATATAATAAATAATGATCATATGTTTTTCTTATGGTTTCACATCATTATGAGGTTGTTTAATATTGATCTATTCATTAAATACACGTTTAGTTTTTTAAAACAATAAAAGCGTGTTTCAAGTCATGTCATAAAAAACACCTTGAAATGATTTTATTTCCACTCGAACATTTCATAATTTAGTATAAAGTTGTTTTTCTATGATTTCACGGCATTCGGAGGACATTCAGTTGTTATTGACCCTCTAATGCATGTTTTTAAAGTGCGTTAAACCTTTAAAAACTACATATTCAGTCATTTCAAGCCCACTAAACATTTTATTAACATGAAATCAACTTGAACACATAAAAAATAATACTAAGACACTTTTCATGTTCTTTCACCTCATCTCTAGCTTGATTTCTATTGATTTGATCATTAAATGAATATTTTCATTTTTTTAAACAATAAAAGTGTGTTACGAGTCATCCTAAGAAAATGGTGCCTCATATTGATGTTCTTTTAGCTCTACCATTTCTCATTTCATTGTATGGTTTTTTTTATTTCATGACATTCGAAGGTCGTTTAGTTGGTTTTGACCCCACGACGCACGTTTTTAAAGGGAATCAAACCTTTAAAAACAAGTCATTCGTTCATTACAAGAATACTTCATGTTCGATTGATGTGATGTCTACTCATAGACATCATAAATAATATTAAGATTATTTTCCTATGATTTCACATTATTCTGAGTTCTTTTGATATGGATCTAGCCATTAAAAGTACATTTTAGTGTTTTAAAATAATAAAAATGTGATTTTAGTCGTACTGGGTAAATGACACATCAGATGGACATTTTGTCTACTCCTATATTTCATAGTTCACTGTATGGTTTTTATTCTATGATTTCATCGAATTTATAGGTTCTTTAGTTGGTTTTGACCCTATGAAACGCGTTTTTAAAGAGCATCAAACCTTTAAAAACGTTATATTTGTTTATTCTTAGTACACCACACATATGATTGATGTTTTATCTACTCATACGCATCCAAAATAATAATAATATGGTTTTCCTATTTTTATCACCTCATTTGGAGGTCATTTTCTATCGATTTGATCATTAAATGCATGTATTCATGTTTTTTAATAATTAAAGTGTGTTTTGGATCATCTTAGGAAAATAGAACATTATATTGATGTTCTATTAGCTCCACAATTTCAAAATTCACTATATGGTTTTTATTATCTTATTTCACAACATTAGATGTTTTTTCAGTTTTTTTTGACCCCCTGATGAATGTTTTTAAAGGGCATCAATCCTTTAAAAATTACTTATTTGGCCGCTTTGGGCATACTGCACGTTCGATTGACCTGATGTCTACTCATATATGTCAAATATAATACTAAGATGGTTTTTATATGATTTTCCATCATTAAAAGGTCATTTTATATATAAGTTATCATTAAATGAAAATATTTGTGTTTTCAAACAATAAAAGTGTATTTCGTGTCATCCTAGGAAAATGAAACATTGGATCGATGTTCTGTCTGCTCAACCATTTCACAATTCATTGTGCGGTTTTTATCCTATGATTTCATGGCATTTGAAGGTTTTTAAATTTTTTTAAACCCCTAACACATGATTTTAGAGGATTTTAAAAACTACTTGATTTTATTAATATATTTAAGATTAGAATCCAAAACCTTCATAACAAATTGGACATGAGATAAATAATATAATATAAAATAAATGACTTAAAAAATATTTAACTCCTTAAATGAAGCACAGGATACCAAAATTAGGCATGATTGTATAATACTTGCAAAATGATGTTTAGTATTTCTATGGTAGTTCAAAATTCCATTAATATTAGTTTTCTATCCTTCTCATGTTTCTCAAAAAATCAATGAATTTCTTCAGTGTCACAAACTAAATAAGAGTCATTTAGAGCATAAAATGCTAAATTTATGATATAATTTAGAATAAACACTTTTTAATTCCATAAAAACACTTTTTTATATAATTGAATTATCAAAAAAATAAGATATAATGAATGATATGAAGATATGATACAAAACACACACATTTTAAGTTAAATCATTATAAAATTACAACATATAATAGAGTTCAATAACCCTTTAATTCAATAAAAATGCTTTTGAATATAATTAATTAATTCAAAAAAATGAATCATGATAACATTATCAATAAAAAATAACAATCTAATTAAAGGATATTAAAATTCATAAGGTTTAATTATTATTGATTGAATAATCATGGGAAAATATAAATTGTTCACAAAAAATTAATGAATTTCCTATTGTTTGAATTTAGTCATGCTATATTAACTTAATAACATACTATACCATGATATCCCCAATCATAATCTTGTACCAATAACCAAATTAGATTATATGAGCATCAAACTGAAAATATGATTCAAATTGATGCAAATATATAACCAAAACCACTGCAAATGTGAATTAATCTTAAGCACCTGAGATATGAAAAGGGTGAAGATCAGAAAACAAATACCACATGAATTTTCTCTAAGTAGTAAAATTCCATGAAACACTTGAGATTTCAAAGTCAACTAAAATGAAACTAAAAGGTTTAATTGATCAATAATATACCAAAATATAGAATAATTTATCAGCACATTTTAAGGACCAAAAAATATAGAAACTTGAAAAAAAACTAATTAAAGAAGGGACCTGGGAGGTAAAGAAACCACGTATCCAAAGAAACTAAACATGTGATAAAATAGGGATCATATATCTAACAGTATTACATGGGAAACCTAGTTAAAAACAAATGCATAAGTTATCATAATGAAAAAAATATCATCAGGTCGACATTTGATACGTGGAAACATATCAAACAACCTCCAATGAAAATTGGTTAGTAGGAATATGCAATGAATTAAATCACCCTAGTGCACTAGAAACCATCTAAGTGTACCTTCATAACCTTCATCTTTACACCCTAAATTAAATAGTACAAAAACATGGATTAAATCATTCATAACCTATATCCTCATATCCGTAATTAAATCGGCCAAACACACATCCACAACCTGCATTTTAAACTATCCAAGTCCACAAAGAGTCAATAATTTAAAAGAAATAAAACAATTAATATAGGAATAATATTTATAAATATAAAATTTTATCACCCATAGAAAATTAATTAAACATTTCTTCATAGGCACAAAACATTCTAGACACAAATGAATGTGTATTTAAAAAAAATCAATGATCAAAGTGCTTTATAGATTGATTTCACTCAAAACTGTATTTCCCAAAATTACCTATCATAAATCCCTAACATCTTAATTACCTGAAATACCCAATTTCAAAAAAAATATTCAACACAATAAATTAAAATCAAACATAGAAAGGGGTCACATTTTTTCTATGGAGAAAGGGATGTTGAGGGTAATTGTTGTTGCAAGAAGACACTACTAAAGAAGTGGCTTTTAAAAGCGCTATAAAAAAAAATTCCGGCTCTAAAAAGTATTATTGATCTAAGAACCCTTAAAAGTAAACCACTCTTATAAATGGTAAAAAAACACTGATAAAGGTGGTCCTTTATTGGTTCTTCTTTTATCATTGATAATGGTAACCCCTTATTAGTGCTTCTTTTAGCATTGATAAAGGTTGTACTATTGTAGTGTGCTATTAAAATTGCAGCACACTTGTAATGTATTGGACTTTCTGTGCATTTTTTTTAATATTATATGGAATTATTACAAGACCAAGATTTTCAACGATGTGCAATTATGAGTCCTGGAGTGCCTGGAATAAATCTTTGTAATAAATTAAACTTCTGAACAGCACATGCAAGTAGTTTTCCTGAAAAAGTGGAATTACTTTTAAATGGGTGCCCAAATCAGAAATATGAGGGAACCATTGTGTTCATAGCAGCAAATTTACCTTAGGTAGGGCCTAACATTGACCAGCACAGGTCTGTTGAAAAAGTTAGTTTTTTGGATTTTTTAAGGAAAAAAAATAAATTGAAAATTAATTTATTTTAAATGTTTCCTTTTTACACAATAGCATAATTCCTCCCCTTTAAATACATGCTTATGGAAAGTTCATAGGGTTAGCTGCATAACCCTATGAATTGAGGATTACCATTGAATATTTGGAGGAGAACCCATTGGCGTACAGTGACGACGCGATCGATCGATTCATCTTGGATTAGACGAACCTCACCAACGAACGCGACGCGATGATTGTTCTTCAACCGAATCAAGTTTGGGGTTTTTGTTTCTTTGTTTTGCTTCTTTATTATTTGATTAAATGATGAACGCAGATCAACCCACAAATAGGTTGATTCGTGGATCGTACGTTCTTGCGGGAGGGTTTTCTTTTACATTTCTTTCAGGGTTTGATTTTGGAAATTGATTATAGTTGTTCAATTATCATTTGATTTTCCATGTTTAATCCTTCTAATGGGAGAAAATCAATGTTATGATGAATGAAGGCGGAGGTCCATTCCTCAATTTGGTTTATTGTATTTCTTTCTTTTTTCTCTATGTTCTTCGTGTTCTTTGTGGGTAGAAGAACAACGAATTGTTTCGCATCCATTTCGCAAGGCAACGATCCCAAATTCGACATTCGACATCGTGACGACCTAGAGGAGGTGTGACGACGATGGAGGATGATGAGTAGGATCAGATCAGGAGAGACCATTCTTCAGAGTTCTTCATGTGGGTGGATCGATATGCGTCTTCAGAGCCAATCAGAGGAACGAAAACAATAGAGACGACTTGAGGATGTCAGGGCGACCAAATCCCTTGAGTTTCTTGGTAATTAGACAGTCAGATCGAATAACGAAACATCACGAGAGGTGTTCTAGCAAAGAACAGCATCTCTGGAAATTTCCGGAACACATGACGTATATCCCAACGAACATGCCATGTGGACCAGCGGTGGTGGCTAGGGTTTGTGCACTACACGTGATGAAGAACATAGCGTGCCTCCAGGGAGACATGGCATGTGGGACCCACCTAGAGGTGGCTAGATTTCTGGGCAACGGAAAGAACTAACATGGTGTGTGATCATTGTCACAAGGTGAGTGGGTCCTTACACGGACTCGGCATGTATCTCGGAAGATACATGGACACAGGGTGGGTACACAGTCGTGTACTCCACCACCTGGCCAGACCAGGCCAGCTACATAGGCTAACCCATGTACCGTTTAAACGGGATGGAACACATCGGTTGAAACCATGTACAGGTACACGATCGCGTACACAGAGGGAACCATGGTTACTCGGACATGGCGGGTGGTCCATACTACACGTTGTGTACTTACTTTTCTACAAGGCATGTTCGTCTGACTAAGGCCATTTTAAACGGGTAGTACCCAGAGTCGAGAGGCACGACGTGTAACCCTTCTACACACCAGTTGTATCCTGTAACATGGCTTGAACTTCTTTTCCACCATATCTTTTACATGTTTCTTTTGGGTTAGTGCCCCTTTTTCTTGCTCCCCTGAAGGTTATGTATCATTTCCATCCACAAGAGTATGATCCCTTCAGTAGGACTTTCCGAGATAGAGTCAGGTATCCCTCCAAGAGGCCCAGAGTGAGATCCTATATTCATTCTTGACCCTGGGTAAAGTCCGGTATTGACGTGAATACTCTTATAAGATGTCAATCCTCTACTTAGCAGGTGAATCCGGATGAGTTGCGGTATCCTCCAAGGCCCTGGCAGTGATCCTCATCTGTGTATCATTATCTTTCACCAGTCAAGAGTGTGTCATCCTGGGATGAGTGTATCTATCTCTCATGGATTTTCTCGACAAATAGTACTTCTGGTATAGATTTTTTCAATGCTATCAAACTCGTGGACTGAGTTCTCCTGAACAAGTGATTCGTAGAACCCTCAAACTCAATCCCTAGCGGTGGTATGTGGTTGTGTGACTTGTCTCTATACTATGGGTCTGAGTTTTGAGTATATATAGGTTTTATTTTTCCAATTATATTTTCAGTAGACACATACTATGTATATTTGACTGTACCTTTCCATTGTGTATTGCTTTGTGGTTTTTGGGGTCCTCTACTGAGTATTTTTATACTCACCCCTGCATGGGATTTTCCTGTACATGTCAGGTCTTGTGCAGACGAGCGGCCTTTTAATGGAGTCTTGGGAAGACTAGTACTGGACTGAGATTTCTGATTTCCCTACAATATGAGGTCTTCCTATGGCTATGAGAATTAGTTCTAGTACCTCTTTTTTTATAGGTTTTACTTTTTAGTTTATAGACACTTGTTTTCGTGGGCCTGTATTCTGGACTAGTTTACTTTCAGTACTTTAATTTATGTTGTACTCTGTTGGTTGGGTTTAGTTGTATGCATGCATTTTGTTCCTTATTGGTTTTTACTAATCAGCATTGTGGGATTGGAGAGGTTTCCATTCATATAGGTACTTAGTAAATCTCTCCCATGTTAGTGATATACCTACTCAGTGCTAGTCACCAGCCCCTGGCCTATTGGAGGCAGGCTTGGGGAGTCACGGTGCAGGCCCCACTAGGACGGGTCATGAAAGAGTGGTATCAAAGGTGGTTGGTTCTGACATAGGACCAAGAGTCTGTGAGAGTGGTTTGGGGGAAACTGTGTTAAGTGTTTCAAGCTTGTCTTTCAGGCTAGAGACTCCAGTGTTGGTGCAGGCGGCCAATGTATCCATACACCACGACTCTAATAACCTGCTTTTCAACTCGGTACATGAAAAAGCTAGTTTTTGGGAATTAAAATAATGGTAAATTAATCACATAGGAATGGGTTGTGTTTTCCATGTCCTTTTTTCAACTATACAGATATACTCATTGACCTTGGTACATCTTGTTTCCTTACAGGATGCCTCTACGATGCATACCTGCTAGGATTCAGTAGCGTGATCATGAGGATGACCTCCTCAGTAACGAGGCTTCGATACAGGGACCAGTTCCCCAGGCATTGCCTCTAGGTGGTGCATTTTCTATACCACCACCAGTGGAGCATCCCGTGGTACCTGCAGTACCAACAGACGAGGGGTGCAGGAAGAGCGCACTCTATGAGTTTCAGAAACAGAGACCCCTTAGGTTCTGAGGTGAGCTCGACCCTCAGGTCGCTGGGGACGGGCTTGAGGCGTGAGCAGAGTTTCCCATCTAGTGAGGACACCAGTGGACCATATGGTGATCCTAGGATCGAGCCTTCTTCAAGGTTTAGTGGGACGATGGTGGATTCTGACCACACAGACTCACGATGAGGAGACTCTTTCGTGGAAGGAGTTTGAGCGACTCTTTAGGGAGGAGTTCTCTCTGGTTACGCTAAGAGTGGTGCGTATCCAGGAGATTCTTCAACTCCATTAGGGTAGTTTGACGGTGAATAACTATTCATTTAGGTTTACCAACATCTCCAGGTACACAATGGATATGGTCAGGGATCAATACTTCAGATCTCGGACCATCGAGCAAGGTCTGTGAAGGGACATCTGAGCAATTATCATGCCTCTACGCATTTTTACTTCTGTTGGAGTGCTCGAGCAGGCCTTGGTGATTGGGTACTTCTTGGTAGAGGCAGAGAGTGGAGAATACAGGTCTTCCAGGTAGCGGTCATGGCATATGAGTAGGGAGATTTTCAGGTGGTCTCAGGCGCTTCTATCTACTTCCACCACCACCCCTAGGAGGTCCGCACCAGGCTCAGGGAGCTGGGGGGATAGGTGCAGGGACATCTGCATGCGGTTGAGGCGTATGACCCTGTGACTTTAGGGATAATTTGAGGTATGATATGTGTCTTCTCTAACTTAGTTTTCATACTTATAGACACAAGGTCTAGTTATTCCTTCCTCGCCACATGTCTTATGAGAAACCTTGATATTCTGGTAGAGCTGTTGACTCGACCCTTATGCTTGGAGACACCTGTAGGAGGAAACTAGAAGATCACACACATTTGTAGATAGTGTGATCTTACCCTTGGAGGAAAACAATTTAGTTGGAACCTCTTTGTGGCAGCGCCGAGGCCTTATGATATCATTCTCAGTATGGATCGGTTATCTTCAGTCCATGCCCAGATTGACTGCTTTAGGTGAAGAGTGCACTTTGTCCACAACGATGGGATGAGTTTTTCCTTTTTTAGTGAAAAGGAGACCCAGGAATCACAAAATGGGATCATGCATAGGAGGATACAGATGATCACTCATGATTTTGCTAGCCTTACCCTTGAAGAAGTAGATTTTGTGAGCTTCCAATTCCAAGTAGTAGTAGTAGAGTATGAGGACTTCTTTCCCAAAGATGTTCTAGGACTACCTCCACACCAGGAGATCGACTTCTACATCAACTTGTATCCCCGGACGACACCGATATTCTCACCAGCATATTGGATGGCTCCCACAGAGCTACGTGATCTGAGGGTGAATCTAGAGGATTTATATAGGAAGGGGTACGTGAGACCAAGCGTTTCACCCTGGGTGGCCCCAGTTTTGTTTTCCAAGAAGGCATATGGGAGTTTGCATGGATTACCTGAGCCTGAATCAGGAAATGGTGAATAAAAAGTATCAACTGTCGAGGATCGATGACCTCTTTGATTAGCTTAGAGGGGCACAGTGGTTCTCAATGGTTAGCCTTCGATCAGGTTACCACCAGTTATGAGTACGGGATGAGGATATACTGAAGACAACATTCAGATGTCTCTATGGTCCCTATGAGTACTTGGTGATGCCTTTCGTCATGACAAATTCCCCCACAGAGTTCATGGGACTTATGAACCAACTCTTCCAGCTGTACTTGGACTGGTTCATGGTGGTCTTCATCAACGACATCCTTGTATACTCGACGCCAGAGGAGGAGCACACGAGACACCTATGGATGGTTCTAGACGCACTCTGAGAGAACCATCTTTATGGGAAGATATCAAAGTTCCAGTTATTGATTCCAGATGTCAACTTTCTAGGACATGTCTTCTGAGCAGATGGAGTGGTTGTGGACTCATCCAAGGTGGAGGCAGTGTTAGCATGGGCGCCACCTCAGAGCGTAACGAAGCTGCGGAGCTTCCTTGGGTTGGCAGGATATTACCAGGGATTCATTACTGATTTCTTATAGATATCAGCATTGATGATGGCCTTTACCAGGAAGGGGAAACCCTTCATGTGGACGGAGAAGTGCCAGCAGGCTTTCGAGCAGTTGAGACAGAGTTTGACGAGCGCCCCGATTTTGAGATTTCTGGATGAGGGTGTCGAGTACGTAGTTTTATATGACATATCAGGGACTGTACTTGGTTGTGTCATTATGTATAGATAGGCATTGATTTCTTACGTTTCGTTCCAACTTAGGCCACATGATAAGAACTACGTGACCCATGATCTCGAGTTTGCAGTGGTAGTCTTTGTATTGAAGATGTGGCGACACTACCTTATGGTCGAGTGGTTTATCATATACTCTGACCACAATATCCTCAAGTACATATTATCATAAAAGGATCTGAATATGAGACATAGGTGTTGGATAGAGTTCCTCCAGAACAATGATTCTGAGATCATCTATACTCCTAAGAAGGGGAAAAGGTGGTATATACTCTTAGAAGGAGATCGAGATCGTAGCTATTGAGTGAGGAAACGGAACAGTTAGCCTCGTTACAGTTATCCTTCTTGGACAGAGAGGATGTAGCTTACCTTCAGTTGATGTTTGTCACCCCTCCACTCTTACAGTGAGTTAGTGAGTCACAGCTTGGGGATGTCGACTGTGAGGTTTTACGTGGTCAGTTATCCATGGGGCATGCCCCTGAGGGAGATTTTTAAGGTGGGGAGCACATGGTTCTTTTCATAGGAGCACTTTTGTACCAGTGGAATTCTGGGAGGAGGTCCTAAGGGATTTTCATACATCCCCCTTGGCGGTACATCCTGGAGTGGTGAAGATGTACTAGGATCTCCAATGATAGTTATAGAGGTTAGGCATGAAGAAGGCAGTAGCAGAGTTTATTTCTCGATGCCTTACATGCCAGTAGGTGAAGGTTATGCACAAGGTTCCAGTAGGATTAGCTCACCCCCTGGAAGTTCCAGAGTTGAAGTGGGATGGAATATCGAGGGACTTCGTGATGAGATTACCACGGACGTCCAAGGGGCATGATTCCATCTGGGTGATCATTGACCGACTCACCAAGTCATCCCACTTCCTAGATATCAGAGAGCATAGTTCTGTAGATATCTTGGGATGCCTCTACATGCAAGAGATAGTTCGGCTTCATGGAATCCCTTTGACAATTGTCTCGGATCGAGAAGTTCACTTCACATCTCGGTTTTGGAAGGGATTTTGGGAGGCTTTCGGGACTCAGCTACACTTGATCATGATGTTTTGTCCCCAGACCGATGGTCAGACAAAGAGGACTATTCAGGTTCAGAAGGATATGTTGTGGGCATGTATCTTGGACTTTGGTCATGGTTTGGAGGACCACTTACCACTGGTGAACTTTTCTTACAATAATAGCTACCACTCCACCATTGGTATGGCACCATTAGAGGATTTATAAGGGAGTCCCTGTTGGTCACTGCTTTACTAGACAGACCCCGATGAGTTAGCACTCATGGGTACATAGTTGGTGTGAGATACCACTGAGAAGGTTCATATCATCCAAGATTGGATGAAGACTACACAAATCTGTCATAAGTCTTATGTTGACAAGCGACGGATACCTCTGGAGTTCGAGGAGGGAGACCATGTCTTCCTTTGGGTCTCACCTCGATGAGGGTTACGAAGATTTGGCTTGGGTGGAAAATTGTCTTTGAGGTTCATCAGCCCTTTTAAGATGATGCACAGAGTTGGATAGGTGTTGTGCCACCTAGCTCTGCCACCACAGTTGCACCGAGTACATGATGTCTTCCACGTGTCGCAACTGAGGAGGTATGTGCATGACCCATCGCATGTCATCGACTGGGGAGAGCTGGACATAGAGGATGGAGTGACCTTTGTTGAGTACCTGGTGTAGATCGAGGATTGGTAGGAGATAATCCTTCATGGGCGATCTATTCCCTTGGTGTGCATCCAGTGGCATCACGGGAATCATTAGGAGAGCACGTGGGAGTAGGAGGCTCAAATCCATGCCTAGTACCCACATATTTTTGAGTAGCCTTGGTTTGGATTTTTAGGGACATAGAGCCCCAAGGTGGGGAGAATGTAATGTCTTGGATTTTCCATTTATTTTTTTAAAATGTTATATGGAATTATTAAGAGACCAAGATTTTTTATGGCATGCAATTTTGAGGCTCAGAGTGCCCGGAATAAATGTTTCAAATAAATTAAACTTTTAAACAGTGTGCATGAGAGGTTTTCATGAAAAACTAGAATTACTTTTAAATGAGTTCCCTGATCAGAAATCTGAAGGCACCATTGCATTCAGAGAAGAAAATTTACCTTAGGCAGGGCCTAACATCGACTGGTGCGGGTCGGCTGTAAAAGTTAGTTTTTGGACTTTTTAAAGGAAATAAAATAAATTGACAATTAATTTATTTTAAATGTTTCCTTTTTACGAAACAGCCTAATTCCTCCCCTTTAAATACCTTCTTGTGGAAAGTTCATAGGGTTAGCTACATAGCCCTGTGAATTTAGGATAACCATTGGATCTTTGGAGGAGATCCCTTTGGAGGACGACAATGACACGGTCGATCGACACATCTCAGATTCGATGAACCTCAACGAAAAACATGACTCGGAGATCATTCTTCAACTGAATCGAGGTAGAGGTTTTGTTTTTTTGTTTTGTTTCCCCATTATTTGATTAAACGACGAATGTGGATCAACCCATGAACAGGCTGATCCGCAAATTGTGAGTTCTTGCGGGAGTGTTTTCTTTTCCATTTCTTTTGGGGTTTGATTCGGGAAATTGATTATATTTTTTGATTATCATTTGATTCTACCTATTTAATCCTTATAATGGTATCGGATCAACGTTGTGATGAATGATGGTGGAGGTTCGTTCCTCAATTTGGTTTATTGGATTTCATTCTGTTTTCTTCATGTTCTTCGCATTCTTTGTGGGGTGACGAACAATGGATCATTGCACGTCCGTTTCACAATACAATGATCCCAAATTCGAGATTCGACATCACAATGACCTAGAAGAGGTGTGACGACATTGGCGAACAACGAATCAACTTGTATCGGGAGAGACCATTCTCTGAGCATTCTTCAAGCGGGTGGATCGATATGTGTTTTCAAGGTTGATCGGAGGATCAAAAACAATAGAGATGACTTTAGGATGTTGGGGAAAGCTAAACCATTGAGTTTCTGAGAGATTGGACAGCCGAATCAAAGAACGAAGCATCATGGGAGGCGTTCTAGTGAAGATAATAGCTTTAGAAAATTTCCAGAACACACAGTGTGTATCCCGATGAACACACCATGTAGACCAGTAGTAGTGGTGGCTAGGGTTTACATGTTGTACGTGATGAAGAACACGAAATACCTCCAAGGAGACATGGTGTGTGGGCCTCATCCAGTGGTGGTTGGAGTTATGGGCGATGGGAAGCACTAACATGGCATGTGATCATTGTCACACGGTGTGTGGGTCCTTACATGGACTTGGCATGTATCTCAAAAGATACACAGACACAGGGTGGGTACATAGTCAGGTACTCCACCACCCGTCCAAACCAAACCCATGTACTGGTTACATGGGATGGAACACACAGGTTTAAACCATGTACGGGCACACGGTCGTGTACATTGAGGGATCCACGGTTACACGAACATGAAGTATGGTCCATAACACACTTCGTTTACTTTTCTACAGGGCATGTTCTTCTGATTTGGGTTGTTTTACACGGGTAGTACCCTAAGTCGAGAGACATGGTGTGTAACCCTTATAAACACCATGTATATCCCGGAACATGGCTTGAACCTCTTTTTCACCATATCATGTACATGTTTCATTTGGGTTAGTGCCCCCTTTTCTCTCTCCCCTGAAGGTCAGGTATCGTTTCCATCCACAGGAGTATGATCCCTTCAACAGGACTTTCCAAGATAGAGTCAGGTTTCCCTCCAAGAGGCCTGGAGCGAGATCCTATATCCATTCTTGACCCTAGGTAGAGTGAGGTATCGATGTGACTACACTTAAAGGGCGTTGATCCTTTACTCATCAAGTGAATCTGGATGAATTGTGGTATCCGCCAAGGCCCTTCCAGTGATCCTCATTTGTGTATCATAATCTTTCCCCACTCAGGAGTGTGTTCTCCTGGAACGATTGTATCTATATCTCATAAATTTTCCCAATTAACATTACTTCTCAGACAAAAGTTATCAGAGCTATCAGACTCCTGGAGTGAGTTCTCTCAAATGAGAACTTTGTAGAACCTTTGAACTGAATCCATAACAGTGGCATGCAGTTGTGTGACTTGTCTCTAGACTATGGGTCTGAGTTTTAAGTATATCTAGATTGTGTTTCTCCTATAATATGTTCAAGAGAAATATAATATGTAGATATGATTGTACCTTTCCTTTTTTTCATTGCTTTGTGGTTTTTGAGGTCCCCTACTGAGTATTTTTATACTCACCCCTGCACGGGCTTTGCCTGAACGTGTCATGTCTTGTGCATATGAGCGGCCTTTTGATGGAGTCCAGGGCGGAATAGGACCGAACTGAGCTTTCTGAGTTCTTTAGAGTATGAGTTCGTCCTAAGGCTATGAGTAGAAGTCCAAATACCTCTTTGTGTTTATAGGTTGGAATTTTTAGTTTTCAAACTCTTGTTTTTGTTGGGCTTGTATTCTGGCCCGGTTTACATTCAGTACTTTGCTTTTTGTTGTACTCTATTGGTTGGGTTTATTTGTATGCATGAATTTTTTTCCTTAGTGGTTTTTAGTTTTCAACATTGTGGGCTTGGAGAGGTGTGTGTGTGTGTGTGTTTATAGGTAATTAGGAAACGCCTCCAATGTTATTGATATTCCTACTCAGTGCTAATCACCAGCCCCTAGCCTATTGGAGGTGGGCATGGGGAGTCACGGCGTTGGCCCCGCTAGGACGGGTAGTGACAACACTACAACCAAAAAACCACCTGTATATGGAAAATTAATAATTTAGTTAAAATTAAAATTTCATCACAAATACAACTATATTATATACTTTTCAAAAATTGGTTTTTATAATTATATTATCAAGTATTATCACAACATTCAAAGACATCAATGGTTTCATTATCTTAGACACCCAACCCCCTCTCAAAAAAGTTGTATCATG
The DNA here is from genome assembly GCA_963277665.1 of Viscum album. NCBI lineage: Eukaryota > Viridiplantae > Streptophyta > Magnoliopsida > Santalales > Viscaceae > Viscum > Viscum album. Next base: position 859,725,360 of record OY728123.1, on the reverse strand, counting down.
GTATCCATTATCAAACATACCATCCCAACTCAAGTGATAGAATCCACCTATATGATAAAAAAATATTATGTTAGTAATACCATAAATAAATAAATTAAACATAAATATGAAATAATACATTATTAAAATGTCAATTTTAAATAGAAGGACACGGTTGGAGTCATACCGATCACACTGTGCATAGGATTAATGTGTAGATGATTAATACACATCATAAAGTAATTAAGCATTGTTTAAATAAATATCATGAAAATCTAAATTTGTTTTTTATTTTTGAGTATTTCATGTGTCTTTTTTTACAAAAAATGTCAATTTAAAATGAAAACACACACTTTGAGTCATATCGGTTACATAATATTTCAATTTGACGTGATAATGATTCTCAAACATCATAAATGACTTATGAATAATTTTCCTAAAGTATCATGACAATCTTAGAGTGATTTCATAATTTTCAATGAGTGACACGTGTTTTAAACTAAATTTTAAATTCTAAACTGATAACTAACACTTTGTGTCATATTGGACACACCATGTGTCAGATTAAGGTGAGGATAATTCCTACACACAAAAAATGACTTATGTATTTTATTCATAAAGTATCGAAACAATCCAAATTCATTTTCTTAGTTTTGATTATGTGATGTGTGATTTGACTAAAATTTCAATTTTAAATAAAAAAACATTTTGAGTTATACTGGTCACAATGTGCCTCAGATTGAATTGTAGATGATTCCTACACATAAAAAATGAATTATGGATATTTTTTCCAAAGTATCAAAACAATATGAATGTATGTTCTCAGTTTTGTGTATGTCACATTTCTTTTTTACTAAAATTCCAATTTAAAACTGAAAACACATGCATTGAGTCATAATGGTCAAATCATATTTTGGATTGACATGAGACTGCTTCTTACACATCCCAAGTGAATTTTGAATCATTTACCTAAAGTATAAGAGCAATATAATAATCATTTATTAGTTTTAAGTGAGTGACACATTTTTTGAACTAAATTATCAATTTTAAACTCATAATGGACACCTTAAGTCATACGGGGAACACCGTGTATTAGATTGAGGTATATATGATCCATACACATAAAAAATGACTTATGGATAATTTTACTAATGTATTAAAATAATATGAATGTTTTTTATTTATTTTGTGTATGTGATGTTATATTTGAACTAAAATGTCAATTTTAAATAAAATGACACACTTGGAGTCATACTGGTCACACTGTGCATCATATTGAGGTGAAACTAATTCTTACACATCACAAATTACATATGGATTGTTTTCTTAATGTATCAAAACAGTATGAATGATGTTTCTTGGTTTTGAGTATGTCACGTTTCTTTTTTACAAAAATGTCAATAAAAACTGAAAACATGCACTTTGAGTCATACCAGTCACATCATGTGTCGATTTTATGTGATACTATTTTCTACATGTCAAAAATAAGTTATGAAACATTTTCATAATGTATCAAGATAATACGAGTGTATTTGATCAGTTTTTAGTGAGTGAAACACATTTTGAACTAAATTGTCAATTTTAAATTGAAAACAGACACTTTGAGTCATACCGGGCACACTGTGTATCAGATTGAGGCTCAGATGATTTTGAAATATCTCAAATGACTTATGGATATTTTTATAAATTATTAAAATAACATGAATTTTTTTTATAGTTTTCAGTATGTGAAATGTTTTTTGAACTAAAATATCATTTTTAAATAAAACGACACACTTGGATTTATACCAATTAAATTTTGCATCAGATTGAGGTCTAGTTAATTCCTACACATAAAAAATGACTTATAGATAATTATCATAAATTATAAAAATAATAAAAATTTATTTATTCATTTTTTAGTATAACGCATGTCATTTTTACTAAAATGTAAATTTAATCTGAAAACGTGTAGTTTGAGTCATACTAGTCACATCGTGTGGCTATTTAAAATGAGATTAATTTCTATATGTTAAAAAATAATTATGAATCATTTTCATAAGGTGTCAAGAAAATAAAAGCATTTTTTCTTAGTTTTCAGTGAGGGACACACATTTTTAACTAAATTGTCAATTTTAAACAAATAATGGACACTTTTATCATATCAGGAACACCGTATATCATATTAAAGTGTCATTGATTCTTTACCATCACAAATTACTCATGGATCATTATTCTTAAGTTTCAAAGCAATATGAATTAATTTTCTCAATTTTGAGTATATGACATGTGTTTTGAACTAAAATGTAAATTATAAATTAATAGACTCACTTGGATTCATACCGACCACACCACGCATCAAATTGAGATGTGGCTGATTCCAAAAAGTCATAAATGACTTATGGATCATTATCCTAAAGTATCAAAATAATCTAAATGTTTTTTCTTGGTTTTTATTATATAATATGTCTTTTTTACTAAAATTTCAATTTTAAATAAAAAGACACACTTGCAGAATTAGATAAAAATGATAAGGAAGTTAAATTAAAAATAGTAGATAAAATGATAAAAAACTAACTAAAGAAGCAATATGAATTTATCTTTTCATGATATATGTATAAATTCTTGAACCCTTTCCCTATCTTCATTATCTCAATTGAATCCAAAAATTCTAATCTCTCATGAGCATGAGAAGCTTCAAACATGTTACTAGCTCCATCATACCTGGAACACCATGTATTGGATTAAGGTGTGGCTAATTCCTACGCATCAAAAATGACTTATGAATCATCTTTATAAAGTACAATATGAATGTTTATGTTCCTTTTTTAGTATTTAATGAGTGTTTTAAACTAAAATTCCAAATTTAAACTAAAAATCATAATCTTTGAGTCATACTAGTCATACCTTCTATTAGATTCAGGTACGGTTGATTCATACACATCACACTATGTCTTTTTATTCTAAAATACATTTAGTATTTGGGGTTTTCAACCAATATTATTGTTTGATAACTCATAATGTTGAATTAATTATAGAATAAAAAGAAAAGTGCATCATCATTACTGATTGCATAATCATAGTATATGGGTTCACCATCCTTGTTGACAAAGTAATTTATTTATAATCTCTATGAAAATTTAAAAAAAATAAGTATCAGATAAAAATTATAATGAAATTAAATAATAAAATAAGATAAAATGATAATAAAATTAACTAAAAAAGTAGTAGGAAGTCACCTCTTCATGATGACTTTATACAATCTGACACCATGTATTATGCTAATTCTTTTATAAAAAAATATATTTCCTCTTGTGAATATAAGGAAATTTGAAAGTTCTAGTAGTACTAGAAACATATATATAAATAAATGATTAATAAATATTTTAAATGAAAGTGTAATTATTATTATAAATACCTCCTCTAGGATTCTAGTTTATTGATGGAATACAACATATTTCATAAATTTTCAAGCATAATAACTATGATATTTTCCATTAGTTTGTTTCGAGAATTGAAGATTCATTGAGGGAAATAAATATTTTTCATATATGTTTTTTATAGTGGAATGTTATTATATATACCCTAATAATTATCCCTTTGTAGAACTTGACAGGATTTTTTTTCCTATGGATTGACCTTATGATCTAATTTTGAAGATATTTAAACAACACCCAATCATAGTATAATTTTCATTAAAATATAATTAAAATGAATAAATTGAAGTTTATTTGTAAAATATTTCTTATAGTGTATTAAAAATTTATAAACATCATCGCGTGTGGTTGGTTTTTTGGGTATTCATGCATTGAATCCAGAAAATAAATCATTATAGTATCTAAATTGACTACAATGAGTAACCAATGCTAACTAAAAAGGAATAAGTAATGAAATGAAAAAATATATATTTTATATGATTAAATTGTATAATTTTACCCTTATATAATGGGTATTAATAATATTCCTTCATCTGTAAGTTTTCTTTCAAACATTGTGGTAGGTTTTTCCACTACAACATCATATTTCATTGGTTCTAATGAGAATAGTTTTCTAGAAGTGATATGAGTACTAATGAGTCCAAAATTGTGTTCATAGGGTTTTCCTTTAAAATATTATTGACATATATTCCAACATAAATTTTGAATAACATTTAATCATAACTAACATAGTAAATCGGCTATTAGACAAACAAATCATCAAAACACACCTAATGTATAAATATACAAATGATACCCCTATCCATTTATGTTTGAGGAATTTATTTACATTATCAAGATCAATATAGTCTGCAATGGCCTCTTCATACATATATTCTTCAAAATAAATTGTGTTTATATCACCGCTTTCTAGCATTTTATCTGAATGAACATTTAATGATATTATATGTTGAAGTTGAATGGGTGAGGTAAATGTAGATTCTAAATCTCTTTTTTATTGGTTAGTTGATCCTTTATATTGTTTTGATTTAACCTTCTATTTCACCCCTTCCATTTTTCTATCTTTAATAACATTCATTGGTTTTGGACTTTTTCATAAATTGGTAAAGGTTTTGAAAAAAATATTGGAAATTAATACCACCAAATTGACATTTCTTTTCACGGGATCTAATAAACATTATATTAAAGTTCCAATAGATTTCTTGGCTGTATGAATATTTTCATCAAAAGGTGTAACAGGTAGCTCGGTGATTGAATCATGATCTATGTGAATCCCTTATATCACATAAACTATTGTATGTTTTTTATTTTGTAGAATATCTCATTGGATATTTTACATGGTAACCCTCATGACAAGTTGATGGGTGGGTGTTGATATATATAAATAATACTCATTTTCACCTTGTAGAATATTAGTACAAGAAAATTATTAGTGTCTATCTAATTCACATTTCACATAAACAATTATTACAATATTGATTACCTCTTTTTAGATAACCCATTGAGTGGAATCACTCACCTTAAAGCTGATGGGTGTGGGGGTCATAACGTAGAGGTTGTATTTGTGTTGTTTCTTCTTGTTGATTCCTTCCCATAAAATTTTCTAACAATTCTGACTACCAATTAAATTTTTATTCTATAGTAACTAGTCATGTCGGGAACTCTTCTATTTTATTTTCTTTATCCCCCTGTTCATTTATTCTCTCAAAATATGTTCAGGGTGACACCCCAAAACATTCACCTCTAACATGGCCATAAAGTTCTGGCTACTTTAAGTCCATTGATAGTAGTCTTCCATCAGGTATAACTTATGATTATTCTTGTGTCTAATTTGGATAAAACAATTAGGAAAATAAGACATCATTGTTGTGTAATACTTATTTAAGTAAAAATAAATTTTTATTATGTCATACTTACACACATTTCCCACACTTTTTATGTGTTTTAATCTATTAGTATCCCATAATTATTTACATGGTCCTCCTTCCATAACACATGACTTGGGATGGATGTGGATTTGGATTTCTATTGATCGATCTACATATAAAAAAGGAACATAATTATGTTGTTGTTTCATGTCACATAAAATTATTACTATATATTTAAAATACATACCATTTTTTTCAATTGAAGCATACCACATTATTACATTATGGTAGGGGTACATTTGGTTTTCAACATGTTTCTCATTTTCAATATTCAGTTGCTGGTTCATAAATTATAAATTCTTAATCAAAGTGATTAATACACATATTTTCAAGAAATGTATTTACAATCACAATGTACCTGAAAATATGTCTCTTTATAAAGACCAATAAATTCATCCCATGATTTTTCTTTTATTAGGTGTGGATACATACATGGTGGGTACACGTTTATTTTCCCTTTATCATATTTTAGATGATACTTCATAATAATTGTTTAAAATCCTCTATGAGCCTTTCCAGTGAGCATTAATACAAATTTAATCTATGATTCACCTAATATAAATATACTCTCCAAGGGATAATGAAGAGTAAATCAATGTTTTGTTATTATTTTTAGTAAAATAATGAAATTATATAATAATATTACCTTAATCTCTTCCCAAATTAATTCCTTAAGCATGGGTAATATTTTTTGAATGAATATACATTAATCATCATGTGCATTCAAGTGGTGACCCTAATGTTACTAATGAACATGGCCTTGTTGGGGTTAACATCCTGGTCGTGTGCATTCCACCCAACCTCAAATTTGATGTCTTTGTTTCTCTCCATAATAATGTTTTCCAACACCATCACGCTATGATGCTCCTATTTTTTCTAGTACATAGGTTGTTCACCATCTACCATTTCCTCTACTTCTACATCATCAATATTCTATTCCTCTATAATGGTAGCATCGACATGTGTGGAATTTTTCTGTTCCTCTACAATGGGATAATTGTAATGTATAGAAACCAATTGTTTTTTAGTATTGGGAGCATAAAGACATGTATAATTCATTACCTATATAATTGGTTGAACATTTAATTTAGATTACATAAATGAAGAAGTGAAAAAAAATAAGGTAACACAATTTATATTTTGAAAATAAATAACATGATTATAAAACTCACTTTTTTTAAAGGTTTAAGGTATTTTATCCCTCTATCGAGTATCCAAATCCTTTCATTGTAGTCTCCTCTGACATACAATACCCCATAGATATTGGGACGGCTGTAAAATGATTATGACATCACAATGAAAGGTTCATCCTCAATTTAATTCATATCTGACCCTTCAGTTGTTTTGGTTGATTATTAAATAATTTAGCACTTTTAGTTTATAGGATATGGAACATAAAATACTTATACTTAATGTGATTCCATTATAAATGGTTCATATTTATACCCTTATTTACTAAAATCCACTTTCACAAATCTCAATTCATAGATTATAACTACACTCTAATTATCAACCCACTTGCATTGAAAAATTGGCACCTAGAATGTTTTATAATCCAACTCTCATATTTGTTTAATGATGCCAAAGCATGTCATATTTTCATAAATTGGATTTCGTTCCTTGATACCAGATACATGGATCGCTTCATCCATAAGTATAACTCCACTATTTTTCTAGGTATTTCATTCATCATGTTAATTTTTATAGAGGGTATAACCATTAATTACATAATCATTATAATATAATACATGAAAACTTGGTATTTTATATATCCATCGAAGTCATTCTGAACTAGAATCTAGATTTTTATTTGAATCCTTAATAATATGGTCTCAAAACCATACTATAAACAATTTTTTATGGTAATTTGATATCTAGATTTTATCCCTTAATGGATTCAAATGTCTAAGAATTAAATTGTTTATTTCAACATATGGCCCAACCTCTAAACTTTTATGAAAAATATAAAGGTGATCCTACTCCCAATATGTAATAGTAATTTTGACAATATCTATTTTGAAAATTCCATTACCCACAAGCTGCCCGAGGTTGTGAGATTTCGGTAGACCAATGCTTTCCAAATCAGAAAGGAAGTTGGTATAGAATTCAGTGGCCTCCACAACAACATATCACTCCACAACATAACCTTCTAGACAAATTTTATTTTCGATATGCCCTTTCAAAATCATCATATACCATTCAATGGGGTACATCTATCTATAATGTATAGGACCACATAGTTGAATCTCTCTTACCAAGTGAACCATCATATAAAAGAATTTTGATAGGAATAACATCTCTAATTCACATAACATGATCAAAATTTCTTATTCCATTGTTAAATATTTCACTGGTCTATAACTTTTCTACATATTGCTTTGAAAAATAAATAGAGCTTAGTTAATTTATGATATACATTCTTAGGAAAAAATTAAATGTAAATTTATAGGCATTAGATCTTGCATCAAAATATGAAATCCATGTGACTTTATACCCTTTAACTCTAAATAAGTCATTGAAACAATATTCTTGATATGTTATAAATACCCCTATAGAACTTTAACATCATTTAAAAAGTTTCAAAACAGATATATTTCTTTCTTGGAAAGATTTTAAGCATCTATAGGAAGAAAATTATGTATTTTACTCTTCACTAGTTCCAACTCTTCCCATATCCCCATGTCAATAATGTAAAACATAGCCTTAGTTCCATCATTTTTTTCAAGTGAATTTAGTAATGTGTTAATGGCACTATTACATTCATTTTTTTCCACATGAATAACATCAAGAAAATTATTGATGTAAAAAAAATTCCAGAATATTAATTCAAAAAAAACTAATCTCTTTTTCTAATCGAGTTTTATAAGTTTTTAAATTTTTTTTACCAAAAGCAGTGTGAATGTGTTTTAATTTATCAAATTATTGAACATTTCTTAGTGGAGTTAGTGTTGTACCTTCTTCTAAACTCCCATTGAATTATGTCATCCAATATAAGTACTTATGTCTCCAGGGTAGAAATCTATGATGTCCTAGAATCACAGTCTTCAATGAATGTTTCAACCAATTTTACTATGTATCTTATTCATAGATGGGAGACCCTAGAGTTCATTTAATTCTATATCTTTAAAATTTTCCATAATAAGGAAAGTAATTTATTATCCCATACAACATGTCTCTCAACATGAAATCTGCATTTCTATAAGCATCATACAACATAAAAACTGAATCCCATAATAATTTCAAATATTTGATCAATGGATCCAAATAAAAATCAATTATATTACTATTTTTTTAGGTTATTATATAAGTAGAGATAACATAATGTATTTTTGTTTCATGAATAACTATGGTGGTAAGTTACAATTTTCCAACATAGAAAATCATGTACTATGAGTGCTAATTTGAAATCCAAAAGGATTCACTCCATCTATTAATAGTGTAAGATGAAGGTTTGTCAGCTCATTTCCATATTCCGGATACTCGTGATCAATTCTCTTCCACTGAGGATATTTTATCATGTGATGAAGCTTCAGATTTTTATTTCTTGTAGTTGTGTCACATTTTCCCATTTTTATTTCTTTTATATATATTCCATGTCAATTGTCTTGTAGTATCCTCACTTTCATGTAGGTTCCTAAACCTTAGAATGTTTGGAAAGTACCATAAAATTTTTATAGGACCTGATTCATCTTTCTTATATCAAAACACACCACACTTTGGGAATTATTTTAAGAGATTTTTGTTCCTTGAAAAATAGTATACATCCATTTGGATAGGCATGTATTCTTTCAAATATCATACCCAATGAACGTAGCATTTGTTTAGTGTAATATGTTAGGAAAGGAATATAATTGTCTTCTTGGAGCATATCATTCAAGAGAGTAATCAGTTCAGTAAAACTTATATAACTCCATCAATTTCAATATTTTATATTATATAGCTTAAGTATAGCTATAAATTATGTATGATTTGTATTACTATCATATAATGGTGTCCTTTCACATCTCTTTAACTAATCAGATAATTTTCTAAAATCATGAAATTCATCTTCAACTATCGTTTTCACTTCCTCAATATGATCTTTATCATCATTTACACTTGTAATCATATCCTTGATTTAGTGTTCTTCATTTTTCTCAATTATAATCATATATGATGATCCATAAAATGTAGTGTTATCCCAGTCACTAGCTATATTCACTTTTTTCCCTTGTTTAGTCCAACATTTATAACTTCGATCTATTTTTGGGAAAAATCAAGTGTTCATCCAACTCTTATAGACTAATTAGGCTTTAATAACAATAGTGTAAACATGGAAGAATGATTTGAGAAGTTTAATATGAATTATCTCTTACAAACATAATGAACTCTTTCACTCCATCTCCATACTCTTTTTCCATCTGATTTGAATCCATCCATTTTCAATTCATATCATTCCTATTTGATTTGGTAATGTTAATATTTAATAAAATAAATAAATACACAAAAATTATGATCTTATAACCCATAAATGGTCATTATTAAAGAATCATTTAAGCTACAAAAAGACATTTTTCTAATATAATAAGAGTTGAATTATGAACATTGATATTTTTTGTAGTTGTGGAATCATTGGAGGAAAGAAATGTGTGATACATGTAATTTTATAAAGAATCTAATTAAATTTTCATCTATTACAAAACATATAGAACAATGATGGTTTCAATAACTTTGTTATATGGTATTAAAATATGATGGAGTAGTTGATTTTTATTCATTTATTCACTTCGTATGTCGTGGGTCAAGTGGTGTTTTAGTGATAGGATGATTAGAATCCAATGTTTATCTTTTTTTAGATGAAGAAAACATTTATAGGGCCTAATAAAATGGTTTTTATAACCCAAAATTTGATGAAATTATTGAATTTAGACCAATTAAATAGAAGTCTCATGGTGGGTTTCTCAATCTACTGGAAAAACTAATGAACAATCTAATTGAGATTTCATGAATGCTTCAAATTTAAAAAATCTGCATGGATGGGATGAATCCTCAAATAATAGTAATAAAAATTCTTTTTGGGGCTAGAAGAAAATATCAACTTCAACAAAAGTTGAAGAAGTGTCCTGGTGGGATAAGAAGAAATTATCATGTCACACTAATGATTGGTGTATAATACCAATTACCTGGGGTAACATGAAGGAAAAACTCAACCTTTTTGAAACCAATAAAGAGAATCAACTGTGGAAAAATTCCAGAGTAGAAACTGGGGAAAATATCAAGAATGGACTGAAAATAATGACCCACTTTCTAATTGGAAGTGAGGTTGAAATGAAATTGGAATTAATACTCAATGGATTCAGTAGGTGGAAGAAACTATTATGAGTGAAAATTTATATAACTATGAAAATATGAATGAAAAAATAGGTGAATTAACCTACTTAATAATTATATGAAACTTTCTATTGTGTATTTTAGCTTTTTTTTCCATTCTTATAGGAAGTAATTTTCAACAGAACATTAGGTAAGCAGTTTTTGTTGAAAATTTATTATTGTAGATGTTCATGAAAATGAAAATATAAAAAGTATTTGGGTTCTTATACCTGGTAATAGAATCATATAGGAATAATTATTTTATTTTAATCCATGGGAACATGAATCATACCTATAACTTAGATAGGATTTCTATATGTGCACTTTAAAAAACCTTATTACTTATCATTTGAAATCGACACCTTACAAGATAAGTGAGAAGGGTGTTTACAGTTCATATATGGTCCTTTCATCCACATCATCATTCATCCAGGATCTCCATGAAATCAAAGTGATAAATTTTCAAAAGAATATATCACATAGGATTAATTCAAATATATCTCATATGATTAAATAGAAATTCAAGATCCATAAAAATAATAAAGTGATTAAAATAATCAAGAGGGAGGAGTAAATTTTTATCCATTTATTCACTTGGTACATGGTGGGATAGGTTTTGTTTCAGTAACAACATGATTAGGAACTGAATTTTATCTTTTTAGATGATGAAAATGTTTATAGGTCCCAATCACATGGTCTTAAGAACCTAGTGATTGATGAAACAATTGAATTTAAATCAAATGAACCATAAGTCTCATATCAGGTTTCCCATATTTCATTTCCATTTTAGACAGTTCACATTTTATCAAAGGGGATTTTCAACAACCCATTCCAAGAAATTTAATTCATTAAACACCACCTGACACTTTAAAACATTACATTTCTTAAATCAAAGTAAAAAAAACTCAAGAGGCATAAAAAGCATCACTATCATGATAAAAAGTATTCTGACAATTAAATAACCTTTTATAAAACATGGAATTTAATTAAAACAATCCAACCATGGCATTGTAATTTTAACGGACTACTAAATTTTGAAAATATCATTTTGAGAATCCCAATTTTAAGAAAAACATTTAAAAACCATGTTCAAGATATATAATTTGTGTTCTTAAACCACCCTTTTTCCTTACACATGTATGAATTTAAACTTATTTCATAATTTCTATAAAAATTATAAACAAATCAAGATATATTAAAATGATTGGGGTTCTTCTTCCTGGTAATGGAAGAAAATGGGGAGAATCCGGAGGGATACTTGGAACCTGGATCTGATTACCACCTATGCACTACAAAAACTATGTCTACATATCATTTTCAATCACCACCTTACATAATAAGTGGGCGGGGTATTTTCAGTTCATATTTAGGAGTTCCATGCAATCAGAGTGAGAAATTATGATGAATGAGTGAAATTAACATGAAGGTGAGAGAGAGGGTGAACCAATAATGGCTCGATACGAGGAAGATTGGGTGGGGAATCATCGAGGTAGATCATGGAAAAATAAGATCACTCATGCACATCGTTCAAACCCTTTGTAAAAATAAAAAACACATAATGATGTTTGAGGGGGAGAGACAAATCACAAGTCACATACCTTGGGTTCGGAAAGTGTCAATTCATCTGATATGTTCAAGGGAGGGAAATAACATTGTTATGGAAATGAATTAGTCCCGCGAGATCTTGAATAGTGAAAGGATGGAGAACTATGTTAGGGTTCTATTTAGAAGATCAAGAAGGGTTTTATCAACACTTTTAAGAATACGCTAATAAAGAGTGGATTTATCAACACTAAAGTAATAAGCATTGATAAAAAAGCATCTTTATTTGTGATACAAAAGCACTGATAAAACATATCTTTATCAGTGCTAAAATTCTAGCATTGATAAAGATATGTTTTATCAGTTCCTTTTTAGCGTTAATAAAGATAATTGTTTATCAATGCTAACAAAGCATTGATAATGACCTAATTTTAATAATATAATTAAAATAAATAAAAAAATGTAAATGTATATAATTATAAATAAATATTTATATAATTTTAAATATATTTAATGAATTTTAAATATGTATTTATAAATATAATTATAAAAATATATAATTATATATAATTATAAAAAAATTATTTATATAATTTAAAATATATTAAAAGAATTGTAAATATGTATTTATTAATGTAATTATGGTGCAGATGGTGACACAGACATGCCACGAGCAAGCAGTGATGTAATCATGATGCAGGCAAGGGGTGTTGACCCATGGACATGATTATACAAGAAGGGGATTTGGGCCATCAAATGAAGGGGCCTTTGGGCCATCCAATGTTGGGCATATGGGCCTTTAATATTTTAATAAATAGGGACGGATGGGTGGGTTATCCCTTTGGGGGCTATGACTTACATTTTCGTCCATTGTGTGTGCGGTGTGTGTATGTATTTGAATTTAATTATACCCCCAAGAACCTAATATATATTTATGAATATATATAATTATAATTATATTTATATTTAAAATTTTAAATAAATATACTTAAAAATATTTCTATACAATTATAAATATATTTATATTATATATATAAATACATATATTTATATATTTATATATATTTATATCATTATATATATATATATATAATTATATATTAATTTATTAATATATAAGAATACTGGGAACACCGCGAACCATGGAGAATCCATGGTCCTGAAAATTTTATTATTAAAAAGGTACGTAAAGATGGAGAAAGAGGGATTTAAATGTTGTAAAGTGTCCCGGAAAACACCACTAAAAGAATAAATCATTCAATGTTTACCTTCTTTTATGTCTGTTTCCCCCTTCTTAGGGGCCACCCCGACCTCTCAGGTTCCTACCTCTCTTTCATTACTTAGGGGTTTTCCAAGTATCATCCTAATCATCCACGCTTAATGATTCATCTTCCTAATCTTGAGAATTAATGTCTCCAGTTCTATGAGCATTACCAAAATCCTCACGGAACACTTCTTTACTACAATATCTATTTAAAATGTCAGTTAAAGAAACGATTTCCTTGGCACCGGCACCTACTACATCCTCAAGACCCACCTCTTCATCCTTTTCCTTTTCTACAGAAGAGTATTGTTGATCATCAGTAGCAGACATAAGGGAATTCTAACCTACCTCTATAACAAATGCTCTGTATGGTAGATTAATTGGGACCAAGCCGGATTTCCTAGTGACCAAATGAAATCTCTTATCATCCACTATAATATTTTTTCATTTTTTAGATAGCAATTGACATTCCTGATCTACCAAGGGTTGACATACATTCCCTTTGGCCATGGCTTGTTCCCACCTCATTTCCTTGTCTTATTTATCTTTCATAGCAGTCTCATATTCTGAAAAAATCTGAATTTATAGTCACATTAGGGTCACTTCCTTGTTTCCCATGGAGGATATCAATAGTAGTCTCCTCTGCATCAACCTCATTTGTTAAATCATACCATGAATCCTTATTTCATGAAATCATCCTTTCACCTTCACTATGAGAATCCTGATTAACGTTTCCAACTACATCACCAGTGACAGTAGAAGAATTTTATGGGCATGGTCCCCCTTCCACGATAGTAGTGAAGGAAATGGGTTATGAGAGGATCGCATTATTCTTATCCATCTTCCCTAAAGAGGTCCTGCAACTACTAGATTTAGCAGCTTCATCAACATTGGAAATTTTAGACCTACAAATCTCAAAAGTGTGTGAAACCTTTTTCTAATTGGAGCAGCATGGGTTCGTCTAAAAATTCTGGTCCAAAATCCCAATGATGCAACAATTTATAAAAAAAATAAAGATTCTTATCAAACAAAATTAAAAGCACCAACCATCTATAAATGGTAGTGATAATAATAGACTCAATCAGGGTTTAACAGTGGTCTCATCAATGATCACTCTAGAAAAGTACCCATATCAGGCATGTTCTGTTTCATGATTCACCTTGATGGGAGAACTGATGATAGAGGATATGTCCTATAGTAGTTGACGAGTCCAAAAGAACCATGTAAGATTATGGATTTCATTCCATACCTAAGTAATGGAGTTTTTCAATGAAGTAGGATAGAAAAAGGGATCCTAATCTTGGATATGTAGTATATTATGCTTATGGTAGATGAATTCTAAAGCCCAAGCCCTCAATTTGAGATCATCCAAAGGAAATAAAACCTAAAAATATAATTTTCCTATTTCTATAATCCTCAATTTACTAAAACCCCAAATCTATATGAGCCAGCTTTGAAAATCCTCGATTTTATAGGTATTCTCTTTCCCCTAAAGAGTCAAACAGGCCAAAATTGAGTATTTTCACACTTCAATTTTCCCCACTATCAGCTTCTAATCTGCTTCGAAAACATCAAAAGATTTAGTTTTTGTGATTCTGGAAGTTGAAATCACATGCCTTGAATCCGTGAAGAACCTATTATTTTTTATCTTTTTAGGAAAGGAATCACACCAATTTTCCAGATCGTCTTGAATATATATGTCACAAGGTGCCCACGAAGGGGAAGCATGAGGAACATCCGCACTAGAAGCATCCATCATTGAAGGACTCAACAAAATTTAAGAAGCCATCATAAGCAGGAACTCTAGATGGCATAGAATCGCCTGGAACCAAGCTCCTAGATCATTAAAACCCCCTATGATATTTTAATATATAAATATATATAATTATAAATATAATAAATAGATAAATTATTTAAATATATTTATTATAATTTTATAATTATAAATAAATACTTTTATAAATATATTTATATAATTATAAATATATTAATATAATTATAAATATATTTATATAATTATAAATATTTTTATATAATTATAAATATTTTTATATAATTATCTATATTTATATAATTATATATATTTATAAAATAATATAATTATATTTAATGTTGAGGTCGAAGCCTCTTTTTATTATAAATGTAAAGACCTCTTTTTATCTCAGTAGAGGAAGATCCATTACATAGCTCATAGGCCCCAAGTCCAAATGACCCATAAACATGGCCTGAAGGCCCTAGGGCTTTAAATCCATGATTATAGGCTTGAAAGCCTGTTTTTTGCCCAAAGACCCCTCTAGTGAATAGTGTTGCTACAATACCCATGATGTTATAGTACTTGCACTAGTACCCATGGTCGGTAAAGTGTTTTCGTCGCTATAATAGCGCTATAGTGCCCTGCTACAGCGCTGCAACAATAACTCGGGAAATATCCCATGTCCAGTTTTGAACATAGGTCATTTGGATTCATGATTAGAGGTTTTACCACTCAAGAACCACCTCAATTGCATATAATTATACATATATATATATAATTATGAATATAAAAAATATATTTATTATTTAAATATATTTATTATAATTTTATAATTATTTATATATTTATTTATATTTATAATTATAAATAAATTTACAAATAAATTTATATAATTATATATATTTATTAAAATATAATAATTTATAATTATAAATATAATAAATATATTAATTATTTAAATATATTTTTCATAATTTTTTTATTATTTATATAAATATATTTATTTGTTTCTAATTTTATAAATTGTTTTTAAAGAAATTATATATAATTATAATATTATTATTAACTATTTAAATTACAAAATTATTAAAAATTTCATTTAAATGGATTGATTTTATAAATTTCAAAAATATTTTAAATGTTAAAACGTAATAATAAAACCAATAAATATTATTTATATAAATTAAAAACATATTGAAATTATTTTATGTGTCGTAAAAAATATATGTATAAATAAATATTACAAAATGATTAAATTACAAAAAATATAAAAATCATTAAATATTAAATGAAAGCAATATTAATAATGAAGAAATAGAATTTAATAGAAAAAACTATTTTAAAAATTGAATTCATATAAGATTAACTACATGAATTGTAAACACATATAGAAATGAAGGAAATATTAAAAAATTCATTTAAATAACGTAATTATATAAATTTAAAACATTTTAAATGTATTGTAAATTAATAAATAAAACTGAATAAATTATGATCATATAAATTAAAAATATATTAAAAATAAAACTTGGTGAAATATAAATATTTAAAAAATAATAATGAATCCCAAGAACGTGATATCAAAAAATAAAAAAAATATACATCAAATGTGAAATAAGTACATGTTATACAAACACTTGTATAGATGTTCTACATATATGTACATCTCATATAGATGTGCACGTATATGTATACATACATACATTTGTACATGTACAACATCTACATATGCACATACGCAAAATACACACACACAACATAAGGCAAACACATATAGGCACATAGACCTTGATATAAATATATAAATTCAAATATGGAATATTAAAAATACGTCATTTATATTTATATAATTGTTTGAATTATTAATATATATATATATATTAATATATCATATTTATATTAATTATATAATGCAATTTGTAATTAATGTATATAAATAAACCTTAAATTTTTAATATAAATATGGTAATTATTAATGATTTTTTTATTAAAAAAATTTATCATCGCTAAGAAAATTGTTGATAAAGATATAACTTTATCAGAATTATAAAATGCACTGATAAAGGGTATACATTTATCAAGGATTTTATCTAGTGATGATAAAGGTTATACCCTTTTATTGGTGCTTTATATTTAGCACTGATAAAAGGCAGTGCTGGATAAAGCATGATTTGTGGTAGTGAGAGGGGTGGTTGGTTGCTGCATATAAAAGGAATCGAGGGCAGGGAGTAGAGGGAACCAGCTATACCCCACGATGGGAGGTTTTATAGCCAGGGGGAGGGTTGGCAGCCCGGGGGTTCAACGATGAGGAAGGGTTGGTGGCTTGCTAGAGGAATACCAACCAATAGCATCCAAACAAGCTTATTAGGCGCAAAATCTTCTTCAACTCTCACTTTATATTAATGGATAGAATCTCATCTTATATTGATAGACCTATCAAGGGAGAATCCTTTGATCCCAACCACAAGTCTATACACAAAAAAAGTAAAGAAACAGTTTTTCATGTTCTGAACAAGTTTCATCTTATATTAATGGATAGAAAATGTGAAATAAAACAATATTTCTCCAACTAGTGTGATACGAGACCCATCATTGTTTCAAGTCATGACCCCGCACCCCAATACATTAATTTTTTAAAAAATAGAGTTCAACAATAAATAAGACACTTTCTATGCATCAAACCATTAAATTGAATGAATAAAATTTTATAGATAAAAATGGTTTCATAAAAATATTAAAATTGTATTCATGAAGGAAAAAAGTCACATGGAAATCCCACAAACCAATATCAACTCTAACAGCATAACACAAATTTATAAACTATAAAATTCCATTCAGATTAAACATGGTTAGAAATAAGATCATTAATGAAAAAAATAGTATTTTTATGAAGATATAAGAAGGTTTTGATTAAAAATATATGTTTTATTACATATAAATAAATTTTAGGAAAGTTAAACTTTTTTTATTAAATTAAATATATATTAAAATCATTAAATTTAACAAATATAATGTATTATAAATTTATTTAATTTTTTAATAAAAGATAATTTCAACATTGTATTTTCTTAAATGATCCTTTTCAATAAATTCTAACATTTCACTAAATACCTAAAATCCATAATTTCGACATATTGACCGATTAGTGAACAAAAATAAAATGGATTGTGTTATAAATTCCCATTTATTTTTTGAATGTCATAAAATCATAATTAATGAGGTCTATTAATTACCCAATAAGACCCTTCATATGTCCAAAACCATGTTTATTCCCACCGTTGGATACGATTCATTGGAAATAATTTTGACCGTTGGATCAAGCCATTTGTACTCTATAAATACGGTGACATGTTAATAGAATTTTTGTGAGATTTTGGCTTTCCATATTATTGTGTTATTTCTATTTTATTTCTTCTATTGTGATTGAGACATTTTTCTTCTTCTTCTTTATCTCAAGCATTTGATGTCGTTATACGCTTTGTTTCGCTTCACCTTCAATCGAATAGTTTTACAACATGTTATCAGTATGACTATTCTTCCAAGGAAAAAGATTAGTCAAACTGGTAAGATAAATTTTATAAGGGGAATATTGTGAAGCATGGATTTCTCCCTCTTGAATTTTCTAGGAAGAATTACTTGTCATGGATTATTGATGAGATGATGAACCTTGATGCAAACGGCCTTGGCGGAGCTATTAAATTTGTCAATCAAACATCTACTCAAGATTGTGCCCAAGCCCTATAATTCCTCCAGCATCACCTCTATGATAATATGAAGAATAATCACCTCATAGTGAAAGATATGTTGGTGCTATGGTATAATCTCAAGGATTTTTATGATCACTATAAACTTGTAATACTACCAAGATCAAGGTTTGAGTATAGTCATTTATGATTACAATATTATAAATCGGTAAGTGAATACAACTCCTCTATGTTTAAAATTACATCTCAAATAAAATTATGCATAGATACTATCACTAATACCGATATGTTTGAATAAACCAATCCTACCTTCCTTGCATTGAATTTTATTCCATAACAATAATATCATGAGAAAGATTTTACAAAATACTCGAAATTACATTCTTGTCTTTTTGCTGCGGAACAAAATAATGAACTCCTGATGATAAATCATGAATCTTGACCTATTAGTACGTCTATATTCCCTAAAGTGAATTTAACTAATTTTAATCAATGTTATGGGAATAATCGATGTAATCGAGACCAAGGAAATTCATTTACTCAAGGTGTTTATACTCTAAATGATAATAGGAAAGGGAACCACCAGAAGTGGTCCAATAACGAAAAACCACAAATTAAGAAAGAAAAAAACAATGAAAGTAATTATTTTCAATGTGGCATGAAGGGGAATTTTTCTCATACCTATCATACACCAAATCATTTTTTTGATATTTATCAACAATATATCAAATAGAAGGAAAAGAATGGTGAATTGAAACTAGGATTTTAAATAAGATGATGATTTTACAAACATTGATATTTTTGAATATTTTGTACAACCAGAATGTAAAAAACCAAAGTTTTATCAATGGAAATTACCTTCTTATAATTATGTCATATAATCACATGAAATTACAAAAAAAGAACTCTTAAGTACTATGTGACCTTTAAACATTATATTGTCACTTCTGTGATTTCAATTTCAAAAATATGGAATTGTAATATAACCCTTATGAATATTAAATCATCCAAAAGAATAGTAACCACACTCATGAATGTATAAACAAAATTTAGGCATCTTATAAGTGATAATATGACTATAGTAAAAGTATTGTTATTTTTGTAAGTCATAAATAATTAATTAAAATTAATTAATTAATTTAAAATAATATGTGTTTTCCTAAAAGCTGTTCATAAATTAAAATTTTTATTTCTTCTGGTTTTAAGATAATTTTATAAGACCTTATGTAATTTTTGAAATCATTATAAAATTAGTTATAGTATTAAAATCTATATTTTCAATTAAATTATTATTTTTAATTAAAAATTATATTAATCATATTTTGAAAAAAAATTGGAAAATTGAGTTCATTTTTGGATTCTACATGTTGAAAAATGGTTAAGGTTAGTTTTGGGATTTTTTTCTAAAATAATTGAATTTTTATGAATAGTAAAATACAATAATTCACAATAAATGATAAAACCTAAATTTATGCATCATGATTGAATCATATATGATTTAAATGGAAATTGGTTAGAACTAAAATACACATATTACTATTTTTGGTCACCAGAATCATTATTATTTCTTTTCTTATGAAAAAATAATAAACTAATGATTAAAATATTAAGAAAACCCGCCTCCCTCCACTATAAAAACCACTCACACTCCCCTCTTCTCTCCACTCCTCTCAAGCCTTGTGTATTCCCTAAATTCTGCCCAAATATCTCCCTAAGCTCCTCCCCCACGTCCAGAATCCATTGGTCTACTCAAAAGACCAAATCCTCTCCCCTTAAGAGGTTCTCAAAGGAGATAAACTCAAGAGGTAAATTCTTCTTTCTAATTCTCTTATTTTCTTTCAAGTTCTTTTATTTTATTTTTTTCTTTCCTCGCCTCCCTTCACCCAACTAGTATGATAACTCTAGTAAAATACATGTACTATAATATTTTTAGGCTAATTTTATAATTCATTATCATCTCTCCTTTTCCCTTCTTTTATAAGAAAGAAATGAAAACATTGTCTGAGATGTGTTAATTTATCACATTCAAGGATGACGGTGTATCAATTTATATTACCATATTCTATTATGGTCATGAAACTATTTTTATGGTTTAACCAGACTATTAAATCTGTATTTTATCTTATGTGTTGTTCTAGAATCCTTTTTCACACTTTATGTAAAATAATAATACAAAACAAGTTAATTATGAGAAAAATCTCCAAATTAATACAAGCTTTTATCATTAATGTTTTATATAATGATTCACCTTCACTCTAAATAATTGATTGAATTTTACAACCAAGTAACCTTCTAGATGTTCAATAATAAAATATAACATCAATTCTAGATGACCACTCTCATCATACATGTGTATCTGAATATGAATATAAGTGAACCGATCATTAATACCAGGGAAACTAACTTACCCGAACAATAAAATTGAACCTCATAACCAATCAAAATGGTTATAATTGAACTTAAAAAGGTTTTAATAAATATTTTACATATATAATAGATTATGTAATTATTAATTAATTAACCTAATTTTACAATTCAGGTCATTAATATCAAGTGGAGAACACCATCGGACGTAAGATAAGGGATCCTCTCTTTCTCTCATTTATTTAAGAATATTTTCTGTGTTATTACCTTTTATGTGTAATACCTAATGATGGGGTATGATTTTGAACATCCCCCATACTTAACTCATGATTTGTAAGTGATGATAAACCCCATTTCCCTCTCATTAAGTCCTCTTAAGTACACCTGATACCATGCTGATAATCCGTAAGGAATTCTACCCGAACCTCCTTTGTTTCTTCGTGTTTCCTTATCTTTCTTTTACCAAAACGAGGTAACATTATATTTTTATTTAAATATTATAAATTTTGTATACATGTACCAAATTCATTTATAAATAACCTTTCATTATTCTCTTTTGGGGATATACATGTTTTTAAGTGATTCCCTCCTTAATACTTCCCAATAAGCAAACCTGTTTTGAGGGAACTTCCAAAATTCTTTCCTGATTTGAAGGGCACTCTATATTCTTTTTTAATACACATTTGTATTTATAAAATCAGTATTTTTATTATAAAAACCTTCTTGGTTCACTTCTATTTTTATATAAATGATTGTTCCCTTTTCTATTTTAATGGCTCTATAGTATTTTCCTTAAAACCTCACAAAACAATTTTAATGCTAAAATGTATTAAATAAATTTCTTACATGATGTCACTTCTATTTTAAATAACTTAACATGATAAATTACTATTTTACATTATTAATTTCCATGTATATTTTATTTTCTTTCATTCATGGACACTTTTATGATATTCCCATTTTTTATGATTTATGACATGATTATGGTATCTATTTCTTTCCATGGGTAACCCTTATGTTTATGTAAGATTGATTATGTATGATTATTTATGTAGAAAAAATATTCATGAAAAGTTAATATGCGTTCACCCAGATATCTCTCCAATTCATTGGGTAAATTTTAGTCTCATCAGACATTATATGCAACAGTCTTGGTGGTTAGACTTGACTCATGCTCCCATGAGAAATGGTCTTGGTGTTTAACCTTGACTTGTGATCTTCTATGTGCACCTAGCCTTAACTCTTGCTAAAGTCATGATTTATGTTTTTGCCACATTACTATGAATTCATGTTTATATTATCCCATGTTTATATGTTATGATTCTATATTTCATTTTATATCATTATGTCATGATCTCTAACCCTTGTACTAAAGCCTTATCCTTATTTTTATTTCCTTGCTGGGATTTTTAGCTCATCCCTTTGTTCATGTGATCATTAGAGTACCCTATGAAGATGTAAGGGATCAAAAGAATTTAGGTTCTATTTATGAATATTAAATAAATAAGTGTTTTTTTAGTTCCATGTTTTCAGTTTTATGTACCTGGTCTTTCAAGACACAAGACTTTACGATCCTTGGCTTGTACTCTGATGTATAATTTTTCTTAAAATCATATAATTTTATATATAAAAGGATAGGGTTGATATAGTTGGTATCATAATACGGTTTAGTTATTTTTAGAGATTAGGAATAGATAACTTTATTAAGAATCTTAAGGATGAGATTAAGTATAAGAAAACACCCCTAAATTTTAGTAAGTATAGAGTATGTGTTTTATCGAGAAAATACATCCCTGTCTGGATAAAAATAGGTAGAGGTGGCTCTAGCATTGATGTATCTAGGGGTAAAACCCAAAAACACCACATTAAGCTAGACTTGAACTGGAACTGTTGCACAAAAATATGCCTTGCTGCACTCTTGGTTTGACACTCCCGGGGGATATACTTTGGTAAATTCATAATCTTGGTACAAAACATTATTAAGGGAATGAAAAAAAATCCCATAATAATATATGTTACGAAATAGAACAAGGATAACCTAGATTTAAACATAGGGAATCACAAGTTAGGATATACTTCTCTTTTACAAGTCTATCCTCTTAAGTTCAAAGTTTCCTTTTTATGCTTAATAGCTAAGTATTCATGCCCTCTGATTGTATGTTCTTTTTCTTAGTTAATGGTAGTAAATAGAAGAACACATGCCAATAATAAATGTGATAGGGAAAGTTAAGATTTACCTAATGATATGACTATATGATGGGAACAGGTGCTCAAAACTTCATGACAGTACTTTCTCATCTAGCTCAAGTTATGAATAATAACTTGAATCATGTGGAACACCCTCCTCCTCCAAGGAAAGGGCATGTTTTCATTCAATCCTTCATGCATCAAAGTCCTCCCATGTTTAGTGGATCTTCTGATCCCCTCCTCGCTGAATAGTGGATTAACTCCATTGAGAAGATATTCTATGTCCTCCAATGCTCAGAAGAAGAGAAATTTATGCTGGCGGTCTATCGTTTTGATGAGGAAGCTGATCATTGGTGGAAACGGATCAAGAATATGAATCCCCAAGGGAAAAT
Source organism: Viscum album (assembly GCA_963277665.1). Classification (NCBI taxonomy): domain Eukaryota; kingdom Viridiplantae; phylum Streptophyta; class Magnoliopsida; order Santalales; family Viscaceae; genus Viscum; species Viscum album. Next base: position 859,701,482 of record OY728123.1, on the reverse strand, counting down.
TGATTCCATAGTTTGGGAGGAGTTCAAGAGAATGTTTTTCAATAAATATTTTCCCCGAACCATCTATCTCAAGATGGAAAGAGAGTTCCTCAAACTCAAGAAGAAAGAAGATGAGTCCATTGGGGTGTATGAAGTAAACTTCACAAGGATTTCAAGGTACGCCTCTGGATTTATCTTGAACACCGAAATCAAGGTGGATCACTTTTTTAGTGGTCTAAAGCTAAGTATACAAAAAGTGTTGAATATTCGAGACTTTGATAGTTATGAGGAGATTGTATGTTCTTCCCTCAAGGTTGAAATGGAGATCAGAGACTCTTAGTGGTGTCATGGGCCTGGTGACCAGAAGAGGAAAATAGAAAATAATGTGGGTGGTTCCGCAAATAAGTTCCATAATAAAAAGAATCCCAACCATCATACATGTAAAAATTGTGTGAAGAAACATCTTGGGGACTATCTAAAGGGAACTGATAATTGCTTCAAATGTGGAAAGTTAGGACATCTAACTAAAAAATGTTGATGGGATATGAAGAATCCCACTAATGTGGAAGAAGAAAGGAAGGTTCAGATCAACAATCATCCTATAGTGCAGTGTTACAACTACAAGGATCATGGGAATTATGCAAAAAAATGTCCTAAGATGAGGGTTGTTAGAGGAAACCAACAACAACCTACAAGGAAATAAGGAAGGGCTTATTCTATCTCTAATGTTGTGCTGGACTCAGAAAACAATGTGGAGATAGTTATTCTAGTTATTCATTCAAGAATAACCAACATACTATTTGATTCAGGTTAGTTTAGTATAACATTCAAGCACCACACAAAAATTTGGAGGATAAGTTTTATGTGAGAACGGTGAATGGGGAAATTATTATTTCCATGGTTTATAACTCCTCCCTAGTTAACATTTGTAGACTGAACCTCCTAGAAAATCTCATAATACTTCCTTTAGTCGAGTTTGATGTAATTTTGGGCATGGATTGGCTATCTTTATACAAATCCAACATCAACTTTTGGGAAATGGAGATCACTCTTCACATCCTGAAGCATCCTACAATTCTTTACAAGTGTAAGAATGAAGATTAATCTCCTTTATAATTAGTGTCTCAAGTGTGGATATTAATTCCTTATGAGAAATAATTTCTATCTCAAATGATAGAGACAAAGGATAGAATCATGCTTGAAGACATGCCTATTGTGATAGATTACACTGATGTATTCCCTAAAGAGTTTTGGGGTCTTCCTCCTGATTGAGAGGTTGAGTTCTAAATTGAACTTATTCATGGATCTTTGCCTATATCAAAGAAACCTTATAAAATGTCCACTATAGAGCTATAAGAGCGAAAGAAGTATCTACAGGAGAATCTGGAGAAGGGTTTTATACACCCGAGTGCTTCACCATGGGATGTGCCAGTCCCTTTTTGAAGAATAAGGATGGATCAATATGCCTCTATGTTGATTATCATGAGCTCACAAAAATTAGGATAAAGAACAATTATCCCCTACCATGGATAGATGACTTGTTCAATCAGCTTCACGGGGACAGTTATTTCTCTAAGGTGGACCATCGGTCGGGATATCCCCAATTTTAGGTGAGGAAGGAAGATATTCCCAAGATTGCCTTTCGAAAGAGGTATAGACTCTATGAGTTCATAGTGATGACCTTCAGACTCACTAATTGTAGTACCCTCAATTTCAGGTACATAATCCATTTCCTCGCATCTTTTAATTGGTGTGTATAAAATAGAGAGTTTCTATAAAATATATAGTTTTGATAAAATAGAGAGTTTCCATAAAATAGATAGTTTCCATAAAATATAGAGTTTCCATAAAATAGAGAGTTTCCATAAAATAAAGAGTTTCCATAATATAGAGTTTCCATTAAGTTGGGTGTTTCCATAATGTTGGTATTTTTCATAATGTGGGTTGTTTCCATAATGTGGTGTGTTTCCATAAAGTGGGTTGTTTCCCTAAAGTGCGGTGTTTCCATAAAATGGGTTGTTTCCATAATGTGGGGTGTTACCATAAAGTGAGTTGTTTCCATATAGTTGGGATATTTCTATAAAAACGGGTAAAGGTAAAGGATGGAAGAATTTGGGGGTTTTTTAAGGAGTTTTGGGACCAAAAGGAAGGTTTCATGATCTATACACAGTTGGCACAAACCGTGTGGTCAAATCATGCGCATAGGTTAAATCTAGATCCTATTTTCTTGGAGCTTACTTGTTTTTGCTCTATTTATTTTGTTTTGGATTAAAAAATCCCCTCATTAGATATTACTCTCCCTAGAAGCATGGATAACCCTCCCCACATGATTTGATGCCATTCTGGATCCTTCCTTTGGTGATTTCGAGTCTAATTCTTGAGGTATATCACCATTCTTTACGGATTTGTCATGTTTTCTTAGATCTGCTTAGATCTACTTCTCTGATCTCCATTATTTCTCAGATATTAACCTATAGTGGGTAGATATACATTTTTGGATGCCAAATATTTCTATGTTGAGTCATTATCTAGCTAGGATAAGTGATCTAAGGCCACTCTTGGAGAATTGACCTGCTTCCTTGTGCGTTCTTCGTCTGTTGTTAAAGTTTATTCAAAACATTTGTGGTAGGAGGCTTCTCTCTTTACTCCGCTTACTAGAATTTATTGTCTTAGATTCAAATTGGTTTATTTATTGTTAAATTAATGGAAAAATATTAATTTTTGATGATTTATGGTTTTTGTGAAATTGCATGATCTTGGTGAATAGTTGTGCAAAAGGGAGTTTAATTTAAAATGATGATTTTAAATTATGGATTTTTTGGAATTACTAAATGGTTGATGAAAAAGGGGTTTTCTATATAAATGGTTTTCAATAAACTTGGAGTTTTATTAAAATGAATTGGATTTGAAATGGTTTGGTATTGAAATGGTTTTAACGAAAATATTTTTCAATAAAAAGGTATTTTTATTGAAAGGTTTATTTTGGATTGATCATTGGGCATATGTGTTGTGTGTTCATATTGTATATATAGGGATTGGTTGAAATATGACTTTGTGCTCGATGCCAAAGGTTCAATGGCACATGGGAATTGCATATATGAGGCTTGATTGAAATATGACCTTGTGCTCGGTGCCAAAGGATTAATGGAACATGGGAAACAATTACCTTGTGACGACTTGGTAGATCGATGAGAAATCTCTCATGAGTATGGAACTTTCATAATGTATAATGAATGGTTGGTTCCATGGGTTTTTTGTAATGGTTTGGTATGCATATATAGGGATATTGGGAAATGGTTGTAAATATTGTATGGTTATTTTTCTGGAAAAATATCTTGTTCGAAAAATTGGTTTCAATTGCACTTGTATGGTTTTGGTAATGAATGGTTTTGGAAACTTGTTTTTATTTAGTTATAAACTGCTTTTGAGAAATTGTTTTATATAAACTATTTTATATAGTTGTTTCTAACTCTTTTATCCTAATGGCGTGAGTAGGGAAGTCATTGGGGAAAGCCTACTGTGTTTTATACTCACCCCTGCTTTGGTACTTTGGTGCTTTTGTAGATTATATCTTCCGAGAGAGGGTAAAAGGTAATGTTTCACACGTGTTTAGCACTACCTCATGTTGTTTGGGCTATTCTGAGATTTTAGAGCTTGGATCTTGTGGATCATAGAGTCTTGAGGTCTTTGGAGAGTCTTGTGTAGTTTATCAGTTGTGTACTCTAATACTTGGTTATCCTTCCGTTGTTGCTTACTTTGATGTAGTTTTGAGTGCATGACGTTGTTGAGTTGTCTTTCATTTTTTCATGCATCATATAGTAAATTTTTGGTTATGTTTAGTAGGTTTAATGGTTTTTTCTGAAAGATTAAATCATCCCTCACTTGTATTTTAAACCCTTTGACATTTATTTCTAGCCTTTGGCATCTTGGGGATGTCGCTTAATGCCTAGTAATGACTCATTGTACTCTCAAACCAATGAGAATTGGCGGGTCATTACAAATGGTAACATCTTGTTCATTCCATTCCTAACAAGTAGTCATCTATGTTCCTGGTTTTGGAGATGAAATCCCTCTTGTCAATTCATTGGGTGGGAATCTTATAAAGGAGTAGGATTGTCGAAACTTGAAATGTATAGCATAAAAGGATGTAGCTAACACATTTATGATCAACTTCAAGTTACTAGGGAGTTGGGTAAATAAGTATTTGGAGACACTTCTAGGATTTTGAAATCTCATTTTCATGGGTTTATCCAATGAGATGAGCATGACATGCATTATATAGGAATGACTTCCCACTATGAATTCATACATCATTTCAAGGAATTATTCATGTTGGGAAAAAAAGTGTTAATTTTTGAAAAATTATGGAATTGGTTTTCAAATGCATGATTTTGAAAAGGTGAATTCTTATCATATTTTTAAAATGGTTTAATTTTAAAAGCATGTGAAGTGTTTTAAAAAATGGTTGAATATGGGAAAATGGTTGTTTTGGAAAACAATGTTGTGATAGTTTATGTGATAGAATTTGAAATGCTAATCCATAAATAGCTAGAGAGTGAGACTTCTAGATTTTTTTGTTGGTTTAGAAAATGGCACCAGATATGTGTCATAAGAACTGGTCAGAAGAGGCTATTGAGAATTTGGTTGCACCTGATCCATAGGTGAACCACCCGTTGGTCCAAAGCATCACTCAGGTTGTTCAAACCAATGAGTTGGGACTGAAACCAGATACCACATTTATGATATTTTTTCACTACTGAAAATCCAAGTGGAGGAAGTATGGTTGTCTTCACTAGAGGAGCTGATAACTCTATCACTAAGATGATGGGGAAGTGGGGAACCTATTTTCTATGTTTAAAACATTAAATGATTCCTTCAATGATAATACTGCAAAATCCTCTCGGTGAAAGAGAATGTCAAGCCTTTGTGTGTAGAGCATGTGCTATAACTGTTGATGAAGATGAGATAAAATGGGACTTCTCGATGTTGGATATGTATGTAAATGATGTAATCCTTGGTATGGATTGGCTTACAATGTTAAAGGCTCAAATAGACTCTTATAGGAGAACAGTTAGTTTCATGATTGAGGATGGAATCGAGAATCTCTTTAGTGGAGAGGGGATTGTAAAGAAGGGTGAAAAGAGCTTGTTAGCACCAATGGTGGGAACGATATCTTACCAATTGACAGAATTTACTTTTCCATCAATGGAAGAGATTGAGGACAATATTTTTCCAGCTATTGTGTATCAATTTCCATATGTATTTCCCAAGAACTTATCTGGGTTACCACCTCTAAGGGAAGTGGAGTTTATGATTGATCTCCTTCCAGGGACTAGTCTTATTTCCCTTCTGTCTTATAGGATGGCACCAACAAAGTTACGGGAATTGAAAGTGTATTTAGAAGAGCTGGAAAGAAAGGGTATCATTCGACCAAGTACGTCTCCATGGGCAGCACCAGTTTTTTTCATGAATAAGTAAAATGAAACTCTTTGGCTGTGTATTGATTATCGTAAGCTTAACCAAGTTACGATAAAGAATAGATATCCACTTCCATGCATTGATGATCTATTCGATCAATTAAGGGGAGCTCAGTGGTTCTCCAAGATTGACTTGCGATCAGGATATCACCAATTGAGAGTTCGGAAAGAGGATATTCTATAGACAGCTTTTAGAAGTAGATATGGCCACTATGAATATGTAGTCATGTCTTTCGATATAACGAATGCACCAGTAGTCTTCACAACATTGATGAATCAGATATTTCAACAATATCTAGATTCTTTTTTTGTGGTGTTTGTGGACGACATTTTGGTTTATTCAAAGACAAGGGATAATCATAAGGTGCACCTGGAAACAATGTTACAAATCCTAACAGATCATCTTTTGTATTCCAAATTATCAAAGTGTGATCTTTTGGATACAAGAAGTATATTTTCTTGGCCATTTCATTTCTGAAAAAGGTGTTTCTATTGATCTTGAAAATATAGAAGTCGTTATCTCTTGGAAACCACCAAAGAATGTTTTTGAGATACGAAGTTTTCTTGGTCTAGTTGGTTACTACCGATGCTTTTGGCATGATTTATCATGACTAGATTCACTAATGATATATCTGAAAAAGAAAAATGCTCTATTATAATGGATGTAGGAATGTTAGATGTCGTTCCAGGAACTGAAAGTTCGGCTTACATCGGCACCTATCTTGATCTTTCCAGAATTAGGACAGGGGTATGTCATGTATTTTGATGCTTCAGGATCAGGGTTGGGTTGTGTTCTCATGAAAAAAGATGATGTGGTTTTTTATGGTTCAAGGCAGTTGAGGGTGCATGAGAAGAAATACCAAACACATGATTTGGAGTTAGATACAGTCATCCATGCTTTGAAAATATTGAGACATTATCTCTTTGGTGAGAAATTTATCATGTTTATAGATCACAAAATCTTGAAACACATTTTCTCACAGTGATATTTGAATCCGAGGCAAAGGATATGGATGGTGTATCTCAAAATGTTTGACTTTGACTTGATGTACACACCGAGGAAAGGAAAATAGGTGGTGGATGCATTGAGTAGAAATTTATATGCTCAGTTGACGAAAGGAGATTCATATGAATAGCAGTAGATATCGGTCTTAACTAAAATGCAGGTGGAATGTGAAGACCGGGGTGATGTTGTGGTTTTATTTTCAGCTATGGTTGTTCCTGATTTAGTAAAAATGATCAAAGAGGCACAAACATCTAATGCAGAATATCTGGTTGTAAGTTCAAAAATCAATGGTGGGGAGGCCATTGAGGGCAAGAAACTTTATGGGGGTTCAATTTTGTTTTTCAGAGATCTGATGGTTATAATTATTATTTTTCAAGAACAAATCCTTCAATCTTACAACTATTCGAGATGGGTTGTACATCCAGGTACACATAAGATGTATAAGGCATTCAAGGCGTAGTTTTGGTGGAGCGACATGAAAAAGAAGGTGGCCGAGTTCGTCTTGTGGTGCTTAATTTTTCAGCAGGTTAAAGCATAAAATTAGAGACCATATGGTATGTTACAATCATTAACCATCCCATTGTGGAAATGGGATCATATATCAATGGATTTTGTGATGATTCTTCCAAGAAAGGTCCATAAACACAATGTCATTTGGGTGATAGTGGATCATCTAACCAAGTCGGCCCATTTCATCCCTATTCTTTAAACTCATACAGTGAAGTATCTTTCAAAAATATATATCCGAGAAGTGGTAAAGAGGCATGGTGTACAAGTGTAAATAGTCTTAGATAGAGAACTGAGGTTCACGTTTCTTTTCTGAAAATCCTTACAGCAAGCCTTTGGGACTCAGTTGACTATGAGCACGGCGTATCATCCTCAGATGGATGGGAAATCTGAGTGGATGATACAAATGTTGGAAGACATGTTACAGCCTTGTGTAATGGATTTTTATGGATCATGGGAGGAGAATATACCCTTAGTGTAGTTCTCATACAATAACAGTTTTTAAGCCTCAATACACATGGCTCCATTTGAAGCATTGTATGGGCGTCCTTATCATTCTCCACTATGCTAAGTGGAAACGGGTGAAACCTCACTACTCAGGCCAAACCATGTCCAAGAAACAACAGAGAAGATCCAGTTGATTAAAAAGAGGATAGATATGGCTTAGAGTCATTAGAAATCTTATATAGATCATCATTGAAGACTGTTGTTGTTTTTTGTGGGTGATCATGTCTTCTTGAGGATCTCTCTAAGTCTTGGACATCATCATTTCAAGAAGAATGGAAAGTTATCACCTAGATACATTGGAACTTTTGAGATAATATAATGAGTTGGAGAGGTGGCATATCAGTTGCCATTACCACCACAGTTTAGTTCGGTTCAAAATGTGTTCCATGTATCCCAGTTGAAAAAGTACCACCCTGATCCTAACAATGTGATCAGACGGGATCACGTTGAGCTAGAACCAGATGCATCACTGGTATATATCCCAGTGCGAATCATGGATAGACAAGAGAAAGTCTATCATTGGAAAATCACCGACCTAGTGCAGGTTTTATGGGAACATGGTTAGACTTAGGAAGAGACTTGGGAACGTGAAAATTAAATGAAAGAGTAGTGGCTGGAACTGTTTTTGGCCAGTAAGGGTTTTCTACTTTCTGAGGACGGAAAGACCAATGGTGGGGAGAATGTAGTACCCCTGTTTTCGGGTACATAACCCCTTTCTTCACATTTTTTTCAATTTTTGTGCATAAAATAGAGATTTTCCATAAAATATAGTGTTTTGATAAAATATAGTGTTTCCATAAAATAAAGAGTTTCCATAAAATAGAGAGTTTCCATAAAATAGAGAGTTTCTATAAAATAAAGAGTTTCGATAATATAGTGAGTTTCCATTAAGTTGGGTGTTTCCATAATGTTGGTTTTTTCCATAAAGTGGGTTTCTTTCATAATGTGGGGTGTTTCCATAAAGTGGGTTTTTTCCATAAAGTGGTGTGTTTCCATAAAATGGGTTGTTTCCATAATGTGGGGTGTTTCCATAAAGTGAGTTGTTTCCATAAAGTTGGGATGTTTCCATAAAAAGGGGTAAAGGTTAAGGAATAAAGAATTTGGGGGTTTTTTTAATTTGTATTTGGACCAAAATTAAGGTTTCACGGTCCATACATGGTTGGCACAAACCATGTGTTCAAATCATGCACATAGGTCAAATCTAAATCCTATTTTCTATAAGCTTACTCGTTTCTACTATATTTATTTATTTTTGGATTAAAAACCCCCCTAATTCGATATTACTCTCTCTAGAAGGCTGTATAACCCTCCCCATAACAGTTGATTCCATTCTGGGGCCTTCCTTTGGTGATTTCAAGTTCGATTCTTGAGGTTTGTCACCATTCTTTACAGATTTGTCGTGTTTTCTTAGATCTGCTTAGATCTACTTCTCTGATATCCATTATTTCTCAGATATGAACCTATAATGGGTATATCTACGTTTTTTTATGCCAAATATTTCAATGTTTAGTCATGATCTTGCTAGGATAAGATATCTAAGGCCACTCTTGGAGAATCGACCCGCTTCCCTGTGCGTTCTTCGTCTGTTGTTAACGTTTTGTCAAAACCTTCGAGGTAGGAGGATTCTATCTAGAATCATCTTTCTAGAATTGATTATATTATATTCAAAGTGGTTTATTGATTGTGAAATTCATGGAAAAATATTCATTTGTGATGATTTATGGTTTTTGTGAAATTGTGTGATCTTGGTGAATAGTTGTGCAAAAGGGGGTTTAATTTAAAATGATGATTTTAAATTATAGATTTTTTGGAATTGATAAATGGTTTATGAAAAAGTGGTTTTCAATATAAATGGTTTTCAATAAACAAGGAGTTTTATTGAAATTGTTTGGAGTTGAAATGGTTTGGCATTAAAATGGTTTTTATGGAAATAGTTTTCAATAAAAAGGTGTTTTTATTGAAAGATTTATTTTGGCTTGATCGTTGGGAATATGTGTTGTGTGTTCATAATGAATATACAGGTCTTGTTTGAAATATGACCATGTGCTCGGTGCCAAATGTTTAATGGAACATGGTAATTGCATATACGGGGATTGGTTGAAATATGACCTTGTGCTCGGTGCCAAAGGATTAATGGAACATGGGAAACAATTACCTTGTGACAACTTGGTAGATCGATGAGAAACCGCTCATGAGTATGGAACTATCATAATATAGAATTCATGGTTGGTTTCATGGGTTTGAGTAATGGTTGGGTATGCCGATATAGGGATATTGGGAAATGGTTCTAAAGATTGTTTGTTTATTTTTCTGGGAAAATATCTTGCTGGAAAAATTTGTTTCAATTGCACTTGTATAGTTTTGGTAATGAATGGTTTTGGAAACTTGTTTATATTTAGTTATAAAATGATTTTGAGAAAATTTTTTATATAAACTATTTTATATAACTATTTATAACTCTTTTATCCTATTGGCATGATTAGGTAAGTCATTGGGGAAAACCTACTGATTTTTATACTCACCCCTTCTTTGGAACTTTGGTGCTTTTGCAGATGCTATCTTCCGAGACAGGGGAAAAGGTAATGTTTCACACGTGTTTATCAATACCTTGTGATTTTTGGGCTGTTCAGAGATTTTGGAGCTTGAATATTGTGGAGCATGGAGTCTTGAGGTCTTTGGAGAGTCTTGTGTAGTTTATCTACTGTGTACTCTGATACTTGGTTATCATTCCATTGTTGCTTACTTTTGTGTGGTTTTGAGTGCATGAAGTTGTTGAGTTGTCTTTCATTTTTTTCATGCATCATATAATGAATGTTTGGTTATGGTTGGTAGGTTTTTTGGTTTGTTTCTTAAAGGTTAAATTGTCCCCCACTTGTATTTGAAACCCTTCGGCATTTATTGCCAGCCTTTGGCGTCTTGGGGATATTGCTTAAGGCCTAGTAATGACTTGTTGTACTCTCAAGCTAATGATAATTGGCGGGCCATTACAAATGGTATCATCTTGTTCGGTCCTTTCCTAACAAGTATTCATCGATGTTCCTAGTTTTTTAGATGAAATCCCTTCTTGTCTATTCCTTGGGTGGGAATCTTATAAAGGAGCAGGATTGTCGGAACTTGAAATGTATACCATAAAAGGACGTAGCTAACCATTTTATGCTGATCTTCAAGTTACTGGGGTGTTGGGTAAATAAGTTTTTGGAGACACTTCTACGATTTTGAAATCTCATTGTCATGGTTTTAGCCAATGAGACAAGCATGACATGCATTGTAGAGGAATGACTTCCTACTAGGAGTGCATACATCATTTTGAGGAATGATTCATGTTGTGAAAAAAAAGAGTGTTAATTTTTGAAAAAGTATGGAATTGGTTTTCAAATGAAATATTTTGAAAAGGTGAATGCTTATCGTATTTTGAGAATGGTTTAATTTTCAAAATGAAGTGTCTTCAAAAACGGTTGAACATGGGAAAAAGGTTGTTTTGGAAAACAATGTTGTGATAGTTGATGTGATAGAATTTGAAATGATAAGCCATCAATTTCTAGAGAGTGAGACTTGTAGAGTTTGTTGTCGGTTTAGAAAATGGAACCCGATATGTTTCATAAGAACTAGTCAGAAGGGACTGTTGAGAATTTGGTTGCACCTGAGCCACAGGTGAACCACCCATTGGTCCAAAGCATCACTCGGGATGTTCAAACCGTTGAGTTGGGACTGAAACTAGATACCACGTTTATGATATTTTTTCACTACTGAAAATCGAAGTGGAGGAAGTACGGTTTTCTTCACTAGAGGAGCTAAGAACTCTATCACTAAGATTATATAGAAGTGGGGAACCTATTTTCTATGTTTAAAACTTGAAACGATTCCTTCTATGATAAGACTGCAAACTCCTATCGGTGAAAGAGAATGTCAAGCCTTTTTGTGTAGAGCATGTGCTATAACTTTTGATGGAGTTGAGCTAAAATGGGACTTCACGATGTTGGATATGGATGTAAATGATGTAATCCTATGTATGGATTGTCTTACAATGTTCAAGGATCAAATCGAATGTTATAGTATAACAGTTAGTTCCATGATTGAGGATGGCATCGAGCATCTCTTTAGAGGAAAGGGGAATGTAAATAAGGGTGAAAAGAGATTGTTGGCACCAATGGTGGGGACGATCTCTTACCAATTAACAGCATTCACTTTGGCATCAACAGAAGAGATTGAGGACAATGGTTTTCCAGCTGTTGTGGATCAATATCCAGATGTATTTCCCAATAACTTCTCAGGGTTACCATCTCCAGGGGAAGTAGAGTTTACGATTAATCTCCTTCTAGGGACCAGTCTTATTTCCCTTCCGTCTTATAGGATGGTACCAAAAGAGTTACGGGAAGTGAAAGTGCAGTTAGAGGAGATGGAAATAAAGGGTATCATTCGACCAAGTACGTCTCCATGGGAAGCACCGGTTTTGTTTGTGAAGAAGGCAGATGAAATTCTTCGATTGTGTATTGATTATCGTAAGCTTAACCAAGTTACGATAAAGAATAAATATCCACTTCCATGCATTGATGATCTGATCGATCAATTAAGGGTAGATCAGTGGTTCTCCAAGATTGACTTGCGATCACAATATCACTAATTGAGAGTTCAGAAATAGGATATTTCAAAGACAGGTTTCAGAAGTAGATATGGCCACTATGAATATATAGTCATGCCTTTCGGTCTAACGAATGCACCAGCAGCCTTCATGGTATTGATGAATCGGGTATTTCTACAATATCTGGATTCTTTTTTTGTGGTGTTTGTGGACGACATTTTGGTCTATTAAAAGACAAGGGCTGATCATGAGGTGCACCTGGAAACAATGCTACAAATCTTGAGAGATCATCATTTGTATTCCATATTATCAAAGTGTGATTTTTTGGATATAAGAGGTACATTTTCTTGGAAATTTCATTTCTGATAAAGTTGTTTCTATTGATCCTGAAAAGATATAAGTCGTTATCTCTTGGAAACCACCGAAAAATGTTTTTGAGATACACAGTTTTTTGGTCTAGTTAGTTACTACCGATGCTTTTTGCATGATTTATCACGACTAGCTTCACCAATGACAGCTCTGACAAAGAAGAATGCTCCATTCCAATGGATGGAGGAATGTCACAAGTCATTCCAGGAACTGAAAGTTTGGCTTACATCAGCACCTATCTTGATCTTTCCAGAATCAGGATAGGGGTATGTGGTGTATTGTGATGCTTCAGGATCCGGGTTGGGTTGTGTTCTCATGAAAAGTTATCATGTTGTTTCTTATGGTTCAAGGAACTTGAGGGTGCATGATAAGAAATACGAACACATGATTTGGAGTTAGATCCAGTCATCCATGATTTGAAAACATGGAGACATTATCTATTTGGCGAGAAATTTACTGTGTTTATAGATCAAAAAATCTTGAAACACATTTTCTCATAGCTATATTTGAATCTGAGGCAAAGGATATGGATGGAGTATCTCCAAATGTTTGTATTTGACTTGATTTATGCACATAGGAAAGGAAATTCGGTGGCAGATGCATTGATTAGAAAGTCATATGATCAGGTGGTGAAAGAAGCTTCATATAAATGGTAGTCGATGTCGGTCTTAGCTGACATGCAGGTGGAATGTGAAGACCGAGGTGATGTTGCAGTTTTCATTTCAACTACGATTGTTCCTGATTTAGTAAAAATGATCAAAGAGGCATAAACATCTAATGTAGAATGTCTGGTTGTAAGTACAAAAATCAATGGTGGGGAGACTATTGAGGGCTAGAAACTTGATGGGGGTTCAATTTTGTGTTTTAGAGATCATATGGTTATACCTATGGTTTTTCAGGAACAACTCCTTCATTCTTACAACTATTGGAGATAGTTTGTACATCTAGGTACATAGAAGATTTATAAGGCATTGAAGGTGCATTTTTGGTGGAGTGGAATGAAAAGGAAGGTGGCCGAGTTCGTCTCACGGTGCTTAATTTTTCTGTAGGTTAAAGCAGAGAATCAGAGACCATATGGTATGTTATAATCTTTTCCCATCTTGGTGTGGAAATTGGATTATATAGTAGTGTATTTTGTTACGAGTCTTCCAAGAAAGTTCCAGAAACACGATTCCATTTTCGTAATAGTGGATCGTCTAACCAAGTAGTACCATTTCATCCCTATTTTTGAAACTCATACAGTGAAGTATATTTCAAAAATATATTTCTGAGAAGTGGTAAAGAGACATGGTGTACCAGTTTCAATAGTCTCAGATAGAGATTGAGGTTCACATCTCATTTCTGGAAATCCTTACAGTAATCCCTTGGGACTTAGTTGACTATGAGCATGGCGTATCATCCTCAGATGGATTGGAAATCCAAGCGGATGATAAAAAGTTTGGATGACATTTTATGGTATTGTGTAATGGATTTTGATGGCTCATGGGAGGAGCATATACCCTTAGTGGAGTTCTCATACAATAACAGTTATCAAGACTTGATACACTTGGCTCTGTTTGAAGCATTGTATGGGCATCCTTGTCGTTCTCCACTATGCTGGGTGGAAATGGGTGAAACATCACTAGTCGGGACAAGCCTTGTCGAAGAAACAACAGAGAAGATCCAGTTGATTAGAAATTGGATGGAGATGTCTTATAGTCATCATAAATCTTATGAAGATCATTGTTGAATACCGTTATCATTTGTTGTGGGTGATCATGTCTTCTTGAGGATCTCTCCAAGGATTGGACATCATCATTTCGAGAAGCATTGAAAGTTATCTTCTAGATACGTTGGACCTCTTGAGATACTATAATGAGTTGGAGAGGTGGATTATCGGTTGGCATTACCACCAAAGTTTAGTTCGGTTCATAATGTGTTCCAAAGTATCACCCTGGTCCTGGCCATGTGATCAGATGGGATCACATTGAGCTAGAACTGGATGCATCGCTAGTACATATCCCAGTGCAGATCATGGATAGACAAGAGAAAGTCTATCATGGGAAAATAATTATCCTAGTTAAGGTTTTAGGGAAACATGGCCAGATTTAGGAAGTGACTTGGGAACGTGAAAAAGAAATGAAAGAGCAGTGGTTGGAACTCTTTTTGGCTAGCGAGGGTTTTCTACTTTCTAAGGATGGAAATACCAATGGTGGGGAGAATGTATTACCCCCAGTTTTGGGCACATAACCCCTTTCCTCATGTAATTTTAATTGGTGTGCATAAAATATAGAGTTTCCATAAAATATAGAGTTCCGATAAAATAGATAGTTTCCATAAAATAGAGAGTTTCCATAAAATAGAGAGTTTCCATAAAATAGAGAGTTTCCATAAAATAAAGAGTTTCTATAATATAGATAGCTTCCATTAAGTTGTGTGTTTCTATATTGTTGTTTTTTTTCCATAATGTGGTGTTATTCCCTAAAGTGGGTTGTTTCCATAAAGTGGTGTGTTTCCATAAAATGGGTTGTTCCCATAATGTGAGGTGTTTCCATAAAGTGATTTGTTTCCATAAAGTTGGGATGTTTCTATAAAAATGGGTAAAGGTGATGTAAGTAATAATTGGGGGGGGGGGGGTTTAGGAGTTTTGGGACCAAAAGGAAGGTCGCATGATCCGTACACAGTTGGCACAAACCGTGTGGTCAAATCATGTGCATAGGTCAAATCTAGATCCTATTTTCGAGGAGCTTACTCATTTTTTCTCTATGTATTTCTTTTTGGATTCAAAACTACCCTAATTAGATATTACTCTCCCTAGAAGGCTGTAGAACCCTCCCCACATGATTTTATGCCATTCTGTAGCCTTCCTTTGGTGATTTTGAGTCCGATTCTTGAGGTATGTCGTCATTCTTTACGGATTTGTCAGGTTTTCTTAGATCTGCTCAGATCTACTTCTCTGATATCCATTATTTCTCTTATATGAACCTATATTGGGTAGATCTAAATTTTTGGATGACAAATATTTCAATTTTGAGTCGTGATCTTTCTAGGATAAGAGATCTAAGGCCACTCTTGGAGAATCGACCCGCTTCCTTGTGTGTTCTTCGTCTGTTGTTAAAGTTTCATCAAAACCTTCAAGGTAGGAGGTTTCTTTCTCAACTCCTCTTTCTATAATTTATTGTCTTAGATTAAAATTGGTTTATTTATTGTGAAATTCATGGAAAAATATTCATTTGTGATGATTTATGGTTTTTGTGAAATTGTGTGATCTTGGTGAATAGTTGTGGAAATGAGGGTTTAATTAAAAATGATGATTTTAAATTATGAATTTTTTGGAATTTCTAAATGTTTGATTAAAAATGGGTTTTCTATAGAAATGTTTTTCAATAAACATGGAGTTTTGTTGAAATGGTTTGGAGTTGAAATGGTTTGGCATTGAAATGGTTTTGACGGAAATAGTTTTCAATAAAAAGGTGTTTTTATTGAAAGGTTTATTTTGGATTGATCGTTGGTCATATGTGTTGTGTGTTCATATTGCATATACAAGGCTTGGTTAAAATATGACCTAGTGATCGGTTCCAAAGTTTAAATAGCACATGGTAATTGCTTATACGAGGCTTGGTTGAAATATGACCTTGTGCTTAGTGCCAAAGGATTAATGGTACATAGGAAAAAATTACCTTGTGATGACTTAGTAGATCGATGAGAAACCGCTCATGAGTATGGAAATTTCATAACATATCATGCATGGTTGGTTACATGGGTTTTAGTAATGGTTGGGTTTGCTGATATAGGGATATTGGGGAATGGTTGTAAAGATTTTTTGGTTATTTTTCTAGAAAAATATCTTGCTGGAAAAATTGGTTTCAATTGCACTTGTATGGTTTTGGTAATGAATGGTTTTGGAAACATGTTTATATTTAGTTATAAACTGCTTTTGAGAAATTGTTTTATATAAACTATTTTATATAACTATTTCTAACTCTTCTATCCTAGTGACATGAGTAGGGAAGTCATTGGGGAAAACCTACTGAGTTTTATACTCACCCCTGCTTTGGCACTTTGGTGCTTTTGCAGATGCTATCTTTCGAGACAGGGGAAAAGGTAATGTTTCACTTGTTTTTAGCACTACCTCGTGATGTTTGGGCTGTTTGGAGATCTTGGATCTTGTATCTTGTGGAGCATAGAGTCTTGAGGTCATTGGAGAGTCTTGTGTAGTTTATCTATTGTGCACTCTGATACTTGGTTATCCTTCCGTTGTTGCTTACTTTGATGTGGTTTTGAGTGCATAAAGTTGTTGAGTTGTCTTTAATTTGTTCATGCATCATATAGTGAATGTTTTTTTATGGTTGGTAGGTTTATTGGTTTATTTCTTAATGGGTAAATCGTCACCCACTTGTATTTAAAACCCTTTGGCATTTATTTCTAGCCTTTGGAATCTTGGGGATGTCGCTTAAGGCCTAGTAATGACTTGTTGTACTCTCAAACAAATGAGAATTGGTGGGTCATTACACTAATTCTCCATCAATTTTCATGGATTTAGTGAATAGAGTCTTTAGATTTTACCTTGAAAATTTTGTGGTAGTCTTTATTGATGATATTCTGATATACCCAAAGAGCAAGGAGGATCATGAGGATCATTTAAATATTGTGTTAAAGACTTCATGAAGGGATAATTTGTATTAAAATTATAATAAATGTGAGTTCTAGATGGAGGAATTATCATTCTTGGGGAATTTTATCACCAGCAAAGTGATATATATGGACCCTTCTAAGACAGAGGCAATTGAAGAGTGGCCCATGCCAACATCTATAATGGAGATCCACAGCTTTCTGGGTTTATCTGAGTACTACTGATGATTTTTGATGAAATTTTCAAGATTTTCAAACCCAATGACCAAGCTGACACGAAAGGGAGTGAAGTTTTTATAGACTCAACAATGTGAAGACTGTTTTAAGGAGTTGAAAAAGAGGTTAATCACTGTGCCATTACTCACACTCCTAACAAGTGTAGAACTCTTTTTTTGTATATTGATTCTTAAAAGAAGGTATTAGGATGTGTACTGATGAAAAATGATAAATTTATATCCTATGCCTCGAGTAAACTGAAAATCCATGAGCAAAACTATCCTATGCATGATCTGGTGTTAGCGGTTGTGATCTTTGTCTTAAAAATTTGGCAGAATTGTCTACATGGGGAGAAGTGTGAGATATATACTAATAAAAAGATTCTCAAATATATATTCACACAAAAATATATTAATATTCTCCAGAGAATATGGATAGATCTCATCATGGATTGTGACTTCTCAATCCACTACTATCCTAGTAAGGCAAACAAGGTGGAGGATGCTCTAAGAAGAAAAGATCTTGCATCTTTATCAATGATGAGATTTGAAAAGGATATGATCTTCTTAGATTTGAAGAGGATGGACATGGGGATCATTAAGGGGGGAACATCATAAATCCATTCTAAAATGGTCGCTCAACCATCCCTCATGGATAAAATAAAGGATTCTTAAAGAAAAGATGTGGAAATTCAGAAAAGGGTGGAATCCAGTAAAAATGGGAAATCCTATGAGTTCATGATTGATGAAGAAGGAATTGCAAGATTTGGGTCACGATTATGTGTACCATATGATCCAGTGATAAAGAATGAGATTTTGAATGATGCACATAGCTTGACTTTGTCTATCCACCTAAGGAGCACAAAGATGTATTGAGATATCTGAGAGAACTTTTGGTGGGACAATATGAAGAAGGAGGTTGCTGAGTATACATCAAAGTGTCTGGTATGTCAAAAAGTAAAGGCAAAAAGATATAAGTCTAAGGGGATGATGCAACCACTACCCCTACCAAAATGGAAGTGGGATAACATCACCATGGACTTTGTAACTAGACTTCCAAGGACATCTAGAGGAAAAAATGTTATATGGGTCATTTTGGATCATCTTATGAACACATTTCACTTTATCATGATTCGATATGAATTCTCATTGGATCATATTTTACAGATATATATCAATTAGGTGGTAAGAATTCATGGAGTACCACTATCTATTGTATCTGATCGAGATCTGATATTCACCTAGAAGTTCTAGAAAATTCTCTGACATGATCTTAGCACTGAACTAAACTTCAATACAGGCTATCATTCTCAAACTGATGGCCAATCTGGGAAAACTATTTAGACATGGGAAGATATGTTAATAGAATGTTCTATGGAATTCAAAATAGTATGGGTCCAACATCTTCCACTGGTTGAATTCTCTTACAACAACAGCTTCTACTTGAGCATCTGAATGGCACCATACAAAGACCTTTTTGGGAAAATGCGCATAACACCAGTGTGTTGGGATGAATTCTGTGAGCATAAGCTGTTAGGACCAGAAATGGTCGAAAAATGGTGGAGAAGGTGAAAACCATTCAATATCACATTAAGGCATCCCAAAGTAGAAAGAAGAGTTATGTAGACAATCATCGACGAGACCTTGAGTTCAAAGTTGAAGACATGTTATTTCTATGCATATCTCCATGGAAGAAGGTCATGAGGTTTGGGAAGAAAGGAAAGTTAATTCCTAGGTACATTGGCACCTTAGAGATTCCTGATCGTGTTGGGGTTGTGGTCTATCGACTAGTACTTCCACCTACCATGTCCAAAGTACTTGATGTATTTCATTTATCCCTCTTAAGGAAGTACATACCAGACCCTTCACATGTACTTTCTTTAGAGTTGGTACAGTTGGATAATGATTTTTCTTACAAGGAGAAACCGATCTTTGATCATAGAGATAAAGTTATAAGTAACAAGACTACTCACCTAGTCAAAGTACGGTGGTGAAACCATAAGTACGAAGAGGAAACATGGGAACTGTATGAGGTAATGAAGGAAAAGTACCTGCACCTATTTATAGCTTAGAATGTTAAACGAAATTTCGAGGGAGAAATTTCATAAGGGGAGAATGATGTAATGACTCAATGTTTTATCAATGGAAATTATCTTCTTATAATTATGTAATATAATCACATGAAATTACAACACAATGAACTACTAAGTTCAATGTAACCTTTAAACATAATAATGTCACTTCTATGATTTGAATTTCGAAAATCTGACATACATAGTTGCGATTAGTAAGATGTTTGGAGTCTAATGGAACAAACTTAATTTTTGGTGGATAGTAATCTATAATTATGAATAGTAACCTAACCTTAATAATAGTAATATGACCCTTATGAATAGTAAATCTTCAAAAAGAATAGTAGTCTCACCCATGAATTTATAAATAAAATTTAGGCATCTTATAAGTGATAATATGACTATAGTAAAAGTATTGGTATTTTTGTAAGTCGTAAATAATTAATTAAAATTAATTAATTAATTTAAAATAAAATTTATTTTCATAAAATTTGTTCATAAATTAAAATTTTTATGTCTTATGTTTTTAAGATAATTTTATAAGACCTTATGTAATTTTTGAAAGCATTAAAAAATTAGTTATAGTATTAAAATCTATATTTTTCAATTAAATGATGATTTTATTGAAAAATTAAATTAAAAATATTTAGAAAATTACTTTTGGAAAATGGATTTTATTTTTGGATTATACAAATTAAAAAATTATTAGGGTAAATTTTTGGGATTCTTCTAAAATGCATGAATTTTTTATGAATAGTAAAATACGATAACTCACAATAAATTTTAAAACCTGAATTTCTGCATCATGCTTGAGTAATGGATGATGTAAATGGCCATTGTTTCATACTAACATGAACATATTACTGTTTTTGGTCACAAGAATAATTACTATTTCTTGTCTTGTGAAAAACTAATAAACTAATGATTAAAATATTAAGATAGCCCTCCTCCCATCCACTATAAAAATCACTCACACTCCCCACTTCTCTTCACTTCTATCATGCCTTGTGCCTTTCCTAAATTCTGCCATATTCTCTCCCCAAGATCATACCCCATGTCTATTATCCCTTTTTCTCTTTCAAAGACCAAATCCTCTTCCCTTAAGAGGTTCTCAAAGGTGATAAACTCATGTGGTAAATTCCTCTTTCTGATTCTTTTATTTTATTTCAAGTTCTTTTCTTTTCTTTTTCTTTACTCACCTTCCTTCACCCAAATGGTATGATAAATCTAGTAACATAAATTTACTGTAATTTTGTTATGCTAATTGGATAATTCATTATCATCTCTCTTTTCCCCTTCTTTTATACAAAAGAAACGAAAACATAATCTGAGATGTGTTAATTTATCAAATTCAAGGACTACAGTTTATCAATTTCTATTATCATCTTCTATTCTGGTCATGAAACTATTTTTATGGTTGAACCAAAATATTAAATATTTATTTTATCTTATTTTTTTCTATAATCTATTTTCACACTTGATTTTATATAATAATAAAAAACAAGTTAATTATGAGAAAAATCGCCAAAATAATCCAATCGTCTATCATTAATGTTTTATATAATGATTCACCTTCACTCCAAATAACCAAATTAATCTCACAACCATGTAACCTTATATATGTTCAATAATAAAATATAACTTCAATTTTGTACAACCACTCTCATCATACATCTTTATCCGAAGATGAATATAAGTGAATCGATCGTTAAAACCAAGTAACAAACGAACCCAAACAATAAAATTGAACCTCATAACCAATCAAAATGGTTGTAAATGAACATAAAAATGTTATATTAAATATTTTAAATATATATTAGGTTCCATAATTATTAATTAATGAACCTAATTTTATTATTCAGTTCATTAATATAAATTGGAGAACACCATCAGACTTAAGGTAAGGGATCCTCTCTTTCTCTCATTTATTCAAGAATCTCTTATATGTTATGCCCTTTTATGTGTAATATTTAATGATGGGGTATGATTTCTCACCTACCCCATAATTCCCTCATGATTTATAAGTGATGATAATCCCCCTTTCACTCTTACTAATTCCTCTTAAGTACACCCAAAACCATGTCGATAATCAGTAAGGGATTCTACCCGAACCTCCTTTGTTCCTTCGGGTTGCCTTATCTTTATTTTAACAAAATGAAGTTATCTTATCATTTTATATGCATATTATAAATTCTTTTTACATATACCAAATTCATTTATCAATACCCTTTCATCATTCTCTTTCAGGAATATACATTTTTTAAGTGATTCCTTCCTCAATACTTCCTTCTAAGAAAACCTGTTTTGAAGGAGCTTCCTGAACTCTTACCCGATTTTAAGGGAACTCTATCTTATATTTTAAGCCACCTTTGTCTTTATAAAATCATTATTTTCATTATTAAAGCATTCTTGGTTAACTTTTGTTTTTTTATAAATGATTGTTCCCTTTTTTATTTTAACAGCTCTATAGTATTTTCCTTAAACCCGCACAAAAATGTTTTAATGATAAAATGTATTAAATATTTTTCTTACATGTTGTCACTTATATTTGACATAACTTACCATGGTACATGTATATTTTACATTATGAATTTCCATATATATTTTAGTTCATTTCTTTCATGGACACTTTTATGACGTGCCCATTTTTTATGCTTTATAACATGATTATGGAACCTAATTCTTTCCATGGGTAACCCTTATGTTTATGTAAGATAGATTATGTATGTTTATTTATGTGGAAAAAATATTAATGAAAATTTAAGATGGGTGTGGCCAGATAGCACTCCAATTCATTGGGAAAATTATAGTCTTATGAGACATTATGTGCAACAGTCTTGGCAGTTAGCCTTGACTCGTGCTACCATGTGCGACGGTCTTGGTTGTTAACCTTGAATTATTCTCCTCTATGTGCAATGAGACTTCAATAGTGCTAAATTAATGATTTATGTTGGTGAAAAAATACTATGAATTTATGTTTATATGATCCCATGTTTATATGTTATGATTCTATATGCTATTTTATATCATTATGTCATGATCTCTAACCCTTGTGTTAAAGCCTTATTTTTATGTTTATTTCCTTGTTGGGAATTTTATCTCATCCCTTTGTTCATGTGATCCCCAGGGTAACCTAATAAAAGTTAAGGGCTCAAAGGAAGTTAGGATATCTTTTTGAAGATTAAATAATGAAGTGTTTTTTTTAGTTCCATGTTTTCAGTTTTATGAACCTAATCTTCCAAGACACTAGACTTTACAATACCTGGAATGTACTCTGATGTATAAGTATGCTTAAAATCATGTAATGTTATATGTAAAAGGATAGGGTCACTATAAATAAGGTGATGAGTGTATAGATCAAGCAAAAATGCTCATGATAGAACTGAACATTGAATTTTGGTTTTTGTATGCTCATGGTTAAAATGAAATATATTTTTTGTTTTTTATAATATTTTTAAATATCGCAAGTTTAATTTTCTTCCATTAATTTTATTTATTTTATTTTATTCCTTATATGTTTGTTTTATTTTCTTTAATATAAATGGGTGATATAAATCGATTCATAGGGAATAATTCCCATGTTGAATATATTTTCCTCGTCGATAGTGCAACAATGCACCTAGTTCTTAATCATGAGAAATATTTTATCACCATTAAAATGGGGAGTGATAATTTATGTAAATTACTCGGTATTTTACAATTAATAGAAGGTTTAGGAAGAGAAATAATATGCCTACCTGGGGGTACATAGATTATGATAAATAATTCTTTGTCTTCTCCCAAGTCTCGACAAAATTGTCTAAGTTTTAAATATATTCATAATAATGGATATCACATAGAGGCTATGGGTGAAGTAGGTGATTAATACATCTATATAAAAATAATTAATAATAATAAAAAATTGATTCAAGAGAAACTTTTAAGACTTTCATCCGGGTTATACTTTTTCAATATTTGTACAGTCGAATCAAACATGTTAAACCATAAGTTTACCAACCATGATACATTTATTGTGTGGCATGGTCATTTGGGTCATTATAGATAAATAATGATGAGTTAAAAAATTACATGTATGGGTGGTGATCCATTTATTGAGAAAAGGGTTCTTACACCCCATGATTTCTCATGTGCTTCTTTTTCTAACGAAAAATTAATTATATAACCATCACCATCAAATATGGGGACTGAATACTAGATGTTCCTGTACCAAATTCATGGTGTTATATGTGGACCAATTCACCCACCACGTGGAGAATTCAAATATTTTAGGATCATGATTTATGTGTCAACTAGATGGTATCATGTGCATTTATTTCCCACTCACAACCAAGCATTTCTGAAATTACTTTCCCAAATAATAAGGTTAAGGGTGCAATTCCATGATTATTCAATTAATCATATTAGGGTTGATAATGGTGGTGAATACTCATCACATGATTTTAATAATTATTTCACTTAATTGGGAATAAGTTTTTAACATCATGTAGCTCATGTTTATACCCAAAATTGTCTAGATGAATCATTTATAAAGCAATTACAACTTATATCTAGGACATTACTTATGAAAAATAAATTTCCCATTTCGACATCGGGACATGAAATTTTTCATGCAGAAACACTACTTCAAATAAGGTCATCAATATATCATAATTATTCTTATTTTCAATTATCTTGCATCCTTGAAAAAAATATTTCACACTTAAGGATATTTGGTTGTGTTGTATATGTGCATGTATCACCCCTGCAAAGAACAAAAATGGGACCCCCAAGGGGGATTGTGGATATATGTTAGTTTTGAATATCCCTCAATTATTAAATATCGTGATATTATGACAGGATATGTATTCACAGCAAGATTTCGTGCTTTTTATTTTGATGAAAAATTATTTATATCACTCAAAGGGGAAAATCAATCGAATTAAAAAGAAATATCATAGAAGGAGACTTCATTGTCACATCTTGATCCTCATAAAAATATGAGTGAACATAAAGTTAAAAAGATCATTAGTTTTCAAAATTTATAAAATCAATTACATGATGAATTCAATGATTCAAAATGGGTTACAAAATCATATATACCTTGTGTGAATGACCTGGTATGGATAGATGTCCCAGAAAGACAATCTAAGGGTATTACCAACAATGCTTCCAATCCATGGCTAAGGTGTGGGAAACCAATTTGTTCAAAAGATAAAAATACACATCAAATAAAGTGGTAAAATATATTTTGGTTGAAGATATGGATGAACCTGAAGAGAATGTAAATGTACTAGAAGTAAATGAACATAATCAAGAAGAAATTTCAATTAATTTCACCAACACTGGAAGATTTTGGAACATATTAGAGACCATTATTGATATCACATTTTCATACAATTTAGACCTTGAACTTATGGATTAGAATCAAGAACCTATAACATTTAATGAATGCTATCAAAGTCCAGATTAGGATCAGTGGAAATTCGCAATCCCATATGAGCTAGACTCTCTTTCTAAACTTGAGGTTTTTGTGTCGATCCTGAAAACCCCTAAAGGGATTAAGCCTGTTGGATACAAATGGGTATTTATGAGAAAAAGAAATGAAAATAATGAAGTCATGATATATAAAGCATGAATAGTTTCTCAAGTATTCTCACAAAAACTTATGATTGATTATGATGAAACGCACTCTCCTATAATGGATGTAATATCCTTTTAGTATCTCATGATGTTTTTTGTACATGGGAAACTTGAATTATGCCTCATTGATGTTGTGACTTCATATATTTATGGTGATATTGATAATGATGTTTACATGAAAATCCCATAAGGATTCAAATTACCATAAAAATATTCTAGATCTCAATATCTTTATTTAGTTAAGATGAATAAATCATTATATAGATTAAAGAAGTCAGGGAATATGTGGTATAACCATCTGAGTAAATATTTTATGAATGAAGGTTGTAATAATGATCCAATTTTTACATGTGTTTTGATTAATAATATTGGATTTGAATTTGTTATCATTGCATTATACGTTGATGATTTAAATATAATTGGGACCAATGATGAACTTTGCAAGGTAGATGAGTATTTTAAGAAATAATTTGAAATGAAAGACTTGGAAAGACAAAGATCTACCGTGGTTTAAAAATTGAACCTCTTAAGGATAAAATTTTTATTCATTAATAATGATATACTACTAAATTCCTATAGAGATTTAATATTAATTAATCACATCCATTATGTACACCAATGGTTGTATGATATCTTGATCGAGATAATGATCCTTTTAAATCATTAGAGGATAATGAATAAATCATTGGTCCTGAAGTACTATATCTGAGTGCTATTAGAGCAATTATGTACCCTAAAAATAACAAAAGACCAGATATATCATTTTTGTAAATTTATTGGAAATTTATAATTCTTATCCTACTCTTCGACATTGGAATGGTATCAAACAAGTATTAAGATACATTCAAGGGTCAAAATATCAGGGGTTACATTATTCCAAATCATCAGAACCAAAGGTGGTTAGTTATAATGATGTTGTATACTTGTCTGATCTACACAAATCAATATCTCAACCCGGATATGTGTTTACATATGGTGTAACTACTATTTCTTGGTTTTCTACAAAACAAACCATTACTGTGACTTATTCCAACAATGTTGAGTTGATTGTTATTCATTAATCAAGTCGAGAATGTGTTTGGCTAAGATTAGTGATTAATAGTATTATAAGTAATTGTGGATTGGATATGAATAATAATATTCCCACTATATTATATGAAGATAATATATCTTTCATAGCACAGTTAAAATAAGGGTATATTAAAGGTGACAAAAAATAATATCTCACCAGAATTACTTTTCACTCATGACCTTTAAAAGAATCATGATATTGAAGTACAATAAGCAAGGTATTATGAAAATATCATAGTTTTTGTTCAAAAAAGAATTTCCAAATTCAAAATTTGAGAAATTGAACTAAAAAATTGGAATATTAATACTAAAAAGTATATCATGATTTTATGAGGGGGAGTTGGGAATTTTGTACTCTATTTCCCTTCATCGGTATTTTCCACTAGGTTTTATGATAAGGTTCTTAATGAGGTAGGATGGCATTAAATCATATTAATTTTGATTCACTTGTTTTTTACAATGGGTTTCTTTAAGTGAATATTTATATTAGATTCCATGAAATTATGAAATCCAAAGGGGAGAGTTATAAATTCTCATTTATTTGTGTAGATGTAATAAATTCATAATTAAGGAGGTTTATTTATTGCCCAAAAGGACCCTTCATATGGCCAAAACCATTTGTATTCCCACCGTTGGATCTGATTAGTAGGAATTAATTTTGAACATTGGATTAAGTCATTTATACTCTAAAAATACAGTGACATGTTAATAGAATTTATGTGATATTTTTACTGGACATTTGATATTTTTTCTTTCTCTTTTCTTTTGTTCTATTTTGATTGAAATGTTTTTCTTCAGCATCGACATCCCAAGCATTTGACATCATTAAACATTTTGTTCTAATTATGTTGTTTTATGCCCCTATATTATTACATTTAAATTCCATTAATATTGTTTTATATATTATTCATTCATATTGGATTAAAAATTTTTAGTTTTCATGGGGAATTTATGTAAAAACCCGAACAATTGAATAATATTTTGTTTCCTGAAAATATATGTTTAATGTGTCTCATTAATTAAAACTATATAAATATAAATTGAAATGTAACTATCAGTTTTTGACCATTATATGACCATTGGTAAATTATGATCAAAGATCAATATGACCATTGGAAACAATAATAATTTTAATGTTATAATTACTATTTATAAATAGAAATGATAATGGAAAAAATAATTCAGAAAGAAGAGTCGATGGCCTCATCCAGTAGACTCGAACCGTACAAAGCTCATTTTTCGGAGCTTGGGAAGGAGGTAGCGTCATTGGGCTTTGCTCTTGACCAAGCCCAAGCTGGGCTTTAACACATTAATCTTTAATGGAATTGTTTATGAGATAAGTTGAAGTTAGTTGAGATTAGCACCCCATCGATGTTATCCGAGCTGCCCCAAGAGTTTGTCACCATTGCACCACGATCTTCCAAGCCAAAATCATTGTGTAGTGAATACCATACCCATTTCTCTATAAAGGGTATTCACCTTTATGAACATATACATATTGAATGGTAATTACATGTATTTATTCCACATTCCTTAATTGTGTAATAGCTTATGATGATTAATGATTCCATGTTATATGATCTATGTGGAACACTTATGCATGAAATGAAATGTTTATAAAGGGTGTGCCCTAATAGCACTGCAATGCATTGGGTAACGTTTAGTATCATGATACACTATGTGAAATGAGGGTTTAATCATGACAATTCAAGTGAAATTAGGGTTTACTCATGCTAATTCAAGTGCAATGAGGGTTTACTCATGCTAATTCAAGTGCAATGAGGGTTTACTCATGTTAATCTATGTGCAATGAGCCTTGGCTCATGATAATATCATGTTGTATGTTGTTGCCACATTTCTATGTTATGATAATCATGCTATATCATTCCTTTATGTTCATGTTTCTCGTATGATCCATTGATATGCCTATTGCCTAAAATGTATTTTATTCTTCATGTTATTCATTTTTTACTCCCTTACTAGGCATTATAGCTCACCCTTTTCTTATGCATGTCCTTAGGTTATCTCATTCAATGCTAAGTACAAAGGAATTTTGTGGTCATATAAAATAATTTTTCAATAAAGATGTTGTATTTTATGTCTTATGTTTTAATTTAATGTTCCAAATTTCCTAATACACTAGACCTCTTGATCCATGGAGTTGTCTTAAGTGCAATTTTATGTAATAAATCATGTTTAAATATGTAATAAAGAGCAGGGTTGTTATAGTTGGTATCAAAGGATAGATTTAGTTATTTTTGGGATTAGGATTAGAAAACCCTAGTGAAATACTTAGGGATAATACTAAGTATAATAAAAAATCCCTAAATTTTGGTGAGCATAGAGTAAGTGGTTTATCAAGAAAATGCATCCATTTCTGGATACGAACAAGTAGAGGTGGATTTGGCCCAGATGTATCTAGGGGTAAAACCCGAAAACACCACTTTCATATAAACTCAAATGGGAACTAGTGAAAAATAATGGTCCTTCATGTCCTCTTGGTTTGACACTCCCAAGGGATAAGATTCGGTAAATTCATAAGCTTAGTACGAACCATTTTTAAGGGAAAAAAAATCCCCTAAGAATATATGTTATAAAATAGATCATGGATAACCTAGATTGAAACTTAGGTTATCAAAAGTTAGGATATACTATAAAATTTTATACTTATATGTCCAATGTTATCTTTTTACATTATTATTATCTAAGTATTCAAAACCCCTAATTGTATTTTCTTTTTCTGAGTTAAAACATGGAAGGAAGAAGATCACGGATAACTCTTCTCTCTCTTCCTGAAGAACTAATTCGATAGATTATCCTAAAGTCATGATCAGATGAATTTTAAACTTTTTCAAATATCAAAGTTACATGAAAAAAACTTTATGAGGCATCCAGTACCTCTATAATTGCATGATTATTTCAAGGATCAGGAATTGTCTATTGGATAATCATGCGCTCACAACTTTGTTACCATGCTAAGTGTGGGAAGTACCATCAGGGTATTTTCAAATTCTTCTCTTTATTTCAAAATGATGAATTACTAAATGATTTTCTAGATACTGCAAAATAGGGTGACCTCCGAGCATCCTATATGTATCAAATTATAGATTTATGTCTTTAGTAAAACCCCAAAATTGACATACCAAAACCCTATTTTGAAATATTTAAAGATGATTCATTAAGAAATTTTTTTAAAAACAATTTCAATAAGATATTTCAAAATTATATATAAGAAATACTATTTTAATGACTTATCGATGCTTCCATCGATATAATCCAAGATTATTGAGGTTTTTTTTGGGTAAAGTAAGTAGAAGATTTTGGAAATATCCTAAGGTACCATTGTGATGCATGAACCCTTTATACTTAAAGAAAATGATAATAGGAAATACTGAAGACCTCATTGAATAGATGAAAGAGAAGTTCCCTCACCTATTTTCTACTTAGTATGTAAAACGAAATTTCAAGGGTGAAATTTCTTAAGGGGGGAAGAATGTAACAACCCAAATGTTTGAATAATATTTTGTTTCTTGATATGTATGTTTTACCATGTATCATTAATTAAAACTATATAATTATAAATTAAAATGTAACTATTAGTTTTTTACTATTATATGACCATTGGTCAATTATGATCTAAGATCAATATGAATGTTGGAAATAATAATAATTTTAATGTTATAAATTATTGTTTATAAATAGAAATTATAATGGGAAAATTAATTCAGAAAAAAGATTTGATGGCCTCATCTAGTAGACTCAAGTCGTACAAAGCTCATTTTTCAGAGCATGGAAAGGAGGTATCGTTACTGGGCTTCATTCTTGACCAAACCCAAGCTGATCTTCAACACATTAAGCTTGAAGGGAATTGCCTATGGTATAAGTGGAATTTAATAGAGATTACCACCTGATCGATGTTATTCAAGCTGCCCCAAGAGTCAGTCACCATAATATGCATTACCCTTAGGTCTTATGCACGTTTTATAATGGGTTATGTAACAAGGTATTAGTTACTTTTTGTGTAATACCTTTTATAAATACAATTCTTATTCCATCAATTCCTTTATTTTAATATTTTTCATAAAAATATAATTAATTCGATAAATTGACTTTTCGGGTAAAATGGTACTTTTCATAAATATATAAATTATTATATTAAACTAGGTTTTTATTAATAATGTTATTATAATAGTTTTATAAAAACACTCTTTTAAATTATAAATTATTATTATATTTTTTTTACTCTATAAAATCTTAAGTATTCAGTTTGATAAGAATTATATTTTTATACGATAAAACAGAAATTATATTTCTAATTAAAGAATTTATTTAGATGAATTAATGAATTTTTGTAATAATTAATATTTTAATAAAATATTATTATCAAATTAATTTTATGAATAATAAATTAGTATATAATTTTAATGAATTCAAATGTAATTTTTATTAAAGTTAAAAACTATTTTTTTTAAACCCATCAATTTTCAATAAATGTCGGTTTTTATTTTAAAAGTGAAAATTCACATATTTAGAAAATTATTTAGATAAAATAAATATTATTTTTGGAATCAAGAAATAAAAATTATTCAATGGTGAATTTTTCATAATTTTATAAGACAATGGAATTTTTGGGTAAAAATTAAATACCGTATAAATATATAATGTGTTTTATGAAATCATAATGACCCAATAGTAATGTAATAAAATACTATAAAAGGTTTATTCAGACAATATATGTTTTAACTTTAAAATAATTTTATTTTATATTTTTTTGATTAATTTTATAATGCCTTAGTGGACCCTCCAAAACTTATAAAATATTTTAACATTTTAAAATGATTTCCTTGAGAGTGTGACTCGCCTCCACATAACCAAGCCTAATATTTTAATATGTTTGGACATTGGCCTTATAATTTTTCTTTCCAATTCCATTTTTCTAAAACTATGGGAAAAAACCCATTGTAAGGTTTTCAATTTTGAATATTAAATTATATAGGTTCCAAAACCTAAGTTTGTGAAATATTAAAGAATCCCCCTCTCATTTCCTATATAAACCCACACAATCTCCCACTTATATTCACTAAAAATCCTTTTAGCACGTCCCTAATCATACCTAATCTCTATATAATCCTCCCAAGGTGCCTAAATATCTCAAGAATACCCTCCTCAAGCTCTTGAAGTCACACACTCAAGTAAGGGATACTCGCTTTCCTCTCCTCCTTTCAAATTCAAGCATCTTATTTGAAACTAGTTCTAGTAATTTAGAATGGTTATAATGTCATCCTTTTATAATAATTCTATTAATCTAAATTTAATGTTAGTTTAATGAGGGATTATTTATCCTCCCTCATTTTTAACCTTACCTAATCTGTTACTATGCCAAAGTTTCGTAAGGGATCCTCACTTTCCTCTCCTCCTTTCAAATTCAAGCATCTTATTTGAAAGTAGTTCTTGTAATTTTGAATAGTTATAATGTCATAATTTTATAATCATTCTATTACTATCCATTTTATTTTATTTTAATTAGGTATTATTTATCCTCCCTCATTTTTACCCTTACCTAAGCTGTTATTATGCCAAAATTTCATAAGGGATCTTCCACCCTCCTCCTTTACCAAGCATTCTTTTCATGTTATGTCTTTTAATTTCTTTTATTCCTATATTGGGATATGTTATTAAATATCATCCCTACTTACCATTTGATTTATAAATCATGAGATACCCTTTCACTCTCATTTATCCCTCTTATGAACCCTTATGTACTCTCGTTACCATGCCGAATTTTCGTAAGGGATTCCTTCCTTTCTCATTTTTTTATCCATGTTTATTTATGTTGTTATACCATTTTATATTAAATTAAAAATGTTGGTTTATGATTTAACACCTCCCCCATACTTCACTCCTTATTTTTTAATTATTAGGGACCTCTTTCTCTCTCATTAATCCTTCCCATGTACACCTATTACCGTACTGAGATTTCATAAGAGTTATTCCATTTTTCCTCTTTCTTCAAGTTTCTCTTTTATGTTACACCTTATATTTCCAAATACCTTATGATAGGAAATGTATTTTTATGACCCCCTTACTTTCCATTTCATTTATATATTATTAGAGAACCCTTTCTCTCTCTTCAACCATTTTTTAGGAATTTTTATGTCACATTGTTAGCCTACTGAAATAGCACCATGATCTTCTAATCCAAAATCATCGTGTAGTGAATAAAATACCAATTTATCTATCAATGGTATTCACCTTTATGAA
The DNA here is from genome assembly GCA_963277665.1 of Viscum album. NCBI lineage: Eukaryota > Viridiplantae > Streptophyta > Magnoliopsida > Santalales > Viscaceae > Viscum > Viscum album. The sequence goes on along the minus strand of OY728123.1, from coordinate 859,669,209 downwards.
CATATACATATTTAATGATACTTATATTTATGTATTCCACATTCCTTAATCGTAGAATAGAATATGATGTTGAATGATTCCATGTTATATGATCCATGTGGTGAACTTAATCATGAAATGAAATGTTTATAAAGGATATGCCTTGATAGAACTCCAATGCATTGGGTAATGTTTAGTATCATGATACTCCATGTGTAATTAGGGTTTATCATGCTAATTAAAGTGCAGTGAGGGTTTATTCATGCTAATTCAAGTGCAATGAGGGTTTACTCATGCTAGTCCATGTGTAATGAATCTTGGCTCATGCTAATATCATGTTGTATGTCGTTGCTACATTTCCATGTTTTGATAATCATGTTATATCATGCCTTTATGTTCATGTTTCTCTTATGATCCATTGATATTCCTATTGCCTAAAATGTATTGTATTCTTCATTTTATGCCTTGTTTACTCCCTTACTAGGCTTTATAGCTCACCATTTTCTTATGTATGTCCTCAGGTTAGCCCATGCAATGCTAAGTACGAAGGAATATTGTGGTCATGTAAAAGAAGTTTTCAATAAAGATTATGTATTTTATGTCTTAATTTGTCATGTAGTGTTCCTAATTTTCCAAGACACTAGACCTCTCGATCCTCGAAGTTGTCTTAAGTGAAAGTTTATGTAATAAATCATGTTTAAATATGTAATAAAGGGCAGGGTTGTTATAATTTATATATGCGTTGAACTATTTCATGTGGGATCTATTGTTTCCTTTTATCATATTATTTTTTTACCACAATTATTGTTTTCCTTACCAATATTAGTTAAATTTTTACCATTTATTAAAGGATATCCAATGCTCCTAGTTGGCTCTGGGTGTGTTGTTTTTGCTCAACTTTGATATGGGGTACCTCTGTTATGCCAATATCACATTGCCACTTGTCTCTTGTGTTGTCCCACCTTTAGTTATGTAAACTTCTAACATCATCCTGGCCATCCACAGGGCTATGTTATTGGATTTTTTTCCACCCCATCTAATGATCCCTATCATTCCATTATTACATTTGATCTGCCTTGATTTGTGAATGACTCACTTTTACTAGGTAGAGACTTCCCACTTCGTCTAGTTCGGCCTGAGAGTTCCAAGAGCGGGGCACTTTCACTATGCAAGGGGTTCTCAGATAAGAATAAAGGGAAAAAATAAAATTTTCCACCCACACTCCCCATATTAAATCTCATTCTTCCTCCTATAATAGGAGTACTTATCTGGTAGATATTTTGAGATCGACTCGATCTTGGGTTCCATACGAATATGCATCAAGGAGGTTCTTGATCTTGAATCTCTTTTTATCATAACCCGGTTTCAATTTAGATTCTTGTATTTGTGGTGATATATTATTTTCTATCATGTGTAGATTTGTATCATTTTTTGTGTGTTCATTGTCTGTTTAGGAGTAGACGGTGTGGAATCTATGTGACAGATTTCACCACTCCAACTTAGTTCAACACGGTCAGCCTCCTTAGATAGTTTCTCTAGTATTGTTTTGAATTTCTTAGAGTCTGTATCTTTCTTTTCTTGTTTTTTTATTTCTTAGTAATTAAAGGATGGCCTATTTTGTGTACTCGTTGTGCATGTAGGATCACACTGATCCAAATCATATTATATCCCGTGTTATTTCCTTTCAGTTATTTCTATTTTCAGTGTTCATGTAGCTCGATTGTATAATAAATTCATATTATTTCTTATCACTGTGGTTTTTATTACATCATATCAAATAAATAACTCGGTAATATGTGGAAGTGGGTCCTAGATGATTTAGGGTTTAAAGGTTAAACCACAGCAAGTGTTATCAGATCCTACTGTAACGTTAAAAATGGGTTTCACTAAATTTGGTATTGATAAATATGATGTTGAAAATTACTTCAATCTATGGTTAATTAAAATGATTTCTCTTCTGGATCATAATTATTTAATTGATGCTATTGGTGGATATAAAAATAAAATTACCACCCCTACCCTAGATGGGCAGAATGACATCACTTACATTGATGTCCCCAATGAAACTCTTAGTAAATACCAAAGATTAATCTTTTTATCTTTAGGAGATAAAGTCCTTAGAGAGGTATCATATGAATATTCCACCACTGATATATTGTCTAGACTTAATCCATTTATATGAATATGTATCTTGTTGGTAGATTATATAAAAAATGAGATTATATACGTTCAAAATATTCCATGGAACTACATTCAGGATACACATTGTTTAATTTAACAAAATATTGTTATATCTAGCCAACATAGACATTAAATTGGATGATGAAGATAAAGACGTTATACTATTAACTTCATTAGATGAATCCTTTTATTCTGTTAAGGATTATATGATGTATGGAAAAGATACACTTACCCTTAAAGAATTTAAATATTATTTACTCTCCAAAGACCTTTAAAGGAAGATTATTTTTAAGGATGAGGAATAGGGTTTAAATATTGGGGATAGAAGTGAGTCTAGAGGCAGAAGTGAATCCAGAGGTTGGACGAAGGATATGGGTCAGTCTAAGAAGCAAATGTATAATTCTAAGAGGAAATTAATCAAGTGTTTTAAATGTAAAAAACATGGTAACATTAAGAATAATTTTCCTAATAATAAAGGAAACTATAGATACAATAGTAATGACCATTCCTTATTATTTGAGTAGGACTTTGACACTACTGATGTGTTAAATGTTTCTGACATTATCATCATGGGTGAATGGATCCAAGATTCGAGATTTTCTTTACACATGTGTCCTGGGAGGGAATTATTTACTAAGGTGATAAAAATTAAATCTGGTGAGGTCTTCCTAGGGAGTAACAAGAGTTTTCGAGTTATGTGAATAGGATCTGTTTCATTATAGCTTCATGATAGGACTATTAAGTCTCTTGAAGAAGTTAGGTGGGTACCCTAACTAAAAAGAAACCTAATCTCCATAGGAATCCTTGACCATAATGGTTATAACTTTAATTTAGACTCTAGGAGTTTTAAGGTTTCCCAAGGATCCCTTATTGTCATGAATGGAAGCCTTCGCAATGGCCTTTATTTGTTATATGTAAAGTTTATAGAATCCAATTGAATGCCACTTATGATTCAAAAATTGATACAACCACCATTTGGAATAAAATATTAGGGAATGTTATTTCCAATGGTCCTAATGAACTTAAAAAAATATGGGATTTTATGTAATTTCACTCATAAGAGTTTTCTAATCTGTGAAGATTGTATATATGAAAAATCTAGAAGATTTAGATTTAGTAGGTCTATGTATAAGACTAAATAACCCCTTGAATGTTTCCATTTTGATATGTGGGGTTCTTCTAGGGTTACCTTCCATGGTGGAGGCTTATACTTTGTTAAATTAATTGATTAGTACTCTAGGAATGTCTGAATTTATATACTCAAACATAAGTCTAATGATTTTCAGTATTTTAAGAAATAGAAAGCTGGGGTAAGAAGTGAGTTTAATAAGAAACTCAAATCCTTAAGAACTGATAATGGTTTAGAGTATCTATCCACAAAATTCATTGAATTATTTGAATATGAATTAATAAAAAGATATTGAATTATTATAGTGACACCATGATAGAATGGATTAGTATAGAGGATTCCTAGAACTGTTGTTGAGAGGGTTAGGTTCATACTATCCCACTCAAAACTCCCTAGGTCCTTCTGGGACACGAATGCCTCAACAAAAGTCTATTGCATTAACCATTTCCCATCTTCTGTTAATTCTTTTAAGACACATGAATAACTCTATAAAGGTTCACCCCCAAGCCTTTAACACCTTAGGATATTTAGATCTATAGCTTATGCTCATACACACACTGATAAGTTATCTCTTAGGGTAGTGAAGTGTCTTTTTGTGGGTTATCCAGAGGGGGTTAAGGGGTAACATCTATGGATAGATAAACCAAGTTATAAAAAGTGTTTAATTAGTCTATATTTCATGTTTTATGAGTTTTTTCTCTCTAATGATAAGGAAACTGGATCTGTAGAGTCTTATGATGACATTATAGACCCATATAGAGTTTCAACACCCTTGGGTGTTGAAGTTCCTTTAGAATTCAGTGACCTTTTCCAATATGGTACTGGTCCTACTCCCCCATTTTTTAGACTCAAGATGAATCTAATTTTGATTCACATTCTGAACCTAAAATAGTGGAACTAGATAATCTAAGGAATTATCAACTAACCCGAGACAGAGAGAGAAGATTGATTAGGCCTCCAAACCATTTTTATCAGTCAGATATTATTGACTATGAATTTAGTGTTGCTTAGTATTTTTTTAATGATGAACCTAAAACTTATAAGAAAGCCCTTATGTCCAAAGAAGTCACCAAATGGTTAGGTTCTATGCAAGAAGAGATGAATTCTCTTCTTGAGAACAACACTTGGGTTGTTGTTTCCAGACTTAGAAACTAGAAGATTATAGGTTCTAAGTTGATATATAAGAAGAAATAAAACAATTTTGGAGAAACGAAAATCAAATTCCAAGCCCAAATGGTTGCTAAAGGCTTTATTCGACATGAGGGCATTGATTATTGTGAGATATTCTCCCCAGTTGTTAAACATTCATCTATAAGAATTTTTCATTCTTTTGCTACCAAGTTTGATTTTCATGATGAACAATTAGATGTAAAAACTAATTTTTTTCATGATACCCTTAATGAAACAATTTATATGACTCCTCCTGAAGTATTTTTGAATCTTTTCAAAACTAATCAAGTTTTTCTTCATATGAAGTATTTTTATGGTCTTAAACAATATTATTGCAAATTTTATAAAAGGTTTGGTTATTTTATGATTGAAAATAATTTTTCCAAAAGTAATTATGATGCACATGTGCACTATAATACTGTTAAACATGAAACTATTTATCTTTTATTATATATGGATGGCATGCTTTTAATCTGTAAGAATATAATTATTATAAATTATTTCAAGAACTAATTGAACTCAGTCTTTGAAATGAAATACTTAGAACATTATAATAAAATATTTTCTATGGAAATAATAAGAGATAGGAAGGTCTGAACCTTGTACTTATCTCAGTTCTCTTAGGTAAAGAAGGTTTTAAAAAGGTATCTATTTGAGCACATTAAACCTGATAGCATTCATTTAGGACAACATTTTAAATTTTCTTTGGATAAATACCCTAGAAATGATGATGAGGATGCCATTATAAATATATTCCATATGATAATGTGGTAGGAAGTCTTATGTATGATATGTTCTACTTTAGGCCATATATAGATTTTGATGTGTGTACTTGAAGCAGGTTTGTGGGAAGAGCTAGTAATCCTCATTAGCATTCCTTGAAGTAGATCCTCAACAATGTATCTATTTAAGATAAATTGTGCATCTTATATGACTTAAATAGTAATTTTTATGATGACATTGTTGGTTTGGTTGATTATGATTATGTTGAAAATGTTGACACTTGAAAGTCTATCACTAGTTTTGTGTTTCTTGCAAATGGGGATCGCTCTCATGGAAGTTCAATATGTAGTTAGTGGTTGTACTCTCCACTATTGAGGCAGAGTATATAGCCTTGATAAAAGTCATAAAATAGGATATATGGTTTAAATGTTTGCTTTTCAAGTTTTCTTTATCTAATCATAGTATAGTAGTTCATTGTGATAGCCAATTTTCATTGCATCTGTCTAAAAACTATGTGTGTCATGGTAGGTCGAAACACATTGAGATTAGACTTTATTTTGTAAGGGATCTTATAGAATCTAGGAAAGTGAGTTTCACTAAGATACCCATTAGAGACAATCTGGTCGATAGTTTGACTAAGGTCGTACCATTGTCTAAATTTTTATACTGCCTTAAATTAATAAACTTAGTCTCAATTCTATAACTTCAGTTGTGAGAGCATCATCCTTAAAATTCATTTAATTACAAGGTGGTGATTTTTTGTTTTATTCCCATGAATTTTTTTCATTTAAATTCCTTTAATATTTTTTTATATATGATTTATTCATATTGGATTAAGGATGTTTAATTTTCATCGGGCATTGTGGGATTCATTATTTCCTTTTATACTATTATTTTTCTACTGTAATTCTCATTTTCCTTACCTATAGTAGTTGAATGTGGACCATTGATTAAAGGAGATTTAATGCTCTTGGTTGGCTTTGGGTGTGTTTGTTTTTTTTAGCTTCGTTCTGGGGTACCACTGTTGTGCCAATCCCAAAGGGCCACTTGTCTCATGCACTATCATTCCTTCAGTTATGTGAATTGTCATTTTCATCCTGGTTGTCCACGCTGCTATGATCTCAGGTTTTTGTTTGTGCCATATGATGATCCCTGTCATGCCATTATCACATATGGTCTGCCTTGATTCACGAATGACTCACTTTTGTCGGGTAGAGGCATCCCACTTTGCCTGGTTCAGTCTGAGAGTCCCTGAAGCAAGGCACCTTTTCTATACAAAGGGGTTCTCAGAGAAGAATGATAAACGAGGAAATCTTCCTACCCGTACTCCCCATCCTTGTGCTCATTTCGCCTCTTGTAATCAGAGTACTTTTCTGGTGGATATTTAGTGGAGAACGAATCAATCTTTGGTTTTGGATGATTTCACACCAAGGAGGTTTCTGATATTGACTCTCTTTTCATTGTAATCAGGTTTCGGTTCAGATTCTTCGCTTTGTAGTGATATATTCTTTTCTATCATGTATAGATCTGTATCCTTTTTGTGTGTGTGTGTGAATCCATCTAGGAGTGGACGGTGAAGACTCTACGTAAAAAATTATACCACTACAACCTAATTCAACAAGGCTGGACTCCTCAGATAATTTTTCTGGTCTTTTTTGTCATTTATTCAAGTTTGTATCTTTCTTCTCTTGTTTTTTTTCTTTGTAATAAAAGTATTGGGTGGTCTTCTCAACATGAACATAGGATCATGCTTGAAGTTATATCCTGTGTTATTTCCTTTATCTTATTTATGAGAAATTAATATTGTTTCTTCTCACCTTTTTTATTACATCATATCAAATATATAACCTCGTAACACAAGACAGTGGGTCCTAGATGATTTACGGTTTAAAGGTTTAAGCTAACATCTTCCGCTTCAATTGACCGGTTTCACAAAAAATTGAAGTTTATACATTATTTTTTAAGCAAATTCATCCAACAAATTTCTTGAGCAGCTGTGGAGACCTACGGGTCAGCATCGGAGGAAGGAAGCACCCGCTGGGCGGAGGAGAGTGTGAAGGGAATCACACGGCGGTAGGGGAGAAATCATGAACTGTGGGGTTTTCCCAAGGGGAATGGGGGTGTCGCAAGTAGCGTGGTTCGCCCGGGGGAATTGTGGGGGGCTTTCGCGAGAAAGAGGGTTCGCAAGGGGAAAGGGATGGAAAGGAGGGTTCGCACGGGGGAGGAGGGATACAAGCAGGTGGAAGGGTGGGGAAGGATGGTTCACAGTGGGAGGGGAGCTGCGCATGGAGGGAATATTTTAGGAATTCAGTGACCCCAAAATGGTGGTCACCCCAGTTAAAGATTATTTTTCTACTAGTATGAATATTGATATATTTATATATTAAATATGATTTTTTTTAAATGTGGTAATAAAAGCCTTATTGGAAAGATTCAATCTATAGTAGTTCCAAACCAAAGATTTGTGTCCGCATTTGTAATAAAAAAAATGACCTTCATATTTATTTGTTAAATTATTATAAGATACTGCTTCTATGAAACTCATGTTTGATGCCACTTGTGTTATGAAGTCACCACAACTCAATATTTGATTAATAAGTTCCCAAAACTCATGCTTATCTGCAATTAATAGGTTTATTATTACATGTACTTAGAAGAATAAGATGGACAATTTTTCTTTGAAACGTCTCGCCTTCACCAGCAATGGTAAGTTGTCCCGCTACTACAAAAACGGGATTTATCAGTGCTCAAAACGAGCTTTAACAATGCTAAAAAAGTCTTGTAAATCTCAGTGCTGATAAAGGGGGTCCCCTTTATCTGCGCTAAATAAGCGATTATAAATGCCCTATCTGCTGTAACATAAAATTATGCAGCAGCACACCCAATTCTACAGCAGCACACCCAAACAAGACCTGCAAAAAATTCAGAATTCAGGGGGTTGGGGGTTGTTCAGGGATTTTGGGTGGCTGTCCAAGGGGGGGTAGGGGTGTCCAAGGGGATGGGGGTGTATGGGTGGATAGGGGTGTCCCAGGGGTGGGGCGGTCAAGGAGGTTGGGGGATGTCCAAGGTGGGTGGGGTGGTGTCCAGGGGGTGGTGGGGGGTGTCCATGGGGGTGGGGGTTGTCCAGGGGTGGGGGAGGTGTCCAGGTGGTAGGGTGGTGTCTAGGAGGGGCGGGGGGCATCCAGGGGGTGGGGGCGTCCAGGGGGTTGGGGGTCGTACAGGGTGTTGGGGGGGCTTTCCAGGGGGTGGGGGCCTCCAGGGGTGGGGTGGTGTCCAGGGGGTGAGGGTGGTCCAGGGGGTTGGTGGGGTTGTCCAAGGGGGGTGGGGGAGGTGTCCAGGTGGTGGGGGTGTCTAGGAGGGGTGGGGGCGTCTAGGGAGGTGGGGGTGTCCAGGGGGTGGGTGTCCAGGGGGTGGGGGCCATCGAGGGTGTTGGGGGTGTCCATGGGGGTGGGGGTGGGGGATTTCTAGGGTGGTGGGGGTGTCCAGGTAGTGGGGTGGTGTCTAGGAGGGGTGGGGGTTCCGTCCAGGGGGTTGGTGGGTGTCTAGGGGGTGGGGGTGGGGGTTGTCCATGGGGATTTCCAGGGGGTGTGTTGGTGTCCAGGGGGGTTTAATCACACAAAAATAACCCATGGATCATTCTCCTAAAGGATCAACACAATTTGAATGTGTTTGGTTGGATTTCCATACGTCAGTTGTTGTTTTCACTTAAAATTCTGTTGATTTTAAACAAAAGAGAGACACTTTGAGTGATACCGGTCACACCGTGCCTCGGATTGAGGCAGGGTTGACTCATACACATCACCAATGCACCCATGGATCATTCTCCTAAAGTATCAACATAATATTAATGTGTTTGGTCATATTTCTGTAGGTCAATTGTTGTTTTCACTTAAAATTTGGTCCATTTTAAATAAAAAAAAGAGACACTTTGAGTGATACTGGCCACATTATGCCTAGGATTGAAGTGTGGTTGACTCTTAAACGTCAAAATTGACACATGGATCGTTCTTATAAAGGATAAACAAGATCTGAATGCATTTGGTCAGATTTTCGTAAGTCAGTTGTTGTTTTCACTTAAAATTTTGTCCATTTTAAACAAAAGAGAGACACTTTGAGTGATATCGGTCACACCGTGCCTCATATTTAGGTGGGGTTTACTCGTACACATCACTAAATAACCCATAGATTGTTATATTAAAGGATAAACACAATATGAATGTGATTGGTTGGTTTTATTAGGTCAGTTGTTGTTTTTACTTAAAATTTTGTCCATTTTAAACAAAAGAGAAACACTTTGAGTGATACCGGCCACACCGTCTCTCGGATTTAGGGGTGGTTGACTCATACAGATCACAAGTGACCCATGGATCATTCTCCTAAAGTATCAACACAATCTGAATGTGTTTGGTAAGATTTTCGTACGTCAGTTGTTGTTTTCACTTAAAATTTTGTCCATTTTAAACAAAAGAGAGAAACTTTGAGTGATATCGGTCACATTGTGCCTCATATTGAGGTGGGGTTGACTCTTAAATGTCACCAACACACCCATGGATAATTATCCTATAGGATCAACACAATCTGAATGCGTTTTGTCATATTTCTGTATGTTAGTTGTTGTTTTCACTTAAAATTATGTCCATTTTAAACAAAAGAGAGACACTTTGAGTCATACCGGCCACACCATGCCTAGGATTGAGGCTTGGTTGACTGTTACATGTCAAAAATGAATCATGGATCATTCTCTTAAAGGATGAACACAATATTAATGCGTTTGGTTGGATTTTCGTATGTCAGTTGTTGTTTTCACTTAAAATTCTGTTCATTTTAAACAAGAGAGACACTTTGAGTGATACCAGCCATACCGTGCCTCGAATTGAGGATATGTTTACCCGTACATGTCAAAAATATACCCATGGATCATTATCATAAAGGATAAACATAATAATAATGTTTTTGGTCATATTTCCATAGGTCAGTTGTTGTTTTCACTTAAAATTCTGTCCTTTTTAAACAAAAGAGAGACACTTTGAGTGATATCGGCCACATCGTGCATCAGATTGATGCTTGGTTGACTCCTACACGTCACAAGTGACCCATGTATCATTATCCTAAAGGATCAAAACAATCTGAATGCGTTTGGTTGGATTTTCAAATGTCAGTTGTTGTTTTCACTTAAAATTATGTCCATTTTTAACATAAGAGAGACACTTTGAGTGATATCAGCCACACCGTGCCTCGTATTGAGGAATGGTTGACTCATACACGTCAAAAATTACCCATGGATAATTATCCTTAAGGATCAACACAATCTGAATTCATTTGGTCAGATTTTTGTATGTTGGTTGTTGTTTTCACTTAAATTTCTATCCATTTTAAACAAAAGAGAGACACTTTGAGTGATACCAGTCACACCGTAACTTGTATTGAGGCGAGTTTGACTCGTACACATCAAAAATTACCCATGTATCATTCTACTAAAATATCAACACAATCCTAATTCATTTGGTCATATTTTTGTAGGTTAGTTGTTGTTTTCACTTAAAATTTTGTCCAGTTTAAACAAAAGAGAGACACTTTGAGTGATATCGGTCACATCGTGCCTCAGATTGAGGCGGGGTTGAATCTTACATGTCACCAAAACACACATGTATCATTATCCTAATGTATAAACACAATCTGAATGCTTTTGGTCAGATTTCCGTACGTCATTTGTTGTTTTCACTTAAACTTTTGTCAATTTTAAACAAAAGAGAGACACTTTGAGTGATACCAGCCACACTGTGCCTCGGATTGAGGTGGGGTTAAATCGTACACATCACCAACCCACCCATGGATTGTTATTATAAATGATCAACACAATCCTAATGCTTTTGGTTGGATTTCTGTATGTCAGTTGTTGTTTTCACTTAAAATTCTGTCCATTTTAAACAAAAAAGAGACACTTTAAGTGATATCGGTCACACCGTGCCCCGGATTGAGGCGAGGTTGACTCGTACATGTCACCAACGCACCCATGGATCATTCTACTAAATTATAAACATAATATGAATGTTTTTGTTCATATTTCTGTTCGTCAATTGTTGTTTTCACTTAAAATTTTGTCAATTTTAAACAAAAGAGAGACACTTTGAGTGATACCGGCCACACTGTGCCTCATATTGAGGCGGGGTTGACTCATACATGTCACCAATTCACCCATGTATCTTTCCTTTAAAGTATCAACATAATCCAAATGTGTTTTTTCATATTTCCATACATCAGTTGTTGTTTTCACTTAAAATTCTGACCATTTTAAACAAAAGAGAGACACTTTGAGTGATACCGGCCACACCGTACCTCAGATTGAGGCTTGGTTGACTCTTACATGTCACAAATGACCAATTTATCATTCTACTAAATTATCAAAACAATATGAATTCATTTGGTCAGATTTCTGTATGTCAGTTGTTGTTTTCACTTAAAATTTTGTCCATTTTAAACAAAAGAGAGACACTTTGAGTGATACTGGCCACATCGTGCCTTTGATTGAGGTGATCTTGACTTTTACACATCACCAATTCACCCATGGATCGTTCTCTTAAATCATCAACACAATCCGAATGCATTTGGTCATATTTCTGTAGGTCAGTTGTTGTTTTCACTTAAAATTCTATCCATTTTAAACAAAAGAGAGACACTTTGAGTGATACCGGCCACACTGTGCCTCAGATTGAGGTGTGGTTGACTTTTATATATCAAAAATGACCCATTTATTGTTATCCTAAAGTATCAACACAATAATAATGTTTTTGGTCGTATTTATGTACGTCAGTTGTTGTTTTCACTTAAAATTATGTCCATTTTAAACAAAAGAGAGACACTTTGAGTGATATCGGCCACATCGTGCCTCAGATTGAGGTGGGGTTGACTTTTACACCTCACTAACACACCCATGGATCTTTCTCCTTAATTATAAACACAATAAGAATGCATTTGGTTGGATTTCTATAGGTTAGTTGTTGTTTTCACTTAAAATTCTGTCCATTTTAAAAAAAAGAGAGACACTTTGAGTGATACCGGCCACACCATGCCTCAGATTGAGGCAGGGTTGACTCGTACACATCACAAATGACTCATGGATCATTCTAATAAAAGTTCAACACAATCCAAATTCGTTTGGTTGGATATGAAGGTATTTTGGAGATTTTACTGGTTTTGCTTATCCACAACCCAAAGAAAAGTGGTTCATCATTCTTACATGTTGCTGGTGAATTTCATCTGTTAAAATGAGAAAATAACTCATTGGATAAAGGATGTTTTATTTAATAACAATTACAATTTTCCTATGAACATTTACATACAACAAAGTTTCATATTTTTATCCCCTTAACCCCTACAAAAAATAACCGCCATTTGTACATGTCCCCAAGTCAGATCTTCATGCTATTTATGTACAATCTTCCATCAGGTATGTGGCCCACTCATTTCTGAACAAATCTATATTGTCTTGGGAGTATGAGGCTTTTCAAAATTCATAGTAGTACTTCAAAATATATAAATAAAAAATTGATAAATAATTTAAATAAAATAGTAGTTGTTTTTGAAAATACCTCTTTAGGGATGCTAGTTTGTTGATGAAAAACGATCTCTTTCATAAATTTACAAAAATAATAACCGCAATCATTATCGTTTGTTTTTTTTGGACACTACAAAAAAATTTTCATTAGTAGAATAAGTAACTTGTGATGATATGTTTTTGGATAGTGAAATTTTATTATATATACCCTGATATTTGTCCAGACTTAGTACTTGTTTGCCTCATTATGCTTAGCCCTTGTCCTCATTCCTTTTTTAGATGCTAATGATACACTTCCCTATCATAATATAAACCTTAGTAAAAGATAATATAAATTATATTACTTGATGTTTAGACCTAAAAATTTGGATGTAGTGTCATACAGAATCACAAACTCCATCATGTGCGGTCGGTTTGTTGGATATCCTTGCATTGAATCCAGAAAATAAATCTTTGGAGTATCCAAGTTCACCAAAATTAGCATCCAATGTTTCCTAAAAACACAAAAATGAATAAGTAATAAAATAAGTGAAAATATAATTTATATTCTTTAATCGTAGATTTTTACCACTACATGGTTGGTATTAGGAAGAGTTTGTCATCTGTAATCCTGTTTTCAAATGTTTTCAGCAAGCCATTCACTATTTCATCCTTTTTTGATGGCTCTAATTTCGTTAGATGTGTTGATGTGGTATGAGGACTAATGAGTTCAAATTTTGTCTCATGGGGAAATTCCTTCAACTATTTTTCATATATACGTCTGTCGATAATATAAAATGCATTTAGTCATAATTTTCACATTATTTCATCTTTTAGAAAATCAATTCATGAAAACTTACCTCATATATAAATTTACAACTGTGATGCCTAGCCAACCATTTTCAAGGATCTCATTTACATTTTCAGAAATAACAAAATCTTGACATTCCTCTCCGTATATATTCTTTTCAAAAACCACTATATGACTACTACCACATCTTAGCTTCATATCCACATGAGTCTTCAATACTAGTAAATGTGGATAGAGAACATGTGGTGTTATTGTTCTTTCAGTAGCTCTTTGGGATCGGTTGGTTGATCCTTTAGATGCTTTTGATCCAATGTTTCTTATCACCCCCTTCCCTTTCTCCGTCTATAATAACATTCATTGGTTCAGACCCTTTTTTCATTAATTGCTAAATGTTTATCTTGAAAAAAAAGGAAATAAATACCTATTTTTCCCCATATGCTCTTAAAAGTTGTGAAGTCCATGAAATGAATTTCCCAATAGCCTTTTCAACCATATGAATATCATCATCATCAAGTGGAATAGGTAGATTTGCATTTGGATCATGAGCTATAGTAATTGTCACTTTCAGATGATCTTTCGGAAGTGGTCTATTATACAGCTTGTCCTCTAGGATGTTGAACATTGTAGCCCTCGCTACAAGGTGATAAGTGGGTGTTGATAGATATAAATCACAATTATTATCACCCTGTAGAAGATCAGTATAGGAAAGGTATCAGTGTTTGTATGATTCACATTTCATGGGAAGAATTATTAGAATATTGATTACCACGGCTAAGATAGCTCTTTGAGGGGAATGGCTTGCCTCAAAGCTGGTGGGGGTGGGGCAGCATCTTCACGCACTATTTGTTCCTGAGTTATGTCTTATCCTTGCTTCCCACCCATAAAAGTTGCTAGTAACTCTACCTGCCATTGAAATCGTTCTTCAAGAGTTGCTAGTCTTTCACTCATTTGTTTCAATTTTTCATCTCTATCATTCATTTCTTTTATTTTTTTCAAAATATACTCGGGGTGTCACCCCAAACCCCGCACCTCTGACACAACCATATTGTTCTGGCCGCTTCAAAGCCGTCAATAATAGGTATGCTTCTGCTATAGGAGTAGCTGATTCATATGACTGTTGGATATAGGAAAATAACTAATTATTTTTATGTAATATCAGTTTAAAACAAATATTTTTATCATTTTGTCATACTTACACATATTTCCCAAACTTTTTATGTGTTTTCATCTACCAGTTTCCCTTCCTTATTAACATGTTCCTCCTTCCATAGCACATGATGTGGGATGGAAGTGTCTTTGGTTTTAGACTCATCAATATACATATAAATATAGAAAGATAATTACGATGTTGTTTCTTATCACCTAACAATATTACTGTAAATTTAAAATACATTTCATTTTCTTTTCTAGTCGGCATCGACTCGGCAATGCCTAGATCGACTATGGTTTCCTCATCCTCATCTACTTCGGCTTCATTCATGTGGCGTTGTCTGCTCTTGGCACAGCTATGGCTATATCTTCCTCGATCGGTGGCAGAATCTTGAATCGATGCTGGATCTGGCATTGTCCTTGGCTCAGTGTCGGATTTGGAATCCAAGGTGTTCTTCCAGTTTCGGGACGGCCCGGAAACGGATTTGGCACGGCTTCGACTCCAGGATCTCATGTCATCATATGTGCGGCCCGCAGACAGCTCTGGTGTTTTTCTTCATCCCGGAGCGGCTCGGTGTTGGGTACATAGTGGATCGGAGGGGGAAGGATCTGGTTTTTTTATTTCTGCTTTGGTCTTTGTATTTGTTTTGATGGAATTTATTTCCAAGGATTGGGTGACAGCTTAGCGGTGTTGACAGCAATGGTGGTAGTGTTTTTGATCTGTGAAGGTCCCTTGGCAGGAAGAATTAGTTTGTAAATTTTTTTATTTGGTTGATGGCTTGTTCCCGACATCTACAAGGAAGCTTCAGATGAGGATTCAGATCAGAATGATTTCTCTATGCAGGGCTATTCGGAATTGGAATATTGAGAGGGTATGGCTCTGCCATCAGTACCAGGCCCATGCTTTTTAGCATGGGATAGTTTGCTGAGTATCCGTGCAAAGGGGAAGGATTTCCAAAATTATGTTGATACTGGGGAGGGGTTTCCCTTTTAGTTTTGTTATGGTTTGATTGGTCTCTACTTCTGTGAAGTCATGTGTGTTTTCCCCCTTTACCCTTAAAAGGGGTCTATCTAAAAAAGAA
The DNA here is from genome assembly GCA_963277665.1 of Viscum album. Classification (NCBI taxonomy): domain Eukaryota; kingdom Viridiplantae; phylum Streptophyta; class Magnoliopsida; order Santalales; family Viscaceae; genus Viscum; species Viscum album. The sequence continues at coordinate 859,653,451 of OY728123.1, read as the reverse complement.
ATAAAAATTTAGGTCGTTGGGCCATTCAGTCAGTACTGAGTTGCTGTTTCTAAATGAAATATTGACAATCAAAGTGATTAATACACGTATCCTCAAACAACGTATTATCACCCACACTGTACCTGAAACTTCTCATCCCCATGGCGGCCAATAAATAAATCTCATGCTTCTTGGGATATCAGGTGAGCATAGACAAGGGGTGGGTGCAGGTTTATTTTACCTTTGGAATCTTTTAGGTGACATTTTGTTAAAATAGTGCAAAAACCCCTATGAGTCCTTCCGGAAAGCCTTATTACATAATTCTTGTGTAAATCATCAACTATAAATGTACTCTGCAAGATATTGACAAGAGTAAGACATTGTTTCATTATTTTATTTGTGAGTAAATTAAAAAAAATAATATCATAATGTTACTATAATTTCTTCCTAGATCACAACCTTCAGCCGGGAGACAACATGATGCCATGAATCTATGTCAATCGACATGCGTTGCCGAGTGAAAAATATAATGTAACTACTAAACATAGCCTTGTTGGGATTCACATGTTGGCCTCGTGCATTCTATCAAACATCAAATTTGATGCCTTTGTTTTCGCCTTAAGAACTTTGGCTAACACCGTCAAACTATGACGCACTTGTGTTTTCTGTGACGTCGGTCCTTTATCCCCGACCATTTCATCGATATAAATATCATCTATATGTTCATATGAAGTGGTATCAATGGCATGTGCTGATGGTTGTTGGACCTCAACACTAGGAGCAGCAACAGGTTCAGAAACTTGTTGTTGCTCTGCACTGTGAGCAGCCGCAGCAGCAGCAGCAGCAGCTTGAGAGACTTGTTTAGCCTCAAGGTTAGGAGCACCAGAACGTGAAGAAGTCATTATCTGAAAAAGTGGTTGAAAAATTAATTTAATTACATAAATTCAGAAATGATAAGATAATAACATGAAATAACAAGATCTATATTACAAAAAATATATAACCTGTTTATTGAACTCTCTTTCTTTTTTTCAAAGGCTGAAGGGATTTTACACCTCTATCGATTATCCAAATCCCTTTAATTGTGGTCTCCTCTAACATACAAAACATCATCTACATTGGGACCGCTATGAAATTATTGTGACGTACCACTGAAAGGATCATCCTCAATTGAATTTTCATCAGACCCTTAAGTAGTTTTGGACGATAACATAACAATCGACCACTTTCGGTTTGCGGGATCTGGAACATAAAAAACTTTTACCGCTTGTGATGCCATTATAAACTGTTCGTATTTGTACCCTTCTTTACTAAAATCAACTTTCACAAATCCCCATTCATATATTTTAACACTGCTGTTGTTATCAACCCATTTGCATTGCAAAATCAGAAATTGGAATGTCGTATAATACAACTCCCATATTTGTTTGATAATGCCAAAGTATGACATATTTGCATAAATTGGATTTATTTCCTTACTACCAGAAACATGCATCGCTTCTGCCATAAGTGTAACTCCACAATTTTTCATGGTACTATCTTTATCATGTTCATCTGTATAGAATGTATAATCATTAATTACATAACCATTGTAAGATAATACATACACACTTGGTCTGACGGCTATCCATCGAATTCGTTCTGAAATTGAATTCGGATTTTCAACTAACCCCTTAAAAATATGGTTCTGAAACCATCCTATAAACTGGTTATTATGTGTATTAGATATCCATTTTTCATCCCTTGATGGATTCAAATACCTAATAATTTATTTGTAAGTTTCAATATATAGAGTAACCTCCCAACTGTTATGAAAAACATAAAGGTGGGCCTACTCCTGATCTGTAATACTGATTGTCACAACATCTCTTCCAGAAATTACCTCACCCTCAATGCATCCAGTGTGATGATATTTTGGGAGACCAATGATTTCCACATCAGATAGGTATTCGGTACAGAATTCAATGGTTTCCTTAACAATATATCACTCCACTATACAACCCTCTGGACGACTTCGATTTTTAACATAACCTTTCAAAATCTTCATATATCGTTCAATGGGGTACATCCATATATAGTGCATAGGACCACAAAGTCGAATCTCTCTCACCAAGTGAATCATAAAATAAACCATCATATCAAAGAATGTTGGTGGGAAGAAAATTTCTAACTCACATAATATGATGACAATTTCTTTTTCCATAGCTGACAAATTATCCGGGTCCAAAACTTTGTTACATATAGCTTTGAAAAAGAAACAAAGTTTGGTTAACGTATGACGAACATTCTTGGGAAAATGCAATGTAAAGCTACAGGAATTAAATCATGCATCAAAACATGGAAGTCGTGTGATTTCAAACCTTTTAACTTCAAATCATTCATTGACACAATGTTCTTGATATTTGATGAATACCCCTCTAGAACCTTTACATCATTGAAGATGTTTCAAAACTGATATCTCTCCTCCCTAGAAAGAGTGTAAGCAGCTGGAGGAAGAAACATTCAATTTTCACCCTTCACGAGAGCCAACTCTTCTCGTATTCTCATCTCAACCATGTCCAACCTTGCCTTAATTCCATCCTTTTTTTTCAGGGGCATTTAGCAACGTTCCGATAACATTGTCACATACATTTTTTTCCACATTCATCACATCAAGAAAATTTCTGGCGTACAAAAAATTATAGTATGGTAATTCAAAAAATCTGATCTCTTTTTCAAACCAATTTTTGTAAGGTTTTTCGAAAATAGTTTACCAAAAATAGTGTTCACATATTTTAATTTCTCAAACAACTGATCACCTATTAGTGGAGATGGTGTTGTGCGTTGTTCTGAACTTCCATTGAATGATGTCGTCCAATATCGGTACTTATGCCGACGAGGTAGAAATCTACGATGTCCTAGAAACATAGATTTCATTGAATGTTTCAATCTAATTGATTTTGTATCTTCTTCGCACATGGGACACCCTTGAGTTCCTTTAATGCTATAGCCTGAAAAATTTCCATAATCAGGGAAATCATTTATCATCCCATACAACATCTCTCTCACCGTGAAGTATACACTTTTATAAGCATCATACAACATAACACCTGAATCCCACGATAACTTCAAATCCTCGATCAAAGGATCCAAATAAACATCAATATTGTTACCTAGTTTCTTTGTTCCTGATATAAGTATAGATAAAATGATGAATTTCCGCTTCATGCATAACCAAGGTGGAAAGTTATAATTTACCAACATAACAGGCCATGTACTGTGAGTGTTGGTTTGAAAACCAAAAGGATTCACTCCATCTGTAGATAACGCAAGAGGAAGGTTTCTCAAATCTTATCCAAATTCAGGATACTCATGATCAATTTTCTTCCATTGAGGAGAGTTGGCTGGATGATGTAATTTCCCATCTTTATTTCTTTTATCTACATGCCATGACAATTTTCTTGAAGTTTCTTCACTTCCATATAGATGCCTAAACTGTGGAATGATTGGAAAGTACCATAAAACTTTCGTAGGACTGGATTCATCTTTCTTGTATCGAGAAGTAACACACTTTGGGCATTATGTAAGTGATTTTTTCTCCTTGTGAAACAATATACAGTATTTTGGGCAGGCATGTATTCTTTTAGAAATCATACCCATTGAGCATAGAATTCATTTAGATTCATATGTCTGGCTTGGGAGCTCATTATCTTTCGGGAGCATGTCATTCAAGAGTGCAATTAGTTCCGTAAAACTAACATCACTCCATCTGTTTCCTATATTCAATTTATACAACTTCAGTACAACTAACAATGTTGTATATTTAGTGCAACCAGCATATAATGGCGTCTTCTCACAGTTCTTTATCTTCTCAACTAATTTTGGGCAATCACGGAGTTCATATTCAATTGTCCTTTTCATTTCCTCAATACGATCTTTATCATCATTTACATCTATAATCACATCCTCCATACGGTCTTATTCATTATCCATATTTGTATTCATATCTGATGATCCATAAAATGCAGTTTTATCCCAGCCAGTAGCTACATTCTCTTTTTCTCCGTGTTTATTCCAGCATTTATAACTCTGATCTATTCCTTAACATATCAAATGTTCTTTCAACTCATCTAGAGTAATTAGTCTATAATAACAACAACGTAAACATGGACAAAGGATTTGAGAAGGATCCTTTGCGTGATCATTTTCAAACTTGATGAACTCTTTCACTTTATTCTCATACTCTATTGCCAAACGATTAGCATCCATCCAATCTTTATTCATCTCCATCCTATTTGAATCTCAAATATTAGTACTTATGGTTCAAATACACAAAACAAGACTTCCAAATACAAGAATAATCAAGAATGATGCATCTACCACTCCTAGGTCTCCGCCCTACATTCAATATCATCATGCTTAATATTTTTGGTAAGTTCAAGTGACTTACTTTAAATCACAGGGGGGATAATCACTTGTGTCATGGATGGTCTCCCATGTTATTCCATATGAAAATTTTAACAAATATTATTGACCTATCATCCCATTCAATCCTCATGAGTGTCTAATTCCAAACTCCATCTTAACTCTCAACTAATGCTCTGATACCACACTGTCATAACTCACCACCACTAGGAACCACTCCTAAAATGGCAGTGAAAATAAGTGTAATTCATGAATCCTAGCTCTAATATTAGATAGGTTGGAGACTAGAATTTAGGGTATAAAATAATGAAATGGGAGGTGTTTCCCTCATAAATCCCAATAACAGAGATAAACCACCAATCAACTCCATATAATATAAAATAAAACCCAATCCATAATTCATGTGAATTTCACACATAAAAAAGGTATCTAAAATAAAAAATCAAAAACAAATCCTACACCAGTGGCTCTAGTGGTAACTCCTAGCCTCAAGATATTAGTTTCCATCTTGGTCACCAAATCCATCTTCACAAACTTATAAAAATAATTGTATAAATAGGGGTTAGTATACAAGTATACTCAATAGGATCCTTCCCAAAAATATCTTATGAAAATGTGTATGAAATATATTAATTCCTTAGTGAATAAATAACAAAACTAATACACACCAACATATGGTCATATATCACCCAACCTCACCAAGGACCTCTCACCCAATATCACATTCAAGTATAGTAACATAATATCAAAAGAATATATATTAATAAATTACACCACATCCACTTCCCCACTAATCTAGTTATTCTCACACTCTAATGGAATATTTCCTATGCTTCAACCCCTTCTATATAATCTCATAACCATATATCCACACATACACATGTCACAAACACATAAAAAACCATATCCACGTCAAAACCACACATCACATCCTCATCACAGTATGATATCATGAACATGAAGGACATAAACATCATACTCTCCTCCTACAATGCACAACCCCCACTATGTATCCACACCAAATACACATAATCATGTCAAAAATAATATATATACACCAAAACCTAAAATCGTTATAGGTCGTATATATACACCCACTGTGAGCCATTATAACTCATACTAAGTTTGAAGGGGGAGAAGGGAAGAGGGAGTGGTTATATATGTGTTCCCTCTATAACCTAGATATTGAGAAAAACACTCAGAACCAAAGTACCCATATGGATTTCAATCAGGTTACTCGACTCAAGTGGTGGTGCGTAAGAAATAATAAGAAAATATAATAAGTATATAGTCACACATAAATCTTTCCTAAGGGTTTACACAAAACTAACACTGCAAACACCCACGTCATCCATTTCCTTGTTACTACCACCCTTTAATAACCACTTCAATTATAATTCCACAAATAATCCCCACAAATCACATAAGCATCCATATCGACATTACCAACTTCTCATTTCATTTAACATTATAATTTCTTGGATTTTTATTACCATATGCATTTCAATTGTTAACCATTTTAATGTAAAACCAATCATTAAATCACTACCCATTATAATCCATTCATTAATCATTAATAGCATTTATTCTATCTTTAACCATTTATTAAACATAAATTATTCTAATAATTATCATTAATCATTTAACAAACCATCATTTATCATTTCCAACCCATCACCCATTACTATTTTCATTTATTCCAACAAAATTCCAGGCCAAAAGGAAACTATAACACCACCCAATAACAACTAAATTTTCATGATATAAAATACCACTAAACACATTCAAAAATCCATAAAACCGCTTATTTTCTGCCAAAATAGCCATATCATTGCTATCATGACCACACAATAATCCATCCATCACTACCGTATTAATTACCACACCACATGTTCCCAAAAACATCAATCAACCATCACCCTTATAATCATAGTGATAAATACCCCATACATGGTATCATGAAAGGGAAAACATATAATAAATTCACACTAAAAACTCCCCCTTAAACATTCTTTCATATTAAAGTAGAATTTATAGTTTAAATATAACACTTTAACTACAGATTTCCATACAACCAATTCATTACCTACCTTAAGTGACTAGAAAATTATGAAAGTTGATTATAACATATTATTAATAGTAAGAAATTTCTTTCACAACATCAAGAATAAATCAATTAGCAACAACACCAATAAATCCATAAATATATAAGAAATATTATGGAGCTTCATAAATCACATGAAAAACTCCCTCTTCAATTTCATTTCCTTTAGTGTAATTAATTATAGTATTTCTATTAATAAGTACTATCCATCCAATGGAAACAAAATAACATGATAATTCCACAATTTACACATAATAAAGAAGGAGAAATTTCATATCCTCAACCTCAACTAAAGATTTAACAAATATTTCATAATAATGAGAAGAATACTCAAATAAAACATGACTTAACACATGAGGGTAATCTAAAAGGCCTATGTATGACCATTAACCATTAAAACCATAACAAAAAAACAAAAAAACCGAATCAGTATTGTTTTCACATCCTTCCTAAGAAGAAAGTTCAAGAAGAGAATCAAAAAGAAGAGAAAAGAAATTCACCTTAGATTTTAAAGAGGCTGATCTCTTAACATTTTGGAAGAAAACCAATCAAAGGGTGGCTAAAGATATCCAAATATGAATCACTAATCACCTAGGGTTATAGGGAAGTTTTTTAAATAAGAAATAATTTGATACAAGGCCTAAATTTATAACCATTCTATAAAATTAAGAGATAATGATGTGAAAAAGGTCACCATTCCATAATACAACTCTGATCCAAAAACCATGGCATGTTATCCCTTGAATCTATAGGGTCAAACCACATTAAAATTGATATTAATATAATAAGTTCCATGAAAAAAACAATTCAACCATGTCATGGCACTCAAACTATCTAGGATCATAATGTGATCCTCAGTCACCTCCCTCTAACTCAGAGAACCTTAAACCAAACCACGATGCAATAGAAGGTAGTATAGTGAAACAGAACTCAAATAGACACAACTTAGAAAATTACCACCCAGGTTTCCATATCGTAGAAAGGAGAATCATTCTATAATACCCCTTATAGAAGATTAACCAAAAGTCTCATGTAAGATGAACTTAAAACAACTTAATAACATCAAACTGCATTACCACCCCTCACAGCACAACTAAGATCGCATAAGATAAACCCAAAAAAGAGTATATCAGATTAATCTAGGTACATCTCTATATAATAATAACCTAGTGATATTTACACCATGACAAAACGACTTCATGTAGTAACCGAAATTACACTTCAAAACCTATCCACCAAAAATAAACCTAAAAGGAGAAGTGGGAGTGTTACCTAGAGTAGATCGCACCCGCGATAGAGGGAGAGAAGAAGCGTCGAGCGGTTAGGGAGCCTTCTGCGCTACGTCGGGAGGGGAAGGTGCGACCGCCAGAGGTGGAGGTGTACGGGAGGAGCCGCCAACCATTGAGAAATTGAGGAGTAGGGTTCGGGGGGAGTAGGGTCGAGCGGAAGAAATGGAGTAGTAGGTTTTGCGGGGAGTATGGTTGAGCAGAGAGGAGAAGAAGTAGGGTCGAGCGGAGAGGAGGATCTGCAGAAGGGGTTTGAGGGGGAGGATAAGGAGTAGGGATAGCGGCGGAGGTCCGGCAACGAGAACATCGAGGGGGAGTTGTCGCAGGGGTACAGTACTATGAGGGTTTGAGGTCATGATAAACAGAGGTTATTGTGCGTCCGATTTTATAAAATATGGGACTATGGTTTTATCAGCGCTAAAATTTTAGCGCTGATAGAGGGATTCTATATCAGCGTTTATTTAGCGCTGATAAAGGGTACCCTTTATGAGTGGTAAAATTTTAGCGTTGGTAAAGAGATTCTTTATTAGCGCTTTTCTAACGCTGATAGAGGGATTCTTTATCAGTGCTGATAAAACATCCCTCTATCAGTGCTAAAATTTTAGTGCTGATACAGGGTTCCATTATCCGCGCTTTTCACTTAGCGTTGATAAAAGATGACCCTTCCTTTGATTGTTTTTGTATTAGTATCCACTCGTATCAACTTTCACTACTGGAAATACACTATTTCCCAACGGTTCAGAACCGTTGGGAAAGCCCCTGAAACTGTTGGGAAAGGTTTTCCCAACGGTTCTGATAACCGTTGGGAAGTAAGCCGTTGGGAAAGGTTTTCCCAACGGTTTACTGGCAACCGTTGCAATAGGCCCATAGAAGTTACCCTACCCCAACGGTTTGGGTGAACCGTTGGGATAGTTTTTCCCAACGGTTCTCCCAAACCGTTGGGAAAACCAAATACCATGGAACATTTTCCCAACGGTTCCAAACCGTTGGGAATTGGTGAAGTCTTTCCCAACGGTTTAGAACCGTTGGGAAAATACATGATAAAAACTTATATGCCAACGGTTTGAAACCGTTGGCATACCCTATGCTGCAAATTGCAGCACCCTGCAATTTGCACAGCCCCTGTCCCCTGTCCATCACCACCAGTCATCAGGCCTCATTTTCACCTCATTTTCACCTCATTTTCACCTCATTTTCGATCCAACTATTGTACCAGTAATAAAATAAAACATACATATTCAATTACGAACAAATTCATACACATTTAACATATAATGGATCCTGAAACTATACAAATCCATAATTAAATTACAATTCATAAACATACATAATTCATATAGAATTCAATTTAAAATTTAGATGACAATTATACGTGGAATCTGAAATTCAATTCATAATATGATCGGTTTTTTCTATACCATATATTTTTACCTCAAATGATGTCCATTTTAAACAAAATACATACACCTGAAGTGATACCGGCCACACCGCACCTCAGATTGAGGCGGGGTTAACTCGTACACGTCACATTTGACTCATGGATCGTTGTGCTAAAGTATCGACAGAATCCTAATGCGTTTGGTCGGTTTTCCGTATGCCAGTTGATGTTTTTCACTTAAAATGGCGTCCTTTTGAAACAAAAGACGGACACTATGAGTGGTGCCGACCACACCGTGTCTCCAATTGAGGCGGGGTTGATTCGTACACGTCACATATGACTCATGGATCGTTCTCCTAAAGTTTAAATGGAAACCGAATGCGTTTGGTCGGTTTTCCGTGTGTACTTAAAATGTTGTCCATTTTAAACAAAAGAGTGACACTTAGACTCATCCCGACCACACCGCGACTCAGATTCATCCCGGGTTGGCTCGTACATGTCACATATGACCCATGGATCATTGTGATAAATTATCAAAAGATTCCGAATGCGTTTGGTCGGTTTTACGTATGCCAGTTGTTCTTTTCATTTATAATCATGTCCATTTTAAACAAAAGAGACATAGTTAGAGTGGTGTCGGCCACACCACATCTCAGATTAAGACGGGGTTGACTTGTACACGTCACATATGACCCATGGATCGTTGTGCTAAAGTATCGATAGAATCCGAATGCGTTTGGTCGGTCTTCCGTATGTCAGTTGATGTTTTTCACTTAAAATGACGTCCTTTTGAAACAAAAGACGGACACTTTGAGTGGTGTCAGCCGCACCGCATGTCGGATTGAGGCGGGATGATTCTTACACGTCACATAGGACCCATGGATCGTTCTCCTAAAGTTACAATGGAAACCTAATGCGTTTGGTCGGTTTTACGTATGTACTTAAAATGGTGTACATTTTAAACAAAAGAGAGCCATTTAGACTGATCCCGGTCACACCGCGACTCGGATTGACCCGGGTTGGCTCGTACACGTCACATATGACCCATGGATCGTTGTGATAAATTATCAAAAGATTCTGAATGCGTTTGGTCAGTTTTGCGTATGCCAGTTGTTCTTTTCACTTATAATCCTGTCCATTTTAAACAAAACAGACACAGTTAGAGCGGTGTCGGCCACACCGCGACTCGGATTGAGGCGGGGATGATTCGTACACGTCACATATGACTCATGGATCGTTCTCCTAAAGTTTCAATGGAAACCGAATGCGTTTGGTCGGTTTTCCGTATGTACTTAAAATGGTGTCCATTTTAAACAAAAGAGAGCCACTTAGACTGATCTCGGCCACACCGCGACTCGGATTGAACCCGGGTTGCCTCATACAGGTCACATATGACCCATGGATTGTTGTGATAAATGATCAAAAGATTCGGAATGCGTTTGGTCGGTTTTGCGTATGCCAGTTGTTCTTTTTCACTTATAATCATGCCCATTTTAAATAGAAGAGACATAGTTAGAGCGGTGTCGGCCACACCGCGTCTCGGATTGAGACGGGGATGATTGGTACACGTCACATATGACCCATGGATCGTTCTCCTAAAGTTTCAATGGAAACCGAATGCGTTTGGTCGGTTTTGCGTATGCCAGTTCTTTTCACTTATAATCCTACCCATTTTAAACAAAACAGACACAGTTAGAGCAGTGTTGACCACACCGCACCTCGGATTGTGGCGGGGATGATTCGTACACCTCACATATGACCCATGAATCGTTCTCCTAAAGTTTCAATGGAAACCGAATGCGTTTGGTCGGTTTTCCGTATGTACTTAAAATGATGTCCATTTTAAACAAAAGAGAGCCACTTAGACTGATCCCAGCCACACCGCGACTCGGATTGAGCCCGAGTGGGCTCGTACATGTCACATATGACTGATGGATCGTTGTGATAAATTATCAACAGATTCAGAATGCGTTTGGTCGGTTTTGCGTTTGGTCGGTTTTGCGTATCCTGTCCATTTTAAACAAAAGATAGACAGTTAGAACGGTGTCGGTCACACCGCACCTGGGATTGAGGCAGGATTGACTCGTACACGTCACATACGACCCATGGATCCTTGTGCTAAAGTGTCGACACAGTCCGAATGCCTTTGGTCGGTTTTTCGTATGTCACTTGATGATTTTCACTTAAAATGACGTCTTTTTGAAACAAAAGACCGACACTTTTTGAGTGGTGTCGGCCACACCGCGTCTCCGATTGTGGCGGGGTTGATTCGTACACAACACATATGACCCATGGATCGTTCTCCTAAAGTTTCAACGGAAACCGAATCCGTTTGGTCATTTTTCCGTATGTACTTAAAATGGTGTTCATTTTAAACAAAAGAGAGCCACTTAAACTTATCCCGGCCACACCGCGACTCGGATTCATCCCGGGTTGGCTCGTACACGTCACATATGACCCATGGATTGTTGGGATAAATTATCAACAGATTCGGAATGCGTTTGGTCGGTTTTCCGTAAGCCAGTTGATGCTTTTCACTTAAAATGACGTCCTTTTGAAACAAAAGACGGACACTTTGAGTGGTGTCGGCCACACCGCGTCTCCGAATTGAGCTAAAACCACCGTGAAACATTCTAATTATTATTCGTGACGTGTACGCGCAGACGGCACGTCAATCGGACGTGCGGTTTGCCCGGTACGGATCAATATTCATGTTTTAAGTGATGCGCGTGCTTCGAAACGCGCGTGACGGGGTCCAAATGGGCCGAACGATGTCGGAATGGCCTGAAATCAGACGATAAATACGGGTGAGTGATTTATGAAGAGGTCGAGCAGACGGCACGTCAATCGGACGTGCCGTGTGCCCGCGGTGACCGACAACGCAGTTATGGTGTCATAAACGGCCAAAACGGGCGTCCAACGGTCAAATTCATAGCGGACGACCACGGATTCACCCGAAACCACCGTGAAACATTCTAATTATTATTCGTGACGTGTACGCGCAGACGGCACATCAATCGGACGTGCGGTTTGCGCGGTACGGCTCAATATTAGTGTTTTAAGTGATGCGCGCGCTTCGTAAACGCGCGTGAGGGGGGTCCAAACGGGCCGAACGATGTCGGAATGGCCTAAAATCAGACGACAAATACGGGTGAGTGATTTCTGAAGTGGTCGAGCAGACGGCACGTCAATCGGACTTGTCGTGTGCCCGCGGTGACCGACAACGCAGTTATGGTGTCATAAACGGCCAGAACGGGCGTCCAACGGTCAAATTCATAGCGGACGGCCTAGGATTGAGCTGAAACCATCGTGGAACATTCTAATTATTATTCGTGACGTGTACGCGCAGACGGCACGTCAATCGGACGTGCGGTTTGCGCGGTACGGCTCAATATTCGTGTTTTAAGTGATGTGTGCGCTTCGTAAACGCGCGTGAGGGGGGTCCAAACGGGCCGAACGATGTCGGAATGGCCTGAAATCAGACGACAAATACGGGTGACTTATTTATGAAGTGGTAGAGCAGACGGCACGTCAATCGGACGTGCCGTGTGCCCGCGGTGACCGACAACGCAGTTCTGGTGTCATAAACGGCCAGAACGGGCGTCCAACGGTCAAATTCATAGCGGACGACCTCGGATTGAGCTGAAACCACCGTGGAACATTCTAATTATTATTCGTGACGTGTACGCGCAGACGGCACGTCAATCGGACGTGCGGTTTGCGCGGTACGGCTCAATATTCGTGTTTTAAGTGATGCGCGCGCTTCGTAAACGCGCGTGAGGGGGGTCCAAACGGGCCGAACGATGTTGGAATGGCCTGAAATCAGACGACAAATACGGGTGACTGATTTCTGAAGTGGTCGAGTAGACGGCACGTCAATCGGACGTGTCGTGTGCCCGCGGTGACCGACAACGCAGTTCTGGTGTCACAAACGGCCAGAACGGGCGTCCAACGGTCAAATTCATAGAGGATGACCTCGGATTGAGCTGAAACCACCGTGGAACATTCTAATTATTATTCGTGACGTGTACGCGCAGACGGCACGTCAATCGGACGTGCGGTTTGCGCGGTACGGCTCAATATTCGTGTTTTAAGTGATGCACGCGCTTCATAAACGCGCGTGAGGGGGGTCCAAACGGGCCGAACGCTGTCGGAATGGCCTGAAATCAGACGACAAATACGGGTGACTGATTTATGAAGTGTTCGAGCAGACGGCACGTCAATCGGACTTGTCGTGTGCCCGCGGTGACCGAGAACGCAGTTATGGTGTCATAAACGGCCAGAACGGGCGTCCAACGGTCAAATTCATAGCGTACGACCTAGGATTGAGCTGAAACCGCCGTGAAACATTCTAATTATTATTCGTGACGTGTACGCGCAGACGGCACCTCAATCGGACGTGCGGTTTGCGCGGTACGGCTCAATATTAGTGTTTTAAGTGATGCGCGCGCTTCGTAAACGCGCGTGAGGGGGGTCCAAACGGGCCAAACGATGTCGGAATGGCCTAAAATCAGACGACAAATACGGGTGAGTGATTTCTGAAGTGGTCGAGCAGACGGAACGTCAATCGGACTTGCCGTGTGCCCGTGGTGACCGACAACGCAGTTATGGTGTCATAAACGGCCAGAACGGGCGTCCAACGGTCAAATTCATAGCGGACGGCCTCAGATTGAGCTGAAACCATCGTGGAACATTCTAATTATTATTCGTGATGTGTACGCGCAGACGGCACGTCAATCGGACGTGCGGTTTGCGCGGTACGGCTCAATATTCGTGTTTTAAGTGATGCGCGCGCTTCGTAAACGCGCGTGAGGGGGGTCCAAACGGGCCGAACGATGTCGGAATGGCCTGAAATCAGACGACAAATACGGGTGACTAATTTCTGAAGTGGTCGAGCAGACAGCACGTCAATCGGACGTGTCGTGTGCCCGCGGTGACCGACAATGCAGTTCTGGTGTCATAAACGGCCAGAACGGGCGTCCAACGGTCAAATTCATAGCGGACGACCTCGGATTGAGCTGAAACCACCGTGGAACATTCTAATTATTATTCGTGACGTGTACGCGTAGACGGCACGTCAATCGGACGTGCGGTTTGCGCGGTACGGCTCAATATTCGTGTTTTAAGTGATGCGCGCGCTTCGTAAACGCGCGTGAGGGGGGTCCAAACAGGACGAACGATTTCGTAATGGCCTGAAATCAGACGACAAATACGGGTGACTGATTTCTGAAGTGGTCGAGCAGACGGCACGTCAATCGGACGTGTCGTGTGCCCGCGGTGACCGACAACGCAGTTCTGGTGTCATAAACGGCCAGAACGGGCGTCCAGCGGTCAAATTCATAGCGTACGACCTCGGATTGAGCTGAAACCACCGTGGAACATTCTAATTATTATTCGTGACGTGTACGCGCAGACGGCACGTCAATCGGACGTGCGATTTGCGCGGTACGGCTCAATATTCGTGTTTTAAGTGATGTGCGCGCTTCGTAAACGCGCGTGAGGGGGGTCCAAACGGGCCGAACGCTGTCGGAATGGCCTGAAATCAGACGACAAATACGGGTGACTGATTTCTGAAGTGGTCGAGCAAACGGCACGTCAATCGGACTTGTCGTGTGCCCGCGGTGACCAAGAACGCAGTTATGGTGTCATAAACGGCCAGAACGGGCGTCCAACGGTCAAATTCATAGAGTACGACCTCGGATTGAGCTGAAACCACCGTGAAACATTCTAATTATTATTCGTGACGTGTACGCGCAGACGGCACCTCAATCGGACGTGCGGTTTGCGCGGTACAGCTCAATATTAGTGTTTTAAGTGATGCGCGCGCTTCGTAAACGTGCGTGAGGGGGGTCCAAACGGGCCGAACGTTGTCGGAATGGCCTAAAATCAGACGACAAATACGGGTGAGTGATTTTTGAAGTGGTCGAGCAGACGGCACGTCAATCGGACTTGTCGTGTGCCCGCGGTGACCGACAACGCAGTTATGGTGTCATAAACGGCCAGAACGGGCGTCCAACGGTCAAATTCATAGCGGATGGTCTCGGATTGAGCTGAAACCATCGTGGAACATTCTAATTATTATTCGTGACGTGTACGCGCAGACGGCACGTCAATCGGACGTGCGGTTTGCGCGGTACGGCTCAATATTCGTGTTTTAAGTGATGCGCGCGCTTCGTAAACGCGCGTGAGGGGGGTCCAAACGGGCCGAACGATGTCGGAATGGCCTGAAATCAGACGAAAAATACGGGTGACTGATTTCTGAAGTGGTCGAGCAGACGTCACGTCAATCGGACGTGCCGTGTGCCCGCGGTGTCCGACAATGCAGTTCTGGTGTCATAAACGGCCAGAACGGGCGTCCAACGGTCAAATTCATAGCGGACGACCTCGGATTGAGCTGAAACCACCGTGGAACATTCTAATTATTATTCGTGACGTGTACGCGCAGACGGAACGTCAATCGGACATGTGGTTTGCGCGGTACGGCTCAATATTCGTGTTTTAAGTGATGCGCGCGCTTCGTAAACGCGCGTGAGGGGGGTCCAAACGGGCCGAACGATGCCAGTTGATGTTTTTCACTTAAAATGATGTCCTTTTGAAACAAAAAGACATACACTTTGAGTTGTTCCGACCACACCGTGCCTCGGATTGAGGCGGGGATGACTCGTACACGTCACATATGACCCATGGATCGTTGTCCTAAAGCATCAACACATTTCGAATGTGTTTGGTCAGTTTTTCGTATGTCACTTTTTGTTTTCACTTAAAATCTTATGGAAATTCATATAGAATATTTTTATATCATATTTAGTATGGATTAGATTTTAGTTGATCGTGCTATGAAACATTTCAGAGCTAATGAAATTAAGGAAGGTGGAGGGGATGTCCGGGGGGCTGTCCGGGGGGGCTGTCCGGTGGGTGTCCGGGGGGCTGTCCGGGGACCAAGGAGGAGGGTGGGGGGGCTGTGCGGGGTCTGTCCGGGGGGTTTTGGGGGGTTGTTCAGGGGGTTGTCCGGGGTTGTTCAGGGGGCTGTTCGGGGGTTGTTCAGGGGTTGTTCAGGGGGTTGTCCGGGGGTGTTCAGGGGGCTGTCCGGGGGGTGTTTGGGGGGTTGTCCGGGGTCCAAGGGGGGGTGGGGGGGTTGTCCGGGGTCCAAGGGGGGGGGGGTGGGGGGGCTGTCCGGGGGGCTGTCCGGGGGGCTATCCGGGGTCCAGGGTGGAGGGTTGGGGGCTGTACGGGGGGCTGTCCAGGGGGCTGTCCGCGGGGGCTGTCCGGGGGGGCTGTCCGGTGGGTGTCCGGGGGGCTGTCCGGGGACCAAGGATGAGGGTGGGGGGGCTGTGCGGGGTCTGTCCGGAGGGTGTTTGAGGGTTCTTCAGGGGGTTGTCCGGGGTTGTTTAGGGGGCTGTCCGGTGGTTGTTCAGGGGGTTGTCCGGGGTTGTTCAGGGGGTTGTCCGGTGGGTGTCCGGGGGGCTGTCCGGGGACCAAGGATGAGGGTGGGGGGGTTGTGCGGGGTATGTCCGGAGGGGCTGTCCGGGGTCCAGGGTGGAGGGTTGGGGGTTGTACGGGGGGCTGTCCAGGGGGCTGTCCAGGGGGCTGTCCGCGGGGCTGTCCGGGGGGTGTTTGGTGGGTGTTCGGGGTCCAAGGGGGAGGGGGGTTGTCCAGGGTCCAAGAATGAGGGGGGTTGTCCAGGGAGTTCTCAAACACACAACCACTAAAACACAACAACATCCATAAAAACAGACAATATATAAAAATAACTCAACTCCAATACTATACTACGAGTCTAGATAAAACCAACAACTAGAATAGATTAAACATCAAATCTCAAGTCAAAAATGTAACGGATCAATATGTCCCACATCAGCATCACCATCTCCATCATCATCATCATCATCGCCCTCGTCATCGTCCTCCTCATCGTCATCACCCTCCACAACGCCTTCCTCCTCACCTTCTCCCTCCTCCTCGCCCTCCTCATCTCCCTCCTCTTCCGCATCAGACTGCTCGCCATCATCATCTTCAAGCTCGACATCGGTCTGACCACCACTGGAACTGCCACCTGGTGCACCATATATAGAATGTATCGACGACATGTATTCATCAATCGCTGGGCTGGCCTCTGCTGGAAGTGTTGGACGTAGAACTACAATAAATTTCATAAATGCACTGTTTTCCCTTGCAGACTGTTCTTCCGTCTCTGTGGCCCTTTTCTCAGCCTGTTCTGCCTGTGCCCTAACTTGCTGCAGCTCGGTGGCACTACAACTCGTACCTGAGGCAGGCCAATACCTCGTCGGGGCTATCCTAGGTCGGCAGCGTACTCTGCCAGAATGATCATCTCCCAACACCTGATGTAAGTGATCAGATGGCCCAAAATTGTCTGCTTCTTGGGCATCGAGGGCCTCTAAAGCATCCTGTTACAAATATAAATATATTGTTAAGTTACGAAATAGATATTAAAATATAAAATCAACAGATTAAAACTTACAATCTGCTGCTGAGTCGCTTCGTTGACAGCACGTCCATCCTTTTTTCGTCTACTCGAGCAAAACAGTTTTGCTAGAGGCACACGTCCTTCAATATTTTGTACTTGCCTCTACAATGACATTGAAAACAAAATTTATATAAAGACTTCAGAAAATAATTAAATAATTGAGGAAACAAAAGAAAATGTAAGTTGTAAAGAAAACTTATAAACAATTGTCATACCTGCTGCCTCTCATGATCCGGCATCGTCGTGCGTCCTAGTGTATGGAGGTATTTTTTTGCATCAATGTTTTTTTTATTTTTTCCAGATGATTCCTAAATAAAATTCGATAATGCAAAGGATAATATTAATGAAAAACTTGAAAGTTATTATTTAAATACCTCAAATGTAATTCATACCTTAAACTGGGTACTCGTCCAATGAGTAATCATCTGACGATACTGCTCTATAGGACAATCATCCACGACTGGTACCGCCTCTAACTCAGTGCCAACTCTAGCACGCCAGCCAATATATAGCTCATGCTTGTAGGCTCTCCAAAGCTCGCCTAAATCCTTTAGACGTTCCATTCGTGCACCCTCACCATCAGGAAAATTAAATCGAAGCTGAAATGAAAATATTAATTTATATAAATACAAAAAAAATTCATGGCATTAAATACAACAGATTTTTTTACCCATATCTCTGCCCAAGCTCTATCTTTGACCTCATGTGGCAAATGTCTCCACGACAGCAGGCTGACGGGAATGATGTCGGAGTATTTGGCAAGCGTCGCCATAAAACTCCGACATTGCTGCCCTGTTTTCTCAACCATCTGATTGTCTTCATTATATTCCACCATAACCTGTGTGCGACGGTTCCACACCGAACGCATGCGTGTACGGCCCCGCCCCCGCCTCCTTTCATTAGATGTATCTGTCATGAAAGAAAAACAAATATTTTATCAAAACATGTTATAATGAAAATAAACATTGCTATAAAAATTTGATAGGGTTTTATAAATATACCTGTGCTAGTCTGATCAATGTGTGGCGCCGGATCCACAGAACCTGATGGAACACCCTCTGGTGGAACAGGAGTCGAAGACGATGGAATATAAAAGCTCGGAGAGACAGAAGTAGAAGGAAAAGAAGATGGAACAACTGTATGACCTGATGCTGACTGGGGAGTGGGAATCATCATGGGATGTGAAAATGATGGGGCAGAAGATGCAGAAGGTAGCGAAAACATGGGAGGTCTAAATATCCCGTGTGTCCCTAACGACACACCGGGATCAGAATGTGGGAAGGCTGAAATGTCAGTGGGAGGGGCAGGGTCTAGTCGGGCACGTGCAGCTCTATGTCCACCTCTGGTACGAACCCTCCTCGTACCACCGGCCTGAGTACTAGGACCAGTACTAGGCTCCTCGTCGAATAACTGTCGACGTAATGGTGGATCCTACAAAAAAATTTACAAAAAAAATTAATCACATGACATTATATATTCTGTAAATATATATATATATATTTGAAATAAAGTACTCACTGTAGGCACTAATGGTGGAATGCCCATCTCCTCCATCCGACGATTGTTCTCCGCCATTTTTTTTCTTCGTCTCTCTTCAATTGGCTTCATTTCCTGCATTAGAAAACAAATATGTAATTAATTAGAAAAAGAAAATTAATGTGTAAACCAAAAAACTAAATATATGAGAGAATGAGGGGATTCATTGGTAATTTAGCTATCAATTGTTTTAGAAGAGCTTGAATGAATTTAATAAAACATACAAGTTGTAATGTTCACCAAGTTAGAAATATTGTTTGATTTGGTTTGAATACAGTTCAATTCCAAATTAGAAAATGCAATTCAAATAAAACAGCAACCAATAAACATTGAAAATTCACATAACGGTCAAGTCAGCTAAAACATATTTGTGATCAATACTAAATAAATATGAATATTACCAACCTTAACAACCCAACTCGAGGTAAACCAAAAGAATTCAGAACATGGATGAATGATTCTATATATTTCCAACCACAACTTCAGGTTCACAATCAACTCTGACAATTGAGCTATTGGAGTCATCAAAAGAAATAAATGGATTGGTTCCAATGGCAATAGGGACAGTGTCAATTCCATCGTCAGCATCATCAAAAATATGTCTTGGAATTACTTCAACTACGACACCAAATTCAGGTTGAAGTTGATCTTTGACATAAAAAACTTGTTTAGCCATTGATGCCAACACATATGGTTCTTCGGTTGCAAGAGTGCGGGTCATATTAATTACTCGAAATCCATAATCATCAATAAATGTGCCATGTCTCGTAATCGAATCAAACCAATGGCATTTCATCATTGTGACTCGTCCATGAGAGTAATAATCCAATATTATTATTTTCTCAACGACTCCATAATAACCCACATTTTCAAGTCGCGGTCTACTATCTGATGCGCTGGCATAACAATCTGTTGTGGCAGTAACCATAATACCATCATGTTGTGTTCTCATGTTTTTGGCTCGTTCAGTGACAATAAATCTGTACCCATTGATAACAATTGATTTACAGTCACGAACCACGGTATTAGGACCAAAAGCCAAAGCTCTTATTTCCTCAGAGACAGAGTCAGCAGACAAACTCAATACCTGCAATATAAATGACAGTTAAACTTAAGTAAATATTGAAATAATTAATTTAAACAGTTATATTTTTACCTTCAATTTTAACCAAGCAGAAAACTCTTTGCTATGCAAAGTCTCTCTCCTTCTCAAAGATAAAGAACGATGCTTCCTATTTATCATTGTTTTATGTTCCCTGTAGATAAAAAAATATGAATAGTTTAACAGATATATATGTAAGATATACATATTCAATTTTGTTACCTGATATAGTCATCGAACAAATCACAGTTGAACAAAACTGTGCGATGTTCCATCTCCCGCTCTTCATGGCTTAATGTCTTCAATGTATATGATCCAGGAATTCCTCCTGTTTGAGGAAGTGATGGAAAACTGGGTTCAATTTGCTCATATTGTTCTTCTTCATTTCTCATTGGTCTGTTCATTCTTGTAGTAAGATCAGACAAATACATTGAACAGAAATCCATACATTCTTGAGCTAAGTAACCGTTCACGATAGAACCTTCGGGATGATTCTTGTTTCGAACATAAGACTTTAATGTGAACATATTTCTTTCAGTTGGATACATCCAACGAAAAGAAACAGGTCCTCCGAGAAGTATTTCAGTTGGAATATGGACAGTCAGATGCAGCATGCATGTGAAAAATGATGGGGGAAATATTTTCTCCAACTCATACAAAATTAATGGGGCATCTGTCAACATTTTTTGCAAGAAAGACTTGGAAAACTTCTTAGCACAAAGATCTCTAAACAAATGGCACAACCGAATAACACCCACCCTTACATTATTGGACAAAAGATGACGGATTGCTATTGGAAGCAACTCATGAAGTAGAACGTGATAATCATGAGTCTTCAAAGATTTTAGCTTCAACTCTCTTCTGTTGACCCGTTTAGATATGTTGCTTGAATAGCCATCAGGAACTCTAATAGTCTCTAATACTTCCAAAAATTGTTTTTTTCAGTAGGTTTCATCACATGAGAAGCACATGGAAGTTGCCATTTATTTTCACTGATACGCACAGGATGCAATTCTGGTCTGATGCCCCAATCCACCAAGTCACGTCGAGATCGTAAATCATCTTTTGTCTTCCCCTTGACATTTAGAAGAACTGAAAGCAACATTTCACATATATTATTTTCAATATGCATTACATCTAAGCAATGACGTAGCAAATTGGTTGACCAATAAGGCAAATCAAAAAAGATACTCCTCTTCCTCCAATTGTAACAGGTTTCTGTGGAAACATTATTTCTCTTTCCAGATTTCATTTGACCCTTCCCGAATGAAAAACTGAAATCTTTCAATTCATTAAGCACATCAGTTCCAGACATACGCTGAGGTGGATCATCGGTCTCTATAGTATTATCAAATCTTCGACGATTCATTCTATATGGATGATCCTTTGGCAAAAATCGTCGATGTCCCATAAAACTGAAACTACAACGATGTTTCAGTCTTCTGGATCGTGTATTCTTCATACAAACTGGACATGACAGTTTCCCCTTCGTGCTTCATCCAGACATCATTGCATAAGCCGGAAAATCATTGATTGTCCACATAAGCGCAGCGCGCATCTGAAATATGTCTTTCGAACATGCATCGTATGTGCGCACACCCACATCCCAAAGAAGATTCAACTCTTTTATTAAAGGTTGCATGTATACATCAATATCAATGCCAGGATCAGAAGGACCAGATATGAGTATACTCATGAAAGTGAAAGGTTTTTTCATACACAACCATGGGGGAAGATTATAAATGTGTATAAAAACTGGCCATGTGCTGTGCGAAGTAAGCATCTGCCCAAACGGATTAAAACCGTCGCATGAAAGACCCAGCCTCACATTACGCACGTCAGCTGCAAAATCAGGATGTCGAGCATCAAATCTCTTCCATGAAAATCCATCTGCAGGATGAACCAACTCATCATCAGTCTTCTTTCTCTCGGTATCATGCCATCTCATTTTTATTGATATTTCATCAGACATAAAAAGATTCTGGAGTCTGGGGATCAATGGAAAGTGCCACATTACTTTCTGTGGAACGCGGGATGGTGTTCCATCAGATTTTGACTTCCAGCGGGATGTGCCACATTTTATACAATCATTTCGTTCAGCGGTTTCCTCCCAGAATAAACTGCAATCTTTCGGGCAAGCATGAATTTTGTTTCTTGAAAATCCAAGTTCCTCAACTAACTTCCATGCCATATAGTGGTTTGAGGGAATATCTGCATCATCTGGAAGTAAATCCTTCAAGAGGGTAAGAATGTAATCGATTGCTGTATTAGAAATCCCATACATAGTTTTCCCATGAAATAATCGGATTAAAAATTCCAGCTTTTTCATTTTATCGCATTGCCGATATACTGGAGTCGTGGCAGCATCATTCAATTTTTTCACCCTATCAATATCATCATTTTCACTAGATGCATCAGCTGTCCTCATATCGAAGTCTTCTTGAGTCGAAATCCTTTCTTTTTCATGATGACGAATAAACGGAAACCGATCATCTAACAAATTCTCCATTCCAGTCTTTTCATTTCGATCATCACCAATTTGAGATTTTGTTTTCTCCCCATTGTGATACCACAGAAAGTAGTTTGCTTGAAACCCATTTTTGGTTATGTGGTAGCTGACTTCTTCACGGCTCAACCAAGGTCTACCAACACAATTGGAACATGGGCAGTGTATGCGACCACTATCTGAAGCATTGTGAAATGCAAAATCTATAAAGCTCTCCAAATTGTTTTGAAAATCATCTGAGATCCGATCGGTTTCATACATCCAACTTCTGTCCATTCTGTAAAAAGAATTTATATAATTCATTTTGTCATAAACAATTCAATAGGCATTAACTATAATAGAATATACATTTAAGTAAACGATAAAGGAAGAAAATAATCAAGGTATCAACTACACATGTCAAAAAAACATACAAATGTGTTATTGAAAAAATGTAAAACCAACAAGAACTTAATGTGTTATATCACATAACAGCATGACTCATCCCATAACCATATTAGTAGGGTATCATGAACATGAATAACATCAACCTTGTGCCATCCTCCAACCCTACATGACCCCAACCACATGCCACATCTTATTATAGCCTTATCACATCACACCTCACCGAAAAACACTAGGGAAATCATAGTACATCTCACCTGAAGACACATGGACAATCACATCGCATCTTGCCTAAAAACACATGGTCAATCACTTTTGAAGGAAGAGTAGGGAAGACATGGTAGCTATCCAAACATATAACCACCATCCTAGATATTAGAAAAAATACCCATAACTCAAAACCTCTGATCGTTGGTAAGTTTATCCAACTCTGGTTGGGAATGTGTAGAAATAACATAAAAATACATGATATATAGATAGCACAAAATACTCAACCTATGGGTTCACATTAACTACATAATCACACACTTCACTACTACCATAAAACACATAAACCACACCACCACCACACAAGACGCATATCATTGGAATATAATTCTACATTCAATAAGTCTATCTATGGAATTATCATAAGAATCCATGTATCAATTGGAATATAATTCTACATTCAATAAGTCTATCTATGGAATCCCTCCCTTGGATCCATGTATCACCAATGGCTTAATCAATATTCAAAGAAATGAGTCTATCCGTGGAATTCCACTGTGAATCCATTTATCACATAAAGCATATAAGTTAATAGAAACAAGATTATATACCTGACATCCTAATAGAATCCATGTATCACTATTTACTATTAATCATTTAATGAATTTCATTTCATTTAAACAATTCATTAAACATACCAAGGTCAAAAACAAAGGTATTTAATACAACTCACCTCAAAATGGCGACTCAATCAAATAATAACCTGAAAACAATGAAGCTTAATTTACTCATGTTGTAATGACAAGATAATGAGATTCTCTTGCTTAATCAATCAATTCCATATCATGGTCTCAACATAACTCATAATGGCTAGAAATTCAATGAAAATTCAAGCACTCACATGGGAATTTTTAATATAACACTCCTAACAAGACTATAAAGATATCACATGCATTAGTTATAATATATCTAACATGGTAGCATAAAATATAAGATAAATTCAATCCAATTTCATGGATTCATAGCATAGTCTCTACTTTACTCACATTGGCAAGGCAATACAATTAAAACATGTGTTAAAAAATAATTGGCATTCTTGTGTTAAAGGGGAATGCAAACCATAAAATACCCTTAATTAATTTAATTTACAATTCAATTCAGAAATCGAACAATCAATTCGATTTATATAACCTTTCACAAATGACATCCCATGTTCAAGGGGTAAAATCCAAAAAGGAATTTTCAAGAAAACTCACCCTTAGGCGCCGGCAGTAGCTCCAAAATCGTCTAAACTGAAGGGAAAAATAAAAATAAGTTTAAATACTATCCAAACATTTGAATACCTTTTGGTGGTGTGAATTTCACTTTGAATTGTTAAAAAATCAAATTGGTAGGATGTTAGAACCAAAGTGATCTGAGTTTGAGAATGATAATGATTTTTTATTTTTGTAAATTTATTTTCAAGTTTATCAATGTATAAATATGAAGGACTAAGACATAATTTATTTCATGATCCATAAAATACATTCCCAATAATAAAATCCAAGGATCTAGAGGAATCACATATTTGTAAGATTACATACATAAATTCATGATCAGAAATGTAAAAAATAGGATTATTTAAAACTCCACATAATTCTTATACAATCCATAGAAATTATAAAACTATATATGACAATCCAAGGCACAAAAAAACAACTTTGAAAGTTCTCTCAACACCCCACAAGCCGGATTCCACACTAGTTAGGGACAACACCCAACTAGATGGAGGTTTTACTCATTGAGATCCAAACATTTGAATACCTTTTGAGATAAAGAAGAAGAAGAACCTGAAGAAGAGTTGGAATCCGGCCGGCAGTATCTCCAAAATCGGCTGTTGCTGCTCCCGTTAGGGCTCTGTAACGCGAATGGGGGAGAGAACGGGCGGCTAGGTTTTTTGGGGAAAACCTTTGCCAACGGTTTTAAAAAACCGTTGGCATATGTATGTTTTTCCCAACGGTTCTATAACCGTTGGGAAAAACTCCCAAAAACAAAGCTTTCCCAACGGTTCTCATGAACCGTTGGGAAAAAGCCTCACATATATGCCAACGGTTCATGAGAACCGTTGGGAAACACTCCCCAATACACATATATCCCAACGGTTCTAATGAACCGTTGGGAAAAACCTCCCCTATTCACATATATCCCAACGGTTCTAATGAACCGTTGGGAAAAGCCTCCACTATTCACCTCAATACCAACGGTTTACTATAACCATTGGTAAAGCCTTCCTAAACAATCCTACCCCAACGGTTTCATAGAACCGTTGGTATGTAAGTGTGGGGAAAAACCCAAATTCCAGTAGTGTTTTGTATGAATTCGCAAGCCACCCAATTGGAGCGAAAGCCAAAGATGTGCCCTTGATAAATCGATGAGTGTTCCAAATTCACAGTCTCTCTGGTGGCCACATCAAACGACTAAAAGAGACGACAATTGAGGCCAAGAACTTTGGAGTCGTGGAACCCCACCACAAATAAGCTCTGGGAGGATTATTTCATTATGCAGGGTTGTTGATTCTTCCATGCCCCAATTTTCTTCCCACCACAATCGTCCCACACCCAAAGTATCAGCAGATTTTGTTCTCCCGTCAGTTGTTGTGCGGTCAAACATAGCAGGCCTTCATACTCCCCCAGCCTCTGATTTATTAACCCGTCATTATAAGGGCATGAGTGCGGATAATCCAGGAAGTGATGGGTGGGGAAAGAGGACTCCAGATGGATCGGGCGCAGAGGTTATGGCAATGGTAGGATGGTCCAAGTCTCCCGGAACCCATCAAAATATAGGACATGAGTTTTGTTGGTCAGCAACCAATGGAAGTACCCCCTCACCAGGACCCCGGGATCACCGGGAAACACCCTCCCATACTCCCCCAACTCAATGTTCTCTTTTATATCCCACTCCCACCTTCTAGAATTGAAAACTTCACATCGAAGTCGTTTTCCATTGTAACGCCTGCCTAAGACAGAATAAAATGAAATCCACCAACACGGATTGATTAAGGTAGGGTGTGGTTGAGGGCTTACAGTAGCAGGGAGAGCCTGATGATTTTGTAGTGCATAGGGTCGGTGTCGGTAATAAGCAGGGAGACGTTGTTGGTCTCACATCTGGACTTGGGATTTGGGAGGGGCTGCCATTGCTTGGTTGTGGGTTTGTGTTAGGATCGTAAATGACGGGTCCTTTTATACAACTATAATTGTGAGATTAAAAATATAGTGAAAAAGTGCGGAATTAAAGTGAACACCAGATGTAACGTGGAAAAACCCCCAAATGAAAGGGGTAAAAAACCACAGGAAAATAGAAGGATTTCACTATGGTAAAATGTGGGTACAAATTCTCTCTCAATTACAAGGAGAAAACACTCAAGAAAATCTCTATTGTAAAATATAGAAAAACGGCTCACAAAATACTGCACTCCAGGATGAAGATGCGTTGCTTCTGAATCCGATGATGAAAAGTCCAGCAAGAGATCCCTTTTTATAGCCTTCCTTCACACCCTTTGGTCTTCCCTCAATTAAATGACTTTTACCAAATTAATTGGGGAAATAATTGTAGAGTTTCAAATTCATTAAATGTAATGAATGAGGTGACCATCATTAATCTCTCTCTGCGTCTTCCAACATATATCCCACTTAGAGATTGGATTAAGTGTTAATCACATCTCCACACATCCTTTCTATCTGCCCAATCTGCTGCTCATTATCTACAAGGCCACTTGAAGATCTGCACCATCTGAACTTTTCAGAATTAATCGCATTTGTCAGGAAATCTGCCAGATTTTCTTTAGTGTGAATTTTCTTCATGTACACAATTCCTTCCTCCACCACATCTCCAACAAAATGGTATTGTACGCCAATGAGATTTGTCCTGGAATGAAAAGATGTATTCCTTGAAATGTGCAAGGCACTCTGACTGTCACAAAATAATGGAATATGATCATGTTTGTGCCCGAGCTCCTCCAATAACCTTATCATCCAAATCTCCTCTTTGCAAGCTTGTGTAGCTGCCATGTACTCTCCTTCTATTGTGGATAAAGCCAATACTGACTGTATATTTTAGATCCATCTCACAACTCCTCCTGCAAGAGTAAACACATAACTCGTAGTGTATTTCATCTGGTCAGAATCACCTGTAAAATCTGAGTCAACATATCCAGTGATAGTAAAATTTTATCCTCCAAAACATAATTCAATGTCTGAGGTTTCCTTAATGTATCTCAGGATCCTCTTCACCATGCTCCAATGTTCTCTTCTTGGATTCTCCATGTACCGACTAACTTTTCCCACTACATGTGCAATTTCTATTCTAGTACAAACCATAGCGAACATTAAACCCCCCACTGTTGATGCATACGGCACTCGAGACATTTCCATCCTCTCTACTTCACTGCTAGGACTCATTGTAGAGGATAACTTGAAATTAATGGGAAGAGGGGTAGAAATTGTCTTACAGTCTTTCATATTGAATCATTTCAAGACTTTCCTCAAATAATTCTTATGTGATAGCCAAATCTTTCCATTATTCCTATCTTGGTAAATCTGCATCGCAAGAATCTTGTTTGCGGGTCTCAAGTCCTTCATATCAAACTCCCTAGCCAATTGTGCCTTCATCTCCTAGATTTGATCATTGTTGGGGCCGACAACCAACATGTCATCCACATAAAAAAGAAAAATGATAAAATCATTACCATTTAAACCCTTGAAATATGCACAAGGATCTGAATTAAGTCTCTTGTATCCAAGGCTTGTGATATAGGAATCAAATCTCTTGTACCAACACCTCGGCGCCTGTTTGAGACCATATAGAGATTTGTTCAACCTGCAAACCAAGTTCTCTTTACCTTTTTTTATTAAAACCTTCTGGTTGGAGAATATATATTTCTTCATCAAGATCACCATGGAGAAAAGATGTTTTCACATCTAGCTGCTCTAGATGTAGAGTGTATGCAACACACATAGCCAGAACTACCTGAATAGTTGTTAGTCTAACAACAGGAGAAAATATTTCATTGAAATCAATACCTTCCTTCTAAGCATATCCTTTGACCACCAGTCTTGCATGATATCTTTCCACCTGGTCTGTTTCATCCCTCTTGATCTTGTAGACCCATTTATTCCCAATGGTCTTCCTTCCGTGAGGTAATGGAACAAGATCCCAAGTCTTCTTATTGTGCAGGGCTTCAAGTTCCTCCTGCATTGCCGCCATCCATGAAGATATATCCGGAATCTGGGTCTCTTCCAAAAGAGATGATGGCTCTCCATCCTCTGTTAGTAAGAAATATGCAACATTTTTCTTAGTGACATAATCTGAGTGCCATATCGGTGCTCTTTTCTCTCGATTTGACCATCGTAGTCCAGGATCTTCTGGTGCTTGATCATCATGCTCTGGTAATGCCTCATAGGAAACTGGTTTTTCCTTTGTTTCTTCCTTCACCTTGATTGTTGTAGTTTCTGTATTATTCTTCTCCATGTCTTGATCAGTTGTCATTTGCACCTTGTCTTCTGCAAAAATGACATCTCTACTGATGATAAATTTGTGGGCAGTGGGATCCCACAAACGATACCCCTTCACACCATCAGCGTATCCCAAGAAGATACATTCTCTGGATTTTGAGCCCAACTTCGATCTTTCCTGGTCATGAAGAAGTGCATATACAGGACTTCCAAAAGTATGAAAATTAGAATAATCAGCG
This sequence comes from Viscum album, assembly GCA_963277665.1. Classification (NCBI taxonomy): domain Eukaryota; kingdom Viridiplantae; phylum Streptophyta; class Magnoliopsida; order Santalales; family Viscaceae; genus Viscum; species Viscum album. Next base: position 859,624,352 of record OY728123.1, on the reverse strand, counting down.
GGTTTACCAGTCCACATTTCCATCGGTGCCTTGAGATCAATTGCCACCGAAGGGGATCAATTGATCACAAAGAAGGCGGTATTTACTGCTTCCGCCCAGAATGTCTTGTTGACTCATGCAGTCTTCAGCATTGCCCTTGTTCTATCCAATATGGTTATATTCATCCGCTCTGCCACTCCATTCTGATGAGGAGAGTACGCCACCGTGAACTGTCTCTTGATGACTTTCTCTTGAAAAAAAGAATCAAACTCCTCACTTGTATATTCTCCACCATTGTCAATCCTCAGACACTTGATCTTCTTTCCCGATTCAAGCTCCTTTCGCGCCTTGAATTTTTTGAAGACTTCAAAAACATCTGATTTCCTTTAGATTGGAAACACCCAACATCTCCTGGAATAATCATCAATGAAATATACAAAGTACCTTGCTCCTCCTAGGGATATAACTGGTGTTTTCCAAACATCGGAATGGATCAACTCCAAGATCTCCTGACTTCTTGCTATTGATGTCCCGAACATTAACTTGTGTTGCTTGCTCAAAACACAATGCTCACAAAATGGTAAGGATACCTTTGTCAGCCCAAGCAGCAACTTCTGATCTGCAAGAATCTTCAGGCCTCGTTCTGACATATGGCCAAGCTTTCGATGCCATAACATTGTCAACGCTTCCGTCGAGGTAGTTGATGCAACAACTATCTCTACCTCTTTGTAAGTTTCACCCATAAGCACGTACAGGTTCTTTGAGATCTTCTCTACCTTCATTACCACAAGCGTGCCCTTCACAATTCTCATCACTCCATTCTCGGTTCGAGTCTTGCATCCGATGTCATCAAATTGTCCAAAGGACAAGATGTTCTTCTTGAGGCCCTCCACATGGCGTACTCCTTGGACGATTCGAACTATGTTATCATGCATCTTCAATTTGATGGTTACGACTCCAACGATCATCAATGTATGATCGTTTCCCATGTACAAAAGTCCTTCCGGGAAGGTTTCATATTGGTCAAACCATTCCCGTCGAGATGTCATGTGCCATGTTGCTCCTGAGTCGATAATCCATGCATCATCGAGGCGATGTCTTCCTCCAATAGTCGACGCCGCATCGCTGACTAGTACGTCGCCATTTCCCGATGTACTTGCCACATTTCTTTGAGAGTTCTTCTCACCACTCTTCTTATTCTAGTAGTCTTTTCTCACATGCCCCCTCTTACTGCAATTGTAACATTTGACATCTTTCTTCTTGCTCCTTGATTTAGACCTGCCATGATTATGGCTCCCACCGGAACCACGCTCCATCATTCTTCCTCTTTTCATCGATAGAGCTTCCACTTGGTGTGAAGTTGTTTGTCTGTCTTCCTTGTTCTTACGCCGACTTTCTTCTTCGAGAACCGCAGCTGCAACATCATTGAAGGAAAACATATCCGTCAGGATATTATTGGTGAGGTTGATGATGAGTTGGTCATATGAATCTGGAAAACTCTGGAGCAGGATCTCCGCACGTTCAGTATCCACAATTTTATATTCCAAAGTCGTAAGTTGAGAAAAAAGGGTATTGAGGGTGTTGATGTGGTCAGTCACCGATGATGACTCCGCCATTCGAAGATTGTATAATCTTCTCTTCAAGAAAATTTTGTTGTGGAGTGATTTTGTCTCGTACAGTTTTGTTAGAGTATCCCAAATTTCTTTCGCCGTCGTTTTCTCTGCAATGCTTGACAGGACCCCATCTGCTAAAGCCAAATGAAGGTTGGCAATAGCATTCCCTTCCATGTCACTCCATTTCTCTTCTGTCACACCTGTCGGTTTCTCTCCAATCGCCTGTAGGAAATTATCCTTCCGTAGCACAACTTGCATATTCATTTTCCACAATGAAAAATTATTTCCATTGAATTTTTCAATCTCATATTTCGCCTCCATTTGGACACGTCGTTGGTCTAGAATTTTCTGGTGCCACGTACCTCCATTTGATACCACTTTTTAGGATCGTAAATGACAGGTCCTTTGATACAATGATAATTTCGAGATTAAAAATAAAGTGCAAAAGTGCGGAATTAAAGTGAACACCAGATGTACTTTGGAAAATCCCCCAAATGAAAGGGGTAAAAAACCACGGGCAAATAGAAGGATTTCACTATGGTAAAATGTGGGTACAAATTCTCTCTCAATTACAAGGAGAAAACACTCAAGAAAATTCCTCTTGTAAAATATGGAAAAACGCCCCAAAAAATACTGCACTCCGGGATGAGGATGTGTTGCTTCTGAATCCGATGATGAAAAGTCCAAGAGGAGATCCCTTTTTATAGCCTTTCTTCACACCCTTTGGTCTTCCCTCAATTAAATGACTTTTAACAAATTAATTGGGGAAATAATTGTAGGGTGTCAAATTCATTAAATGTAATGAATGCGGTGACCATCATTAATCTCTCTCTGCGTCTTCCAACAGTTTGTAGATGCCAAGGCGGGGGATGCCGGAGTGGTTGAGGCAGCACAATATCCCTTGTTTCGACGAAGCCAGTATCTCGACTGAAGATGATATGAAGTCCATGGACAACACCTTTTCAGTTGGAAATGGCGAAACAGAAGCCCAAAGGATACGGTCACTCCTGTTTTAGTCACGGCCGTTGAATGGAATGATATACCCAGACAATGTAGGGTTTGTAAGAGAGTAAAGCCTTGTGAAAGTGGAATCAAAATTCAGGCGATTCGACTCCTTGCATACCAATAGGAGGGTGAGCATGTGTGGCGGAACTCGAGTCAGAATGTCGGTGAGAATATCAGGAGGCAAGTGCGGCAGATGAATTGCATGCTCCACGCCATTGATCTCCATGAATGAAGGAATACGAGTTTAGTGGTCGAGTATGGAGTAAAATCGCATGCACGCAGCGGCTGCTATTTTATACAACCGGCAGACGTATCATTTTGGAAACATTTGGGTTTGGGGTTGGACGTATCTTTTTGGGATTACAAGGATATCTCTTTCCTTGATTTCACCAACTAATTTTAATATCTAAAGAAAGATTACGACCGATATACTGGTTTTACAATGGGGCACTCAAATCCCTTTCCCATTATTTAAGGAAACCCCAAGATACGCTTTTTAAATAGTCCATTTTCATGTTTCTTTTAAATTTAATCTTATAGGGGGACGTTTTGGATTTTTTTTTATGTTTTGAAATCTATTTCCCCATACGCACACACATATATATGAAACGTTTTATTTTTTTTAATTTTTTATTTTTGTTTTTCAAATAATGTTCTGTTCAAAAAAAGGTTGTCAATTAAATTCCAAAATAATAATTAACAATATAACAATTTTTTAAAATTATTAGAAAAAAATTAGGTACAACCGCGAAAGCGGCACATGTCGTAAGGAAGAAAATTACATTAAATTGCAAGATTGAGGACCTAACCCCACGACCTGCCCCTCACCCCCCAAACCCTTACCACCCCACCACCAACGGTGGGGCCACCCTTAAAATTATTATCTTATATTATAAATAATTAATAACTAAAAAAGTAACAATAAAAAATTAACAATATTATTAATATGATTAATATAATAAATAATAAATAATAGTAAATAATATAATTATTTATTCACAATTTAAAGAATCAAAATTACTAACATAATTAATAATTAATATAAAAAATCATAATTAAGAATATAAATATTTATTAATATTATTAACAATTATTCATTTAATAAAAAATTAAAGATAAATAATTAACGATATTATTAAGAAATATAATATACTAAATATTAATTATCAATTAATGTTATAATTATTTATAAGCAGTATTTCTTACATACAAATAATATTTAATAATAAATAACAAAAGATTAACGTTTGAAAAATAATAATATTAATAATATAATTATTATGATAAGTAATAAATAATAATTAATAATATAATTTAAAAATTAATAATTAATAATTATCAAGTAATAATATAACTGTTTATATGATTAATATGATTAATCATATTATTAATATAAATAATAATTCATAATTAATATTATAACTTGCTAATTTTCAATTAATAATTTAATTATTTATATAATCAATAAATAATCATGTTCATATTATAGCATATATTTGTGGTCAAGCCTACAACCAAGTGGTATTTGGTTGGGCACCAAATTTGACAAACACCATAATCAAATCCTAGTCGGCACAAATTTGGGGGCCCAATTAAATTAGGGGAGAAACTTGTGGGGCTAGTTTCCCCAACGAGGGGGTGGATGATTGTGGCAATGACCCCCTCTTAACAACAGAGGTGTGATGCAAGCAGGGGTGACAGAGGTGGGTGTTGCCAACACATTACCACATTTCGGTGCAAGGGCAGCGTCGACTTTTATCAGCACTAAGAAAAAAGTGTTAATAAAAGCCTAACCTTTGTCAACATTATAGCTAAAAGCGCTCATAAAGATAGTTTTTATCAATGCTAAAAACACGTTGATGATATATTTACCAGCACTATTCTTAGTGAAAATAAATATTTTTAATAAAAAATATTATTAATTTATTAAAAATCATCGTATTTATATTCAAAAATAATGTTTATTTATATACACTAAATAAAAAACTCATGTTTGTAATTAATATTTTTTTTTAATAATTCAAATATATATATAATGTTTTAAAAAAAGTATTTATGATATTATAATTAAATAATTATATATTTAAATAATTATAAAATTATAATAAATTTTATTAAATAATAAATATATTTATTATATTTATAATTATATATTTATAATTATATATTTATAATTATATGTTTACAATTATATATTTATAATTATATTTAAATACTTTTTTAATATATATAGAATTATAATTATAAATGTGTGTGTATGTGTGTGTGTGTGTCTCCAATGAATTTGGTCAATAAATATATTGATGCATGAGTATAATTGACACATGCATATGTTATGTATTCCCCATGAATGTTCATTTATACATTACATCTTTATTATTATTCATGTTATACCCATGAATCTATTATGTTCTCATAAATACTTATAAAATTACAATAAATATATTTAAATAAAAAATATATTTATTATATTCAGAAGTATACATTTTTAATTATATAGAAATACTTTTTAAATATATTTATTTATAATTTTAATTATTACTATATATATATATTTAAATAATTATAAAATTACAATAGATACAACTATTATAATTTTATAAATATATAAATATACACACACATATATATAAATATATTTATAACTATATACAAATATTTATAAACATATTTATTTATAGTTATAATTTTATATATGTATAAATAATTATAACATTATAATAAAAATATTTCTTATACTTATAATTTTATAAATATATATAATTAAATATATATATTTAAAAATATATACAAAAAATTATAAATATATACAAATATTTATAATTATAATTATAAATAAATATCAATATATTTAAAATATTATAAAATTATAATAAATATATTAATTATATATATTTATAAAATTATAAATATAATAAATATATTTATTACAATTATATATATATATAACTATAAATAAATATATATTTATGGAGATGGAGAGGTTCTCTCCCATCAATGGAGAGGTTCTCTCTTTTAACTCAAAGGGTCGCCCCAGTGATCTCTCATGCTCAAGAATTCACGTGCTTATCCCCTTGATTCAATGTAGGCTACATGCGGCACTAAAAGAGATCCTTGTGCATGGATTGACAGTGATCTATGATCTGACTAGAGGAGGAAGGCCACAATGTGTGGTCTTTGAGGATTCTCAACACGAGGGACTTGTTCCCCTGAGACCGGCAGCTAGTGCCAGGGCGACCTGAGGCGTCGCTAGTTTTCTACTTGGCATGGGCGACGGCGGCGGCGATATCCGCCGGTGAGGGTTAGTTGCTCACAACACAAACCACCCTGCTAATAGCAGGGGCAAAAGAAGGAAAACCATTAGTTGGCTTAACAACGGGATCCTCGCTTATTGCGAGGGTTGGCAGAATTGGCACCGACAAGTGGGGGCTTTGGATCGACAACGGGAGGATGATGACGACACCGACCAGACAATGGGTTAGATGTTCAATACTGTCGAACAAGATGGCGACCTTGCGGGAGCCGACCGATGATGACCTCGGTCTAGACGACTTCGACGAGCGAGTCATGATGTTGGGTTGCGGTGCTTAGGATGGAAACACACCGGTAAGAGGAGGAGAATTGTGGAGCTCTCAGGGTGCTGGGGGATGCGAGGTGTTGGAAATGCATACCATAAAGGCATCCACAGTTTCTTCTCAAGCAACCCATGTTTTCCATGCAGTGTGTATTCTCTATACGTGTCTTCTCCCTGCGTTTTTTCTCCCCATGTGTCTATTTATTATGACTGTTTCATTTCTTTAATGTGTTCGTTTAATATGGTTGTTTTATTTATTTAATATGTCCATTTAATTTGGCTGTTTCATTTCATTGTAAATGCCTATAAATTGTTGGCAGTTGTAGTTCAGATAATATGTGAAATACAAAGCTTGAAAGGTCCTTTGCGTTCTCTTCCATTTATCTTCCTCTCTTTTTCCCAGCTTATATAGCCAACAAACTCATATCAGAGGCTGGGTTACCAAGGCATCCTCCAATTTTTTGAAGATGGCCACAATTCTGCCGCAAGTTCCGTATCTGTCTAAGGACAACTATGAAAGGTGGTACATCCAATTGAAGACATTATATGGGTCACAAGAATTATGGGAGATCTTCAATGACAGTTATATTGTACCCTCTACGGACAAAGAATCCGCCTTCACGAATGAAGAAAAGAAGGGTCTCAAATATCAAAGGAAGAAAGACAATAAGGCGTTGTTCCTCCTCCATCAAGGGTTGAATGAAGTTCGAAAAGATTGTCGAAGAAACTTCAAGCAAGAAAGCTTGGGATACCCTTTGTATCATATTCAAGGGTGTTGATCAAGTGAAGCAGGTACGTCTTCAAACATTAAGAGTGGAGTTCTAAGTGGCACACATGAAAGAAGGTGAGAGTATATGTGACTACTTCTCACGCTTGATTGTTATTGTTAACAATTTAAAAAAGAAGGGTGAAAAAGTGGAGGACATTCAAGTTATTGAAAAATCACATCGATCTCTCACAACCATGTTTGAGCATGTGGTTATGGAAATCGAAGAATCAAAGGATTTAGAGAAACTGTCCATTGAAAAACTAATGGGGTCGCTGCAAGTGCATGAGAAAAAAATTCAAAAGAATGCGGGTTCAATGCTGGAGCATGTCTTAGAGTCCAAGTTCACCCTACAAGAACAAAAGAATGTCCAACCACAATGAGGCGATCATTGTTCAAGAGGCAGAGGGCATGGATATCATCCAAGCTATCAACAAAGCAACAAAATTTTACCAGTTTTCGTGGAAGAGGAAATGGTGGAGGTCGATTCACTCGTGGTTGTGGAAACATAAAGAACGTCCAATGCCACAATTGAAAAAAATTCATCCATTATGCTTCGGAGTGTTGGAGAAAAATGGATCATGATAAATGATCCAACTATGCCAAGACATTTCATTATGAAGAAGAAGGTGCCACACTCCTCCTCACATAGGAAAAGGCATGTGAACGACCTGATGTGTGGTATCTCGACATGGGTGGAAACAGCCATATGAGTGGTGACAAAGAATTTTTCAAGAAACTCGCAGAAGAAGTTTGTGGAAACATGAGCTTTGGAAACTCATCAAAGGTACCCATGATTGAAAAAGGTAAAATCAAAATCTATCTGAAGAATGGTGAGTCAAATTACATTTTTAATGTGTATTACATACCAAGCATGAAAAATAATATCATCAGTCTTGGCTAACTCCTTAAGAAGGGGTATGTCATACACATGGAAAACTATTCTTTGTCTATAATAGATTCTCGTAGGATTCTTGTTTCTAAAGTCCAAATGGAGAAGAATAACATGTTTCTAAAGCATATTAACACAAAGGTTGAGGATTGTCTCTTTGGAATCATAAATAATGACTCATGGAGATGGCATCTATGCTTTGGGTATCTTCATTTTAGCGGCCTTAAACTTATATCCTCATCAAGCATGATGCATGGCTTACTAATGATTGAATTTCTAAATCATGTGTGTGAGGCGTGTACACTCGGAAAGAAATAAAGGAACTCCTCCCAAAGTGGAGTGTCCAGAAGAGGAAATGAACCACTTCAGTTTCTTCACACTAATATTTGTGGACCACTTGAAATACCCTCACTTGGAGGTAATAGGTATTTTATTACCCTCATTGATGATTTTAACAGGAAACTCTGGGTGTATTTCATCAAAGAAAAATCTTCTGCTTTTACTGTCTTTAAAATTTTCAAAGATCATGTTGAAGCTAAAAGTTGTCAAAAAATCAAAATACTTAGATCGGACAAAGGTGGAGATTACACTTCAAATTCATTTCAAGATTTTTTCAGTGAACAAGGCATCAAGAAACAATATACTACTGCCTACATTCCACAACAGAATGAAATTACAGAAAGGAAGAACCCCACCATCCTTGATATGACGAGGATCATGATGAAGGAGAAAGGCTTTCCAAAGAGCTTCTGGGAAGAAGCGATGGCATGTAATACCTACCTACTCAATCGGTGTACAACCAAGAGCATCAAAAACTTGACACCACAAGAGGCATGGAGTGGCTACAAACCGAGAACAACACACCTAAGAATCTTTGGGTGTGCTTCCTACACTCAAGTTCCAGAAGCGAGAAGAATGAATCTTGATGAACATGGTGAAAAGTGCATCTTAATTGGCTACAGTGAAGAGTCTAGGTCGTATAATCTTTACAATCCACTAACCAATAAATTACTGGCGAGTAGAGATGGGGTCTTTAGTGAGGAAGAATATTGGAAATGGAATGATGAAGAATCAAACAAAGAGATTCTAGTCGAAATAGAAGATCCTGAAAAAAGGTATGATCATCAAGAGAAAACGCCTACTACACCTTCCCTGGGCACATCATCAGAACACAGAAGTTCATGAGTACATTCCATCACTCCTGAGAGGACTCTATAAAGTCAAAATTTAGCGAGTTTATCCTCACCCATGGAACCCATAAAAATAAAAATCTTAAGCGAAATATATGAGAAAACTGAAGTGGTAAATATTTTTTTCCTGTATGCAGATCATGTGCCTCTAACGTTTTAGGAAGTCGTAGGAGAACAATGTTAGAGAATCACAATGGAATAATAAATTCATTACATAGAAAAAAATGACACATGGGAGATGACTACACATCCTAAAATTTGGAAGAGCATCAGCGTCATATGGGTGTATAAGATCAAGAGAAATGATGATGGCGAGATCGACTGATACAAGGTAAGGATTGTAGAAAAGGGGTACTAATATAAGTATGGGATGGACTATAAAGAAGGCTTTGATCCAGTTTCTCGCCTTGAAACTGTGAGGATGATTATCTCCCTTACTATCCATCATAGTTGTATGATCTTCCAACTGGATATAAAGTCTGAATTTTTGAATGGAATTCTTGAAGAAGAGGTCTATGTTGACCATCCTGAAGGCTTTGTTATGAAAGGGGAGGAAGACAAGGTGTATTGTTTGAGGAAATATCTCTACGGGTTGAAGCAAGCTCCACATGCTTGGAATGCATGTATCGACAAATATCTTCGAGAGAACGGCTTCAACCAGTGTTCATATGAACACACAATTTACATCAAGAATATTGATCATGGTGATATACTTATTGCATTATTGTATGTTGATGATTTTATGTTTACAAGGAACAGTCGAATGATGTTCGATGAATTTAAGGGGAGCATATTCAAGGAGTTTGACATGACTGACGGAGGTCTCATGTCCTTTTTCCTGGGTATAGAAGTAAAGAAACAACATGGTGGAATATATATATCTCAAAAGAAGTATGACAAGGAGTTGCTTGAAAAGTTCAAATGGACAACTGCAACACTGAAAAACTACTGTAGCAACGAGCTTAAAACTGACAAAAGATAGAAAAGGAAGAAGCATTGACTTGACTTTGTTCAAGATTCTGATTGGAAGCCTAAGGTATCTAACAATCACAAGGCTGGCTATTATCTAAATTGTTGGGATTCTAAGAAGGTACATGGTAGCACCGAAAGAGCCACACTAGTTAGTAAAAAAACGAATCCTCAGGTATGTCAATGGAATCATGAATTTTGGTCTGTTTTATCTATACAATGAAGAATAAAATATATATGGTTACTCATGCAGTGATTGGGGAGGCGACCAAGATGAAAGAAAAAGAACCATTGGGTATGTATTTTTTCTTGGACCGACTGCTTTGACTTGGAATTCAAGGAAGCAGAGTGTGGTCACCTTATCCACATCTGAATTAGAGTACGTGGTGACATCATCCATTATTTGTGAAGGAATCTGGTTGTGAAATCTACTGAAGCAGATGAAGCATCCATAGGATGGATCCACAATGATATATGTGGATAACAGGTTGACAATTGAACTTTCCAAAAATCCAATGCAACATGGAAGAAACAAACATATTAATACTCTATTCCATTTTATGAGATCATGTGAAGTAGAAAAGAATAAAATTGGAATATTTTCATACTACAGAATAGGTGGCTGATATTTTCACAAAGAAATTACTGACAGATTCATTCAAAAAACTCACAATGATTCTTGGGATGAAGTTGGTTTTGGTTTGAAGGGGAGTTTTGGAAATGCAAACCATAAAGGCGTTTGTGGTTTCTTCCCAAGAAACCTGTGTTTTCCATGCAACGTGTATTCTCTATATGCGTATCTTTCCCACATTTTTTCTCCTCGTGTTTCCATTTAATGTGGCTATTTCATTTATTTAATTTGCCCGTTTAATGTGGCAGTTTTATTTCTTTAATTTATCAATTTCATTTGGCTATTTCATTTATTTGTAAATACCTATAAATTGTTGTCAATTATAGTCCGAATAATATGTGAAATAAACATATTGAAAGATCCTTTGTGTTCTATTCCAATTTTCTTCCTCTATTTTTCTTGGCCTGTATAGCCAACACGAGGTACATTGCTCACATGTCGGCTCTTGAAAGATGACCGAGACTGTGGTGCTCGGGATCTGGGAGCCATCCAAAGTCGATGATGTCAGGGAGTTGGGTGGGAACAATGATAGATGTAGTATGTCATCGACATGGGGAGTGGGCTGAGGATAAGCTCAGGTGATGAAAGCCAACAAACTCAGGACTCTGGTTCTGCCTTAGGATGTGTTTTTGTAGATCTACATAAATTTCTTTAGGATGTTGTTTTGTCACGGGGAAAGCTCGTGATAGGTTGGTGCATGGGTCTTTTTCGGCAAGGTGATGATCATGTTTGTCTTGGGAGGACGAAGGTGGTTTCTTGTGTGGCGGTTTACTAACTGAAACGAGATTTGATCCTATGGGAATAATAAAATACGGGCATTGGGTTAGGATATTCCCTTTGCGTTTTCCACTTTTATGTCATGGTGGTGTTTGGTGTGCCACATTTTATGTACCTACTGTACATTTATTTTTTAAAAAAAATTTAAGCCCGATTATGCTCGGTGCCAAAACATTCCTGGTAAATATATATTTATTATAAAATTTTTATTATAAATAAATAATTATTTGTTTATAGTTATAATTATATATATATATATATATATATTTAAATAATTATAAAATTATAATAAATATATTTATTATAGATATTTATAAAATTATAAATATAAGAAATACGTTTATTATATTTTTATAATTATTTAAATAAATACATATAGATCTATAGTTTTAAATAAAAATAAATATATATTTATTTAAATAATTATAAAATTGTAATAAATATCTATATTATATATTTGTAATTATATATAACAAATATATTTATTATATATATTATAAATATAGTAAGTATATTTATTATAATTTTATAATTATATATAAACTTGAGAGAGGAGATGGCATCTAGGGTTTCACCGGCTCCTAGAGATGGCGTCTAGGGTTTCGCCGACCCCAACCTCGTGGCTACCTGTTCACATGACTTTGCTTCCACTGTGGAGACTCGGTCTCACCATTTTGTGTCCTGATTCATTCACGCTGCTCACTTTTGCTACGGGGAATTATCTCTCCTGTGACACCGTCATCAGTTGTAGGGATGATCTCACCCCCGCGTGCTCTGTCACTGTCGTGTTCGCTGCGGGGTACTCACAATGGAAGAGTCTCTTCTAGTGCAAGGATGTTTTGATTCTCATAGGGTTGTTGCTGTTCGAGATTTGGGCTTGTCCGCTACAGATCGTTGTTTGGGAAAGCCCAAGGCGGAGAAGGAGCGAGATTCGTCCCAATCTTTCTCTCTTTTCTAAGTTTCTGTCGCTGAGTTTTATTTTTTACGTTTTTTTTAAATTTTTTTTTCAGAAAATAGTTAGGTTAAAAATAATTTTAAAAATTCACCCGAAAGGCGACATCCCGGATGCTGCCTTTTCCATAATTTTTTTTGAAAATTTTAATTTTAATTTTTATTTTTTTGTTTTATATATATATATATATATAAACAAAACAAAATATTTTAGCAGAATTTCTCTACTATTAAAGATCCAACGCTACAGCCATTACAATAGTCTAGATTCTGACAGAAACCCTTACCCATGTCTCCCATTTATAAGAGGGCTTGCCCTGAAAATCATTCTGCATTTTCGATGTGGGATTCAGGTTCTCCCTTTCCTGTACAGTACATTCTGTATTTCAGATGGGAGATTCTGTTTCTAGTATGTGACTTTGAAATACAATAAAATATAAACTATAAGGCCAATATAAATGAAATTTTAAACATTGATTAAATATAGTATAAATAGTTGAAAAAAGAAGAATTTCCTCAACAATGTTGATGAAAATAATCTATAACCTTTCAAAACCGCCTACTTGAAACTTAAAAATGTTTCAAGTACGTGAATTTGAAAGACTATAAAATATAAACTATAAAATGAATATAATTGAAACTTTAAACATTGATTAAACATATAATAAATAGTTTAAAATAAAAGGAATTTCAAAAAAAATGTTGATGACAAGTAATTTATAAGCTTTCAAAACCGCCTACTTGAAAATTAAAAATGTTTCAAGTATGTGAATTTGAAAGACCATAAAACATAAAATAGAAGACCAATATAATTGAAACCTAAAACATTGATTAAACATATAAGAAATTATTTAATTATTTAATTAGTAATATAATTATTAATTATATAATAATTAATTAGTTAGTTAGTAATATAATTATTAATAATTAATTATATAATAATTAATTAGTTAATTAGTAATATAATTATTAATTATATAATACTTGATTAGTAATATAATTATTAATTATATAATTATTAACTATATAATAAATAATTATTTTATTAGTAATATCATTATTAATGATATAATAATTAATTAATTAATTATAAATATAATAATTAATTATAATAAGTAATTATAATCATTAATTAGTAATTAATAATAATTAATTATGTAAAAATTAATTAGTTAATTAGTAATATTATTATTAATTATATAATAATTAATTAGTAAATTTGTAATATGATTTTTACTTATAATTATTCAATATAAATATTAATTAGTAATTAGTAATATTATTATTAATTATTAATTATTCATTATAATTATTAATTAGTAATTATTAATATTTAATTATATAAAAATTAGTTAGTTAATTTTTAATATTATTATTAATTATATAATAATAAATTACTAAAATAGTAATATAATTTTTAATTTCATTTATTCATTATAATTATTAATTATTAATTAGTAATTAGTAATTAGTAATTATTAATTAATAATTATTAATTATTTAATCAGTAATATAAATATTAATTATAATTATTCATTATAATTATTAATTAGTAATTATTAATAATTAATTATATAATAGTTAGTTAGTTCATTAGTTATATAATTATTAATTATATAACAATTAATTAGTAAATTAGTAATATAATTTTTAATTATATTTATTCATTATAATTATTAATTATTAATTAGTAATTAGTAATTAGTAATTATTAATTATTAATATAAATAATAATTATAAATAATAATTATAAATATTAATTATTACTTATTACTTATTAATTATTACTTATACAGTAATTATTTAGTTAATTATTAATATAACTATTAATTATATAATAATTAATTAGTTAATTAGTAATATAATTATTAATTATATAATAGTTAATTAGTTAATTAGTAATATTATTATTAAATATAATTATTACAATTTTTAATTAGTAATTATTAATAATTAAATATGTCATAATTAATTAGTTAATTAGTAATATTATTATTAATTATATAATAATTAATTAGAAATATAATTATTACATATATAATAATTATTTAGTTAATTATTAATATAATTGATAATTATAACTAATTAATTTGTAATTAGTAACTATTAATTATTAATTATTTAATTAGTAATATAAATATAAATTATAATTAATCATTATAATTATTAATTAGTAATTAATAATTATTAATAATTAATTAGTAATTAGTAATTAGTTAATTAGTAATATAAATATTAATTATAAATATTCATTTAATTATTAATTATTAGTTATTAATTATTAATTATTACTCATTAATTATTACTTATATAATAATTATTTAGTTAATTATTAATATAACTAGTAATTATATAATAATTAATTTTTTAATTAGTAATATAATTATAATCTTTCAAATTCACGTACTTGAAACATTTTTAAGTTTCAAGTAGGCGGTTTTGAAAGCTTATAAATAATTTTTCATTAACAATTTTTTGGAAATTACTTTTGTTTTCAACTATTTCTTATATTTTTAATCAATGTTTTAGGTTTCAATTATATTGGTCTTTTATTTTATGTTTTATGGTCTTTCAAATTCACGTACTTGAAACATTTTTAATTTTCAAGTAGGCGGTTTTGAAAGCTTATAAATTACTTTTCATCAAATTTTTTTGGAAATTCCTTTCGTTTTCAACTATTTATTATATGTTTAATCAATTTTTAAAGTTTCAATTATATTCTTTTTATAGTTTATATTTTATAGTCTTTCAAATTCACGTACTTGAACCATTTTTAAGTTTCAAGTAGGAGGTTTTGAAAGGTTATAAATTATTTTTCATCAACATTTTTGAGGAAATTGTTTTTGTTTTAAACTATTTATTATATATTTAATCCATGTTTAAAATTTCATTTATATTGGCCTTATAGTTTATATTTTATTGTATTTCAAAGTCGCGTACTTGAAATAGAATCTCAAATCGGAAATGCAGAATATACTGCACAGGAAAGGGAGAACCTGAATCCCACATTGAAAATGCAAAATGATTTTCATGGCAAGCCCTCTTATAAAAGGGAGGCATGGGTAAGGGTTTCTGTCAGAATCCAGACTGATGTAATGGCTGTAGCGCTGGATCTTTAATAGCAGTGAAATTCTGATGAATTTTTTTGTTTTATTTATATATATATATATATATATATATATATAAATAAAACAAAAAAAAAATAAAAATAAAAATTTTCAAAAAAAAATATTTTTTTAGGGGAAAGGCGGCATCGCGGATGCCGCCTTTCACCTGCAGTGCAAAGGTGGCATTTCGGATGCCGCCTTTCGAGTGCATTTTTAAAAATATTTCTAACCTAACTATAATCTGGATTTTTTTAAAAAAACATAAAAAAAACTCTTCTGCCGCTAGAGGTTTACACCGAACGGGTAGTGTCACTTTTTTCAAAGTGAATCCAGATGTTGTCTCTGAGCGATTAGAAATCGGTATGTTTTCTTTAATCGCATGAATACTTTTTCCCAAAGGTTCCAAACCTCTGAAAATTGATCAACCGGTCATCTATCATGCATTTGGGGTTTTACAGATTGGAAGTGTGTCTCTTTAAGGATTTGGGGTTTTTCATATGTTGTTCCCTTATGATGATTTGAATATGAGAGCATGGGGTATGTGTTTAGTGTCACTCAAACCAGGTGTGATTCAATTCCATGAATTGGACCAGAGCTTCAATCCCTTAGAGGTTAGCATCTCATGTGTTCAATTGTGGGTCAAGGTCCATGGTTTGAACCGAGTCTTCTAGCACCCCAGAATCTTATATGATATTACCTCGACGATTGGAATGCCTATAAATATGGATAAAAAACTGAATTGGCAAGGTATGTCCATTTCTCTCACTTCATGGTGGAATTCGACCCTCTCTGTACTCCTGTTGATAAGGTTTACCTTTCAATAGATGAGGATGAATTCAGTTTGCGTATTGAATATAAGAACATGCCCCATTTCTGTTCAATTTGAAAGAGGATTGGCCATTAGGCTTCAAACTGTAGAAACAATTTATTGTGTTCATATTGCTCTAGTAGAGGGAATGAGTAAAGTTCATGTTTTAAAAATAATAGTATGGGAAAATCAGTTTGAGTGGCCGGAGAAAGTGGGAATGTGTAGGTTTCCCCTCAACATATGGTTTAGGAAACTACGGATACTAATGAACTGGTCACCCATGATGATGACATTGGCACAAATACCCAATATAGTGGGCAAGCAGGAGATAATATTTCTATGACAGTGTTGGAATCCCATGCATGTGATGAGATGGAAATTCTAGGAAATCAGAATAATGGGAAGTCTTGGGCTGAAATCTTTAAGTATGAGGCCAATGTTGTTAATTCTAATACATAATGTGTATCTTTTGGATAATATCAACAAGTGGATCAAGTGAATGAAGATAAAATTCAAATGGTGGTTGATCAACAGGTCATGATTGAGCTTGAGATTTCTTCTCATCGTAAAGGAAAGAAAATGGTGGATGCTACTTTGAAGCCCCTGAAAAAGTAAGAGAGATATCATTGATGCAAAGGGATTCCAAATGGTCCCTTCTTAGAAAAAATCAGATGGTAAAAATATTCCTTCTGATCATGTCCTGCCTGCTGACCAGACAACTGTTTCTAAATTTGTTGTAGAGGGTAGCATTACCCCTATGGATACTACAGACAACCTGTATGTTGATGATTATCATCCAAAAACACAGAGATGGTAGAGACATCCCAAAGTTCGTGGTCGGGGATGTGGGTGTGATAATTGAATTTCATCATGGGGGGTCGTCCACCATGTCTAAGGATCAACTTACATCGAAGCAGTAGAGGCTTAGGGAGTTATATTTTTCATTTCATAATAAACAAAATTTCAATCGGAGTGAGAGTCGGTTGATGATGGTTCCACTTCTGATTATGTCCAAGGTGATGACATTGATCCTTTTGATATGTTGCTTTTTCATTTTGATGAGGGTTTGTCTCATTGTTTGACCTCATCTTTCTCATTCTTGTCTGATACTTTTCTTTCTATTTTTAATAAATAGCCAGGGCCTAGGTGTCTGGTAGGACTGACTTTGTTATATTTATTTATAATATTTATAATTTTATAAATATATATAATTATATAAATATATTTATTATATATAAATATATATATAAATAAATATATATTTATAGTTATAATTATAAATAAATAAATCTATATTTGTCATATATATAATTTTATAAATATATATAATAATATAAATAAATTATTAACATTATATCTTTATCAGCGTTCAAAATGTGTTGATAAACTATTTCTTTATCAACGTTATAATTTTAGCGCTGATAAAGATACCATTTATCAATGATAAAAAAGCACCAATAAAGGTAGGTTTTGTTAGTGTTTTCTATTTATCACTGATAAAACATACCTTTATGAGCAATTTTTTTAAAAGTTCTGATAAAAGTCTTCCCCCGATGTTTTAAAATTAACCCTAACAGTCTCCTTCTAATGGGCCTTCAAATATTTCCCGGATCTATATTGCTACCACCGATGTTGTCGCTCTCTACCCTGCCGTTGTCGCTCCCTACCATCTCCTTCACCAACGCTGTCTCCATTTCTCCCTGTCCTACCACCATCTCCCCCACCATTGTCACTCCCTGCACTTCTATTGTCTCTCCCTTCCGGCATCGCTCCCTACCACTGTCTCTCCCTGATGTTGCCTCTCCCGGCCGTCATCGCTCCTTGAAAGGTAATCCCCTTTATTTCACTCCACTTCTTTAATTTTGGGTTATATTTATTTCCATTGGATTATTCCCCTCTTATAATAACCCTAATTTTGAGCTTCTTCATCCTATATTTGACTGAGTATCCAACATTCATCACCACCGGTAAATTGTGCGCCACTAATAAACTTAAGAATCCTGGTCAAGACACATGTTGCGATTTTGTTTGGAAGAATTACACACACCCTTTCAGCTCTCTTTCAACTAATTGAAAATTAATGAAGCCTATATTTCTTTGAACATGTGGTAATTCTTCTCCTTTTCAACATGTGGTTGGAGCTAAAAAAAGAAAGTCTTCTCTTTCTTTTCAATAGTTATAGGTAATTTCACTCTTTCTTTTCAATGGTTGGGTAAATCAAGTGGCATGAAAATGGGTCTCTTAGGAAACATATGATTCTACTTCATGACCTCATCATATTTGTAATGAAAAAAACCAAAAAAAACTTGAGCATAGAGAAAAATATCCTTATCAAACTATTGAACTTATTAAGACATAGATTTTCTTTTGTTGGTATGGATGACTTTAAAGGTTAAGCTCCAAACTATAACTTTGTGGAGTAAGAAGCATAAGTTAATAACAAAGTGCTTTCATTTAGGTGTAACCTGTTATGGACCCCTTCTAGGTAGGACCACAATAGGCTGTAAGTTCAACACAAAAAAGGATTTCAGTAAATCATGTAAAATAAAATTTTGTTATATTGAATCATGATAATATTTTAATAGGAAATTTAATACTAATAATGTTTATACCGGAATGATCTCATTTCACATATGGTTAATGTTTTATGGTATAAAAATATTTTATTAAGTTTTTAAGGGTAATGGAATATAAAAAAGCTGTCATGACTCGTCCCATAGGGCCTGGACGTGACTACCCCAAGCCTGCCTTCAATTGGCCAGGGGTTGGTGACTAGCACCTGAAGGCATTTCCCAAAAATGGAAGGCATTGCTTTATAGATTTGTACACACTCAAAAAGGGAAACTAAAGTAAGAAACCAATAAAATTAAGGTATAACCACGATAGTAAATTACAACCAAAAATACAACTGTAAATTGAAAACAGTGGGCCGGAATACAAGCCCTAGAAACTGAAAATAAAGTAAACAGTTGTCGTATCTACCCTAGAGTTATACATGGAGGGTAGTAGCTGTAAGTATGACGTCGAAGAAGAGGATATCGACTACTCCCATCACACCAAGCTCCACCAAGTCCCGAACCTCCAAAGTTTGCCTCGGAGCGTCAGTAGTCTGCACCAGACACACATGTGCGGGCGGAGCCCGTGAAGGGGTGAGTATAAAAATACCCAGTAGGGGACCCCAAGACACCCTAAGGTCTCTCAGTAATCCACAAAGTAAAACATCACAAGAAATACCACAATTGTAATATCACAAGCATGATCTAAATCACGAAGCACAAGGCAAAAGAGACAGCTCCCTCTAAAAGTATAACTTCATGGATACTCGGATAGGGATGACTAGTCATAAATCCGGATCATCTTATCTGTAGTAACTCCACTAATGACCCTTATAGGTCACTATATGCTGACCCATATTGGTCGCTAGATGCTGACCCGTATTGTTCGCTGGTGTTGACCCGTATTGGTTGCTGATGCTGACCTGTATTGGTCACTGGTGCTGACTCGTATTGGTCGCTGGTGCTGACCCATATTGGTTGCTGGTTCTGACCCATATTGGTCCCTGGTACAGAGGTAGGGATGATTATTTGTATATCTAGATCATCCCACTCTGGAGTTTTTGATGCTGGCCTGCATTGGTTACTCTTCTTCTTCATGTCATAGTCAGCCACTAGATTCCCGCACGAACCACGCCTGGTCTCCGAAAGACTCTACTCCTCATTCCATCGGTCATATATCAACCTATACGAAGTCCTGTAAAAAGTATACCCAAGGGGCCATCCTGTCATAGGGGTCCAAATGTGACAGACAACACGTCGATCGAACGCCCGATCTGTGAAATATATGCACTTTTGTAAAAGGCGTCTGATTGGATTCAAGTCTGATCCAACCCAGGTCGCACGTCAAACTCCATGAAAACTAACTTAGAGTATATTCAAAGGCCCACCTTGTCACAAGGGTCCATATGCCACAGACAACGCGTCGATCAGACAACTGATTTGTTAATTATTGACATTTTAGTGTCGAGGGCCCGGTTGGATTCAGAGTTGATCCAAGCCAGCTGTACTCCAACTATTTCCAAAACTCTTGTGGAGTATATCAAATGGACCATCTCACTCCAAGGATCCTAGTTCCATAGGCAGTTTGTCAAACAGACGTCCGGTTCGCAAGTTATGGTCACTTAATGGTATCTAGGCCTGAGAGGGGTCCCGTTTGGGTCGACCCGACCCGTTCAGAGTCGGACCCGGCCTGAACCGAACTTTCCCAGTTGGGCTAGGCCGCAATGGGCTTGGCCCACTAGGCTCTGGACCAGCCCGACCCGTTGGGCGACGCGGCCCGACCTGCTGGCGCTCCCTGCACGAGGCGCGGTGTCCGCCTGCCGAATAGCTCAAAGGAGTCGTTCGACCCCTTCAATCAGTGGAACCACATGGCACCACTATGTGGCCTGCAAGACCCGTAGGACGTGAGTCCCCCTTCCTCTGATGCGGCTTCGAGTTGCGGTGCGCGATGGCGCACCGCCTCCGTGGTCGGTCGTTATCGGCCGCCTACCCGATCTCCGTGGGGCGCGAGGTCCGCCTGCCGAATGGCTCAAAGGAGCTGTTCAACCCCTTCAATCAGCGGCGCCAAATGGCACCACTGTGTGTCCCACAAGACCTGCGTACCACCTCTGCTGCGGCATCGAGTTGTGGCACGCGACGTAACGCCGCCTCCGCCTCTAAGGCTGGCCGTTGTCAGCCGCCTGCCTGACCTCCACGGCGCCGCGCTCCTCCGCGGCCGGCGAGCACCAACCGCCGTCTCCTCCATTGGCGCCAGTCGCTGGTTCCACACCAAAGAAGCTTCTATGGGGCTCTGTAGATGCTCCAAAACTCTATTTCCATTCCCGTTTTCCCCTACAGGCCTCCCGGACTACCGCCGTCACAACATGGCCCTCTGTCTTGCATTTCCATCGAATCGGGAAAACCATCCTCGAAAAACGCAACAAAAAAAACAAGCGGCGGAGTGTCCAGACCTTGATTGTTTGGACCACACCCTTCGCACTAACATTATAACAAGAGGGGGGTAATTATTCATCACATTTTAATAATGTGGAACCCCACAACAACCTCCTGAAAAAACAAGATCGAGGAATAGAATCGAGGGAAATTATTGAATTACAAGACAACCCCTACCTCATGATTCGTTGGGGACGTCATGGATGGTGGTGCTTCCACATTCGAGGGTATTTCGGATGTAGGAGAAGGTTCGTGTGTGTTGGCATTCATCGTCCGTCGACCTTCGGATCGATCCTACAGTGAGCATTGTCAATCCTCTGTTCTCCGTTGGTGGAAGGCGTGGCATCACTTCGTCAGGGGTTCCTCCCTTGATGAAGCTATGCCAAAAACTAAACCCAAGCTCCATATAAATAGAGGGGAGAAAGGGTGAGTAACGCACCAAGGAATTAATGAGGTTCTTTAGTCGATGTAATTAATGTGCCTCATTAATTGACGTAATTAAAGTGCCACACTAATTGACGTAAGATGTGGTTACACAACCAAAGTGAAACCATGCAATTAACACCCCATAATTAAAGGTCTGACCAACTCTGTGGTCCCCACCATCACCGCTCAATAGGTGGTAGGAAAACGAAAAAGAAATAAAATAAAAACTACATGTTATTTTACTTTTCTTTAAAAAGTCCAAAATTTAACTTTTTATCCTGACCTATTACGATTGAAGTGAATCTTTCCTTAAGTGAATCCTGGTACTGTGGATTCAATGGTTCACTCATATTTTTAATCTGATTACCAGTTCAAAAGATTTAAAATTCCCCCTGTGCATTTAATGAACATACTCAAAAAAAGTTCAGAAATTCATTCCGGGCACACTGGGTCTCGGAATCACGCGCTGTCAAATTTCACAGACTCATAAAAATCCCAAATAATTTAAAAAAAAATTACAAGTAATTTTCAGATCTTTACATTCTCCCCACCTTAGGGATTTACGTTCCAGAAATCCAAACAAGGCTATACAAACAAAGAGTGTTACTGGGCACACATATGATCCTCTCGCTCCCATGTACTCTCTTAGAGATTCCCATGCTGCCAAAGAACTCAAACAAGTTGAATCAACCGCCCACAAAGGAACTGCCCCTATCGATCCTCTATCTCCATTGGGAAATCCGCAAAAGTCGCCTCATCATCAATATCTAGCTCTCCATGGTCGATGATGTGAGATGGTTCATGCACGTATCTTCTTAGTTGAGATACATGAAGGATGTCGTGCACCCTCTCCAACTCTAGTGGTAGTTCCAAGTGGTATGCCACCTTGAAAATCCTCTGAAGTATCAGAATTGGTCTGATAAACCTCGGTGAGATTTTGTCGCCTCATCCAAATCTCCATAGTCCTCATCGAGGGGAGACTCTCAAGAATACGTGGTCCCCATCCTGGAACTCTAGTGTTCTCTGTCGCCTATCAGCATAGGACTTCTGTCGGCTCTATGCAGTCTTCATCCGCTCTCGGATGACCTTCACCTTCTCAGTGGTAGTCTATAGCATCTCTGGGCCCATGAGTACTAGCTCTCCTGGATCCATCCAGCACAAGGGTGATCTGCACAGTTATCCGTACAACACCTCCAAAGGGGCCATACCAATATTGGAGTGATAGCTGTTATTGTACGCTAACTCCACCAAGGGTAGGTGGTCCTCCAAACTGCGACCAAAATCTAGGACACTTGCACAAAGCATGTCCTCCATGGTCTGGATGGTCCGCTTAGTCTGACCATCTGTTTATAGGTGAAAAATTGTGCTCAAGAAAAGTTGAGTTTCAAAATCCTCCTTCAATCCTTTCCATAACCTAGATGTGAATCATGTGTCACAGTCTAAGATTATCGTCAAAGGAACCCCATGAAGTCGCACGATCTCCTGAATGTAGAGACGTCCCAAGACCTCTACCGAACCCTTCTCTCGAATAGCAAGGAAGTGGGACGACTTGGTGAGTCGGTCAAAAATCACACAGATGATATATTTCCCTTTGGATGTATGTGGTAACCCTATCACAAAGTCCATCAATATCCCTTCCCACTTACACTCTTTTATCTTGAGGGGTTGGGTCAAACCTGCTGGTACCTGGTGCTTGACCTTCACTTACTGGAAAGTGAGGCATCTAGAAACAAAATCCGCCACATCTTTCTTCATCTTTGACCACTAGTAATGATACTGGAGGCCCTAATACATC
This sequence comes from Viscum album, assembly GCA_963277665.1. Classification (NCBI taxonomy): domain Eukaryota; kingdom Viridiplantae; phylum Streptophyta; class Magnoliopsida; order Santalales; family Viscaceae; genus Viscum; species Viscum album. The sequence continues at coordinate 859,600,881 of OY728123.1, read as the reverse complement.
TTCATCATGCTTGGATGTACTGCCAAGGGGGATGTATGAAACTCCCTCAATACCTCCTCTCGTAGCACCACTATTACAATTGTACGTCCTCTGAAAAGGATAGCATGCTCCCCACCTTCAGAATATCTGTTAGGTGCATGTCCTAAGGATATCTGAGCACGTGTAGTCTCGCAGCTATTGTCTCCAAGTTCTGTCTCCCTGACTCGCTGAAGGAGTGGATGGGAAACTACCATCGACCAGAGGTATACTATCTCATATCTGTCCACATAGGTTATCTGAAGCGAGGATAACTGCTCTGAAGCCTTGCTCAGTAGCTATGAACTTGATCTTTGGATAAGTGAATATGCCCCTAAGTTCCGCTTCCCAGGAGTATATAATATCTCAAATTCATAGTCCTAGAGGAACTCTAGCCAACGTCATTGTCTCAGATTCAATTTATTCTATGTGAAGATATATTTGAGACTATTGTGGTCTGAGTAAACAATGAACCACTCGCCCATCAATTAGTGTTACCACATATTCAGTACAAAGACTACTACTACCAACCCGATGTCGTGAGTCACATAATTCTTCTCACGAGGCCTCAACTGTCATGAGCCATAAGAAATCACTACATCATCCTGCATTAGGATGAAATCGATTCTGGTCCCTGATGCATCACAGTAAACCACGTAATCAGTGCCCTCCTCTAGCAACCTCAGGATGGGAGCACTGGTCAAGCTCTGTCTCAGCTGTTGAAAGCTCTGTTGGCATGTCTCTGACCACAGGAAGGGTTTCCCCTTCTTTTTCAAGGCAGTCATAGGTGCTGCTACTTGGGAGAAATTGGGTATGAACCTCTGATAGTAGCCTACTAATCCAAGGAAGCTACGCACCTCAATAACACTCCTAGGTGGATCCCAAGAAAGTACTACCATGATCTTCACTGGATTAACTACAATTCTATCCTCTAAGATGAAGTGTCCCAAGAATTGGACCTTCTGTATCCAGAATTCACACTTCGAGAGCTTCCCATATAACTAGTGCTCCCAGAGTGTGTCTAGAACTATCCTCAATTGTAAAACACGCTCTTCATTGGATGTTGAGTACACCAAGATTTCATCGATGAAGACCACCATGAAGCGATCGAGGTATGGCTAGAAGATCCTTTTCATGAGCATCATGAACACTATCAGAGAATTGGTCATGCCAAAAGGCATCACCAAGAACTTGTAATGGCCATACTGAAAACTGAAGGCTATCTTCGGTACATCCTTGTCTCGTACCCTGAGCTGGTGACAGCTTGATATAAATTTTATCTTTGAGAACCAATGAGCTCCCTTCAACTGGTCGAAGAGATCATCGATCCTTGGTAGAGGATACTTTTTCTTCACGGTCACCAAGTTTAGGCGCCAAAAGTCTATGCATAGCCTCAAAATTCTGCCAGCCTTCTTGGAAAAAAACACTGGGGATTCCCATGGAGAAACACTGGGACTTACGAATCCCTTTTTATGTAAGTCCTCCATTAGTACCCTCATCTCCCGGAGCTCCACAGAGTCCATTCGATATGATAGTGTAGATATTGGTGTTGTTCCTGGGTACAAGCAATGCGGATGTCTACCTCTCTATGAGGAGGTAGTCCTGGGACATCTTTTGGAAATACGTCCTCAAAATCATCCACCACCACTAGGAATTGTGGAATTACCTCATCCACCATGTTGAAGGCCACACAATCTAGCTGATATATAATCGGTTGCACCCTCTTGAGTGCAAGTCCATCTCGTGCTACTTTTTTTTCCTCCTCACCAATAAAGGAAAACCAACCTCCATCACTGCACGTACATCACACTGTACGTCTCAAGAAGTTAATCTGTGTGTGAACTACTGATAGCTAGTCCATGCCTAGAATGATGTCGTAGGGATTCAACGCCGCTACAGGAATATCTCATCTGAAACTCTCTCCTCCGAGAGTAAGATCACACTGTCAGTACCATTGTCTGACTTCTTAATCTCATCCCGTAGAATTATCCAAATGTAAAGGTCGAGTTAAAAGCTCAGTCGGAATCTCAAAGTCCCAAAATATGTCTGTGACAAGGAAAGAATGGATATCACCTGTGTCGATAAGCACTGCTACTACGGTAGAGAAGATAAAGATCGTACCTCGTATCATCCCAGGGACGTCAGGATCGTGAGCCTATATTGCCTATAGTTGGGCCTATCCCCATCCACCTGCTCCCTGAGCTCGTGGTAGACTACCTGGGGCTGGTGGTGGTAGTGTCTCGTGACCCTGACCACCTCTCGCTGCACGTCCTACTCCCCCACCTCGTCCGCCGCTTGGCTAATGCTCATTCTCCTACCGCTACCGCTGCCTCAGTGCCCCCTCTACCATCTTCCGATCATCCGTGTAGGGATTTGAATAGTCACGAGCTCTGTGACCCAATCCCTCGTAGGAAAAAAGATCATGCCTCCTTGGGGGCTCCCTTAAACTCTCAATCCTCACACCTCTAAACCTGCGTCCCGGGGTCGACCTCCGGAAGGTCTAGCCTGCTTGGGCTTCTGCGTCATCTGTCTACTACCAACTGCAGATGATTCAGCTATGTTTTGTCTAGTAGGGGCTCTCACTGTCGGTGCCTTCTCGACATGGAAGCTCTACACCATCAAATATCACTCTAGCACCCCATCCTGCATCGAAATACTGAGAGAAACTGTCATGGAACTGATCTCTCATCGGAGCCCCTGTTCAAAGGCTCAGGCCCTGAAGTAAGGGTCCCATACCATGTCGGTGAAGTATCGAGAGAGGTCATTAAATCTCACTGAGTACTGAGCCACACTATGGTTTCCCTTATACAGATGCAGCAGCTCCTGAATACGCATAGAGTGCAGTGTTGCTGGTATGAACTCTGCCCTGAAAAGTCTCTCAAATTCCATCCAGATGAGGGTCATCTACTAATGCACCTAGAGCATGGAGCTCCACCATCATCCTACCGAGCCCTGAAGAAGGCTAGCGACCAGTATCACCATATGCTCGGTAGGTGTCTCTACTAAGCGAAAGACCCATGAAACTACCTCAAGCCAGTCCTCTGCTGCCTGGGGTCTATCTCGCCTCGAAACCTCAAGGGCCTCTCTCTCTAGAACTCATGCAATGCGTTCAACCGGTGTGAATGATCCAATGGTAGAATCTACTGCTCAACGGGTGGTGGTGCTTCAAGTACACCACCAAAAGGTTCCATCACTGTGAGTGGTCTATGTACTGACACCTCGTTGCTAGGTGGGCCATTATCATGATCTCTAACCATAATCCTAGATGGCTGTCTTCATGGAGTAATCCTATAAGAAACAGATGTGCCACAATCAATCAGTTATACCTAGTGAGATAACTCAAGAAAGATCAAGAAAAATTTTCAAAACACTAGCAACCAGTGTTTTTATGTACCGAGTCAGAAAACAAAATTCAGGGTCCTGGTGTATGGATACTTCAGTCGTCACACCAACACTAGACTTTCTGTATTGAAAACCAAACTCAATACATTTTACACCATTACCTCATTAAAATTAGACTATTGGTTGTACTTTACTCTTATGGTTATGCCTTAATTTTTTTGGTTATTTACTACAGTTTCCCTTTTTGAGTGTTTTCAGATCTCTAAGGAAAAGCCTTCCCTATTCCAGAAAAGCCATCATGTTCTAGTAACCAACCCTTGGCATATGGAAGACGGGCTTGGGTTAGTCACGTCCGGGCTCCGTGGGACGGGTCGTGACAAAGTAGTATCAGATAGAGGTAATTATTCATCACATTTTAATAATGTTGAACCCCGTACAAAATCCCCTGCAATAACCTCCCACAAAAACAAGATCGAGGAATAGAATCAAGGGAAATTCTTGAATTAAAAGACAACCCATACCTCGTCATTCATTGGGGATTTCATGGATGGAGATGCTTCCACATTCGAGGGTATTACTGATGAAGGAGAAGGTTCATGTGAATTGGTGTTCATCATCCTTTGACCTTCGGATCGATCGTACAACGGGCGTTGTCAATCCTCCATTCTTCGTCAATGAAAGGTGTGGTGTCACATCATCAGGGGTTCCTCACTTGATGAAGCCATTCCAAAAACTAAACCCATGATCCATATAAATAGAGGGGAGAAAGGGTGAGTAACACGCTGAGGAATTAACGAGGTTCATTAATTGATGCAATTAATGTGCCTCATTAATTGACGTAATTAAAGTGCCGCATTAATTGACATAAGGGGTGGTTATGTAACCAAAGTGTAACCCTACAATTAACACCCCATAATTAAATTTATGACCACCTCCGTGGTCCCCTCCACCACCACTCAACAAGTGATAGGAAAAATAAAAAGAAATAAAATAACAACTACATGTTATTTTACTTTTCTTTAAAAAGTCCAAAATTTAACTTTTTCTCCCGACGTACTGTGGTTGAAGTGAAGATTCCCTTAAGAGAATCTCGGAACTACAGATTCAAAGATTCCCTTGAATTTTTAATCTGAGAACCAGTTAAAAAGATAGAAAATGCTACCCGTACGTTTACTAAACGTACACGAAAAAAAGTTCAGAAATTCTTTTCAGGCACACCGGGCCTCAGAATCACGCGCCGTCAAATTTCAAAGATTCATAAAAACTCAAAATAATTTTAAAAAAAATGACACGGAATTTTCTGGTATTTACAAAAGAAAAACAAAAACAAAATTTTATCTTAATGCAACTCGAAGAAATTTTGATCCTTCCAACAAAAAAAATTTCATCAGAATTCAATCCAACTTTCAGTTTTTAAACTAAAACTGACTAATTTTCAAATTCTTTTCAAAATAAATAATGTAATAATATATAAAAGTAAATGTAGGGAGATCATGATCACTAAAACAAAAGTTAACTCTAAATGCGCCAACCTGTCATCTCATAATGAACAGAATGATCTCAATATGTTCGGGTGAAAAAATCACAGCTATCATAGAGAATATTACCATAGTGAGGGGGAAAAATAAAATATACCTGTAAACACATGGGTCTTGGATCAGATTGGGAACATAATATCCCAATAGAATCTTAATAATTATCTGGACTAGATCTTTAGAGTGATCTTGGAGTGACCACATAAACTTTGGGGCTAGCGGTACATATTTTTTTAGCTCCATTCATCCTATGTTTGAATATACATACCATTCTCCATTAATTTGAGATAGGTTATGTATAGGTCTAGCGGTGTTTATTTGTGGTCAATTAATATTACATGGATTTAAATGATTTTTGGTTTGAAATTGTTTCCTTATTATACTTATTACTGTATGAGTTCCCTTGAGGGATAAATGGTTTTTTCCAAGTGGTTTTATCCCTTGTTATAAAATGATATTTGATGAAAAGTGTTTGGTAAAATCCCTAAATGGATTTTTTAAAGAATAATTTTGGTTTTAAAATTAGTGATAATCATCTAATGGATGTTTTAAAAATTATTCTTGTGTTAATTGGATTTCAAACCAAGAGTTTGGGTGATTTGAATGTGTTAAAAATGTTGGAAAATGTTGTTTTATATTTAAATTGGTGAGTTAACCCTTGTGATTTATATTTAAAACCATTTTTAGACTTGGTTAATTTTTATATCAATTTTTTGGGGTGTTTAAATATTTTAATATTTCTAATTGATATGGATTATTTTAAAAAGGTTTGTTTTCCCATGTGGATTGAATTTTGAAATTTATTGTGTCTTTGAATGTTTTTCATTGGTCGTTTAATGGGTAGTGTGAATTCCCTTTGAGTTTCAAAGGTGTTTTGATAAAATTGGTCTAAAGAGTAGATTGGGATGAATTTTATAAATGATAAAATGGATTGGAAATCTAATCATGTTTAGAAAAGAGAAGACCCACTGTAAATTTTATAAAAAATGAGTTTCCATAAAAGGCGTAATACCATCTTAAGCCCCATTTGTTCTTGTATGACCATTGTAGCTTGTGATCCCATGTGGGGATGTTTATTAATAATGACCTAGTTTGATGGGACTTCTAGGGGTATGGATAGGTTTAGTAGTGATGAATTAGTTTCCTTATCTCTAGTTCAAGTCCTTTTATTAATATAGCCCAGTGAAAATTCCCGTGACACTTGAATCATTTTTAGGATCATTTAGGGGTTTTATCTCTTTGATTCTATTGTATCCCTTTCTATTTATAATATTGTTTGGAGCATGTTTACTTTTCGTTTTCTCTATGTTTTGAGACTTGAAATAGTGTTTCTTGACTGTGTTATTTCTTCCTTCTTTGTATGATTTTTTTAGATTTTTTTAAAAGGGATTGTGAAAGGTTTTAAAATAAGGAAAAATAGAAAGCGTGATTTTGATGTGTTTTCAAACTATTTTAATAATGATTTTGAAAAGTGTTATCAAATGATAAAAGTTATAGTGGTTTGTATTTGAAACTCCAAGAATGTGTGAGTTTTGAAAATGTGGTTTTAGGACACAAATCCTAGTTTTAGGGAAATGGTTGATTTTCAAACATATTTTTGAAAACTATATGATAGTTGGAAACCACTTTGAGTTGTGAAATATATATTTCAAAAATGGGTGATTATGAAATAGTTTAAAGTAATATTTTAATAAGGTGATTTTAATAAGAGGTATTGTCTGAGGAAAAATGTTTTCCAAGTGTTTGTTTTTATTTAATGAAAATCTTAGTAAAAGATTTTTAACATAGCTTTATGTGTTACTAATTATTTTATAAAACTTTATAGAAATTTTTTATTTTAATAATGTATTTCAAAACTATAAATTTTAGGATGTAATATGAAAGTGATATATTAACTTTTTTAGGTTGTGGTGACCTATTGGAATTTTAGTTCACACCTATATTTTATAGGTTCAGGTTTATTCTAGCTTGTTTTTCATCCTTTGGATATTCTGATAGGGATATATGGTTGGATGGTGACCCTAATTGAACATATTTTGTTTGTTTATTTTATTAAATATTAATATTACCAAATCAAATAGGATGAATATGAATAAATAATAGATGGATACCAATCATATGAACCTATATGTAATTGAAGAGACTACATAGAAATTGACATGGCACATATATACAATAAATAAATATGGGAAACTATTTCACCCAATTGACTATCCTCAGTGGAAGAGAATTGATCATGAGTATCCTAAATTTGGAAATGAGCCGAGAAACATCCATCTTGCATTATCTATAGATGGAGTGAATACTTTTGGTTTTCAAAGTAGTACTCACAATACATTTCCAATTATGTTGGTAAATTATAACTTTCCATCGTGGTTATGTTTGAAATAAAAATACATCATGTAATCTATTCTTATATGAGGACCAAAACAACCGAGTAACAATATTGATGTTTATTTGGATCCACTAATCGAGGACTTTAAATTATTATGGGATTCAGGTGTTACATTGTATGATGCTTACATAAATGAAAATTTCACTTTGATAGCCATGTTTTACAGGATGATAAATAACTTTACTACTTATGGAAAATTTTCAAGATATAGCATTAAAGGAACTAAAGGGTGTTCCATTTGTGAACAAGGTACACAGTCAATTAGGTTGAAACATTCATTGAAGAATGTGTTTCTAGGACATCAAAGATTTCTACCATGATTACATAAGTACTGATCTTGGACGACATCATTCGATGGAAGATCAAAAGAACGTATAACATCGTCTCCACTAATAGGTGATCAACTGTTTGAGAAAGTAAAATATATGGATACTGCTTTTGGAAAATCGATTTTGAAAAATGTTACAAAAACCAATTGTAAAAAGAGATCATTTTTTTGAATTACCATACTGGAATTGTTAGTAAGTCATACATTTTATTGATGTTATTCTTGTTGAAAAAAAATTATGTGATAGTATCATTGACATATTGCTAAATGAACCTAAAAAACGATGGAATTAAGGCTAGGTTGGACATAATTGACATGGGAATATGAGAAGAGTTGGTGATAATGAAGGGTGAAAAGAAAACTTTCCTCCCTCCATCTTCTTACACTCTTTCCAGGTAGGAGAGATATCAATTTTTCAACATCTTGAATGAAGTGAAGGTTCTAGAGGGGTATTCATCAAATATCAAGAATATTGTGTCAATGACTGATTTAAAGTTAAAGGGTATAGAATCAAATGACTTACATATTTTTGATTCAAGATCTGATTATTGTAACTTTACATTGAATTTTTCCCAAGAATGTCCTTCATATATTAAACAACTATGTGGTACTATATACTATAGATGGAAAAACCCCATTGAATGGTATATGAAGATTTTTAAAGGGTATGTCAAAAATCAAAGTCTTCTATAGAGTTGTGTTACAGAGCGATATATTGTTGAGGAAATAATTGAATTATGTACCAAATACCTATCTAGTGTGGAAAGCAATGGTCTAACAAAATCTCATCACACTAGGAAGCTTGTGGGTGAAAGAATTTTTAGAAGAGATGTTTTCATAATCAATATTATATATCAGGAGAAGTCCCACCTTTAGGTTTTTAAAAATAGTTTGGAAGTTTCCCCATATGTTGAAACCCACAAAGAAGTTATTATACATTTAAATCCATCAAGGTATAAAATATGGATTTCAAATACACATAATCAACAGTTTATAGGATGGTCTTAGGACCATTTTTTAAGGAGTCAGATGAAAATATAGATTCAATTTCAAAACAACTTTGATGGCTAGATAGAGGTCCAATTGTGTATGTATTATCCTACAATGGTTATTTAATTAATGGTTATATGTTCTATACAAATGAACATGATGAAGACAGTACAATGAAAAATAGTGGAGTTACGCTTATGGATAAAGTGATGCATGTTTCTCGTACTAAGTATAGAAATCAAAATTTTTCAAATATTTCATACTTTGGCATCATCAAAAAAATATGGGAGTTGTATTATACAACATTCCAAGGTCTAATTTTTCAATGAAAGTGGGTTGATAACAGCATTACTGTTAAAATAGATGAATTGGTATTCGTGAAAGTTGATTTCAGTAAATAAGGGAACAAAGAAGAATCATTTATAACAGATTCATATGAAGTAAAAGTATTTTATGTTCTAGATCCAAAAAACAAAAAGTGGTCAATTATTCTATTATCGACCAAAACCACTGAAGGGTTAGATGAAAATTCAACTGAGGATGATCCTTTAATTGGGACATTACAATAATTTAGTAGTTTTCCTAATGTATATGAGGTTTTGTATGATATAGGAGACCAAAATAAAGAGATTTGGATAATAAATAGAGGGGTTAAATCCCTTCAACATTTTAAAGAATTATTTTAATAATCATGTTATATATTTTTTTTAATATACATTGTTTTACCTTATGTTATTATCTATTTGATGGTGCATTTATGTAATCTAAAATAAATGTTAAACTACTTCTATGAATAATTACTTATAAACATGTTGTTGCTCCCAATCCTGAGGAAGAATGGGTCTCTCAATTTCTTGCTGCCCCTAATGAAGAGGAACAATGACCTTCTGCACATGTCAATGCTATCACTCCAGAGAAGCAACATGTTTCTCAAGCTGCTACTGCTCCTAGTGTAGAGGTACAACAACATTCTACACATGCAAATTCTAATGCTATATAGGAACACCATATTAATTATTTTGAATCTAAGGAAATGGTAGGCGATGAAGTAATGATGATGTAGAAAAAACAGGAGCGTCATAGTTTGATGGTGTTAGAAAAAATCATTAAGGTGAAAAGAAAAGATGTCAAATTTGAGGTTTGATGGAATGCACTGGGCCAACATGTTAATACCAATAAGTCCATGTTTAGTAGTTACATTAGACTCATCACTAGGTAGTGCATGCCGACTAATGTAGATTCATGGAACCATGTTGTGCACATGCTTAAGGCACTGATGTGGGAAGATATTACAATAAAATTATGATATCATTTATTTATTTTACTAAAAAATAAAATAATGAAACATTGATTTACTCTTAATCATCCCTTACAGAGTGTATTTATATTATATTAATCCCATAAGAAATATGTATTAATTCTTGCTGGTAGGATTTACAGAGGATTTCACCCAATTCTAACGAGACATCATCTTAAAGATGCTGAAGGGAAAAAAAACTGTACCCATCACTTATGTATGCACACCTGATAAACCAAGAAGTGTGGGATTCATTTACTAGCCATTATGGGGAGCTATATTTCCTGGAACATTATTGATGGTAATACATTGTTCAATAGTATGTGTATTCATCACTTTGATTGAGAATTTTTTATTTACAAAACAACAAATGAGTGTTGAAAATAAGGAATAGTTAGAAAAACCAATGTACCCCAACCGTAATGTAAGGATGGGTTATGCTTTACTTGAAAAGAATTGGTAAATATTTTAAATATACCGTAGTAGTTTTATGTGACATAAAAAAATAGAATAATTAATTTCCTCTATTTATATTGATATTGATGAATCCAAATTTAAATCCACTTCCATCCCATGCCATGTGATATCGAAGGAGGCATGTGTAAATAAAGATGTGATACTAATAGATGAAGACACATAAAAAGTGTGGGAAACATGTGTAAGTATGACATAATAAAAATGTATTTTTCTTTAAATTTCTATTAAATAATAATGATTAGTTATTTTATTATATTTTCTATCTAACATAGTCACATGAATCATCAACATCTATGTCGGATGAACACCTACCATCACTGGCCTTGAAGTGGCCAGAACAATATGGCCGCATGAGGGGTACAATTTTTGGGGTGACACCTTGAACATATTTTGAGAAAATGAAACAATAAGAGGATAAAGAAAAACTATTGTGTAAAGATCCTCCACACCCCTATGAGCTTTGAGGAAATAAATTCCCCTCAAAGAGCTGTCTTAGTCAAGGTAATCGATATTCTAATAATAGTTTCTATGAAATTTGAATCAGATAGACACTGATACCTTTCCTGCACTGATATTCTACAGGGTGAAAATGACTGTGATTTATATCTATCAACACCCACCCATCACCTTGTAGCTAGGGCTACAGTGTTCAATATCCAAGATGATAGGCTACACAACATACCACATAAAACAGGTCATGTGAGAGTAGCAATTAGCATAACTCATGAGTCGAGCACTAATCTAACTATTCCACATGATGATGAAGATATTAATAAGGTCATCCAATCTATTGGAACATTCATCGTATGGCCATAAAATCTTGTAAAAACACATGTTGATAAGGAGATATTTATTTCCAATTTATTTTTCATGATAATCCTTTAACAAATAATGAAAAAAGGTCTGAAATGATGAATTTTATTACAGATAGAAAAAGGGAATGAGGTTAAAAAATCTTTGTCTTGAAACCATCTAAAGGATCAACCAACCGATCAAAAATATATCACAAAAGAACCTTCACCTCGCCCATTGAATATCCGCATTTACTAACATTGAAGGTTCATGTAGATACAAAGTTACAAAGCGGTAGTAGTCACGTAGTTTATTTTGAAGAAAAAATGTACGGAGAGTAAGGTATTTACTATATTTCTTTTTAGAATTTAAATGAAACCCTTAACTATTAATGTCTAGGATCGTCAGTTGTAAATATATACATGAGGTATGTTTTCATGATTTAATTTTCCAAAAACTGATATACTATGTTAATTATGGATAAATACATTTAATATTTTTTTAGGTGTATATATCAATACAAAATGAAGTAATTTTCCATGGTTTTTTTGGACTCGTTAGTCCTCACACCACCTCTATAGAAAAAAAAAGTATAATCCAAAAAAATGGATTAAATAGTGAAAAACCTTGCCAAATCGTTTGAAATCAAACCTAGGAATGACATACTCTTTTTAATACCAATGTTTTAGGGGTAAAACTATATAAGTTAATCATATAAAATATATTTTAATTTCTTTCATTACTTATTCATTTTTGTGTTTTTAGGAAACATTGGATTCTCATTGCAGTCAATTTGGATACTCCAAATATTCATTTCTTGGATTCACTGCCTGGATTCCCAATAAACCAACCACACATGATGGATTTTGTAAATTTTTAATACACTACATCCAACATTTTAGAACTAAACTTCAAGTTATTTAATTTATATTATGTTTCAATGAGGATTTTTTATGATAGGAGAATGTATAAATATCATGAAAATCATGGGATGAGGACAAGAATTATGCATAAGGAACCCGAAAATTCCTACAATTGGATAAGTATCGGGGTACATATAATAATATTTCACTATAAAAATACATATCAAAACAAATTAAATTTACCTTAGAGTTTCTATAGTGTTTGAAATAAAAAAAATAGAAAATATTATGATTATTATGTTTGTAAATATATGATTGATATCATATTCCATAAAAAAACACACATCCACGAAGAGGTATTTTCAAAGATAATTACTATTTAATTTAAAATATTTATCAATCCATTGTTTATTTATATTTTTCTAGTAATACTATGACTATAAAAAAAATCTTATTCCTAAGATGATATATATTTTATTAGAAATGAAAGGGAAGCATACCTGATCGCATAATGTACAAAAATAACATGATGGTGTGACTTCTATAGAAGTAATGAATTGATTCATATTTATGTTTAATTAATTTCTTTTTAGTATTACTCACATAAGAATTTTTTTCTTCTACAGCTGGATTACTTTTATATTTATGGGTTAAGAATGTATAGAACTATCATGAAAAAGTGAATTCCTACTACATATTTAATTAATTTTTTTTATCATTTTATCTATTATTTTATGTTAATTTCCATATCATATTTTTCTAATTATTATTTTTTTATTTTCAAAGATCTTTTAGGAAGTCATTTTTTGTGACGCCCCGACCCTAGATTCCCAGAGTCGGTGTATTATTTTAATACATTGACATGATTACAAGGAATCAAGTCCCGAAAGGTTGATAAATTTTAGCAGTCTTGGAAAATAGATTACATACATGAATGTTACATTACACTTTCTAACATACAACACAAAAAAAATAATCCTTTGAGAATGCCATTGTTCCCTTATCTTAACCCTGCATCTAAAAAATAAAACCCTTATTGGGATCCTGGGAAAATAAAACATAAGAAAGGGGTGATCTCAAACACTCAGTAAGGGTAAGAAATATAGTGGAAGATAACATAAATATTAGTAATAGTGAATAATTTAAAACACCTTCCTTTACAAATAATAAACACAAACACTTTTATGGTAGGAATATGAGCTGAGTAAATAATGCCATAATAAAACATAGTCATGGGTATTATACTAGTCGAATAACCACATGAAAAATCAATATTATTTTCATAATGAGGGAATTTATAATACCAGACTTTAATTTTTGTGTCAAGGCATCATTCCAGGACCTAGGGGCTAACTATAACCAGACCCCAACCCGGAGAGCCTCTGTAACCGGACTCCATCCCGAAGAGCCTCTGTAACCGGACTCCAACTCAGAGAGCCTCTGTAATCGGACTCCAACCCGGAGAGCCTCTATAACCGGACTCCAACGTGGAGGGTCTTCTGTAACTGGACCCCAACCCGAAGGGCTTACTTTTACTGATCTCCAACCTGGAACATACTAGTCTAATGCATTCATCTTAAGAAAAGGTTTAAACATAACATAAACATCCGTATTAAAACTATCATAAAAATGTAAATACTTTATCCATAAACCATGAATGGTGTAAAAATAACATATCCACAAAAAAACATATCACAAAACCTTCAATACCATATGGAATTTTTGTATCATAACAAATAAACTTCAAATAAGCTTAAAATCCATCAAAGGATGTTGACATAGATGAAATGAAAACTATTTGAGAGAAATATCTCTTTCTATTTTAAAATAATTTAAGAGTCAAATAATTATAAAGAAAACAATTATTTTGAAAATATTCTTATAATATTGTAAGGGAAGCTTCGATGATTTTATAATGTCATAAAATAGCCGCACCCGTCGTATAAGTTAAAAAAACATTCTTACCTTAATTTTGTCAAAAAGGTCATAAAGTACCTTGTTTGGAAAATGACCGAAAGATTCCTTTAGAAACATATATGGTCAAATAAGGGTATAAATGACTTTAACCCATTGTCTATTAAATTGTAAAAATGTTTTGAAATACATTTTTAAGAAACACGGGTGTGGATGATAAAGAGGTCCCAGTAGATTCTTACGTAAAAACAACCTCAGATAATAAAGAGATCGTGAAATTAACCCTTACCTTGTACTTTTACTTGGTAGAGGGTAGGTTAAACTTCTGTATAATGGTAAAATAATTTTTATTAAATTATACAATAACCATATACATTAATATGATATCATATATGATCTTATAATATTGCATTGTTAATGATATTTCAAAAGTATCATCGTTTTGGGTGTTAACTGATTCGTTTTCCTTTATATGCTTTGTTATGTAAGTAATGTTTGGTATGGATAGGATGTATATTATTAATATTAAGAATTATATTAAGTCTTTAAACATTATTTTTAATCATAAAATTAAAATTAGTCTTGAATGATTATGATGAGGAAATGAATCTCATCGCGTTCGTGGATACAGTAATCCGTACGTATGTACGAGCGACAATATCATTCTTTTGATTTAAATATCATATGTAAATAGATGGAATATCATATATACAGAATCATTAACATGTTATATTTATTATTTACATCAATTATACATCATTATTATACCCATCCAAATAATAATGTATCGAATAACAACTACACCACGACGTGGAGATGATAAGTCGTACGTACGCACGTATGGTGGTATGTCATTCGTAGGATGGATAAAATAATGAATATGGTTGTACCATATTTATAATAACATCATAGTATATATAAGATACTAGAGATGTTATTTTATAATGGAAATAACAAGGAAATAAGTAGTGGAAGAAGGAAAGAACTTGGAAGAGGTGATGAAATATTTACCTCTTCTTCAGGTTCTTCCTTTTGATTTGATCAAAAGGTCTCCTTAGGATGGATTTATGACTAAAGGAAGGACTATAGGATAATGGTAGGATAGTTGAGAGGATATTTGGGCAGGGTTTGGCCGATCCAAATGGCTTTGAAGGTGTGAATTTGAGAGAAGGGGGAGTGCCCTTTTATAAGAGGGGTGAGGGGCACCTTAGGAAAAGAATGAAATATTATTTTATAATAAATAATTTTCGGCTTCTAATGGCTCCAAAATGAATTATTTAAAGGATAAGGTGGGTATGGATCGAAAAACTCTCATCCCATTGGGTTTAGACAGGTTTGGATCACTATATTAACCTTATCTTTTAGATTTAACTCTTAGTTAAATAGTTTGACATTTACCATGTCTCTTTTTATTTTTATATTATATGGTTAATAAACTTACTATAAACTTCCAAGAGAACCCAAAGTAGTTCATTAATGATAAAAATATCATTATAAAAGTATTTTGGATGAACCTTATATTTTTAGGAATATAATATCAATTAATAATATCATATTTTATTTAAAAACTCTTTTATGTCAATTTTGACACTATTTGCTATTTTGTATTTTTTAAATTTATAACAGCATTATTACTTAGAAAAAAGTTCATTTAATCAACCCTAACATGTCCTATTAACATATAAAATTAGTTTAATTCATAAAAAGTCTCAAATTACATTTATTTGGATATTTATAATATCAATTATTTTAATATTTCATTAATAAGGTAATTAATGCATCATCATTGTGTCATAAATAAATTAAATTATTTAATGTCTAAAAATTATAAATAAATACCATTATTTAGGAAATCTTTTTATATTTAAAATTAATATTTATAATAGAATTTATCTTATGTTTAACCCTATATTAAAAATGGTTTAGTTATTAAACTTTAAATTTAACACTTCTAACTCTTCTTTGAATTAAATAATAATAAATGTACCAATCTAATACAAGTTGATCTAAAGGGTCATATTTTATTCCTAAGTTTATTTTTGGTCGAATTAAACTTATCCAATAGAATTATGACATGTTTTAGGGTAATAATAATATCATTTTTACCTTTAATTACCCTATTTACTTTTAACCGTGGTAAATAAAAGTCAAAAATTACTATTAACCAAAAATTATTTTCATCTTATTGAACCACATTTTACTTACTAATATCAGCCATGTCTATTGGATTTTTGGAATTCAACTCACAGAAGAGGTTAAATTAAGTTTTATACAAATTTGGAAATGCTCATAGGAGGTGGGTAAAAGACGGTAAAAAGTTCGATAAAATTTTATATTTCTAAACTCATTTTAAAATGACTCCAATGACTTAAATTGAACTTATATAGGTATTATGTATCTATTTTGATCTAAAATAAATTTAAATAAAATAAATAATTATTTAAATAAAAAGTCGGTTTTAAACAATAACATAGTGTTTTTCACTATTCATCAAAAAATGAAAGTTTTCAGAAAAATTACAAAAATTCAGGCTAAGCTATATTTGATATTCTGAATTCAAAAATGATTTCTATTTTTTAAAATTAAAAACATTTAAGTTTCATTAATTAATTTAAAAATCAATTCCCGCTGTCAAAACAAATAGCGTGTTTTTAAGAAACAATAACTATCAAAAGATTGAAATTTGTTTATGTATAATTTCAAAGTGAAATTAATTACCATGAACAACATTGGATTAAATAGTAAAAATATAATCTAATTATACTTTAAAACCATTCAAATTTATAATTGAACACTATAAATTATTTTGATTCAAAAAGTTGTTTTCAATTAATATTTAGTATTTTTCACTATTCACCCAAATATGAAAGTTATCGAAAAACACCAAAAATTTATCGAAACTAAATTTTTATGTCCCAATTATAAATAAAAATTTTATTTTTTCAAATTAATTATATAAAAGTGTCAAATATTGGATATAAATAGGGTTCTCCATTAAAAGGTAGTAAAACTGCATTTTTTGAAAAATGCTTCTTTTATCTAAAAAAATGAATTTGTTCTTATATTATGTTTAAGAAACACATAATATTGATGTTAAAATTATATAGAGTATATAAGATTCAAAATGTAGTTAATACTATTTATAACTATTTTTTTTGAATGGCTAGTTTGATAATGTTGTGGTGCACTCGAACTTGATGTTGTGTGTAGCGCAAGATATTAAATTACTTTAATGAGATAACGTACTATGAGATATTGGGGTGTTACATTCTCCCCTACTTCAATAAATTTCATCCTCGCAATTTGAAATTGTTCTTCAAAAATAAAAAGTTAAAATTAGAGAAATAGCTTTGTGGAAAACCCACATCGAAAGTTGGGATAATAAAATTTAGTCTTCATAAGAGGAAAAGGGAAATGAAAAATTTACCACCAAATTATGATCTCAATTAGGAGAATATTGGTGGAAATTAGAGTCACATAATTAGTGGGAAAACGTAAATATTTATAGGGAGTTATTGAGGCCATTAATCACAATATATAATTTAAATATATTGACATAACAAATCCATTATCAAAACCATTTTCAATACCAAAATATGTGAAAGGAGTATATGGTATTTATTTTCTTTAAGAAAAACCTTTTGGATTGTTAAGGAAGCCAATGATCACATAAAACTCGCGGTGGCAGAAAGGTCATTGAAACTGCTACGTTAAAAAAATCATTCTTTTTGTTTTTGTCGTTTAGTAAAACGCTTCGTAGAAAAAGATTCCCTTTGAAATGAAAAGTCAAAGGGTTTTATACACCATATAAAATAAAGTCGTTTAGAAATAAAAGGATGCCATAATGAAAGGATATTGAGACGAAGTCCCTTAACTAAATTTTAAGAAATAATTTAGTCATAGAATAAGTGGGAAATATATATATATATATATATATATATATATATATTTACTTGACAAGTAGAGTTACATCCTTTAACTAATTTCTACCACAAACTCATCTTTCACTCCAAAAGATTTCAAAAAAAATTTTATTTATCCTAATCATATAGTGTTCAAAAAATAATGAATTTATAATTCACTTGTCAATCCTTTTAAAAAAAACTACATTATACAATTCAGGACATCACGTAGGCCAGTGGTAGGTGATGCACCCTTGTGGCCCTTCAGTTGCGGGTTCAAGTCTCACGGCCTTGTTGGACGCGACTGGTTGTCGCCCGACCTCTGGGTTTTTCTTTTTATGAAAATCCAAAATAACCTTAACAATTGTATCCAATTTCAAACTTAATCCATTCCAACCTTTAGACTTATCCAAATTACTTTTATCCAAACTCACAATCCAAAATTTATAAGGATGTTAAACACAATGAAGATCTTTTTTTCCATGTAATAACATGTGAACACCTTCATCATGTATTCTTTTAAAACATGGTAACACCCTAAATTACCATAAATCCTTATTGATTACATTCATGCTCCCTTATTCTTTATAGAATAGTGGATATATTCCTTATATCCAAAATTTTTGAATATTCCAATAATGATGAAATAAAAAAACTATTAATCCGTTCCTAGGAAGTCAAGAATATCCAATATAATTTATCCAAATCAACCATATCTTATTCCAAAATCACTACCTCATTATCAGGACCATATTAAGGATTACCTTTACTTCAACCATGTATTTTCCAAAAAGTGTAGCTTACTATTATGTCACTTTTCTTAGAACCATATAATCTCAAATCCTCAATAAAATAGTACTGCAGTACAATACTAATTTATCTCCATAATTCATATAACCAGTATATTGTTGATAAAACACTCAAATGAAATAATTTTATAATAACAACATAAGAACACAAGTCATTCCTCTTCATCTGAGGTAGTATCATAACTTGATTATTATCCAATAGCATCATTTGCGGTATACTCTAATGACAGGGAAATTGATTCGCGTAGTGTCCCAAATCATTGTAGATAAATCATTTTACATTTGAAACTTTTTTTCTTACCCTTGCAATCATGTACTTAGTGTCCTTTTTCTCCACACTTATAACAAACTCCCATTCCCTTCTAGCATTTACCAAGGTGATTCTTTCCACATTTATCACATATGGGAAAATCCTTCTTCCCCAATTCTCTTTATCCATCTTTCGGTCTATCATCCTTTTCTTCTCTTGCTTCCCTTTAAATCCATAGGACTTAGAGAATTCTTTATGTATATTATTAACACATGATATTATTTATTCATATTTTGAGAATACATGGGAGACTATTTCCCTTATAAATGTTGGCTTAATACCATGAAAGATATGATCCTTCTTATTCTTTGGATCATACGTACTGATGGAGTTATCATTCCTTTTACTGGGCGCCATTTATAAACAATGGAATACACTATATTAACTTATGAATCACAATACATGATTCCATACTGGTAAAAAACTTAAAATAAATTGACCAATTTATTGATATAATCAATAATCATAAAAATGTTTTCTTTGAGGAAGTATAAACTCATAAACCCTTCATAATTATTTGTGAATAAAATGAGAATTATACTAAGCATATCCCTTGGTAGTGTCATAACCAAGTGTGCAGCAAGCCCCGTTGTTGTACACCAGTTCCCGTTCGAGTCTAGCTTAAAGCAGTGTTTTCGGGTTTTACCCCTAGGTACATCTATCCTAGAGCCGCCTCTACCTGTTCGTATCCAGACAGGGATATATTTCTTGGAAAAATCATAAAATCTCTACAAAAACAAAATTCTAGGAAGTTCTTATATACTAATCCTAAAATTCTATCTTAGGGTAATGTTATCTAATCAGAGTTTATCTAAATCTATGACCACAGTTGTTGATAAACTTCATTTGATACCAATTGTGATGCCCCAACCCAAGATTCCCAAAGTCGGTGTAGTATTTTAATACATTGGCATGATTACAAGGAATCAAGTCCCGAAAGACTGATCAGTTTAGTAGTCTTGGAAAATAGATTACATACATGATCATTACATTACACTTTCTAACATACGAAAAAAAATCCTTTGAGAATTCCATTGTTCCCTTATCTTAACCCTGCATCTCAAACATAAAACACTTCTTGGGATCCTGGGAAAATAAAACACAAGAAAGGGGTGATCTCAAATTCCCAGTAAGGGTAAGAAATACAGTGAAAGATAACATAAATATTAGGAATAGTGAATAATTGAGAACACATGCTTTTACAAATAATAAACACGAACACTTTTATGGCAGTAATATGAGCTGAGTAAATAATGCCATAATAAAACACAGTCATGGGTATTCAACCAGTCGTATAACCACATGAAAAATAAATATTATTTTCATAATGAGGGAATGTATAATACCATAATTTAATTTTTATGTCAAGGCCTCGTGCCAGGGCCTAGGGGCTAACTGTAACCGGACCCCAACCTAGAGAGCCTCTATAACCAGACTCCATCCTGGAGAGCCTCTATAACCGGACTCCAACCCAGAGAACCTCTGTAACCGGAATCCAAACCAGAGAGCCTCTGTAACCGAAATCTAACTCGGAGGGTCTACTGTAACCAGAACCTAACTCAGAGGGCTTACTTTTACCTGTCCCCAACCCGGAACATACTAGTCCAATACATTCATCTTAAGAAAAGGTTTAAACATAACATAAACATTTGTATTAAAATTAGAATACTAAATGTAAATACTTTATCCATAAAACATGAATAGTGTAAAAATAACACATCCACAATAAAACATATCACAAAACATTCAATACAATATGGAAGTTTTGTATCATAACAAATAAACATCAAATAAGCTTAAAATCCATCAAAGGATGTTGACATAGATGAAATTAAAACTATTTAAGAGAAATATATCTTTCTATTTTGAAATCTTTTAAGAGTCAAATAATTATAAATAAAAAATTTATTTTGAAAATATTATTATAATCTTGTAAGGGAAGTTTTGATGATATTATAATGACATAAAATAGTTTCACCCGCCGTATAAGTTAAAAAAACATTCTTACCTTAATTTTGTTGAAAAGGTCATAAAGTACCTTGTTTGGAAAACAACCAAAAGATTCCTTTCAAAACATATATGGTAAAATAAGGGTATAAATGACTTTAACCCATTGTCTATTAAATTTTAAAAATGTTTTGAAATACATTTTTAAGAAACCCGGATGTGGATGATAAAGATGTCCTAGTAGATACTTACGTAAAAACAACATTGGATAATAAAGAGATTGTGAAATTAACCCTTACCTTATAATTTTACTTGGTTGAGGGAAGGTTAAAATTCTGTATAATGGTGAAATAATTGTTATTAAATTATACAATAACCATATAAATTAATATGATATCATATATGAGCTTATAATATTGCTTTGTTAATGATATTTCAGTAGTATCAGCGTTTCGGGTGTTAACTGATTCATTTTTCTTTATATGCTTTGTTACGTAAGTAATGGTTGGTATGGATAGGATGTATATTATTCAAATTCAGAATGATATTAAGTATTTATACATTATTTTTAATCATCAAATGAAAATTAATCTTTAATTATTATTATGGGGGAAATTAATCTCATCGCGTTCGTGGAGACGGTAATCCGTAAGCATTCACGAGCGACAATATCATTATTTTGATTTAAAAAACATATGTAAATAGATGGAATATAATTTATACAGAATCATTAACATGTTATATTTATTATTTACATCAATTATACATAATTATTATACCCATCCAAATAATAATGTATTGAATAACAACTACACCACGACGTGGAGACGGTAAGCCGCACGTACGCACATATTGTGATATGTCATTCGTAGGATGGATAAAATAATGAATATGGTTGTACCTTTTTTATAATAACATCACAGTATATATAATATACTAGAGTTATTATTTTATAATGGAAAGAACAAAGAATGAAGAAGTGGAAGAAGGAAAGAACTTGGAAGAGGTGATGAAGTATTTACCTCTTCTTTGGGTTCTTCCTTTTGATTTGATCAAAAGGGCTCCTTAGGTTAGCTTTCTAACTAAAAAAAGTACTATAAGATGAAGGTAGGATAGTTGAGAGGATATTTGGGCAGTGGTTGGCTGAGCCAAATGGCTTTTAAGGTGTGAATTTGAGATAAGGGGGAGTTCCCTTTTATTAGAGGGGTGAGGGGCACCTTTGGAAAAGATTGAAATATTATTTTATAATAAAATAATTTTCGGTTTCTAATGGATCCAAAATGAATTATTTAAATGAAAAGGTTGGCATGGGTCTAAAAACTCTCAAAAAATAGGTTTCAGACAGGGTTGGGTCACTATATTAACCTTATCTTTTAGATTTAACTCTTAGTGAAATAGTTTGACATTTACCATGTCTCTTTTTATTTTTATATTATATGGTAAATAAATTTATTATAAACTTCCAAGAGAACCCCAAGTGGTGCATTAATGATACAACTATCATTATATAAGTAATTTGTATGAACCTAATATTTTTAGGAATAGAATATCAATTAATAATATAATATTTTCTTTAAAAACTCTTTTATGACAATTTTGACACTATTTGCTATTTTGTTTTTAAAAAAAAATCATAACAACATTATTACTTCGAAAAAAGTTCATTTTATCGACCCTAAAATGTCATATTAACGTGGAAAATTATTTTAATTCATAAAAATTCTCAAATTATTTTTATTTGGATATTTATAATATCAATTATTTTAATATTTCATTAATAAGGTAATTACTGTATCATCATTGTGTCAAAAATAAATTAAATTATTTAATGTCCAAAAATTATAAATAAAATACCATTATGTAGGAAATCTTTTTAGATTTATAATTACTATTTATATTAGAATTTATCTTATGTGTAACCCTATATTAAAAATGGTTTATTTATTAAACTTTGAATTTAACACTTTTAACTCTTATTTGAATTAAATAATAATAAATGTCATAATCTAATAAAAGTGGACCTAAATGGTCATATTATATTCCTAAGGTTGTTTTTGGTCAAATTAAACTTATCTAATATAATTAGGACATGTTTTAGGGTAATAATAATATCATTTTTACCTTTAATTACCGTATTTACTTTTAACCGTGGTAAATAAAAGTCAAAAGTTACTATTCACCAAAAATTATTTTCATCTTATTGAACCACATTTTACTTACTGATATCAACCATTTTTATTATATTTTTGAAATTCAACTCACATAAGCGGTTAAATTAAGTTTTATACAAATTTGGAAATGCTCCTAGGAGGTGGGTAAAAGACGGTAAAAAGTTCGATAAAATTTTATATATCTAAACTCATTATAAAATGACTCCAATGAATTAAATTGAACTTATATAGGTATTATTTATCTATTTTTATATAAAATAAATTTAAATAAAATAAATTATTATTTAAATAAAAATTTGGTTTTAAACAATAACTTAGTGTTTTTCACTATTCATAAAAAATTGAATGTTTTTAGAAAAATACCAAAAAATTATGCCTAAGCTATATTTGATATTCTTAATTAAAAAATGATGCCTATTTTATCAAATTAAAAACATAGAAGTTTCATTAATTAATTTAAAATCAATTCCCGCTGTCAAAACAAATTATGTGTTTTTAAGAAACAATAACTATTAAAAGATTGACACTTGTTTATGTATACTTTCAAAGTGAAATTAATTCCAATGAACAAAATTGGATTAAATAGTAAAAATATAATCTAATTATACTTTCAAACCATTAAAATGTATAATTTAACACTATAAATTATTTTGATTCAAAAAGTTGTTTTCAATTAATATTTAGTATTTTTCACTATTCCCCCAAATATGAATGTTATCAAAAAAATACCAAAAATTTATCGAAACTAAATTTTTATGTTATGATTCTAAATAAAAAGTTTATTTTGTTAAATTGATGATATAAAAGTGTCAAATATTGGATTTAAATAGGGTTCTCCATTAAAAGGCTGTAAAACTGCATTTTTTAAAAAAATACTTGTTTTATCTAAAAAAATGAATTTGTTCATATATTTTGACTAAGAAACAAATAATATGGATGTTAAAATTATATAGAGTATATAAGATTCAAAATGCAGTTAATACTATTTATAACCGCTTTTTTTTTGGACGACTAGTTTGGTAATGATGTGGTGCGCTCAAACTCGGTGTTGCGTATCGTGCAAGCTATTAAATTAATTTAATGAGATTACATACTATGAGATCTTGGGGTGTTACATATTTTTCTTTCAACTACCTACAATAATCCAAATAAGAGATAAAATGATCTTTTCTACTAATGTTACCATGCTTTCCATTACTTTTCTTTGTCCAACTTCCAACATTGCATATTGATTCAATTTTATTAGCCAAAAAACCTTTCTCGAATCAATATGAAGTGTTTGAAGTTCAAAAAATTAATACAATAATAATCATGGTAACATTGGTAGTTAGGATTTTTTGAGACTTTAGGACGTGTATGAACCAATGACACCTCAATCCAACACACGGTCTGACTGGTATGACTCTAGGTGTATCTTTTAATTTACAATTTACAGTAATTTTAGTTAGATAGAAAATTATCTTACTCAAAAAATGAAAAAACACATTCACATTGTTTTAATACTTTATTAAAATGATCCATAAGTCATTTAGGACATGCATGAACCATTCTCACCTCAATCAGATGCACAGAGTGACTAATATTACTCAAAGTGTATGTTTTCATTTTAAAATTGATTGTTTACATCAAAATGTTTCACTCACTAAAAACTGAAAAAAAACACTTAGATTGTCTTAATAATTTAGGACATATATTCTTACATCATTTGTGACGTGTAAGAATCAGTCTCATTGTTGGGACTACTTTGTGTATATGGTTGTATTTGTTGTCAACAGTTGTCAATGAAGATCAAAATGAAGAGGGAGATGAAGAAGAACTCCAAAGTTATTGAGAGTGGTAAATCAGATGATGATTTGAGGATTTTTATTTCCAAAATATCATAAGTTTCAGGAACTTATAATGAAAGACTTACAAAGGAAAGGGGGAGAAAAGGTGATTCCAATCATATTCAATTATGATTGGAAAGAACGATGTTGCTGGAAGACAGTGAAGTTGTAATACTTTCCTTTGAAAATATGAAAATGCTAAAGGTGATCGATCAAAGAATATATATCATGAAAAATAAGTTTTGTGATGAAAGTAGATTATTGTTAAAGAATAAAAAAGACAGAGAAGAAGCATGGGTGTTCTTACCAAAGAAAATATTTATTGTGGTGTCGTTTCCTAGTGTTTGCCAAATTTTTGGACCTCCAAATTGGGATTTTGTTTTTGGAAATGGAAAGATTTATGCATAGGAGTGAACAAGATGTGGAATGGTGAAGGAAATATGCAAAGTAAGAAAACTACAAGCCTCAGAACATGGACCATGTACCATGTTCGTGAACGGTTCGTGGCCGCGTACCATGTAGCGGGAAAGGTACGTGGGATGGTTCGAAGAATGAGTCAGGGTACCAAAAATGGTTCATGGTGGAAGGAGTTGTGGTATGCGGGGTGGATCATTATTGGCAGAAGATATGAATTATGTGGCGTGGTAGACTTATGGTATGTGGAAGGTTAATGGCACACAGTAAAGGTTTGAAATTTACCAAAGGATCGAAGTACGCGGTGGAGGATTACAATACGCGAATAGAGTTCAGTATGCGGTGAAGTTTGTCCCACATTAAAAATGTGGGTAAAATGGATTAGCGAAATTTGTGGAGTTATATACCTATATAAGGAATTCCAATCCCATAATTAAGTCATAGTTAATTCGATGAGAAAATATTATCGCTGTGGAAGAACTCAGCTTGGTCTGAAAGTGGTACGCGGTAGAGATTACATGTTGGACAAAGTAGTACATGAAAGATGAAATGTTCTTGAAATTGGAAGGATAAGTCCATGGAAGAGATTCAGCATAAGAAAAAGTGGTATACGAGAGACAAAATAATTCATATAATTTGAATAAGAAGTACATGGAAGGAGGAGGCGGTACACGAAGGTGGTACACAGAGGGGGTATGCGGAGGTGGTACACAAAGGTGATACGCGAAGGCAGTACGCAAAGGAGGTATGCAGATGTAGTATGCGGAGGAGGAACAATACGTGGAGAAGGTGTGGTATGCGGAGTAGGCCTTGTACGCGGAGCAGGTCCGGTGTGCGGAGAAGGCGCGATATGCGTAGTAGGAACAATACACAGAGCAGGCGTGGTACGCAAATCAAGCATGGTACTCGGAGGAGGTGTGGTATGCTGAGAAAGCACGGAATGCAGTGCGGGCATGGTACATGGAGCAGGAGTTGTACGAGGAGTAGGAAATGCAGTACGAGGTGGCACAATATTTGTAGCAGGCACGGTATGCGAAGCAGGTGCGGTAGGCGGAGTAGGCATGGTAGGTGGAGCAGGTACGATATGCGGAGCAGGCGCAGTAGGTGGATCAGACGTGGTAGGTGGAGCATGCATGGTACGTGGAGCAGGTGCGATACATGGAGCTGGACCGGTACATGACGCTGGCATAGAACGTGGAGTAGGTTCGGTACATAGATTAGATAGAGTCTGCAGAATTAGGGATAGTTTGCAGAAGTATAAATTGATACTCTTCATTAATTCTATTAAAAAGAGGATACTCTTTAGAGGGAAAAGGTTTATGTATGTTGGATACTCTTCATTAATTATATTCAGAAGAGGATTTGAGTTTTATTTCCTAAGTCAATAATGAAGACCGGTCTTGATGAAAGTTTAGTTATCTATGAATAGAAGTCTATACCCACAAAAACCAAGATGAATAGAAAATATAAAGAGAAGATATAGTTGAAGAAGTACCTCTTATATAAATAAGAGGTATTATATTGTTATCCATGCCATTCAGAAAATTATGATGTTTTAGGCTTGGAAAGAAAAGAGAAAGGAGATCAGGAGGTACATGTTTTCACCCTTGATCAATCATTAGCATCAGATGAAATTGATAGACTAAGAAAATACCTTTATGATATCTCCGAATATAGAGTCATCAGTATTTTTAGAATATTTAAATGTATGCAGGAGGAAATCACCCAAATAAGAAAAGAAAATGTTTCTATAGAGGAAGGCTTGGTAAATAAAATGTCATAATGTTTTAATCTCTCTAGATAGATTGAATCCTTTGAAGAAACAAGGAGGAAACATTAAATAAATACATCAAAATAATTTAAAGAAGTTGAAGGGGAAGAGAGAGTCAGAAAGGATCTTGAAGAAAAGATCCATGTGCTTGAAGGGAAACTGAAAAATTGCACTAATGTAAAGGGTCTACAATCGAAAGGGATATCTAAGAAGATCAAGGAACATGACTCTTTGATTCAGCATAAAATGATGTTGCATGGGGAAGAAGTTGTTAGAATGAAGAAGGCTTGTGAAGAGAAGATGACTATGATTGAAGATCAGAAGGTCATTCTTAATAGGAAATGTCTAGAATTGGATGATCAGTTGACCAATATTGAGAAGAAACATATTGAGACTTCACAAAATAATGAAACAGTTATTGCTGGTACTCAATGCTCACTAGAGGATTCTAAAGCTGAAATACCTACAACATGTGACAAGAAAATTATGATAACTCTTGATTATCTATCTCAAAAAACAGTGTTTGTTGCTACTAAATTCTTACTAGAGGATTCTACTATCAAAATACCTCCAATGTGTGATAATAAGATCATGGATTCACTTATTGATTTATCACATGATGATGAGAAGAATAAGGCACCATACAAATCATCTTGTAGTAATGTTTCTAAATATGTTTACACAAGGAGTGCAGGATAGAAGAGAAATTCAAAACAATCATGGATGAGGAAAGGTGAGGAGTTACCTATCACTAGGTTTGGGGTGAATAGGAAGAAGAATTTGGATGGTGGTTCTCCATAAAGAGTACAACAAGTAAATAAGATGGCCCAACAAAATAATACAAGGAAATCAAGATTTTTGGCTCAATGTTGGTGTTGAAATAGATTTAGAACCATGCAATAAACTGTTGGTACAATCCTCATAATATAAAACCACAAAGGAATCCTACCTCATGGGGAAGAAATCTAGATAAGAAGAAGAAACATCCGCATGTCTAGAAGCATCTATTTACCGCAATCAGATTTGAGATGCATGATAACATCTATGATGTATGCAATGTCAGTGGTCACAATGTAGGTACATGACCATCTCTACATGAACTCATTGTTGATAAGAAAAGAAGACCTCAATTTCCATCTAAGTATGAACCATCTACCTTGGGAAGAAATCAGAAGAATATTGTGAGCAAAAATTTCCCCAAGATGATCTCATGTAGGGAAGCTGAGAAGACCCTAGATTTTAGATCCATGAAATTAAAGGTAAATTCATCCAAAAGATCAACTAAGAGGGATGAAACTCAGATGAAACCATGTGGAAGATCCAAACATGCTAAAATAGTTCCAAATGACATGTTTTTTCATCTGGCCATAAGATTTGAATAAAATGAGGAAAATTGAAGATGAAAAGGCCAGATCTGGTGATAAAAGAAAAGGAAAACTTTCACGTGATGAAGATAAAGTTCACGAGAGAGTGAAAACCAAAATAAAAACATGTGTTAAAGAAGTTCTATATGAGAGATGTATGAAATTTAGTCACATTGAAAAAGGTTGTCTAACCTTAATACTAGAGAAAGAAGCAGTCCTTAAGAGGATTAAGAATGTATCATCCATGATGGATGTTAAGAAGAACAATTCACCATGTAATGCACAATATAATGTGAATAGATCCATCCAACATTAACATAGATCAGAAAATATGTTTAGATGTGAGAGCATGAAGACTGGAATAAATGGAAAAACATGGTTGAGAAAAATATCTCAACCATTCAGTTCATATCGATGAAGAAAGGATGATCCACCTCATCCAATTTAATCTCGTGTGTATCGTATTTGTATTTTCTAATACAGGTAATTGAAGGTGAAGTAAGATCTCAGGGGGAGAACCTAAGAAGTAGTGAATACTGTCAACTATTGATAAAAAAGATAAAGAAGTTTCCATCCTTCTAAGATTCTTCAATTGATAATAAAATATTAAAATGATGAAGGATCACCCTTAATGAAGATGATGAGGAGTGTTTCCCTTTAGGGGGAGACAAATGAAGAAGCTTCAAAAATTTTTATTTAAATCAATATAAATTTCAATTGGTATTAAATTAAATTAATATGGTAATTGATTGAAGAACATGTCATTGAAAAAGTTATTTCATTTCTCAATATCTCATCTATGGTTACTTAGAATGAATATTATTTTACAAAGGGGTATTAACTAAATTAATCAGTGACATAAGAAGAATGGAAGTGCCCCAAGGTCACTTATCCACTAAATTTCACTTGAATGTTTTTGATCTATTTATTGAAGTGAGTGTAGGAGTTTCAGGTTGATTATTCCCCATCACATTAAATTTCTTTAGCATGGAGTGAAAGTGTAAAACCCTTGAAGACTAAATAAATGAGTTATCATACAAGTGGTATCATGATCAGTGAATAATGGACAACCTTGTTGTCTAAATCAAATCCTATTGTTTTCTACATTGAGCATTGCTAAATTAAACTTAGAGTGAAATTATTTATGACAAATTGCTTAAGTATGGATTGATACCCTTTTCCCATGAACTTTGTATTTATTATAAATAAGGGGGAGAGAAGTGAAATGAAAGTAAGGGGGGAGAGAAGTGAAATCAAAGTAAGGGGAGAGATAAGATTATCATTTTGATATTGAAACATTCATTTGAGAACAACTTTAAGGTATTGACAAAAAAATAAAAAGGTGGAGATTGTTGGGACCACTTTGTGTATAAGGTTGTATTTGTTGTCAACAATTGTTAATGAAGTTAAAAATAAAGAAGGAGATGAAGAAGAAATCCAAATTTATTGAGGGTGGTAAATCAAATGATGCTTTTCTGATTTGAATTTCCCAAATATCATAATTTTAGAGAACTTTTTATGCAAGCCTTATGAAGGAAAGGGGGAGAAAAGGTGATGCCAATCATCTTCAGTTCTAATTGGAATGAATGATGTTTCTAGAAGACAATGAAGTTGCAATAATTTCCTTTGCAAATATGAATATGGTAAAGGTGATCGATCAAATACTATATATCACAATAGATAAGGTTCATGATAAAATTAGATGATTGCTGATGAAGAAAGATGACAATGAAGAAGCACGAGTGTTCTTGTTGAAGCATATATTTAAGGTGGTTACATTTTCTACTGTTTTCCGAATTTTGGACCTAAAAATAAGGATTTTTTTTTGAAAATGAATGGATTTATTCATAGGAGTGAATGAGATACATAATAGTGAAGGAAATTAGAAAAGAAATAAAACTACGTACCTTGGAACATGGACCACGTACCATGTTTGGAAAGAGTTCATGGTCGCATACCATGTAGTGATAAAGGTATGCGGGATGGTTTCCAGAACATTTTGTGGTACCGAAAATAGTTCATAGAGGAAGGAGTTGTGGTACTCGGTATTTCTCGTCATTGGAAGAAGATATGTTGTACATAGACCGGCAGGTTTACAGTACACGGAAGGTTAATGGTAGGTGTTAAAGGTTCGTAGTTTACCAGAAGATCTCAGTACACAGTGGAGGCTTACAATAGGTGGATGGAGTTTAGTATGTGTTGAAGTTTTTCCCACATTGAAAATGTGGGTAAAATGGATTAACAAAATTTGCAGAGTTATTTTCCTATATAAGGAGTGTTAATCCCATCATTAATTCAGAGAGAATTCGATAAGAAAATATCATCATTGTGGAAGAACTCTACTAGGTCCGAAAGTGGTACATGGGAGAGATTCCACATAGGAATAAGTGGTATGCGAAAGACGAAAAAAAATCATGAAATTGGAAGGAGTTTTCAGTGGAAGAGATTCTGCGTAAGAAAAAGTGGTATACAGGAGATGAAATAATTTACAGAATTTGAAGAAATAGTGTGTGGAAGGAGGACGTGGTACGTGGAGGCGGTATGCAGAGGGGGTACGCGGAGGTGGGACACAAAGGCGATACACAGAGGTGGAACACAGAGGCAGTACATAGAGGTGGTACGCAGAGGCAATACACAGAGGTGGTATGCAGAGGGGGTATGCAGAGGCGGTACGCAGAAGGGGTACACAGAGGTGGTATGCAGAGGAGGCGTGGTACGCAGAGGAGGCGCGGTAGGAGGAGCAGGCGTGGTACGCACAGCAGGCGCGGTACGTAGAGCAGGCGCGACATGTGAAGTAGGCATGGTAATTGGAGCAGGCTCAGTATGCAGATCAGAGACAATCCACAGAATTAGGGACAGTTTGCAGATGCAGAAACATCATAAATGGAGTTTTTGATTCTAGTGAATATAAGAAGAAGTTTTAGTGCATTCAATAATTTTACTAAAGAAGGAAACTAAATATAAGAGCATAAATTTGGGACTTTGATGTAAGCAGTGTCTCGTGCTGAATGGAGATAAAGACTTTCATGCCAATCTGTTGAAGTGACCTTCAAGTCAATAAACTGAGTGAAGACCTCTTTAATGAAGTGAGCTCGGGGGAGTCTATGGAAGTGATTCGAGGGAAGCATTGAGCTATCCCTAAACCTTTAGGTAGTGTTACTGGTACAAATTTATTGTTCCTGAATCTTTGTAATCCAAATCTAGTGAAGATTAGTGGAATTAGGTATGATAGACAACCTGCTGGCGTAGGATATTTGGACGTAGCCCTTAGCAGTGAACCAAGTAAAAGTGTTGTGTTGTCATTTTGTATGTGAATGTTTTAATTACTGCACATATCCATCATATATGTTTAAAAAAGTTCCTACCAATGTGGGAATAAGATCCAGTAAATAAGAGAAAAAGTTGACACCCTGATTCACCCCCTCTATGGGTGGTCTAGGGTCGTTAACTCATGTCAAATAGATAATTAATGTGACCGGTATGAGTCAACGTGTATATTTCTAGTTTAAAATGAATTTTTAGTAAAAAAGACAAGTAACGTACTAAAAACCAAGAAAACATATTCATATTTTTTTGATAATTTAGGAAAATGATCTATAATTCATTTAGGACATTTATGTTTCAGTCACACCTCAATTAGATGCATGGTGTGACTAGTATGACTCCAAGTGCATATTTTTATTCAAAATTGACATCAATTTTAGTAAAAAGGAACAAGTGATGTACTAAAAAATGATAAAAACATTCAGATTATTTTTATACTTTAGGTAAATTATCTATGAGTCATTTTGGATGTGTATGAATCAACTGCACCTCAATCCAAGGCACGGTGTGACCGATATTACTAAAAGCGCATCTTTCTTATTTAAAATTTACATCAATTTTAGTTAAAAGGAAAACTGACCTACTCAAAACAATGAAAACAAATTCTAATTGTTTTGATACTTTAGGAAAATGATCCAGGAGTCATTTAAGATGTGTAGGAATCAGCCACACCTTAATCTGACGCACAATGTGACCAGTATGACTCAAAGTGGATTTATTTATTTAAAATCGACATCAATTTTAGTAAAAAGGAATAATTGACATACTAAAAACTGATAAAACACATTTTTATTATTTTAATACTTTAGGGAAATGATCTATGAGTTATTTGAGACATGTAGGAATTAGCCACACATCAATCCAAGTCAGGGTGTGACTGGTATGACTCCAAGTGCATCTTTTTTATTTAATATTTACATCAATTTTAGTCATAAGGATATCTGACCTATTAAAAACCTAGAAAAAAATTCATATTTTTTTATACTTTAGGAAAACGATCCATGATTCATTTTTGATGTGTGAAAATCATCCCCGCCTTAATATGATGCACAGTGTGGCTGGTATAACTCATAGTGTGTCTTTTTTATTTAAAATTGAAATCAATTTCAGTAAAAAAGAATAAGTGATGCACTGAAAACTAATAATACACATTCATATTATTTTTATACTTTATTAAAATGATCAATGAGTCATTTGTGATGTTTAGGAATCATCTACACCTCAATCTGAGGCACAATGTGAACGGTATGACTCAAAGTGCGTCTTTTTTATTTAAAATTTACATCAATTTTAGTAAAAATGACAACATAACGACTCAAAACTATGAAAAAACATTTATATTATTTTAATACCTTAGAAAAAAAATCCATTAGTAATTTGAGACATAGGGATTAGCTTCATCTCAATCCAATGCATGGAGTGAATAGTATGACTCCAAGTACGTCTTTTTATTTAAAATTGACATCAATTTTAGAAAAAGAACATGTGACCTACTGAAAACCAAGAAAAATATTTCATATTATTTATTTAATTTAGTTCAATGATCAATGATTCATTTTTAATGTGTATGAATCATACATACCTCAATCCGAGA
This sequence comes from Viscum album, assembly GCA_963277665.1. Lineage (NCBI taxonomy): Eukaryota > Viridiplantae > Streptophyta > Magnoliopsida > Santalales > Viscaceae > Viscum > Viscum album. The sequence goes on along the minus strand of OY728123.1, from coordinate 859,567,501 downwards.
CATAGTGTGACCGGTATGACTCCAAGATTATCTTTTTATTATTATTTAAAGTTGACATGATTTTTAGTAAAAAGGAAAACTAACCTACTCAAAAATGATAAAATGAATTAATATTTTATTTATAAAATAAAAAACTATCCATATGTCATTTGTGATGTGTTGGAATCAACTTAACCTCAATCTGACATACAGTGTGACCAGCAAGACTCCAAGTGTGCATTTTTATTTAAAATTGATATTAATTTTACCAAAAGGAACAAGTGTCATATTGAAAACTAAAAAAAGCATTTGGGTTGTTTTGATATTTTAGTAAAACGATCCATGAGTCATTTAGGATGATTAGGAATCATCCGAACCTCAATCTGATGCACGATGTTACTGGTATGACTCCAAGTACATCTTTTTATTTAAAACTGACAAAAAGGACAACTAGACTACTAAAAACTGAGAAAATGTATTTGGACTATTTTTATACTTTAGTAAAAAAAATATCAGTCATTTTACATGTGTAGTAATCAACCTCACCCTAATCCTATGCATAGTGTGACCAGTATGACTCAAAGTGTATCTTTTTATTTAAAATTGACATCAATTTTAGTAAAAAGGGCCACTAACCTACTCAAAAATTGAGAAAATGCATTCAAATTATTTTCATAAAATTATCCATAAGTTATTTATGAAGAGTAGGAATCAAACTAACCTCAATATGAAAAATAGTGTAATCGGTATGACTCAAAGTGTGTCTTTTTATTTTAAATTGACATTAATTTTAGCAAAAGGAACAAGTGATGTACTGAAAAATGAGAAAAAAATTCAGATTGTTTTGATAATTTAGGGAAATGTTACATGAGTCATTTTTGACATGTAGAAATCACCCACACCTCAATCCGATGTACGGTGTGATCTCTATGACTCAAAGTACCCTTTATCAATTTAAAATTGACATTTTAGTTTAAAACATGCGTCACTCACTAAAAACCAAGAAAATATACTCTGATTGTCTTCATAATTTAGGAAAGAAATTCATAATTAATTTGTGACATATAGGAAGTAGTATCACATCAAACTGACACACAATGTGACCTGTATGACTCAAAGTGCGTGTTTCAACTTTGAAATGGAATTTTAGTAGAAAAGACAAGTGACATACTAAAAACTGAGAAAACACATTAGGATTGTTTTGAAACATTATGAAAATGATCCATAAGTAATTTGTGACGTATAGGAATCAACCACACCTCAATCACACACATATTTTGACCAACATAACTCTAAATGTGTCTTTATTTAAAATTAACATTAATTTCATCAAAAAGAACAAGTGACACACTCAAAACTGAACAAACACATTCAAATTGTTTTGATGCTTTAGGAAAACAATCCATACCTAATTTTTGACATGTTTGAATCAACCGTACCTCAACACACACTATAGGAAAATTCTCCGTTCGCGGCGGTTTTTTTGGGTATAGCGGCAGTTTAAACCGCCACTATATGCTTCTGTGGTGGTTTCCGAAAACTGCCGCAACATTGTATGTCGGGACACTATTTCCGACAGTTATAGAAATTTTGCCAGGGTTTTTAGAAACCGTTATAGATAGAAAATTTTGTGGTGGTTATGATGGTTTTAGCGGCGGTTTTCCTGGTTAGGGGATTGTTTTTTTAGCAGTGGTTAAAACCGCCGCTAAAAAAATATAATCCCCTGGCCGGGAAAACCGCCGATAAAAGCATCATAAACACTGCGAACTTCACCTGGAAGATGGGACATTGTAGCGGAGGTTAAAACCGCCGTGAAAATTAACACTTTAGCGGTGGTTATAACCGCCGCGAATAAAAAAATTCTGACATTTAGTTGCAGTTATAACCACTACTAATTGAAAAATGCTGACATATAGCGGCGGTTTAAACCACTACTAAAAGAAAATTTACAAAAAAAATAGCGTCTTCTGCAGCTTCTGTACCAGTGCCCTATAAAAAATTACAAGAATACCAATGAATCATGTCTGTTCATATCTTCATTGAAACCCCGTATTAAGATCCTCTTCTATTTATGAATCCATAAGTTGATAGGCCGAACCCTGCCATTAATAAACCCCTAGAATAAATGGTTCTTTAATCATATAAAAAATAGTAGATATTTTCTTTGGAAGAGTGAAAATAAGGGCATAGGGGAAAGGGGGTCATTCCACAAGTTGTAAAAAATGTTCAATCACATTTAATATGATCTTGTGTTATAATTAAACAAAATAATTATAAAAAATAATATAAAAAATGTGTTATAGAGTGAACATAAGTATTAAAACACACCTACCCTACCAGGGTCACCTTCATAGAGTAGCCCATGTAGTCATGATGTGGGACCCGCCATCATGGTAAAATCTTAAAATTAAACCCATATATCCTACATCACACTATGATGTGGTCCTTCCCATTTTGACATGACACCGTCCCATTGGTTGGGGAATTACAATGTGGGATTCCTTTATATGGAAGTGATATTTCCCTTTGAACTATTGACCATAATACAAGACTTATGTGTTGTAGCATAATGATCTATTAAATAATGATTTAATCTCACATTGACCTATGATTTACTCTTATATAGCCCTCATTTTTCTCTTAAAAAACCATAACCACCCCCCAAATCATTTCTCTATGGCATGGTTCTCTAGACTCTAAAAAATATAGTCTCACATATTCCTTCACACTATATTTTTCCTAAAAGATGTGGTGTAACCACCAACCTATATAAGATATTAATCTTACATAACCCAAAAATTATTGTAATGTTCCCCAACATATTGTATTGTCTTTGAACTACAAAATATTTCCAACCTAAACTAGAGGTTGACTCTCAGAACTATCCCCCTAAACATGCCCTAATTCTCCACTACCCACGATACCACCTCATAAAAATCCTCTCAATTATTTAAAATGTGCGTATAATGAAAATTATCAATATAACTAAAAAATTAAAATCATCTCTGGTCCTAACATCATTAGAAACTGATATTTATGTAACTCCACTGACACACATTGGTACGAGGTGTTATAACCACCCCACCATACCACTTATCATCCTTAAAAAAGTATTTTTGTTCATCACTTGTGAACTGCATTGATCAATGAAATATGATACATGAAATCGATCTATATCTCCCATTGAAAATGATCTCTCATATACTTCAATTGAAATAGTGAAACAACCCAGCCACATAGATGCCTCATGCTTTTGTCCAACACATATTCTAGTCATTTCCCATATGAAACTTATAGATCCTTATTCAAGTCATGGTACTCAATCGCGTATTAAATGTTTTATCCAATACCAAACTTTTCCAATGAACCCTGGAAGATATGATGACCTGAGAACCACAAAAAAATTATAACCATCATCTCTAAAATGATTACTTATCCCTAGTTAAATTCATGGATTTTAAAAAATCTAATGTCGTACACCCAAATTCATCAAAAATAATCTGAATCAGACCACTACATGTGAGAAATAACAACCCTTCACCCCTATGAATCCTTGTTATAGTATTAAAATTTAGACAAAACCAAAACAAACATACATTATCTATTTCATAGGTCTTCTAACTTAATATGAATACTGACACCCAGAAACTTGGTCCAATATCCATCCATGTATCAAATTCCCAAACATTAGTAGTTGATTAACCAGAAAATCTTTTTAATATATATCTAATACAAGAATGTTTTCTTCTTCCATAGAGCAGATATGTCCATGCATATAGACTTCTTGTATCAATGTACCAATAGAGAACCACAACCATTGTCAGTCTATATTATTCAAATTTAAAATATCAGATAATCTGTATATTTCACTCAATGAAGGTTTGGAATAGAAAATATAATAATGGTGAATTTACACTATATAATTTCAACACCATTGATCCTTTATACTATTATCCATAAATCAAAAAGTCATATCAATACTGATATGCATGAGGCCTTTCTTGACGCATTGAAAAATACCCACCCCATGAGCCTCACTTTCGAGACATTAATAATTACGTAATCAACATAACTCGTATTAAAAAAAACAAAAAAAAAATCATTGTCACAAGCTTAGTATTAGAGGAAAAAACCCAAAATCTAGTGATCACTCTCACTACCATGTGATTTCGGTATTCAATTCCACTAAGAATTCTATCCAACTTCATTAGTAGTTTCGAAAAATATACTGGTTTATAATGTAAAATAATTTTTGTATTACCACTGAAGACATCACTAATCAATACAATCCACTCATATAATTTCTTTCATGTTAAACTCACCAGTCACATAAACAGTTCCCACATCATACAATAAAAAATATCTAATAACCCTACGTTAGCTAAAGAATTATACTATTCCAAGTTCAACACTCATATATGAGACAAGGTGTCATGAACCTTCGCACCTTCATCTAGTACCCAATCATATCCTAAGAGTGATCATCTGTAATGTTCATCAACACTCCACAACATATCTCCATGAAATAAGGAAGGATAATGTGTTATGGACCCATCACAACATACATGTACCTCATAGCATCTTATACCACATATAGTTCTCAAGGGACTAAATATGAATCACTTTTAGAAATCAAAACAAACTATGGATGAATTAAAAGATATCAATATTTATTAACAAGGTCATCATAACATAACACTAGGAGTCACAGTACCTAAATACAGTTCTCAGGGGACTAAATTGACCCTACCCTACCCTCTCCCCTGAACTAAATTCCAAAACCACTCAGAGTGATTATCATCCCATGAACACTGAATTAACATGACATTACTCAACCCTTTCATGGTTACCCACATAAACACACTTTTTTGTTATGTATAATAACATAATTAAGATATATGAGAAAAAACTATATAATATGCATTCCATGACATTCCTCAACCCTTTCATTCCTAATTTTTTACCTATTCTTAATTATGGTAAAGTTGTTGGAAAGAGAATGGTTGGTTCTGTTAATGCTTTGGTAGGGGACTGATGTAGGCTGTTGTGTCCTAAATATGCACACCACACTCAAGAAATCAAGACATAAAAGGAAACATCAGAAATCAACAAAATACATAAAAGGAAACATGGAAAATCAAGAAAATGTTAGGTCATGAAAATGTTTGGTGGAAAATATGTGCCACACATGATACATATACAAACTGAAGATAAACACATATCATCACCCTCTCCACCTCCAACAAATCAACAATACAACTAATCACTATCCTATGATGAATACATATCGTCACCCTCTCCACCTCCATCTCCACTTCCGGCTACCACCTGTAATAACATTATATTGAAAATTAAATAGTGTTTCATATTTATATTTAAACTTAAAACCAATAAAAGATTGAAAACTAAATGATTTTGAATTTTTTTGATTTACCTACTCACCACCAGTTGATACAGTACCACCGAGGGCATATCTGCTAATCTTCTGACGTATATCAGTCAACTCTTTCGGCAAAGCGGATATCTGATCCCCCTGCTCCTGAACTTTGTTTTGTAGAGAAACAATCTCTTTCTTAGAATCTCTAGGTATGGGCTGACTACAACTAGGAGTAGATGCAGCTGCAATCCCTGGTGTCCTTCTAAAAACCTTAGATGGTATGGGTCCCAAACCCAGCCTGTGCACTCTACCAGGATGCTCCTTCCCAAGGACTTCAGCAACCGGGTCATCCTGGGAGACTGATTAGGACTGCTCAGGATTGGAATCCCATAGTTCATTAATGTTTTCCTATAAATACAATATCAATATATATTAACATAGTAAAAACTGATAATAAGTTATTATAAAGAAAAAATGAGTTCATACCCCAACTTCTTTGGCAGGCTCATTAACTAAACTTCCATCAGATTTTTTATGAACATCCAACCACACTTTAGTTTGGGATGCTTCATTCCCTAAACTCTGTGACTGCATTAAACAAAGATAAAAAAAATTAATATATTAAACAGATAATATTGTCTTATAAATATTTAAACTAATGAAAAGATTACCTGAGTCGATCAGCTTCTAGAAAAGCTTTTTGATCCCGCAGTATGAGGGATGACTTGTTTTGCCCAGCATGATGCATTCTTTCTTAAGAGATCCTGAAATAAATAAAATTCAATTTAATAGTAATGTATTCAATGTCATCTCCTCTTCATATACATTTATAAATGTAAAATGAGGTTAATATAATAATATATATTTTAATACCATCTGCTTCACATCACGATGTCTGTTCACAAAAACTTTCCACTATTCTTTGGGGACCCCGTTCGGTAGCTTCTCATACATTTGTTGGATGGTAAATGAAGTATATTTGATATATCCCCACAATCTCCATTTGAAGTCTTTCCATTTCTTTCCAAGATTTTTTAATGTCCACTTTCATTCTATCACATCAGGAATTGTAAAGTGGAAAAACATCAGTATAAAGAAATTCATTTTGAACATATTAATAACATGAAATTCAATTACACCATAATGTATTAAAATTACCTTTATTTGGGAATCAAAAACTTCATTTTTCTAACTTGGAGGCATATGTCTCCAATCATCATAAGAAATAGGAATGGAAATGGGTCCGCTGCCAGCTGGTCTAGAATTTGGCCATGTAATCCTCTGACATCATCTATAGGGACCCCATATGAATCAAATGGAACAACTATATTCTCTATATTAATATTCCACACATTTGAAATTTTTATATTTTTCTCCACAGTTGCATTTTTTCATATTTAATGAACAAACAGTTAGTATAAAAAAAGTGCAATAAATTTATTTATATTAAAATTTATACCTATAACAGTGACCCTACAGTATATCTGTGATGAACTAGAAGTGGCGCACCACCGCCTGACTGATGAGGCTACTAAAGGGGGAGTTAATGACTCGGCTTCTAAAGGGATGCTCACAGATGGTGGGAGAGATGGTGTAGGGGGAGATTGTGCGGGGGGGGGGGGGGGGGGTAGGCAGCCTGTGGCTCAGATGCCGTAGGGAGGGAGACAGATTGTTCATCATCTGTCACAGTAGTGGATGAAACAATGTATCACTTCCTCCTTGGAATTACTATAATTTAATCAAATAAAATTAAGTTCAGAACATATATTTCAAAAAAAGTATGCAGAATGTTTTTTTAAAAATGATAATAGATGCCCAGTACTAACAAACAAAATATACATAACAATGATAATGAATGACTGCATAAATGAAATAAGTGGCTTCTAAATGAATAAATAACTATACATAAAATCATTTTCCACTTCAATAATGTATTTTTCCTACTCCATTACTTCATCCACTTCATTCATACTTGCTAGAATAATATTTTCAATATCATGATGGACAAATAATTCTGATTCTTATTGTTGATGAGATTCAATTTTAGAGGTCAAATCTTCCACTTCATCACCCATATCATACAAATATATTTATATTATGTGAGACACTACACTCCACCCTTCATCCAAAATATCATTCACATAATATACCATTTTTTCTTGCGATGATAAGATATATGGATCATGTAGTTCACGATCACCAACATCCATCAAGCGAGAGAAGTTCACAGAATTAAATTGTAAGGAATCTCTTTTAACACCTCTGATAATATCAACCCAAGTTCATTTGAATAAAAAAATGAAAAATTCCTGTAGTAGTTTAATTCAATAATATCAGTCAGATTTGCATAGTATTCCACTTCAAAAAATGTAAATATACCACAAATCAAGTGTTTTCAAACCCTCTTCTCGACCGACTATACAAAATCTAAAGCCATTCACGTTGTAAGCGTCGAGCTTTCTAACTTGTTTTAGAGGACCTCAATCAATAAACATCAAATCTTATAACACCTATGCTTGAGTATCAGTATTAATGATCTAAAAATGAAATATACTTTTTAGATTTACAAAATATACGTGTCAAACTAATATTCATATTTATTATAATATTTATAAACTTACACGTCGTGAAAACCATTATACAAGATCTTTATTAACAACTTTCATTATATATTTCTCATTTCATGTTCGACCTCTCATTCATCTCTTTGTTTGTATCCTAAACCCTTCAATAAATGGATCTGCAATTTCACTATTTAGCATCACATATCTATGCGCTTGTAATAATTCCAATTTTGTCAGTGTCACATTTGAGGTCCTCCCAACTGATCGGCCAATAGCAGGAAATATTTTGGATTACTGATGTATTTGAGATTGAGTCGATGTGTCGTTAACATGTCCAACTCAATTAAATCATGTCTCAATATCATCCAAGTATGTAGAATAAAAGGTAAGACACTCCTCAGCCAAATAGCCTTCAACAATAGAGTATTCTGGTTGAGCTTTATTTCTCATGTATGATTTCAAATGACCAAGATATCTGTAAAATAAAATAAACATAATCATGCATTTAATTAAGTGTCAATTTTTTTTACTTAACTTAAAAATATATAAATAAAGTACCTCTCAATTGGATACATCCATCGATAATGAACAAGGCCACCTAAGTTAGCTTCCTCAACAAAATGCATATTTAAATTCATCATTACAGTAAAAAAACGACGGAGGAAAGATCATCTCCATTGGACAAAGGGTCAATAAAAACCTCTCCTAGAGGTTGTCAAGTTGAAATGGATGTAGATATTTCTCACATAGTTGTCTGAAAAATGTGTAGAATTGGAGCACAACAATAGTAATTTTTTCAGGTAATAATGTACTCAATGCCAATGGTAGTAACTGTTGTAACAAAATATGTGAATCGTGACTTTTCAATCCATGTATCTTATGATTCTTTAAGTCAACACACCTCGAGATGTTACTTGAATACCTGTCAGATACCTTAAAATTCTTTAAAATTCGAAGGAATGTATCTTTATCCCTATTTTCTTTGCAAAAAAATTACAGATGATACTTTTCATTCTCATATGGTCAGAGATCACATTTTATGTTCATTGTTTGTAATTATTTTCAAGAATTGAGATGATCCTTTGTCTTTTGATGCTCATTAAGCAATGTGAAAATCAAATTGTCACATACATTCTTCTCAATATGCATCACATCAAGATTATGCTGAAAAAAATTAAATTCCCAATACGGAAGTTTGAAGAATATACTTTTTTTTCTTCCATTTTCGCATTCCGATTTCGCTTGATGATGCACTTCGAACCTGTTTCCCACTATCATTCAAATGATGAACCTTCAAAAATTCTGTTTTACCATTTCCAAGTTGTGTCAATATTTCAGATCTAGTTAACAAATTTGGAGGTGGTCTACGATCAATGAAACTGTTAAATTTTGATTTGTTCAGCTAAAATCTATGAGATGAATTGAGAAATCATTTATGGCACAAGAAGAACCATTCTTTACTATGAGGTAGCCATTTGGGCTCAAAATCAAAGCTAATAATAGGACAAGACAACCCAGCTAAGTGTTCCAACCAGATAAATTCCCAACCCCAGGGAAGTCACTAATTGTCCACATTAAAGCATCATGCATTTTGAACATTGTCTTCAAAGAATCATCAAATGTCTCAACACTATTGCTCCACAACTCCTATAATTACTCAATTACAGGCTACAATTATACATCAATATCATTTCCAGGCATTTTTTTCCCAGAATAATCATTGAAATAATAAAAGAAATTTGTTTCATACACATCCATGGAGGCATATTGTAAGGGATCAAAACAACTGGCCAAATGCTATAAATGGTACTCAAAGTCCCAAATGGGTTGAATCCATTGGAATCCAATCCCAATTGAACATTCCTAGGATTAGTTTAGAAAACTGGATTTAATGAATCAAATTTCTTCCCTGATTTTTAATCTCATGGGTGTCTCATTAACCCATCAATGTTATTATCTACATAATGACACTTCATGTGTTTTGCGATTTTAGATGACATAAATAATCTTTTCAATTGAGGCTTTAATGGAAATTAACGCAAAACCTTTACAGGTGTGTTATTTTTCTTCTTCTTCATGAAATTATGTTGATTCAGACTTCCAACATCACCCATTGACTGCCATCTAGAAGAAGAACATTTTTTACAATCCTGTCTATCTGAATCCTCTCGCCAATAAAGCATAAAATCATTGGGACACGCATGTATTTTTTTATAATTCAAACCAAGATTATTAACAACTTTTTTCATATCATAAAAAGACTCTGATATTTTTTCTTCAGGAAATGCATCACACAACAATTCCAATATCATGGACATTTTCTTATTTCTAATTCCACATAGAAATTTGATATGGTACAACTTCAGCATAAAATAAAGTTTTGAATATTTCAAACATCCACTATAAAACTCTTGATTTACATTGGCAACTAAATCATGGAATGAATTTTCCTCAGTGAAGTTTTCTCTTACATTATTATCTACATAATCAAGAGGATGATCCACTGATATGTTACAATCTTGATATGGTTGTCCTACAGTCTCAAAAACATCACTTGTCTCATTACTATTTGTAGCACCCTCATCTGGTTGTTCTGATATGTTTTGATGTTGATGGCGGTCTCTTGTAGTGCTGAATGCATCATTTATAAGGCTTTTCATTTCATTTTCCATTGTCGACGAAGTTGGGAGGTCATTCTGTGGATTGACATCAGTGCTCAACCTTTTTGTAAAATTTGATTCTCCATGCCAAATCCAATGCAAATATTGACTAGAGAATTTCTTCAATATTAAATATTCATAAACATCATCTCTCTTCAACTATCTTCTAAATTTACATTTTGGACATGCACATCTTATTGTACCTTCAACAAATCGATTGGAAATTGAAAAATCTAAAAACTCATTCAAACCCTTAATATACTGAGGTGTGTTCCTTAGTAAAGTGATCCAGCTTTTATCCTTGTATTTCACAATGTGCCTACACAATATTAAAAAAATTAAAACACATAACTATTACTAAATATGGAAAGAGATTCATATATACTAGTTGAAAAAATATATAAATATGTTACATAAGGTTTTCCTATATCAATACATATGGTAAATCACCCATTAGTGGTGTCATATAAAGTAGTACCACCACAAAGGATTAGAATTAAATTGGGAGATTAGGGTGAGTGAACAAAGTAAAACCACATTAATCAACTTAAGAAAGTTGGAGGTTCCCCTCTCCCATTAAATTAAATAATTCTTACCATTGTTTTAAGTGGCCCAATATTTAGGGGGAGATATGATCCATGGGGTGGATGTTCTAATAAAGCACATGTTATTCAGCTAAAGGAAGATCTGATTAAATCCAAAAAATGCCTGAAATAAGTGATGTAATAATTATTTCAGGTCTCATTTGATATAAAATATGATCAAAACGTGTCATGGATGATCATGACTCAGCAAGTGGTGTTAAGAAACCACTTTTTCTTCTTCAAAACATGATCTAGAAGTTTCATGCTGAAGTAAATTCTCTTTTTGAATCTAGAATTACATAAAAATGGATTATTCTAGAATAAAAAGAGGTTTCCAAGACTTAACTAAGAGAATAAATGATGTCATATTGAATATGGTTTATAAAAAGGGATATCAAGCACTGAATTTAGTATAATTAGACCACTAATAAGAAGAAAAATTTATAGGAGGAAGTAGTTATTCACTTACTATCATTAGTGTGGTTTCAGTGTGATTGGTAAGTTGTTATTGACATGATGAATCTAATTTTGAAGTTATATTGATTTTGTGAAAATTGATTAATGTGGATGATAAAGACACTACTTACGGTTCTATTCCCTAGGTATCTCACCCCTACCTAAGGGATAAATGTCTGTCAAGGGCCACATTCCCAACTCATAAGGTTTTGAGAACCTATCATTATCCATATAGTCCATATTGATTTCTCATCGAGCAAAGGAACCTAACTTGGTTCCATACTGGGTCATTCATATGTTCTCATAGATTATCATACCATATATGACCATTACCACACCATACCATAGCCTTTTCCCTAGAAATTTCTTTATTAGAGAATCAATTACCTAAAACAAGACCTTTATAGATAACTTGACCCATAAATACATGATGGACACCCTATTGGGGTTTTAATTTCCCTATAGTTAAGCCTCCCACATATATAATATAGCCATGAATGGTTGTATAATAAATGCATCATACTAAAAGGGATTCTATGAACACAACATGAATCTCTATCCTCATGTCTCATAAGGTAAATAACTCATGTATCCCATTCATGTCACATACCCACCTACATGAAATTTCAATCCACACAATAAATGCATAACCATATCCTATGGTAATATTAGTCATCAACTACCATGACCATAGAGTTACCCCCTTAAGAAATCTCATTCCATACTCATCAAATCCATATATAGGAACCAACTCTCTATCAATCACCTAACTCATAAAATTACAACATATATTATAAAGCAATAATAATTAATTATGAAAATTAATCCATATCAATCCAATTAGTCATACATTAGGGACAATTATGTATCCTCCCTGTAACTTCAAGGAATGGGGTATGGATCAATCTTGGAACACCTCTGATCTCATTTCCAAACAAAAACCAAATATATGAATTCAATCCATTAAATTAATTCATCCAAATTTGATGATAAACCAAAATAAATTATGGCAATGACTCAACAATAATGAAACTACAGAAAACCTTATGCATTTTTCCTCCACAAGATTCCTCTAACCATTATACAAAAAACATACCTAAATACGATAATACCATCAGCAACAGGGGAGGGGATCCGACCTAGGGTAGGAACTCAATGGGGTTATGGGAGAAGCCGGCGTTGCGGGTGTCGGGGGGAGAAGCGGGGTCAGCAGCCACTGGCAGTGAGGTCACCGACGGCACGGGAGGGAAGTGGAGCTAGGGTTGGGGCTCGTCAGGGGGAGAAGTGTCGCAGGGTCAGGGGGAGAAGAGCATTGGCTCAGGTGGGGGGGGGGGAAGTTTCGCCACTGTAAAAAAATAAATAGGTTTCATGGTGGTTTTTAATAAACCGTCTCTAAAGGCAATTTATGTTGTAGTGACAATGCATGGTGTGACCGGTATACCTCCAAGTGTATCTTTTAATTTAAATTTTACATTTTTAATGTATTAATTTATATTAATGTTTAATTAATTAATTTATAATATTATTAAAATAATATTTGTTTTCTTATATAGTTATATTCATTTTCTCAGGTTGAGGTGATTTGTTCGACAACATATACCATGGGTGGACCTTTTTGAGAGGGGACCATAGATTCCAAAGACAAATATTAATGCTTTAAATTGTTTTTAGATAGTAATTTTAAATTTAATTATACAAAACATTGTTTAAAATGTATATAGTAGTGTTTTTTTATTTGTGATGTAAAATTTATTTAAATTTAGTTATATATTTTGTGTATAGGTTAGAGGAGGTTGATGTGGTGTGCTATTATACCAACAACACATTACATCAGATAAGGACTTTATTAATTCTATTTTTAGTGTTGATAAAGGCCACCATTTATTAGTGCTATTAAAATAATTGATAAAGTGGGACATTTATCAGTGCTAAACTAGTGCTGATGAAGGGGTGTCTTTATCAGCGCTTTTTTAGCATTGATAAAGGGGACCCCCTTTAACAGTGCAGATAGATTTTTTAGTGCTGTTAAAATCCTTTTTTGTGCTTCGTTAAAGGGAATATCTATAGTAGTAGTGGTAGGTGTAGACCTAAATTGCAGACATGAGTTGGACACTAACAAAAGGGTGCCATTGGTCTATGAAAATGAGGGCGGTATCGAGGGACAATATCGATGTGATGGAATAAGCATGTGTAACCTACAAGTTCAGGTTGTAGTATCAACTTTTGAAGGTGCGATCTGTGGTGGCGACTAGTGAAATTAGATGAATAACAACATCTACGATAGGTGTATATAAGGAGTCACATTGAAGAAGACCCCTCACTCCACAACTATGACCTATCCGTTCAGCCTATAAGTGTGGGGGTGTGTGTGTTTTGTTTTAATTTTACCCCAAAATACAAAATATATTATAAATTATAAATTATTACTTTGTACACTATTATGTTATCAAATTATATTATAAAGTAGGGGCCTAGTGGTTGCGTCTCTGTTGGTCTCGAAGGATGTCTCTAGATCGAGTCTCCCTGAGTACTTTTCGGCACAATCAATTTTATTTATTTTTTTGAAAAATCTCTCCATATATTGTTGTAAATATTATATTTTTTATTCAATAATTTTATTAATTACATAATTAATAACTAATAATTAATAATATAATCAATAAATAACAACTAATAGTATTATATTAACAATTAATAATATAATTATTACTTATTAATTATATTATTAATTATTAAAAATGTTATACATTATTCATTATATTATTAATTATTAATTGTTAAATATTGATTATATTATTAATTATTAACCATATTATTAATTATTAATTTGAATAACAATTAACAATTAACAATTATTATATTAGTAATATTGTTAATTTTTATTGTTATTAATTATTTATCATATAATTAATTGTTTATAATAATTTTAAAAAGTTATTATATTATATAATTAATTTTTTATAATAATTTTCATAAATTATTATGTAATTAATAGTTAAAAAAATTAAAAAACTGTTAAAATAATATAATTTTTCACACACACACATACATATATATACACACACATATAGGTATGTATGTGTGTATATATACTAATTTATAAGTAATATTTATCTTATTATTTACATTAATAATATTGTTAATTATTTACCTTTAATTTTTTGTTATTAATTTTTTATTATATGAAATTAATAATAATAATAATATTAATAAATTTTTATATTCTTAATTATCATTTTCATGTTAATTATTAATTAAGTTATTAATTTTTAAAATTTAAATTTTTAATAAATAATTATACTATTAATTATTATTTATCATATTAATTATATTAATAATACACACCTGTATATATTCATTAAGAAAATGGTTTTGGTGGAAGGGCCTGCAGTTCTTAACGATTTTAGTTTCCCCAATGGTTTCTAGGGTTCCATCACGATGGCCCCTTCATCAATGCTAGAAGAATTCCTCACTAAAGGGTGCTTCGATGGCTATAGGTTTGTCAGTTCTAGGAAGGAGGGGTGGAGGAAGGATGTGCAATGTGCTCCAGATGTGTCATCCCTTCATCACAGATCCTTTCATCAAATCAAGGGTTTGAGATTGGGGGTACTTTGATGGAAGGAAAATATTACTAATGTGAGGGAAGATAAGGATGAAATCTTAAAATGCTTGGAACTAGGTAATAATTTTTTCATTACCGACCTTTTTTTGCCAAGAGGGTCATCACCTTGGATGATTGGGGACTTATTCAAGCACCTCTATATTATTTGGGGGATTATTGACTGGAAATGTGTCTCAATGGGGTGATTATTCTTCTGGATTATTTTTTCTTATGTATCCATGAATATTAAGGCATGGGGTTTTGGTACTATTTCCCTTAATCCAAGCTTCCTTCACATTCATGAGTGGGACTTCAACTTCAATCTGATGGTGGCTTCAAAATCTTTAGTACAATTGTGGGTGAAGGTGTTCAAACTGGATTGGATATTGAAGCATCATAGAATTATTAATTATATTACCTTGTATATCAGAATCCCCATTAAGATGGATGAGGAAAATGAATTAACCAGGTATGGCTGTTATGCTCTCTTCTTGGTTAAAGTTTATTTGTCTGATCCTTTAGTTTAAAAAGTGCTCATATTTACTGATAACGATGAATCTGAGAAATGGATTAAATATGAGAGAACCACTTAGTTATTCTTGGAATGTAAGATTATTGGTCATCACAAGCTGATCTATAAGAAAGAAATTGTATGATCCATCTGTTCTGTTCTTGTCCATGGTGAGCATAAGTGCTTCAAATGAGGTCTGAAGTCCTCTACTAGTAAGGATTCTATTACACATGAGGTACAATTTCTATATCCTGGTGTGAAAGGATCTCATTTGGGTAATGAAAGGTCTCCAAAAGACTGCATAAATGTTATGGATCCCCATGCTTTGCTACTACCCCTGTTAATGATGGTAACTAGATACTGCGTGATTGTCCTCCTGTTTATGTGGGTATGGAGGCTTCTGACCATGGTTTAGTTTTGTATACACAATAACATGTTGTGGATGTTATCCATAATTCTTTTCCAAATGGTGAATAAAGATATGATTGTATTAATAATTCATGGGATGATATAGTTGTTAAGGAATATTTATCACCAGTTGATGGATCCATTAGAGGAAAGAAATGTCCTAAACTGGGGTCTTATTCTGGGGGTGTGGCATATGGATCTCAGGCTGATGTGATGAAGGATGTTTCACATCCTGTAAAGGAGGGAGTACCCAAGGAATATCTAATTATTCCCCCTTTTTTAAGGGATGAAAAAAAACATCATGCTGGACTCAACGGGATATCAAAGGATTACTAATTCATTGATGAGGATGTTGCCTAAGAGTTAGCTGATAAACACCTAATACAGGAGCAGCTGATCACTGCAAGGGATCGTAAATTAAATAAAAAAAGTAATGGATGAGGAGGGATTTAAATTGGTCATCCATCGGAAATATAGTGAAAAGGTTTTATCTCATCTGACCCTAATGTTGGATTACCCTCTAGGTAGTAAGCCATTGCAGGTTTCTCATTTGAAGATTGAGAATCCAAGCGTTGATGAGAAGTTAACGTGGACTTATCCACCCAAATTTACTAAAATTATGGAAAATGCCTATGACTCATTTTGAAAGGCCTAAAAGTAATACCATGCCATTGCACGGGGAAACAACTCTAGTATTATACCTCTAGAGGATTAGGAAAGTGAAATACCTATTGAGGTCCTTAGTAAGGAAGCATAAGGCTAGCTTTTTTCACAACTTGATGCCCTTTATTCTTTGATGGAGACAAATGCTTCAGGTTTTAATGACCATTTAACAGTAATTTTTTTTTTATCAGTTAACATTGAAGATGTATTTGGATCCAATTCAAATATGAACTTTTGAGATCTATCATGTATGTTCAGGAATCACTTCATGTCGAAGGACTCATCTGAATTGTCATCAAAGGAAGAGTAGGAGGCTCCATCAGAGGTCAATACTTGGTAGAGAGTTAGAATTCTAAAGGGAAAAGGAATATATCCTTGGAACTTGGGATCTAGAGATAATTATAGGGCTTGAATTTCTATTGGTTGTTATCTTTTAATGTGCACATTTAATGCCATGTTTTGAGAAATCTCTATCCTTGTACATTCTTTTTAGTAATAATTTTGGGGTCATGGGTTTGGTTTCCAAATCCATGAATGAGCTATTTTCAATATATAAATAATATTGTTAATTTTATTTTATTTTTAATTTTTAATTATTTATTATATAAATATTTTTTGTAAACAATTTTTCATAAAATAGTATATTTTTAATTATTATTTCTGATGTTAGTTTTTAATTTTTTTTAAAAAAATGTTATTTTAAAAACAAAATTAAAAATAAAAGAACTTAAAAACCCATTAAAAATGTTATATATATATATATATGGATAAATAGATATCAAAACATAAAAAGAATAAAAAATAGAAACGAACTCTTTTAAAAAAATTGGCCTCTTATTTTTTTTTCTATTGATATGGGCCCAAATTTTTTGTATCTATCTAAAGGAATCTGACACTGGGAGGAGTTGGGGGAGCAACACTGGATAATGTGTTACTGTATAGTATATTTATAGTATTCAAATATATATTTAAATAATATATATTTTTAATTTAATATATATTATAGATTTATATTTATTATAATTACCCATAAGGAATAATTATTTTGTAACATAAAAAATTGATTTAATCAAAGGTTGGATAATATTTATCATCTTATATAATTTATTATAAGGTGTTCCATACAATAATATTTATATAAATTTTATTTATTTATAATAATATGTAATATTTTTTAATTAATAGAAATATATTATGGCATAATATGTAACAAGGATGTGAATTTTTGGTTTAAAATGAAATATAAGTTATTCTATGAAACATGCACATATTGTTTTATGAGTTTTATATTAAAATATAATATTTCGTACTTTTTATATGATTATAATAAAATAAGTAATATATTTTGAATAATGATGTAATAAAAAATGATAAGTATTTTGTTAAAAATTTATAAAAAAAAGATGTGACAGTAAGTAGTATATATAAGATCTATAATAACTTTTTTGATGAAAAATTATGAAAAATGATTATAAATGTAATTTTTTACTTAGTACAAGTCCATTTTTTTAATAGCCACTTAAAATGGTTAAGTGGGAACCATATATAAGATCCCGTTTTTTTCTAGGTATGCTCCCTTTGAATATTTCATTAAACTTATTTAGTTTGATTTTTTCCTCATCTTAAAACCTTAGTGGTTGTGTTTTCATTGTGGATGTCTATATCTTGAATAAATATTGTCTTAGATTGTGAGTAAACTTGGGAAAAATCAGAGGGGATCCATGTAGAGAGCCTTTTTTGGGGAAATTGACTTAAAGTTTAGGGATGTATGCTTGTTTGAATTAATAGAGTCTAGGTATAAATGGGTCAAGTGTTACCATGGGTTCTTGGTAAGTTGAGAAGCTTTAAAGGGGGTTTGGGATTTTTATATGGAAAATGGGCTGAAAAACCATCTGCATACAATTTAAACACCGTGTAAATGGATTACACATCGTGTAATGTTTGGTTGTTTTTAATAAAATAATCCAACCCGATGTGGTTTTCAACATATTCCATTAAAACTAATTACTCCATGTGTAACCAAATTACACACTGTGTAATTACCCAACATATTATTTGAAAGTTTCTCATGCGGTTGATTTTTCATTTCACCTCATTATAATCTTCTCCTCTAAACCTTAGGGCATCTTGAATGAGATTTTGGTGTTCTAACATACCTTTTAGATGTCTTGATAACATAGTGAATCCATGGAATGTCATTTTGGTTATGTTTTCCCTTATCTACCTTAGTTATCCAACCATTGTAGTGAAATAATTTGACTGTGTGCATTGTTAGTTTTTATATTGATCAGTTTTGATCTAGGAACTTATTTATGATTATCTACACCTTCTTCCTCTTGGGAATTTGCTGTTGGAATCATTGTTGGATCATCAGTTAATGGTAGGGGTCTAAATCTTAACCATATGGTTTGATAATATCTATGTATATGAAATATTTTGTTTGTTCTAACATAACATACACTTGAATCAATTAAATAATGGATGGTATTATTCATTGGAGTTCTTTGGTTTCAATTAGCTTTTGACATGGATTATTGATACCTGTTGGCTGAGTGAACCATGAATATAATTGAATTGGATAATGGGTTAAAGTGTGTTTAGCATGACATGAAACCTTAAGGTGATTTCTTGATATAGAATCCCTATGTTATGGCTTGTTGCTTATTATTATAACAATTGATCAATTGATATATAAATGAAAGTGGTATATGAAAGACAAATGGTAATTCATTTAATTAACCATTGAGATTTATGATGAGATTTGTTTATCCATGTTTTATGACCTGAATTGTGTTCCATGATGAAATGATTATATATCTATCTGAGCATCGACACATGCACACTTATACCCTGTAATGATGATATTGTGTAGGCTCAAACTATTCCCATGCTGTAATGATTATAGTGAGTGGGCTCTGCCCAATTCCATTCTATAATGATCATAGGTATTTGACCCGAATGCTGTAATTGTTATAGGTATTTGACATGGATTGCTGTATCGTTAGGTGGGAGGAGAGCAATAATCACCTATTCTTTGAAAGTTATGGGACTCTTGCGTCTTTGTCGTTATTTGGTGGTTTCATGGATCTTTCACCTTACGAAGATAGGTATAAATCGTTTTTGTAATGGTGGTTTCAAGGTGCTCACGACCCATGGTATGGAGAGGAATGCTTGAGCGTCGATTCTCAGTGCTGGCTGCTGGAGCTTATGGCATGCCAGGAATCGGGCTAGGGTCAAGGGTTCTCTTCCTTCAGCGAGGTCCATCATTTTGAGAACTCATTTCATACTGGCGGACCTGGTTTTTATTTTCAAGAACTGGAACAATGCCCCTTATCTATGCTTACATCGGGTTACTAACCCTTTGTCTCAAACCTCCATGGATAGAGTGCAGGGGAGGTGGGTTCCTTGGTACCCTCCAGGTAGTGGCTTCAAGCTGAACACGGATGGGTCCTACATTATGGGCAACATGAGAGGAGGGGGAGTGGTGCGTGGCACAGGAGAGAATGTGGTTCTTACTTTCACTTCTTCCTCTGGCAGTGGGAACTCTCTTATAGCCAAGGCCAAAGAAATGCTTATCGGGATCAATCTTTTCTCCCAGCATCACATCGCAATCTCTCAAGCGGAGACCGAGTCTTTGATTTTACATGACTCCCTGCATGGTAAAGGCTCTATTACCTGGTCCATCACCTACATTGTCAGGAAATTTAAAGCCATCCTTTGCAACAACTCCAAAGTGACTCATACATGACATGAGGGAAATAAGGTTGCAGATTACCTAGATTCTTTGGAAGATTAGAGTTCCATCAACACTTGTCTCCTTAATCCTTAATGCTTGAAGCCATAGGGTGTTAATTTGATCAGAGGGGATGCCCTCGGCTTGTACTATTTTAGGCCCCCCTAAACCCTTTGTGCCCTAGTTGTAATTTTCTTTCTTTAATAAAAATTTTATTTATATGGATATGGTTTTGGTTGGCATGGTCATGAGACATGCTCAGAGATATTCTGGCATAGAGCCGAAGCAGGCTGTTGTTTCATTTTATTAATTTTTGAATTAACTAATACACATGTTAATCTCTTTATTACATCCAATTATTATTATACTGGTTAGTTTATACATGGTGGTGTTGACCTACTAAGTTATACATACACCCTATTCAAGATGCCATTTGGTACCTGAGAAGATTACATGGATTCAGGTTTGGACAAGGGAAATGGACCTTACTGTTGATTGTTTATTTCTGTATGGGATAAAGTTTAGAGGCGGGACCAACAAGTGGTTTGGGACTAGGGACCTTTGAGTATTTATTTGAGTCTACTATATTTTTACTTGTATTGTTTCTAGTATGACATTTAGTTACATTCGAGCAAATCATTACATTATTCCTTTATTATTTATTGGATTATTCCATTGGATTTTATTGTTGATTTATGATATATATATATAATTTTATTTATTTTGTTTATATGGATTATTTCTACTACTATGGAACTTCATACAAGGTGGTATAGTATCCCTGCTATACATTTCACACCCCAGGTGCTAGTCAGAAGCCTCTAGCATACAGGGAGGTGTGCTTGAGGTCTTGTAAACAATCGTTTTTGGCCATCTGAGAGATTTTTGAATCCAGAGACATTACAATGTTGAATCAAAGGATAAGGTTATAATTTTTTGTTTCATCTCTATTTGGGAATGGTAGAAAGGATACTGGGATGTGTAGGGATTTGGTAATGAGTTTTTTCATGGGAGTAGCTAACCCATGTATGGGGGAAAATCTAATTACCCAAGGGTGGGATTACTATTTGTACTGTGTTATTATTAGAGTTGATGTTATTTCACCTTTGGTGATTCACATATTTTCTGAGCTTATTGTTTTATGAAGTTGTTGATTTTTATGGTTTGTAGTCATGGCTCGACATGACACAATATGAGTATTCATGCATCATAATAGGTACATGGGGATATATATTTTCTTTAATTGTTCATGATAGGAATATATTATATGCATGGGATATATTTCCTTCATAGACTATGATATGATATATTTGTTACACCATATAAATGTAATGAATTGACATGTCATTCTAAAACACTTGTAATCCTAGTTTAGAGAGACCAAGAGTCAGTGGTTCTCTTTTATAGTCACCTGTTGAGGTCGAAATTATTTCTATCCATTTCATTAAGATTTGTGTTTGTCTAATAGAGAAAATTACTCATTGTCATATTCAAATTTAGCATCAGAATAGTGTGAATCATAATGCTCCTAACACAACAAAACCATATATTCCTGTAGTTCCTGAGGATCAGATAGATGTTAAGCTTTGCGAAAGCTTCCTGAGGATAATGTGATCCATTTAAATGGAAAGTATTCATTCCATTCCTTCAATGTATAAGATGACAAGAGGGTTTCCGCTGTAGCATCTGCCTATGTTTATTTTGGAAGGAGGACCCCAAGTAGCCAAGTTTTGGATCGAGTTAGTCCGTAAGATCTTTAATCATCATAAGACACCCAAAGATAGGGGGGTAAATCTTGCTGAATATATTCTTTGTGGACTTGCCAAGTGCTGGTGGGATATTCTAGAGAAAGTTGGGCAGCAAGATGAGCTATCTTGGATGGAATTCTAGATGAAGTTCCTAAGATATTTCTATATTTAGACTTTGAGGGATGAATAATATCATGAGTTTATGCATCTGACATAGGAGGACATTTTAGTGATAGACTATACTGGATGTTTCACCAACCTATAATGCTTTACACCATCTTTGGGATTTGATGAGATCTATAGAGTGAGATTATTTTAGGACGGTATTCGTTATGATATTAGGTCATGGGTGAATAGTTTTCTCTTGAGAATCTTTGAGGATGTGATGAACCAAACACTCATCATTAAAGAGAATCTAAGAGAGGCCCTGAGCAGTGGCCATGATATTTCAGTTGGAAGAACCAAGTGATCTTATTAGAGTGGAAATAAGATCTTCTATGATAGTTTTTTCCAAGGTAGAAGTGGGAAGAGTAGTTAGGGAAGTGGAGAACCATCTCAAGACTTTATTCCATTATAGTGCTATCAATGTGAAATGATTGGCCATAAGTTCCCATGGTGTCCTTACTCCATAGCTGAGTGTCGTATCTATGGTAGACTGTTTCATCTTCAGAGGTCTTGTGTGGAATTTCTGTAGTATTATAGTGGTAGGGGATTAGGATAGCCACCTAATTTAGGAAGGGTCTCAACTACCCCTTAGTAGGCTGATAGTTGTAGTTCCACTAACCATTCAGGCTGAGGCATGGGATGTGGTACCCCAGTGTATGAGCAGTAGTACCAGGAAGGGAAAATTTCCCAGGGTAGTTAGACTGGATCCCAGGTAAGAGGGACAAGTCAGCTGCATGTTATATAGACTACTTTAACTATAGTGGATGAAGGGTTGTCTACCATCGGAGGTATTATTATTGTATCATCTATATTAGCTTGTGTTTTTTTATATAAGAGGATCAAATTCTTTTTTTTGGAATGTTTTGGGTTTGGTTGTGGAAATATTGGATGGTGCTTTGACCATCAACACGCTGTTGGGAGTGCAATCAGATAATATCAAACATTGCAAGGCATGTTCTCTAGAAATTAATGGTTACCATTTCTTTTTAGAACCTTTCATAAAAGAAATGATAGGATTTAACTTTATTCTTGGTATGGATTGGTTAATTAAATTATAGGATCATATAAAATATTATGGGAGGGGATTTACCTTTCTGTCTCCAGAAGGACGCAGCTTTTTTCACCAGGGTGAACGGGATCTTCAGGCTAGTTGTGTAGAGAAAATTTAGTGTAGATTGGATTTTCTCATGACTCAGATAGAAAATCTTTCTCTAAATTATGGTGTAATGTAGCAAGATTATTTTCCTGCAGCAATAGTTAATTTTCAAGATGTTTTCCCTGACAAATTCAATGACTTATCTCCCTTGTAAGAGACTGATTTCATGATCAAGTTGGTGTCGGGAGCAGATCCAATTTGTATCATGCCTTATAGAATGGAACCAACAAGGCTTCAAGAGTTGAAAGTTTAGTTGGAATATCTAGAATCTAAAGACATCAAACGGCCTAGTACATCTCATTAGGGTTCTCCAGTTCTCTTCACTAAGAAGTATAATGGGTCTTTGCACTTTTGTGTGGATTACCAGAGGTTGAACCAGGTGATGGCCACAAACCGATATCCCCTTTCATGCATTGAATATCTATTAGATATTCTAAGAGGTGATAAGATATTCTGCAAGATTTATTTGAAATCAAGATACCATTAGTTGATAATGAGACTATTAGACATACCATTGAATGATTTTAAGAGCATATATGGATTTTATAAATTTTTAGTGATGTTGTTTGGGTTGACTAACACAGTAACGATATTCATGTCCTTGATGAATAGGATATTTTATCCTTTTCTGGATTAGTTTTTGGTGGATTTTTTCAATGATATATCAATGTACTCCCAGTCATTAGACTATTATTCCAAACATCTTGACATTGTCCTGAGTACATTGATAGAGAAAAAAATATATTCCAATATAACCAAATATAGTATCTAGATTAATAAATTGAACTTCTTGGGACATTTCATCTCAGAGTAAGGAGTGTCAGTAGACCCAAAGAAGGTTGTAGGTATCTTGGAAAAAACCTAAAAATGACTTTGCGATTCAAAACATTCTAGGTTTAGCAAGTTATTATCGACACTTTATCCAGGATTTCTTCAATTTGGAAGCACCAATGTCTAGGATGACCAAGAAAAGGGTGAAGTTTTTTTGATATAATGATTGAAAGAGAGATTTTAAAGAGTTGAAGGGAAGGATTTCCTCAGCACCTACACTCACTTTTACTATTCCAAGTAAATAATATACCATGAAATGTGACACATCTAGAGTTGGACTTGATACAATTATGATGTAGGAGGATCAAGTGGTTGATTATGGATCCATAAAGATGATATTGCATGAGATGAATTACTTTACTCACAATCATGAGTTAATATTAGTGGTACATGACCTGAGATGTTGGAGACACTATCTCATGGGTGAGAGGTTTTTGGGATACATAGATCACATAGCCTCATGTACATATTTTCTCAACGAGACCTGAACCTTTTGTAGAGGAGGTGGGTTGTGTATCTATAGTTTTTGACTTAAAATTGAATTATACACTAAGAAAGAGAAACATCATTGCTTAAAAATTGGGCCGAATTAAACAAAAAGTGGTAGTACGAGAGTCTTGCGATGAGTATTGGATAATGGAACTCTTTTCAGACATGAATTTGGATGATCAGAAGTCTCAGGGATGGGTAAATCTAGCTTCAACTACTATTATTCCTATGCTTTTGGAAGAGATTAAGACTATGAAATTATCTGATCAAGAGGGATTAGTTCTGAGAAACAACTTATATGGTGGGGAGACACCATCAGGATATTCTCTCAGTAGTGTCAATTCTCTTATTTTCCGTGGACATGTATGGGTTCCTATGGGATTACATGAGTATCTGATGAGGGACTTTCATGATTTTAGACGGGCAGTGCATCTTGGTTTGATAAATATGTTTTGCTATATCTATAGATAGTACTAGTTTCCAATAATAAAGAAGGATGTGGAAATATTATTGTTAGATTCTTAACTCGTCAGAAGGTGATAACTGAGCATTAGAGGCCAGCTGAGATTTTTCAGCCTTTAAACATTCATGAGTGGAAATTTGATGATGTCACAATGGATTTTGTGATAGTATTACCCAAGAAAACCCATGAGAATGATGATTTATGGGTGATTTTGGATGGAATAATGAAGGTATCCCACTTCTTACCTATCAGGGAGACCTTTACAGTTGATGATCTAGTTAATATTTATGTACATGAGGAATTTTAGTTACATGGTGTTCTGAGGAGTATCATTTCTAACAGAGATCCTCACTTCAGATTGCCTTTTTGGCAAGGTCTTCAGAAGGCTCTGGGATCACATGTTATTTTTATCACAACCTATCATCCATAAAATGATAGTTAATCTGAGTAGACTATTCAAGTTTTGGAGGATATGTTATGAGCTTGTGTTTTGGATTTTGGTGGCTCGTGGGAGCATAATTTGACACTCATGTACATTTTATTTAATAATACATTCCAGGTATCGATCCAAATGAAACATTTTGATGATTTGTATGGAAGGAAGTTATGTTCACCTCTTTGTTGGTTGGAGGTAGGTGAGTCAACACTTGTTTGGCCTAGTTTCACGAAGGATACATTCGAGAAGGTTCAGTTGATCAAACAATAGTTAGTGACCACATAGAGTAGGAAGAAATCGTATGATAACTATTGGAGACAAACTCTATAAGTCGAGTTTGGTTATCATGTTTTCATTTGGGTGTCACCTCGATTGGGGAAATATCATTTCAGGTAATAGGGAAATCTAGCACCAAGGTTTGTTGGGCCATTTGAGATAGTGGCAAGGGTCAGTCCAGTGGCATACCGTTTAGACCTTCCACCATGCTATAGTTCAATGCATGATGTGTTTCACATGTCACAACTTCATAGATATCATCCATACCCTTCCCATGTGATAGAATTAGAAGACATAAATATTTTTGATGATGCTTCCTTTGAGGATCATCCAATACATGTTTTGGATCATAGTGATAAATATCTTTTGGATGGACTATACTATTGGTTTGATTATAGTTGAAGAATGTTCAAGTTCAAGAGGAGACTTGGGATAGGGAGTTTGATATGAAAACACAATGATTAATTTTTTTGATACATCACAGTTATGTTTGGATCTTCTTGAGGATGAGTAGTTATATAGTGGGGAGGTTGTAAGATCCCATATTTTTCTAGGTACGTCTTTCTTTGAGTTTTTCATTAAACATATTTTGTTTGTGTTTTTCCTTGCCTCAAAATCTTAGTGGATGTGTTTTTATCATGTATTTATGTATTTTTAATAAACACAGTCTTGGGATGCGATGAAACTTGAGAGAAACCAGAGGGTATCCACATAGAGAGCCTTTGTTAGGGAAAACGACTTAAAGTTCATGGATGTATTCTTGTTTGAATTAATGGAGCCCAGGTATAAATGGGTCAAGTATTACCATGGGTTCTTGGTAAATTAATAATCATTAAAGGTGGTTTGGTTTTTTTATAAGTAAAATGGGAATAAAAAAATCTGTAGAACATTTACATGCCATGTAAATGGATTATACATATTGTAATGTTTGAGTGTTTTTAATAAAATAATCCATGATGACATATTTTTCATCATATTCCATTAAAAATAATTACCTGATGTGTAACAGAATTACATACTATGTAATTCCCCAACCTACTATTTTATAGTATACCATGCAGTTCATTTTTCATTTCATCTCACTGTAGTATTCTCTTCTCAATTCTAGGGCATCTTCCGGGTGATTTTGGAGTTCCAACCTACCTTCTGAACATCCTGATATCATAGTCAATCCCTAGTAAATCATTTTGGTTAGGTTTTCACCTCCCCCATAGTTCTCCAACTATTGTGCTGAATTCCTTGGATCATGTGCACTGTTTGTTCTAATCTTGATTATTTTTGATATAGGAACCTCTTTATGATCATCCACACCTTCTTCCTCTTGGTCATTTACTATTAGAAGAATTTTTGGATCATTAGTTAAAGGTAGGGGTATAAATATTAATCCTAGGGTTTGATAATTCCTAATTATATGAAATATTGTGATTGTGCCAACATAAGATGAACCAAAATTAATTAAATAATAGTTGGTATTATTCCTTGTAGTCCTTTGGTTTCAAATTTTGATTTGGATTATGGCTACCCGTTGGGTGAGTGAACCATGAATATAATTGAACTGACTTATAGATGAAAGTGTGTTTAACATGACATGAGATCTTAGGTGAATGCTTGATATATAATCCCTAAGTTGTATATTATTCCTTATTGTTCTAACTGTTGATCAATTGTGATATTAATGAAAGTGGTATATGAAATACAAATGGTAATTCACAAAATTATCCATTGATATTTATGATGTGATATTCTGATATCCATGTTGTATGATAGGACTAGTGTTCCATGCTGAAATGCTTATATATCGGGCTTTCACCTGGCACATGCACACTTATATGATGTAATGCTGATATTGAGTGGGCTCGAAATATTCCCATGCTGTAATGATTATAGTGAGTTGGATCTTCCTAGTCCCATGATGTAATACAAATAAGGATTTGATCCGGGTAATGTATTTCTCATAAGGCTTTGAGCCAGATTGTTGTGATTTTACCATGTTTATATGGTTTTGGTTGGCATGGTTGTGAGACATGCTCAGAGATATTCAGGAATAATGATGAAGTAGGTTGTTTATACAATGGTTATATGGTTGTGGTTAGCATGGTTGTGATACATTCTTAGAGATATTATGGAATGGAGCCGAATCATGTTGTTTTTATATTTTATTAATTGTTGAATTAATTAATACACATTCTTATCAGTTTATTACATACACTTCTTATCAGACTGGTTATTTTAGACATGATGGTGTTGACCTACTGGGTTATACTCACAACCTATTAGGGCCTCCATTTGGTACTCATGAAGATTACATGGGTGCAAGTTTGGAAAAGGGAACAAGACCTTTATGTTGATTGTTTCTTGCTGGATGGGCTAAAGTTTGGAGTCAGGAACAACATGGGGTTCAGGACCTGGAACTTTTGAGTCTTTATTTGAGTCTTCTAGTGTTTTACTTGTATTGTTTCTAGTATGACATTTTTTTACATTCCAACATGTTATTACATTATTCCTTTGTTATTTGTTGGATTATTCAATTGTATTTTATTGTTGGTCTCCTCTATGTCACTACATTGATTTCTTTTGTTTATATAGATTATTTCTATTTCTATCACACTTCATACAAGGAGGTATAGTCTCCCTACTATACATTTCACACCCCTTATACTAGTCAGCAAACTATGACATACAAGGAGGCATGATTGTGGTCTCGTAATCAACCCTTTTTGGAAATGTGGGAGAGTTCTAGATCGGTAGACATTACACCACACATCCAAATTCAAAAACACCACAAATCCAAAATGAAAAAGTAGAATAGATGAACCGAAACCATGAAAAGTGGCTGAAAGAACACAAATATGATCAAGAAGACTAAGGTTCCTCTTCACACCTTAATCCTTGGAACAAATTTGAAGATCGATGCATCACATGAAAAAGTTTCCACCATTTATCACCACTCATTGAAAAAAACTCCTTCACCATCAAAACCTAAATAAATAGGGTGAAACACCGATCCCCATACTAGTAATTAAACAACCATTAGGAGACTCTAGTGTGAACTAAACGAATAGAAAAAACAAAAGAAATACTTTACCAAAACAACCATATAAAAATGAAAAAAATATTAACCTAAATCAAAATTATAAATCATTTTTTATGACCTTAAAAGAAAGAGAAAAAATATTCATTATGATGACATACATATCTCCCAAACTACATTAAACCATTCACGGAGGAATATCATCGCAACCTTGAAAAAACATCACAAAATCCAAGAAATTTAAAAACACCTAATAATTGCCACCAAAATGAGACCAGAACCAACCGAGAGAAACTGTTGAATAGGCTTACACTTCTACCATGCCCTCCACAAAAAAATACATGAGAAACCAAACTGAAGATGGATTTTTCAACATCAAACACAAATTAAAAGGTGATCGTAAGAACAAAATTTCAACATAAACACAATGTATTTAGTTCTTTAATATGGAATGAAAATACAATGAACACAACGTACCCTATTTATAAGAATACAATCACGCAATAAAACTGAAGAGGAAAAACAGATATAAATAAAATTCTCTAGATTTGGTGATGTTGGTGTCGTCCAAATAACTAGTTCTAAACATGTCAAGAAACCTAAAATTAAATTTTCCAAGCCTCCATCACTGTAGCGAGGGTTGGTGACGTATAATAGTAAAATAAGTATATTCTTCCAGTACCTCCCTTAAACTTATTTTTCTCATGAAAATAGTATTTTCATCATGTTTATTCACATATTTAAGTGGTTGATGAATGGGTTCAAATACTTCACCATATTCAATGCCTTTATTTTGGTTGTAGAATTAAATTACATCAATGGAATGGATTTCCTAATCTATCAATTTCCACTATATTTCTTCAGATTTATCTTCCTTGAAGATAACTAGATCAGAAGTCACTGAGAGACAATAGAAATTTATATACTCCTCCCTTAGTTCCGTTATCTCATATATATATAAAAGGTTTAAAATGTTTTGGGAATGTATATAAGAAAGTTATCATTCGATGTCTTCAAATGTAGGATTATGTGGTGATGACTTCATTGGTTCTTCACCTCTTCATTCTTCTATTGGTACCTTTTCAACACTATTCATCTTATAGAGTGAGTTTCAACACTATGTAATCATTATATTGATTCCATTTCCATGTTTCCTTTTCAGAAAAGATAAAATCACTTCGGAATATAATCTTATTGGTGATGATATTATCCAAGTAATATCTCATTGCTCGGACTCTGTATCATACAAGGACACACTTCATTACTTTTTTCCTCGATATTTTTTCATCTTGCCTCTGAGATTATGACATAAGAAATGGAAGCCAAAATCATAAGATTGATTACAATAGGATTATGAGTACTCCCTGCTTCATCCATCATCTTTGATTTGAAATTTTTTGTTGGTAATCTATTGAGTAGATAAACTAAAAATAAAGACTCTTCATCCTAGAAAGTCATGGGCACTATTTTGTATTTCAACATGCATCTCACCATGTTGAGAATGGTGTGATTTTTCCTTTTGGTTGAGTTGAGGTGTGTAAGAAAACGTTGGTTTTCTCTGAATTCCATATAGCTTGATTTACTCTTAAAAAACATCAGATGTGTACTCCCCACCTCGATCATACCATAAAGTTTTTATGTGATGGTTTCTTTGATTTTCCACCTTCACATTGAATTATTTGAATACATAAAACAATTTTTTAATAATATTGAGAAAGTATATCCATGTTTTCCTACTAAGATTCTATATCCAGTCTTTATCATCAATTTCCATTGTAAAACACCATGGTACGTCGGGTTGGATCATAAGAGGAAAAATGAAATTCTTCGTCATCGATAATTTTGTGACCAACCTTCCTTTATAATAAAAAATCACCATTTCTTTATTTCGTAGAATTATGTGAAAGCCTTTTCCAAAAATTTCCCAAGACTCAATATGTTGGTCTTAATGTTGGGTATATAGTAGACATCGGAGTTTAAAATATGATTGCTATCTTTTTTCTTGATCCTAATATCTCATCTTCACTAGAAAAATATTATTGATAGATTTCTAAATGAAATATCTCCTTGAAACCTCTCATATAGGTTTATAAACAATTTCTTTTTACCAGTTATGTGGTTTCTATCTCCAAAGTCAATATACCACAAACCTTGATTTTTTGTTAATGTTTGTTCCATCAATACATAGGAATCTTCAAAAATATTTTCTTCTTTGGAGACTTGTAACTCCCCGATGCCATTCTCCATGAGTTTTTTATTTCAATATTCATTGGTTTAATTTCCATATTTTTGAAAATTAAAGCATTGAAAATTTATTTTATCCATCAAATATTGATTGTTGAGTCCTCAAATTCTTCATTTTATTCATTCTTGTGGAGTACAATTTTTATATCCATGACCTCCTCAATTTAGGATTCATCCACCTCATCCTCATATTCATGGATCAGATTCTTGTACAAGGAATCCTATACCTCGACCTATTCGAAATATCCCCCCTTTCCCCTTTTCAGAGTTGTTAAGATAAAACTTTGATTGAAGGGCATGCTCCACTCCATTGTTATCACTCCGATGATTCACCTTCAGTTCATGGGAATATAGAGACCCCATGAGTTCTTCAACAGAATTTGTCTCATGATTTTCAGTTTCTACCAAAACAACGACTATGTTGTCAAATTTTGGATCTAAGTATCACCAAATTTTCTCACATAATCGCATGTCAGTATGATTTTCTCTATTTCTTCATAGTTGTTTTAACACAACCATTACATGAGTATGATACCCGACAATTGTTTTATATGATTTCATAAATTGAGATTCAAACTCACCTTGTATATATTAATGTCATATCTGCTTTAATTTGTCTAAACCATTGAATTTTTTGTAAATATTTTTCCAAATATCATTTCAATATTATTATGAGGAGATTATTATGAAATTCACTTCATCAAGGCCTTGTTAAATTATGGATTTTGCCTTAATTCCTCATTTCTGTTCATCCTGAAGAATTTCCTTTTGAACATCCAAAAGAGCATACTCTATTGATTTAGAATCTGGCTCAGTGTAACCATCCTTCATGATGTCTATGACATCATGGGTTCTATGGAGAACTCAAATTTGGATGCACCAATTGTCTCAGTTTAACTTTGTTAGATTCATGATCAAATCTTGTGCAATCACTTTCTTCATGGAGATTCAAAATTACTTGGATAAAAAATGATATCTGTAAATATTTTGAATTGTAGACTGCATTTGTTTTTCTAGAAATGTTGAATGCTTATTTTTTTTACTTTCAAATGAATAGAGGAAATGTTTTTTTTGTGTGTGGAATAACACAAGGGGGATGAGGGGTGTGGATGAGATTCTTGTGTGAAAATAGTGGTGAGTTTTTTTGAATGGATATATGGATGTGGTGGATAGATGAGGAACTTGGATGGAAAGGAAGACATAGGGCATGAGAGGCTCACAAAAAAAAAAGAAACAGAGGAAAAAAGTCCATTTTTTAACATTTTAATAAGCGATGTGTATGAAAAGGTGAAAAAAAGTTTCCAAATTTTCAACCCTTTATTTTTTGATAAATGGAAAAAGAAAAAGTAAAATGGGAATAAAAAAATTAATACCAATCTCACACTAGTTATTTTGGGTCTAATAACTATTCATCTTCTTCCTTCTTTCACCATTTCATCACATTAGTAACAGATCTCATAGGACCTTTGACACAACTTACCTTAAAAATATCTTATACCACTGAAGTGGATTTTTAAATAGGAAAGACAAACACAAAAGCAAGTATGTATACCAAATATAGGTCATTGAAGGAAAAAAATTACAATGGAAACAGATTATATTTTTATTGCTTCAACTTGGAATTAAAATAAAATTCACACACCACACTCTATTTATAGGCATATAATCACACACAAAAAATGAGGAAAACATAGATAAATAAAAGTCTATAGATTTTTCTGTTGTAGGTGCCTTCCAAGTCACCAGTGCTAAACACTTTAAGCACCCCAAAATTGAAGTCGTCAATCCTCAATCATAATAATGAGGGTTGGTTCCATCTAAGAGAAAAATAAGTTTATTCTTGCAACATAAACACACTTGACCAAATTGGTGTCTAACATGTTGGAAGAGGTAGGATGATCAGAGGTGGAAGAGAAGGGGACATGACTACTCTAGAGAGTCATAAAAATACACATCAAAAGGGAAGAAACCCTTGAAAAAGGCTCGATGGGTTTGTCATCAAGTATTTCCACCATCGAATCCCAAGTGGTCCACTGATCCATAACACCAGACATGGAATATGGTCAAGAGTGATGGGGTAAACAGATATAGAGGATGAAAAAAGCCATGAGTGGAAACACTTGAGAGAAAAAGAACCTATACAGTAAAAAACCAAATGGAAATAAGTGGAATATATATAAAATACTGACCACAACTACCAAAACATCCCAAATAGCTTTGAACTTCATTTAGTAAGACCAAATATAGGGTATAATATTATTGGGTGTAATGAATCTACCTAAAAGCCACTTAATAGATGCTCTAAGATGGTAGGACACATAACTTCTAGCATGCCTCCCCGTATGCTAAAGGGTGATAAATAGTAGCTCGAGTCTATGGCAGTATAGTTGGGAGACTATACCGACTTATCAGAGTAAAAAAACTATGAAAACAATTCCCAACAGGTAAACTACCAGAGTAAGAAGTAAATGAAATAACATCAAGGAAAGGGCTGAAAATAAATATCATAACCATGATGTAATGAATGAATTGTAAACTAAACATGTTGGTATGTCATACAATGATAGCATACCATATGTACACCAAACCAAAATGAAACCAAAATATAATACTAGAATAAACTTTGAAACTCTCATGGAACATACAAATTTCATCAATATTTCTAAATTTGTTTCAGTGATTTTATAATTGTTTTTAATGTAAATATCCATGAATTTCAATTTTTTATTAAATTATGGATAATTTGAAAAGTGGAATTAAAATGGTCTAAAAAGAATAATTAATTATAAGTTTAAATTATGAATTTATTTTCTATATTCTCTTTATTTTTTTGAAGTGTTTATATTTTTAGGTGTTTGTGTAAAAAATGGCCAACTAGGGTACAACCCTCAACCGAAGGCCCACAACCCACATAGGCAAGCCCATAGGGGGAACTCGACCATGCAGGCCATGGGAGATCCAACCTTAGTAGTAGGATACATAAGGGGTGAGCCCTGTGTAGTGCCTATAGTGATTAAATATGTGACAAATCATAGATGGGCTGAACCCCAGGAGCACTGGCCCATGGTGGTGAAACCCATGAAGCGGTGGGAGGAAGGCCTCTCTGGGACTGCGTGTTTGCGAAGATGATGAGAGTCATCCAACAACTAATCAAATTAATTATGCCTGAGGTTCTATGCCTTGTATAAAAAACACTCATGGTTCTCAACCTCTAGTTCTATGTGGGATGGAGTTTTTCAGGTTATAGTTCATGCTTTAAAAAAACGTGCATGCCCCCGATCAAATTTTTCCCGCACCCCGTGACTCGGACACATCGCTTCCACATTCTTCCTTATCTCTCTACCACTACCATCATCAGATACCTCCATCTTCGACAACCTGAAGGTTAGGTTCAAGCCTTACACCACTTTTGAAGCACCCCAGATCTATGGATGATATCATATACCCTCAATGTCCACCATGATCCATTTCGAGGCTCATCCAGCCACTATTAATCCCGGATAAGAAGAAGGAGCTTCTTCTTCCCCTCTTCCTCACTATATATACCACAACAGCAAGTAGAAAAATTCCATTCAACTCCAAAGCATCTACTAAAGCCACCATCACTGGACAATCCAATGGTGACTCAGGATCCATATTTGGAGTTGACAGTGACTCGTGATCCATCATTGGAAACAATGGTGACTCATGAGCCATTGTTGCACTAACAGTGACTCATGATCCACTGTTGGAGATAATGGTGATTCATGAGACACCATTGAGCTTATAGTGATTCATGAGCCTCCATTGGAGCCAAAAATTCCTCATCGGTCACCGTTGAGCTGACAGTGACTTGTGATCCACCATTGAGCTGACGGAGACTCATGATCCACTACTAAGTAGTTTCCACTGTTGGATTCCCCCATCTTATGCCACTGCTTATCCATGAAGTTTGACATTGCAAACACCCAAAGGATCTAGACTCAAGATAGGATTCCAGTGTCACCACCCAATACCACCATGGATCATCTCTACACCCTCATACAAACTAAATTATGTTTATTTTTACTCATTCAACCAATGTGAATGCTAGATGAGTCTACTGCCAAAACTTCCTTGATTACTAGGTTTTGTTTCCCCCACTAACACTACCACATGGAGTGACACATCCCTCTATCCCTTAATGTACCATGAAACCCTTGAAAATATTACCCTAGTGGATCTTAGTCTACGTTGTAATTTTAAAACACCCATGTAATTCAGGTTTTTCCAAAACTCAACATGCAGGTCTTAGGGGAATTTAACATAAAATAGATACATGGATATCTTGGGGTTAAGGGGGATATTTTAAGAATACTTAAGGAATTAATCACACCCTATAAAAGGATAAGTCAAACCACTGTAAAAAGAGAGTCAAGACCTGAAGGAGAAAATACGCGCTGCTTCTGGAGACTCTATTTTTCACTATTTAATTTTCTTTCTACTTTTATTATATCTTCTACTTTTCCTAACCCCGTTTTTTCATTTTTAATTAATAGGTAGACACTTTTTATTATTGTGGAAAGGGGAGGTGACCCATTTTAATACTGGAGTCTTAGTTTTATAAAATTGTTATGTCTATTTTGGTTTATTAAATGGTTTACAATTTATTAATTCAGAGTTTTAATGGGATATGATTTTGTTTTGTTTAAAATATGGACATTCTAAAATTTCATTGATTAAGATATTTATTATCCATATTCTTAGTATTGGAGAACAATAATTGGGTGATCGAGTGTCTGGGAGAGAAGTTAATAGTGATTTATAAACATGTGGGGAAGACACAGTGGGCTAATCTGAGCAATTATGGTGACAAATTTTGGATTTGGAATTTTCTAGGTGATCCGGGGGAGATCCATTATGCCTATTATAATTGGAAGGAGAATAGTCCAACCAAGGAAACTAGAAGGATTATTCTCACTATAAATAAATTTTAATCAAGTATTGAAAAGTATAAATGATTTTTAATCCATTTATTGAACAAATTAATCAAAATAAAAGACTCAATTTCGAAATGACCATGATAGAATTACAAAAAGGAAATACAAACCAAAAACTAATTCACTTTTATCTAAAATGATATTCACAAACCAATTCCCTTGGTTCCTAGTCATTCAAATTCTTGTTCTTAAATTTACTTTTTTATTCATGATATATTGATTCAAAATACCACTCTTGGGTGAAGACATAGGTATTTTCTACTAATACACCTTTAGGGGAAAAAATTAGCTTTTTACACACCCCATGAATGGGTGGTTTCAAAATTTGGTTCCACTACTGGGGAGTCAATTTTTAATCAAACCTATAACTTTCATGACTAGGACCTCTAATGAGGAAATCATAGATCTTAACCCTGAGATAGAGAATACTTTTCTAGATAGACTTAGAGATCTTAACCTTGAAAACCAATTTGAAAAATTCAAATTATAAGACTCTATTAAAACATCAAGCTCTCACTCTAATCCATCATTCATGAAAATTAACCCACAATAGACTATAAGGGACCTTTGTTCCCCAAAATTTTCTAATTATAATAATCAATTGATCATCCTTGTAAAAGAAAATGATTTTGAATTTCAAGTCTATATGATTCATGTGTTACTCAAATTTCATGTCTATTCTAGAGAAGAACTGAGCTGGGACTTCTGGGAGTTTAGCTATGTTTTTTAGAGCTTTAATCTAAGAGGAATAGTGGAGAAAAAAGTCAAGTGGATGGAATTACCCTTTTCACTAGAGGGAGATAAAAAATAATGGTTCTATAGCCTATAACCTCAAGATATTCCTAACTAAGAGGATCTACAAAGAAGTTTCATATAGATATTCTTCCTAGCCTCCAAAATCATCACAATAATGAAAGTGGTATATCCATTATAAAATCTACTAGATAGACCCTATAGGAATATTGAGAAAGATTCAAAAACAATTTTCTAATATGTACTCACCAAACTATGAAAGATCATAAATTACTAGTATTATTCTACCAAGGGATATTGGAAAATGAGGGAAACCTCTTGGATGCATCATTTGGAGGATAATATATTGATAAATCACCTATGGAACCTAAGATCCTAATTGATAAGATTTCTCATAATTCCAAACAATTTGGAACAAGAGGTATAAGAACCTGAGGCATCTATGAGGTAAAAGCTTCTGAATCATCACCATTGATTGGAACCAAAATAGAATAATTAACATGCCTTATAATCTCAATGTTAGTAAAAAAAACTAAATGAACAACCTGCCCTGCCTCAAGTTTGTGGTTTATATTCATCACCCCTTTACTTCACTGATCAGTGTATAGAGGTATAGGGTATAGAGAGCTGTGCAACTACATTCAAACCAAGATAGTTTCAACAAAACAAAAAATAGAGGGAAGGTAAATATGATAAGGGATATGAAGTTCAAAAAAGTCAAACTAGACCCCATTTTCAGTAGTAATTATAGAAACCACCTATTTTCCAACAACCATACAAGTAGCAGTACCAACAGCAACCCTACCAACCACTGACTTTTCAAAATTCCTATGGAAAACCCTAATCTAGTGAACCACTAGTCAAATGAAGATATGTAATAGGGATGGAGGATCTTAAAAATAAACTAAAGGATTTGTAAAATAAATTTTAAAATCTCCTGGACATGCCGTCCAAAACATAGGAAAACTCCCAACTCAGATAGTCCCTAACCTATAGAAAAGTGTGAGCATGATCATCATGAGAAATGGAAAGGAGATCTAGGAACTAGAACCTAATGAAGACCAATATTACCTAGAAGAAGGTGAATCTATAAATTCTATAAATTTTGGATAGATTATAGAAGTGAAAACCACTCCACCTTCACAAGAGGAGAAGAAGTAAAAGGAAGAATCCAAGACAAGATTTCGGAAGGAAAGTAATAAATCTCCATTACAAAGAAAACAAAGGGGGGAGAAATATATACCCTTCCATTCCATACCATATTTATATAATCAAAGAATATTGAGGAAGATAATATTAAAAAATAAACACAAGAGACATTTCAAAAGGATGAAATTAATACACCTCTCTTGTAATCCATAAAGAAAATTCACAAATACACCAAATTAATCAAAGATATTTACACCAAGATGAAGTGGTTGTATGGGAATAAAAGAATAAAAATCAGGATAATTTTTCCCTCCATGATCACACTACCATTACCCAAAAAACTTTAAGACCGAGGGAAATTCTCTATTCCCTATACCATTAGTTACTTAAAATTTGTTGATTCCTTGTGTGATCTTGGTACTTCCATTAAGGTCATTTATAACTCTATATTTTCATCCATAAAAGTAGGTAAAATAAATTCCATAAGAGTGGATTTACAACTAAAAAATAGATCCACTTTCTTCCCAATTATAGTTTTAGAATATGTGATAGTGGGAGTAGAAGGATTGGTTTTTCTATTAGATTTATATGTGTTGACAATGGAGGAAGATAATGCACCAAGGCATTCACCCATAATTTTGGGAAGACCATTCATAAATACAACTAATATGATCATTAATGTACATGAAGGATCCCTCACAAAGGATATTGGAGATATTAAGGTGTACATCGATGTACTTGACTCTAAGAGGAACCCTTTGAATAGTTAGTCACTCTTTGCAATTAGCCATGAAGGTATTGAGCCCATGGAAGACTCAGGTATACTTAGAGAGTTTTTAGCCTTAGGAGATAAAATTTCTTCTAGAAACACTAAGGAAAAAGTTAGTACTCTAAAATATGTATGTAATTCTATAGGAGAAATATTAGCTAAATTATTTTATAATTTTCTATAGGGACTTGATATGATAACCTTTTATAAGGAAATTCTATATTTTGAAGTAGAAAATTTTAATTAAATACCATCTATGGAAAATCCCCAATCTTGGAACTAAAAACCATCCCTTGTAACCTAAAATATGTGTATATTATGAAAGGGGAAAATTTTCCAATAATCATTGCTAATAACTTATCCCAAGACTAAGAGAAAATTATGATTTACCTTTTTAAAAGAAATATTCAATCTATAGGGTGGATCCTTGGAGATATCCGTAAATTAACCCCAAGGTCTATTCCCATATATTTTTTCTATAGGGAGACTCTAGACCTATTAGGAAACCCTAGAGGATACTTAACCCCACCATTATGGAAGTTGTTAAAAAGTGATTGAGAAACTATTGGAAGAGGACATAATATACCCAATTTATAACTCACAATGGGTCAACCACATTCATGTGGTTCCCAAGAAAACTAGATTGAAAATATTAAAAAATGATAATAATGAGTTAATACCTATGAGATTCCAAAAAAATTGGTGGGTATGCATTGACAATAGAAAACAGGATCAAGTCACCAGAAAAGATCACTTCCCCATCCTGTTTATAGAACAAATTCAAGAATAGTTGGAAGGAAGGACCCATTACTACTTCTTAGATGGATTATCTAGTTTTTTTTTCAGGTACCCATTTTCCCAAAAAACCAATAAAATACAATTTTCACCTACCCTTTTGGGACATTTTCCAACCAGAGGATTCCTTTTGGCTTATGAAATGCTCCAGGTATATTTTAGTGGTGCATGGTAAGTGTTTTCTTAGATCACGTGGAGGACTTCCTAGAGGTATTCTTAGACGAATTCTCTATTTTTGTAGACTCTTTTGATCATTTCTTAGGGAATTGAGAAAAAGTTTTGAAAACCTTCATAGAGAAAAATATTATTTTAAACATTCAAAGTGTCACTTTATGGTTGAAAAATGGATAGCATAGGGTCATATCATTTCAAAAAAACTCATTGAGGTGGATAAGTATAAAGATTATGTAATAAATTATTTTCCATATACTACTCATGTTATACATATTAGGTCATTCAAGGGCCATATGGGGTTTTACAGAAGATTCAAGAAGAAAGTTTGTAATATCGCTCTATCCCTTTCATGGTTACTTTTAAAAGAAGCTGACTTTGTTTTTAATGATGACTGTAGGTATGTGTTTTATGAGATCAATGAAAAGTTGATTACCCCACCAATTATGCAACCACCAGATTGGGATCACCCATTTTAGTTTCTTTATGATGCATCAAACCGAGCTATAGGTGAAGTACTCTCCCAAATAATTGAAGGAATACCACAAGTCATAAAATATGCCTCGAGAACATTGGATACAAATTAGATCAATTAAAAAACTACTAAATAATAATTCCTTTATATAGTATTTTCATTGGAAAAATTTACATAATATTTGTTAGGAACTAAAATGAGTGTATTTTATGATCATGAAACACTTAAGTACTTAATAAAGAAGGATGATTCCAAACCAAGGATAGTGAGTTGGATACTAATATTGTAAGAATTAAACCTAGTGATCAAGGACAATAAGGGATATAAAAACTAAGTATCCAATCACCTTAGTAGACTCCCAAACATTGCTGAAATAGAAATTCCAAAACTAAGCCCACTAGATGATTACATACATGGAGATAAACTCTATACAGTAGAAGGTTATGTACAACTATATAAAGATTTAGTGAATTATTTGGACACCTATAAGGTACCTTCTCACCTTAACTATCATCAAAATAAAAAAGTTAAGGCTAAATCTAGATTCTATATTTGAGAAGATCATTTCCTATGGAAAATTTGTAATGATAAATTCATAAGGAGGTGCTTACCAATAAGTGAAATGGAATATGTCTTCCAATTTTGTCATAATTTTGATTGTGCGGACCACTTTTAACTTCAGATATTGGACACAAAAGTGTTGTAATCTATAAATTATTAGCAAAAATTATTTAAATATGACCATGATTTTTTTACAAAATGTGATAAGTGTAAATATTCTGGAAATATTTTTAAAAGATATGAGATGTCTCAAAACCCATCATTTTTTGTTAATTTTTTGAAGTATGGGGAATTTATTTTATAGGACTCTTTCTCATTACTTTGGGGAGTTTATACATTTTAATTTATATGGATTATGTTTCTAAATGGGTGGAAGATCGAACCAACAATACTAATGATGCCAATGATGTATGTGATTTTTTAGGAATAACATATTTGGTAGGTTTGGAGTACCAAGGGTCATTATCAGCAACCAAGGGACTGATTTTTACAATAGAAAGATGGAGGATATGCTTAAAAAGTATGGGGTTCACCACAAGATATCTACACCTTAGCATCCTAAAAAAATAGCGAAGATAAAGTGTCCAACCAGGAGATCAAAGGTATTTGGTAGAAAATGGTTAAACCTAATTGGAAGGATTGGAGCCAAAGGCTTGAGGACACCTAATGAGCACACCATAAAACTTAAAAAGAAACCTATAGGTATTATACCCTATACGATGGTTTGTTGTAAGTGATGTTATCTACCAGTGGAGTTTGAGCACCAATACCATTTTGCCATAAAATAGATGAATTTGGATTTGGTGAGTGCTAGGAATGTGAGAAATCTCTAGCTATAAAAATTTGATGAAATAAAAAGAGAGTTTTTTTAAAACTAAATAATTTACAAGGATATAACTAAAGTGGAACATGAAAAAATGATCCAGCAAAAGAACTTTCAACATGGAGACCAATTCTTACTCTACAATTCCAGAATGAAGTTAATTCTATGTAAGTTTTTTCTAGGTGGGAAGGGAATTTTATCGTTATTAATGTCTATCCCATTGGTGATATTTAGATTAATATAGAAGAGGAAGGAAACTGATTCACTATCAATGTGAAGAGGCTAAAAATATTCCATGGGAATATACCTTAAGAACTGGTGGAGGAGCTCATACTTATCTAACCCATTTACTGATTTCTTCCAATGGGGCTAGTTTGATCCAACAAAATTTTCCAAAGGTGCTTCCAAGAGGTAAAACAAGTTTTACTATTTTCCTAGGATTTAGGATTTTGGTCACCCCTTACCTTCTCCCCTTGATCTTTAGTGGAATGATTCTTGTGCATGTATGAGTTGTATTATAGGACCACCATGAAGGAAATAAATAGGAAACCCCATGAATTGAGAATGAAGTAGAGAAAATGATTCTAGGTAACAAGGAGTTTATTTTGTCATTCTTTATGTTTACAACATCCTTCATGTTTGAAAAAATCTTCTCTAAAATGGGAATTCTAGCAGCTATATTAAAATTAAAATTTCATGCCCACACTTGGATTTTTGCTTTATTTTACTCGTTTAAGAGACATAAGTTTCTTAGAAATACTATGATACCATTTTTTATATTTCATTGTTAATGAAATTGATTGAGTAAAATGTATAATTAGATTATTGAAGTGAATCACAGATATTAAAACAAGGACTCGTGATATAAGGGAATTAATTAATTCATGTAAGTGAAATTTCCAAACCATTTTTCATGATTTGAATTTCTAATTTTTTGGTTAATTGATTTTTTATTATTAATCATTCGTTGAGAGATTTTCCCAAATCATATATCCCATTCTAGATAGGATTTGTAGACCAATTACTTCCTATTTATTCTTGAGTATATTTTTTGACTGATCTTAGGACAGGTCACCAACCAGAACATTCATTTGAACTTGTCAAATATATGAAGATAAAAAACCACATTTAAAATGATTGTGGCATATTTTGAAAGTCCCTTATAATTTAATACTACATTTTAATTAATCCTTTTTATCCCATAGAGTCCATGAATGAATGTTTTAGGAATGAGCCATGTTTCTAACCATTTTTATCCATTCCAACCCTCCACTTAGTATTTTTATGATATTTTGGAAGTGTGGGGTGAAGGGAGTCATGATGGAAGGGATAAAATTAATTTTATAGAAAAAATATTTGCGTTTTATTTGTGGGTATTGAGAAAGGTTTTTGAATCATTCATTATACTTTATTGTTATCCCTTCTTGAAAAAAATAAAAAAATTGGAATGGGTTGTGACTTAGAGGAATAAAAAATCACAATCACTAGACCAATTATTTTTATCATATATGGTTAGGTGGTGGGTTTGAGATTAATTCTAAGCATAACATTCAAAAAATAAAAAAAATAAAAAGGTACTCTAAAAATAAAAAAAAGTATAGAAGTAGAAAAAAATAATTCTAGAATGTTCAAAATCATTCATTATGATTTACTTTGACCATGACCTTACTCTGAGTTTAGGGAAAGTGTGAATTGTCATAATTTAAATTGTAGAATGTCATTTATCTTTTTCTTTTGATACTATACTTTATAATTTAAGAGATTAACCTCCTCCTAGATCCTTAATGTATAAAACATCAATTCCAACCAAACATAATACTCAGAGTCATTTTAACCTTTATTGAAAGTCCTCATAATTTTATGTGTCTTTTTTCTTTACAAAGTGGAGAAATTAGTTAATTTACAAGAATATAGATAAGGAGCATGTATACATGTTATGAAAATAATCTACTTAAATTAATATCACGAGTGATAAGTGAAAATATTCAAAAGAGAGGTATATCATGATTTTTCATGATTAATAATAATTAATTAAGGAACTTGAATGGATTAAAGAATAAGTTCCATAATTTTTAAAAGGGAGAAATTAAAACACTTGAATTGATTTTTTATTTTAAAAATGAATAATTGAATTGATATTTTCTATGGATTTTTGAAATTGAAAATTATTTTATTTTATTTTGTTAAAATATGAATAATGGTAACATTGGTTCCTCTGATATTCAATGTTGAGATTTTATGATTGAGGAAAATAATGGTTTAATTGTGGGTGTATTTGAAACATTCAAATATCATGCATATTTTTAAAAGTTTTTCAATTATTTTATAGTGGTTTTTAATCCAAATACCCATGAATTTCAATGTTTTATCAAATTATGGGTAATTTGAAATGTGGAATTAAAATAGTCTAAAAATAATAAATTAATTAGGAGTTTAAATTAGAAATTGATTTTCTATATTCTGTTGAAAATGTATTTAAGTGTTTATATTTTTCAGGAGTTTGTGTAAAAAATGGCCCACTGGGGGCCATCCCTTAACCAAAGTGTCTCAAGCCACATAGGAAGGCCCACAAGGGTCACTCATCCATGAATTTCAAAAAAGAGATATCCTTACTGAAAAGAT
The DNA here is from genome assembly GCA_963277665.1 of Viscum album. NCBI lineage: Eukaryota > Viridiplantae > Streptophyta > Magnoliopsida > Santalales > Viscaceae > Viscum > Viscum album. Next base: position 859,523,050 of record OY728123.1, on the reverse strand, counting down.
ACATAGGGGATGAGGCCCATGCATGTCCTACAGTGATTAAATCTTTGGGAAATCATAGCTGGGCCGAAGCCAGGGAGCATCAGCCCATGGTGGGAAAACCCACAGAGCGACAGGTGGAAGGCCTTTCCTGGATGGGGTAGTCTGTGGTAGTGATAGGAGTCCTCTAAAACCCAATATACTTCATTTTAGATGAGGTGTCACACCTAGTATTAAAAACAATTCATGGCGATTGGCCTCTAGTTCAATATGGGATGAAGTTTTCTAAGTTACTATTCATGCTTTTAAAAAAATGTGCATTCCCCCACTCAAATTTTTCTTGCACCCCATGGATTAGGCATGCCGCTTCCACCTTATTCCTAAGACCATCTTCACTAACATCATCAGATATGGCCATAAATGAATTCATGAAGCTCATGGTTGATCCTTATACCACTGTGAAAGCACCCTGATGCCATGGTTGATATCCTCCACCCTTAGTGACCACCAAGTGCCATTTCAAGGCTCATCTGGACAATGTTAAGGCCGAATGAGATGTAGGATACTCCATTGTATCACTTCAACTACCAAACTAGTAATTAGCACACTGCCTCTCAACTCTACTAAGTTCATAAGAGCCACCACCGCCAGCCAAGCTATTAGTGAATCGTGACCCACTGTTGGATCCATTGGTTACTTGTGAGCCACCATTGTACTGACAGTATCTCATGATCCACCATTTTTACTATAGTGACCTGTGATCCACCTTTCGATACAACAATGACTCATGATCCACCTTTGAGCCAATGATTTCTCAAGATCAATCGTGGGAGCCAATGGTGGATCGTGATCTACTATTGTGCTGATAGTGAATTTTTATACACCTTTGATCTGATGATGAATCATTAGCCATTGTTGATCCAATAGAGACTAATGATCCACTGTGGAAGCCCATAATAACTCATGAGCCACCATTGAGTAGTTGCCACCACTGGAAGCTGCCATCATCTGCCGCTGATGCTCATTGGAGATCACCATTTCAAATTTATAGAGGATCTTGGAATGATATAGGACTTTAGTTTCACCACTAGATACAATTGTGGATTACCTTTTCACCATCAAACATCCTACATGATGTTTTTTTATTCATATGACCATTGTGAAGGTTGGATGAGGCTGATGCCAAACCTACCACAGTCACCGAGTGATGTTTCCCCCACTATCACTACCATGTGGAGTGAAAAATACCTCTGGTCATACAAGGACCATGAAACCTTTTAAGAGATTTCCCCCATTGATCTTACTCCACAATGAAATTTTAATACACTCGAGTAATTTGAGTGCTTCCAAAACTCAACATGCAGGTGTTAGGGGAATTTAAAATAAAAGAGATACATGGGTATCTTGATGATTAGGGGGAGATTTTAAGATAAACAAATGGATTCATTGTTGCCTATAAAAGGAGGAGGCAACCCACTGGAAAAGTAGAGTCGATTCTTGAAGGATAAAACACCTGCTACTACTGGAGACTCTATTTTTTACTTTGTTTATGCTTATATTATGTATCCTACCTCATCTCCCCCCATTATTTCATTTTTAATGGAGGGGTAGACACTTTATATGATCAGGGAAGGGGAAGTGACCCATTTTAATGCTGGAGTCTCAGTTTTATAAAATCCTGGTATCTATTTTGGTTTGTTAAATGGTTTCCAATTTATGAATTTATAGTTTTAATGGGATGTGATTGTTTTTTTTTCAAAAATGAACATTATAAAATTTCTTTGATTAAGATAATTTTTATCCCTTTTCTTGGTATTGGAACACACTAATTGGGTGATACATTTTTAGGTAGAGAAGTGCTTAGTGATTTCTAATCACTTAGGGAAGACACAGTGCGATAATCTGAGCACTCTGGGTACTAAGTTCTTGATTTGGAATTGCTTAGATGTTCCAAGGGAGATCCACTATGCCTTTCACAATTGGAAGGAGAATAGTCCAACCAAAGAAATTGGGAGGATTATTATCATTATCAATCAATTTTAATTAAGGGTGGGTAAGTATAAGTTATTGTTAATTCATTCCATAAACTAATTAATCAATACTAAAGACTAAATTTCAACAGGACTATGATAACATTACAAAAAGGGAATCCAAACCTAAAAACTAGTCACTTTTCTCTAAAATAATTTTCACCAACCAAGTCCCTTGATGCTTAGTCATTAAAATTACTACTCTTAAATTTACCTTTTAATTGGTGACATATTGATTCAAAACACTACCCTTGAGAGACCACTTAGGTCTTTACTACTACTACATCCTTAGGGGGAAAAATCAGATTTTCCACACCCCACAACTGGGTGGTGTTAGATCCCAAGTCCTAGACCGGTCCCAAACTCCAAATCCCCATTATAACATCACAACTAAACACCAAGAACCAGGGCACTACCCTGGTCCATCCCTATAAATAGGAAACATTATCTTGGGAACCAAAGTTTCATGCAACACAACTACAAAATTCACCTATAGCCACGGTCTAAAACCATGGATATAGAGGTAAAAACTGTGGATATAGGTTATAGACATGATCTATTTGGTTGTGGATTGTATTGGCCTAGATATATGGAAAATTTATAACCAAAATTTTATTGTTTTTATCCACGCTTACCCCCATGGAAACAAAACCTGTTTCCATGGTTGTCCACCGTGGTAATAAAACCTATAGCCATGGTTTTTTCCATAGTGGAAATATCCCTCTTGACTGTCCACCATGTAAATAGGTCTATATCCATGGTTTAAATTGTGACTATAGGATCTGTTTCCATGTTGGAAAACTGTGGCTATAGCCTCTGTATACCATGGTTATAATGTTAAAATAAAACATCACCAACCATATTTGATCTCCATAGCTCCAATATCGAAAACTAGGTGCATAATCACTACACTACATATAATTTATTGTATATATATATATATATATTTATAAACCATGGTGATAAGAAATAAATCATGGAAATATTCTTCTGGTGAAATTACAATAGGTAAAAAAAATTCTCATACTTGCAGAGGAAACCTATAGCCAGGGTTTATAGAACCGTGGCTATAGGTACACTCTATTGCCACATTTTCAAAGAAACATGGATATAAGCTTTGAGAAAACACCCATAACCATGGTTTCTATAAAATCGTGGTTATTAGTCTAGTCTATAGCCACATTTTTTTTTAAAAAATAGTGCCTATAGGGATATTTTCTAGTAGGGGAAGCTCGGGTAGGCTATGAGTAAATATATGTAGGCCTCCACCAAATATGTTCCTAAATATATAGTCTTAATAACAAGTGCATGTGAGGTATACTAAATAAATAAAGAGACACAAAATAAATAAATAAACATCATTGATTCTCAAGCTCCACAGTGATTCTTGGGGTCATTACTATATTCTTCGGCTGATGTCTGGGTGTCTCTGAGCACATAAAGATAACTAAAACTCTATAAGTAATCACAAAAAATCTTGGAACTCATCCACAAATTCCCATATACAAAAAATTAAAATAAGAAATATGATCGCTCATCCCAACATTCCCATGGAATCCAACACCCATTCCAATATTCCCAATATCATGTATTATGTGATATCCCAGTACTAATCCCAAACATCCCAGGAATGTGGTATCATGTGGAATACATAGAGATCATATTGAAATTCATAACTCATATACCATATGGAATTTATGGAACTAAAACTAAAGGAAAGGATATAACATGAACTAGTAATATATTGGGCTTTCTTGGATGGTGGATTCCAGAGACCACCATTATATGTTCACTATTGAACCTATTAGTGATTGCCAAATGGTGGTCCTAGGATTTTGACCTCCCCATAGAACTTTCCCCCACTACCTTATCGATCCCAACCCTTCCCCTCCTCCCTCACTGAGCCTTCTCCCCTCCCTCGCATCTGTGTTGATCCGAACTTCCCCACCTATGGACATTGATCCCCCTTGTTGTCCATTACCCATCTCACCCCTCCATCAAGCCCCCATCCCACCCTCCCACCTCCTGTTTATGCCGCAACACCTCATCTATATCCATTAATCCCACCACCATCCATCTCCCATTTCCCATCCCTACCATCGATCCCCCATCCCACCCCCACTATCTAGCCCCCATATCACCCCTCATCACCCCACCATTTAGCCCCATATCGCCCCACCCACACTATTGAACCCCTATAACCCCATGCATCGAACCTCCACCCTCATGGATCCCCCCAGAAGGTCACTCACCATTAATACACCTAGCCAAAAACCCTCCCCCTGGCTGCAGAGCCCCCCATGTGGTGTAACTGGGGACCCAACTTCTATATCCCTAATTACTCTTCTATACAGTGACCCCCTTCCCCTTTGTTCACAACCTCACTCCCCCTTAATAGCCCATGCTCGAAAAAAATTATCACCCCTTATCCTAGTATGTTTTTCATATATCTTGTAATAAAATCCCAATTTATCATTATTTTTATTGGTTGTGCATTTCATATAATATTTATACCATATTTGATAACTTCCCCAATTGGATTGATGTCACAAAGTATTTTTTTCCTCCACTCCTTCAAAATTTTACTCTAGACTATGCCTTAATTAGTTTATAAATTGTAATTATTTGACTTTATTTAGAATCTAAATAGGATATTAGTGTTCAATACCATTTTTCATTTACTTCCATTTATATTAAAAATATTTTATTTTTGATGCGATTTTTTGATTGAAACCATCCAATTTTTTTACATATCTTTTTCCCATTTGAATTAAGCCCCATTTTATTTTTAATATAAGGTTGAGATAGCTAAAATATCACTAAAATTGATAATGTTTAATAAAGGAATAATATTTCTAACATCACAAGCTTCAAAAAATTTATTAATACTTGTATTCACAATAAAATTCCTGTCAACCATTAATTTTCATAGGACAATAAATTTAAAAAATCAAATATCCTTATTTCACTTACACAAGCATCAATTTAATTTATTTATAATAGATTAATATTGAAATTTATGTGACATTCATCTATTATTACATATTTTATTTTAAAAATGTATTAATTTATCATATTTGTGAAAATATAATTTTGTACTTTATTTCATTTGATTATTAACTCACATATTGTAAGAATAAATTTTCAAACTTAATAAAATAATATAATTTTTAATTTTATATGATTTTTTAATTATATTTGGTTATATATAATTTTTTGATAATTTTTTTATTAAAACATATTATAAAACACATGTTTTAATTTTTGATAGATTTGAAAAGAGTAGAAATTGTTTATAATTTATTTTTGTTTTTAAACAAAATAATGGTTTGCAATTTTTTAATATTTTATCATTGTTATTTTTATTTTTATTATGTAATACATTATTTTTCAAATAGATATCTCTTTAAATGAGATATTATTAGGAAACATATTTTTCTGAATGTTATTTTGAAAACTATAAACATGGACACATCATATAGAATATTTTGTTCCCTCTCACCAATAAGAAATTATTCATACGGATGTTGATTGAAGGACAATTGATCTAATGAACATAATGCTTAATGATATGATGCCTAAGTTTCAACTTGAAGATAATAGTACCGTAAATGATGTTGTTGGATGGAGTAGTCCCCATTTTTCTGTAGATGGAGATGTATTGATAATATTTGAAATTATTGATGATTGTTTTATTTAATTTTGTTTTTGATACACTAAATTCAATAAATTATCATTCATGTTACACATGACAGCCTTGAATCAGTGAAAAAATACATCCTTTGACATGTTTTTGTTACTGTTGAAGAAGGCAGTCCCCTATGGATTGAAGATTCTAGAGTTATACTATAAGGATCACAAGTTGAATGATTGTAACATCCCAACACAGATCACCACTAAGACGGTGGCCGGAACGGTCTCCAAATGGCCTCAATCACGCCTCCCAATATGCTAGCGGCTGCCAACTAGCAGCGAGGGTGTCAGGATAGTCAGTGGGGGAGACTATACCCTCTTATCAGAGTTGCACAGACATATAACAGAATAAATAAAAATAAATAGCAGAAGAAGTAAATAGCAATAATAAAGTAGTGGAAGACATATTCCATATAATTGAACAAAAGTGGTCAATGCCAGTTTATACAATGGATGAACGCATGATATGGTATTTATACATTATGGAAAGTAGTTAACAGTACAACATGCTTTTCAATACAATACAATATAAGACTCAAGTAAAGAAAGATATAAAATCTCAAAGGTGATATCCAAGAGCATCCCGAGCTCCATCTTGGTCCTTTTATCCTACTCCAGGTATAAGCAAATAATAACAAACAAGGTCCAAGGACCTCCAAACACAGAAGGTCTACTCGGGTACGCCAGTGCAATGGCATCCCGAGTAGGGTGTGAGATATAAATCTTAGTAGTCTGGCACCACTAGTGTCTAACCCAATTCTGACAGTGTAATATAAATTAAATATGGTACAAGCATGCATAAATAAAGTAAGAAATACAATGTAACTAAATACCCAAGTACCTTCTTCAGCCCTCAGCTGGTGTTTTGAAATGTAACCAGTTCATTAATTGATTATAACCATTTTATTTATAAGTCACATGTGAGTAAGTCACCTATGGAGTCCAAGGAGTTTACTCCAAGGTAAAATAGGGATAAGCAATGATTGGACCCGATGGGATTTAACCATGGCACCTACTTGTCAATGCTGAACCCAAGGATTGAATCTAAGGAATCAAGTGATAGTATAAGTAGTGAAGGTTCCAAGATGTATCAAGGAAACCTGGAAAAGATATCCAGTGAGGGAGTTCCAGGGTAAAGATCAAGGTAACGTAAAATCATTGAAAGTTAAATCAGTAGTATCTGATTATAGATAAGGGGTAAGAGTGTAATCCAAGGTGCATAATCCAAGGAATTCCACAATAAGTCACCTACTGATTCCAAGGTGATCAACCAAGGTAAAACAAGGTTAAGAAAAGACAGGTCCTGATGGGCTTTAACAATGGAACCTACTAGTCAATGATGGATCTACGGAGTGTATCTAAGGTATCCTTTAAGAATAAGGGACCCAATGGTAGTATACATGGAATCGAAGGAATAGATAATAATTAGAGTCTAGGAGGGTATCAACCTAATAAAAAAGTATCCTTTAATTAGAATGGGGTTCCCGAGAGCCAAGGTATTTTCCTCTCAAAATCCAAGGTGAGCTTGAGTAAGTCCATTTATATTTGATATTGTAATTATAATAATTCATTTGGTTCAAGTCTTTCCTTCCATTAGTTTGGATAGGTCAAGTAGAGTTGCAGCTATCTATTTATTAGTCCAAGAATTGTCTTCCATTAGTGTAGATAGACCAAGTAGCATTGCAACCATTCATTGATTGGTTCAAGACACGTCTTCCATTAGTTTGGAAAGGTCAAGTAGCATGGTAACCATTTAGTAAAAACCATTAAGGAATTTTCAAAGGGAAAGGTCCACACTACTACCTTACTTTAGCATGGTAAGGGTTTCCATAGATGTGAAACCAATCCTTGTATCATGATCCTAGGTCTGTCCATGGAATTCCTACATGGGAATCCATGTATCTCCCAATGTATGAGCATGGAAATTCGTTGAGTCCATCATGAAATTCCTATTTGGGAACCCAAAAGTCACCCAATGTTTTATTAGTATTCAAAACATTTGAAAATAATTTGGTAACTTGTTTTGGGGGTCAATCATTATCCATTAACCATTCATTTAACTCAACTCATTACATTTACAAGAACTTTTCAATTGAATTTAAAGGGCTCCAAGTATCCATACAAAAGGAAATTACCAACATGGGTTATTCCAATCCAAAACTAGAACAAACACTTAGATGGTGCTTTAGACGTTTAATCATTTCAAAAAGGGAAACTCAGTGTTTCTAATGTCATTAGGGCCATGTGCTAAGCATGAAATATCTCAACATAACATTAAGAATAAAGATTATAAACATGAAAAGTCTTGAAATCAAGGTCTAACCACTAGTTTTTAGCTTGAAGGCAGCATACTTCCTTTGGAGGGGTTTGAATATAAAAACATGATATTGTTTATCAACAAATCATTTATCATCTTTTGCATTTAAAACACGAAACATGATAAATTCACATTTAAGAGTCGTTGAGCATAATACTTCACTGTATGAATTAATTTATAACAAAAGTGTAGTAAGTAAATTTATTAATGCATTTATAACTATTGATGACTTGGAAAGGAACCCTACCTCAAGGTGGAACCAATCCGTGTACTTTGGCGGTGAACCAAAACGAAGTGAAACCACCCAGAACAACTCAAAACCCTACTGATTTAATAAAAGGGAGTCAAGGACACATAAATATATTCATTAAGGAGGTGAGAAACAAAGTATAAGGTATAAAACTTACCCCGAGATGTTGTCGGTAGAATGAGACCACCTGAACCACCTTGCCTTCGGTTGCGGTTGCCGGAACTCAAACCCTAAGGCCCAATGAGACCATATACACAACCTAAGAACCAAAGAAAACCAAAAAAACATTGACCCCAAAATATAGGGTTTGGCCGCACCTCACCAGGCACTGATTAGGTTTAAGAAAGTCTAGAAAAGGGGAGGGAATGGAGGAGAGAACCTTACCCTAGCGGATCAAAGAAAAAAACAGAGGAAATGACAAATGAACGTCAATCCATGAGGAGGATGAAGGAGAGGGTCATGCGTAGAAGGGGAGAGCCCCCTAGATTGGTGAGTAGCATTTGAGAGAGGGTGAGTATGAGGGTTTAGTTTTATTTTAATTTAATTAAATTAAATTAAAACAAATCAAAATCTAAAAAATGGGTGTCGCACACGGTATGACCCACACGGTTTGACAAACCGTGCGCAAACCATGGAGAGACTTCTGCCTCCAAGATGCAACCTTCATTGGATAGGAACATGGTTTAGGAAACCATGCATAGTCCGTGCGGTAAGCCACTACCACTTTTTAAATAGGGCTGCATAGTTATCTGTTATGGGCCGCACAGTTTCACAGATTGTATGCAAACCGTGCACCCTCTGCTATCATTTAAAGCTTGAGGTTTTTTAGGTCCAAAACTCCCAAAACATCTCGAGCCACTTTAGAAACTTCTTAAAACTTCTCCCATGACCAGAAACATCAATTAAGAGTTATCAAACTATCAGAATTAATTTTGAAAGATCGGTTTTAAAAACGACATGTTTATTAAACGAAGAAGTTCAAAAAATTCTATATTTCAGTCCGGTTCAAAACACGTGATTCTACAATCTACCCACCTTAAAACTTCTCATCCCCAAGAATCCTTCGGGAACAATGTAAACACCACCCAACCTACAAGGCTTGTGAAGTTTCATTCTAATGGTTTCATTGAATTACCAATTCATAATGCACCTTTAAGAATATCATAAGCATTCCACACTTCTGACTTTAAAACCTAAGCCAACGTGAAAAGTTCAACTAAAACACAGAAAAAAAAGATTACATGATCCCATTTAGATAGAGACAAGATCATTTCAAAGTCTCGGTAATGCTCGACCAATGGTGCTTCCCACCATAGCTATTAACATAATAAGGGGACAATTCCAAGCCATAGTACCTCCACCATTGGAATTGTTGTTTAAGGCGTAACTCTAAGTGTTTTTACGTCACTATTGGCATAATTTAGTAAAAGGGAAACGATCAAATTATGATCAAACTAATAGAACTGGTCGATAAATCTCTCTCAGAAGTCACTGATGACCTTGAGATCACACTTTCCTTCACCTGGAAATGTTATTTAAAACAACCCCTTACAACCGTAAACATAAAACTGAAAGAAAGAGAATGAGTCAAGTGACTTGGACGATGTATCTCATAGAAGTTTGGCTTAGGCAGCCAGAGCAATTCAAAAGAAATGGCCAGATTCCATGATTCCATACAAGCAATTCCTACATGGGAACCCAGAAATCCATCAAAACATACCAAGCCTCGATGGAAACCACACTTCAGCATGTAACACTGACAAAGATCATCCAACAATCTCAACATATTTTAATGATATATCATGGTGTAAGACTGACAATCTCTTAGTGAATTGAGGAAGACATCAAGATAGGGGATGTGATCATATATTAAAAAGAGTACACTAAAAGAATTTAAGATGGGGTTTCCAAATACACACACCCATAATCTGGAAGATAAAATAGTCAAACCAAAACAAAGTCGTTCTACTGAGAAAGCACCGACATAAAAAAACACCACCAAGCCTCAAAGGCATTCAAGATAACCCAATCATTTTCCAATGGCCCCCTTAGGTCGTGGTCTTGATACAAGGAAGGAAACATTTACCATGTTCAAAATGAAACTACCCACATTAAGAGTGTCCTATCCTCAAAGGGATTGAAAACTAACCGCTCATAAGCACGATAGATTATAACAGTGAGACCGGCATGTCAAAACTCCCAAGTCTTTCGAAATCCAATCCAAGTATTAGAATGGAACAAATTCTTTAATGCTCAAGTCGTATTGCCTAATATGACCATTTTCCTATATGATTCCATACCAAGTTGTCCATCACTAAGAAGGAGGAGTCAGACGACCTATGAAGTGACCGACCATGCCCGAGGCACATCTAACTAGTTGAAAATGAGCATTACTTGATGATCAAGCCCATAATAAGGTTAGGAAAGGCATGACCACCCGTCTAAATAATGGTTTCACTTTAAAAATGAGAGTCCTACTAGGGACAACGACACCCAATGACACCAAGAGTGAGAAAATTTACTGCACTATCAAGTCATTTATGTTTTGAGGGCGTTACCTACCACGGATTAACCCCTTACGAAGAACAAGTTTCAACCCTGACACTGGGTCACGTCAAAAAAAAAGGTAATCAGACTCAAAATCTGATCATAACACCATTTATAAGGAAAATAATGCCTATATAAAGTACTCACACTTCTGTTCCAAGGAAACCCAAAGAGAAGTCCGAACCACCCTTACACGAGGGTTTTAAACCATAGACACCACTATAGCTTCCACTTCCAAGACTCTTATATTTAATTACTTTTAATCTTTAATCAGCAAAAGATTTAATCAAAACATCAAAGTACAATTTTCAAAATAATACAAGGTACTTGATTTTAACCAACACCCTAAGGGAAAAACATGGATGTTTTATAAAACTCCCTTTTAAAACATTTTACGTTAGTTGAAATCTCATCATTTTTGAAACTTAACAAAATAAATTCTTTTTAAGCAGATAAGGAGACCTATGAGGGTCCCATATTAACCAACCTGGGTTATCTATAAATTAATACCCAATAGTAAATGCATAATTATATAAATTTAAACACCCAAACATGTCATCTCATAAAAACATTCCCCAACTAACCTACTTAGGTCCAGCTGCATTTTAAAATCTAACCGTTTTGATTTCAGATCAACACTAAACATATTTCATATTTATAAGAATTTCAAAAAGAATCTTTCCATTTCATTTAATTTGGCTTGTCATTTCCCAATTCATGAAGCACACATACACTCCATGGATTGAAAATTGGCTCCCATTAATTGATACCAATTCCAATTCAGAATTTAACATGATCAAACATAATAGTCCAAATTATATGGTTGGCCATCTACCAACCTACAAAGCACCCATACACTTTACAGTTTGGCATTTGGATCCCATATATAAAAACCAACTTACTTTAGAAATTGAATTTAGAATCCTCTTACAATGTTTCAATCACACGAGTTACCTTTTCTGAGCTATAAGGCTCCCATACACATTACAACTGAAAACTGCATCCCATTATAATCATAACCATTAAAAATATCCCATGAAACAATTTACATATGTCAAGTAAGCTATCATGTCATGTCACTACAAGCAGCTAACATGGAGCAACAAGATAAAATCACAGAAGCATGGCAATTTAATCATAAGATCATGCTATAATAAGCAGAAATCATAGAAGGAATTCTTATGTATTACCTAAACAGTTATAAAACTAATCATGGCATATTGATAAGGCATTTAATAATACTTAGCAGACAACATACTAATACAACTACATGGAATGGCATATATGCATGGCATGTGATTTTCTATGTGCCTAATATGGTGCATGTAATGAATCATCCTTGCCATATCAGGCCAAGGAAAATTTCCAGAAATTCAAAAATAATAAGCAATGGAATGTACACTAGTCACTCTTGGTGAAATCATATCAATTGTAACAGTGAACAATATAAATAGCAATCCCAACCCTAGTCACATGGTCATTTCCCATACATGGGGTGATCAGTCCCAAGCACAACCATTATCCAAGCGTAGACACTTTCATAGTATCCTATCTACCAACCCAAAATAGTAGACAAAAGGAAAAACCACCTATGATACTACTTTGTAATGTCTCAACCCAGATTTCCACTAAGACAGTGGCCATACTGGTTACCACATGACCTCAATTGCACCTCCCTATATGCTAGAGGATGATGAATAGCAATGAGGGTGTCAAGATAGTAAGTGGGGAGACTATACCCTCTTATCAGAGATGTGTAGTGGTATAACAAAATAAATAACAATCAATAGCAGAAGAAGTAAATATAAATAATAAAGAATCCGAAGATAGATTTCATATAATTGAACAAAAGTGGTCAACACCAGTTTATAAAATGGATGAATGCATGACATGGTATTGGTACATTACACAATGTAGTAAATAGTATAACATGATTTTAAATATAGTACAATATAAGAATCAAATAAATATGATCTAAAATATCAAAGGTAATCTTCACGAGAATCCTGAGCTCCAGCTCAGTCCTTTTCTCCTACTCCTAGTATAACCAAACAACAACAAACAAGGTCTAAGGCCCTGTGAACAAGGAAGGTCTACTTGGGTACCCCAGTGTAATGGCGGCCCGGGTAGGGCGTGATATATAAATCTCAGTAGGCCATCACCACTAGTGTCTAACCCAATTACAGCAGTGTTATATATATTAAATAGGGTGGAAGCATACATAAATAAAGTAAGTGGTACAATGTTACTAAATACCCAAGTACCCACTTCATCCCTCAGCTGGTGTCTAAACATGTAACCAGTTCATTAATTGAGTATTACAATTTTATTTATAAGTCACATGTGAGTAAGTAGCCTACCGAGTCCAAGGAGTTTCCTCCAAGGTAAAATTAGTATAAGCAATGACCGGGCCCAATGAGATTTAACCATGGCACATACTTGTCAATGTTGGGCCCCAGGAGTGTATCCAAGGCATCCTGTGGTAGTATAAGTAGTGAAGGTTTGAAGATGTAACAAGGAAACCTGGAAAAGATATCCAGTGAGGGAGTTCTAGGTAAAGACCAAGGTAATGTAACCTCATGGAAAGCTAACTCAGTAGTATATGAGTATAGCTAAGGGGAATGAGTGTAATCCAAGGAGCATAATCAAATGCATTCCAAAATAATTCACCTACCGAGTCCAAGGTGATTGACCAAGGTAAAATGCGGCTAAGAAAAGATAGGGCCTGATGGGCTTTAACTATGGAACCTAATAGTCAATGATGGATCCAAGGAGTGTTTCTGAGGTATCTTATAATAAGAAGGGACCCAACAGTAGTATACCGAACATCCAAGGAAGAGACAAGAACTGGAGTCTAGGAGGGTATCAACCTAAGAAAAACCTATCCTTGAATCAGAATGGGGTTCTTGAGACCCAAGGTATTACCCTCTCAGAATCCATGGTGAGCTCGAGTCAGTCCATTCCTATTTGATATTTTAATTATAATAATTCATTTGGTTTAAGTCTTTCCTTCCATTAGTTTAAATAGGTCAAGTAGAGTTTCAATCATTTATTTATTTTTCCAAGCCTTATCTTCCATTAGTGTGGATAGGCCAAGTAGCATTGCATCCATTCATTGATTGGTTCAAGCCATTCCTTCCATTAGTATGGAATGTTCAAGTAGCATTGCAACCATTTAGTAAAAACCATTAAGGCATTTTAAAATGGCAATGTCTACACTGCTACCTTCCCTTATCATGGTAAGGGTTGTCACAGATGTGGAACGAATCCTTGTCTCATGAACCCAAGTCCATCCATGGAATTCCTATATAGGAATCCATGTTTCTCCCAAGGTATGATCATGAAAACCCACTGATTCCATCAAAAAATTCCTACTTGGGAACCCACATGTCACCCAAGGTGTTATTTGTATTCAAAACATTTGAAAACAATTTGGTAACTTGTTTTGAGGGTCAAAAATTGAGTATTAACCATTCATTTAACTCAACTCATTCCATTTACTAGAACATGTAAATTTTATTTAAAGGGCTCAATGTATCCATACAAAAGGCATTTACCTACTTGGGTAATTCCAATCCAAAACTAGGCCAAACTTTTAGACTATTCTTCGTTCCTTTAATCATTTAAAAATGGGAAACTCAGTGTTTCTAATGTCATTAGGGCCATGTTCTAATCATGCTGTATCACAACATAACATCAAGAATAAAGATTATAAACATGAAAAGTCATGTAAGCATGGTCTAAACACTAATTTTTAGCTTGAATGCAGCACACCTCTATTGGAGGTGTTTTATTATAAAAACATGATATTGTTTATAAAAAAACCATTTATCACCTTTATCATTTAAAACATGAAACATGCTAAATTCACATTTAATAGGCATTGATCATAATAATTCATTGTATTAATTAATTTTTAACAAAATTACAGTATGTAACTTTATTAGTGTATTTATAAAGATTGATGACTTGGAAAGGGACCCTACCTCCAGGTGGAACCAAGTTGTGTACTTCGGTGACGAACCAAAACGAAGTGAAACCACCCGGAACAATGAAAAAACCTACTGATTTAATAAAAGGTATTCAAGGACGCATAAATATCTTCATTCAAGAGGTTCAAAATAGAGGATAAGGTATAATAATTACCCTGATATGTTGTAGGCGGATTGAGACCACCTGAAACGTCTTGCCATCAGCGATGGTTGCCAGAACTCAAACCCTAAGGCCCGATGAGACCATCCGAACAACCTAAGAACCAAAGAAAACTAGAAAAACATTAATCCCAAAACCTAGGGTTTTTTTTCACCTCACTGGGAACCGATTAGGTCGAAGCGAGGCTTGAAAAAGGGGAGAGAAGGGAGGACAAAACCTTACCCTGGAGGATCGAAGAAGAAAATAGAGGAAACGATAGACAAACGTCTATCCGAGAGGAGGTTGAAGGAGAGGTTCATGAGTTTAAGGGGAGAGCCCCCTTGAGATGGTTCATCAAATTTGAGATAGGGTGAGGATGAAGGTTTAATTTTTTTTCTTTTTTGTTTTAATTTAATTTAATTATATTAAAACAAATCAAAATATAAAAACTAGGAATTGCACTTGGTTTGAAAAACCGTGTTCAAACCATGTGGATTCTTCTGCCACCAAGATTCACCCTGCATGGGCTAGGCACATAGTTTAGGAAACCTTGCACAACCTATGTGTTAAGACACTTACCCTTTTTAAATAGGGTTTCGCGGTTATCCGTTGTGGGCCACACTGTTTTGCAGACCGTGCACAAACCATGCACCCTCTGCTATTATTTAAAACTTGAGATTTTTCAGGTATGAAACTCTCTAAAATTCTTGAGACACTTGGGAAACTTATCAGTCCTCTACCCATTCCCAAAAACATCACTTAGGATTGATCCAACTCTCCAAATTATCTTTCAAAGCTGGGTTGTAAAAATGACCAGTTTAGTAAATGATGAAGTTCAAAAACTTCCGTATTTCAGTCCAGTTCAGAACACAATATTATACAATGATAACCTTGGTTTCACATGTGAGACCATTTATGCATGATGCAATAATAGTTTGTTTTTTATAAAAGAGAATATGAATCTCAATACTTGTGCTGTTTTCTACTCATCTATGTGAGAGGATAATGAGATTAATTAAGGTAGTCAAATTATTTCTAGTAGGGTCTTGAATCTAGGGAAACAAGTTTCCCCTAAGAAAATGTGTTACTTCCCACTAAAACTTTAGTTGAATAGATTATTCATGTTAGCTAAAATTTATAAACTGATTATTTGGAATTCAGAGAGAAACAAAGAGGTTTATAAATTAACTCACCTGAAAGATTATTGGACATGGAAGGACTTAGATCAAAGACACCCATAATTTTCCTAATATGTTCATAATGTTCAACTAGTTTTGGAATAATATGGTTTTAAACTATTTAGTTCCTTGGTTATTGAAAAACATATTACGTGGCTAGTGGTGTTTTTTCCGTACAACCTCCCCCCTATGGGTATGTATGAAGCCACAATTTTTATTACTTTTAAATCTTATTGATAGACTGAGAGGACATTGTGATAAAATTGATTTTTATATGAAACCATTTATTAATAAAGAGCAATAATTTTGAGTATATGGTATAATGAATATTTAATATATAGTTAATGAAATTTTTAGACTTTGATCCGTTTATTATGGAAAATTAGTTACTTCCCAAAGTATACTAACTTTTCCGATTGGAGTAAAAAACGAGAATCCACCTACCCTTATTGTAATAAAATTAATAAATCTATATGGATTAAGAAATTTAGAAAGTGGTAATACCTTGTTCACAACTTCTTTCTTCCTCCACCGTATAGGTTCATAAAAGATAGTGTTTTATTTGATGGGAATAGAGAGAACGACCTGACACAAAAAATAATGAAAAAGGTTCAATTTATTTCACAACTTGATTAATAAAGCATTCACATAATGTATTATTTTTATGATTTATGGGATACTTCATTTCCTTTCATTCTTTCTACAAATAGACAAAACAACCATAATTGGAAGAAGCAGAGTATTTTCTTCAAATTTCATTATTATAAAGATAATATTTTCTGACATAATTTGGATGTGATATGAATTTTAAATAATTGTGTGATAATATATTATAAATAATTTTAGGTGTTAAGGTGAAATGAAAAGAAAATAATAATGATTGACATGATTTACAAGAAATGGGATTGAGAAATCCTTTACATTTACAATTGGGTGAGTGTAATAGGGCATACAAGTCTGCTGTATAGTATACAATGAGTAAAAGAAAGAAAGAAACATTTCTATGAATTTTGAATATCATCAAGGGGATTTTTGGTTATTTATATATTATTTCTATGCATGTTAATGTGACGATCATGACATTAGAGGGTTTGAAAAGTCATTATAATCAAATTCTTCGTCAATAGTTAATCATAATTGTAATTCTTGTTTGTTTTTGTACCCATGTTGTTGACCCTTTGATTGAAGTTTCTAATTTTTTCAGATAGATATGTTAAATTAATCATCACATGTGTGATTTTAAAAAGATTCTATATAAGATTTTTCTTGCACTATTTCACTTAGAGAAACCATTTCTGCCATATTTGTTTTGATTTCATGGTCCACTTGACAGTTCATTTAACTGGTGAAGTCAAATTTGGTGGTCCCATGTAATTAGTGTGGATATATTCAATAGGGATGTACTCAAATACATTGAAACAATATGTGTTTATTAGATATAACTCGAAATATTCAATTTGAAAGGTATATTTGATGGATTGGAGAAGTAATTTCTATGATTTATATATTGATGAGGTTGAAAAAAATTTAAATAAACCCTCTCAAATTGATGAAGGTTCTATTGGAGAAGGGATAAAAATTGATATGCACAATGATGAATGGGTTCAAAATCATCTAAACATGTTGTTCAACACTCCATCAGTTATTCTATAGATATAGTAAGTTTTATAGTTGATCTATTATTCATTGTGTTTCTATATCTAATTTATCACTTACCTTTTATTATGCTGTAATTTAGGACTCATGTCACAGATTTGAAACATGAAATGCCCCATATAAATAAGCATAAAATCCAAAAACATCATTTAACACATTCCATGAGGGGTTCAATGATCACATTTGTATAAATAATTGATTTAATATTTTTATAATGAAATTGAGTTGTATTTTCAAAACCCTATATGGAATGAATTTTGTGAAATTTATAAATTCAAAATATACATGATTGAAGTTCTCATACTATGAGAAAATAACTAAACTAACTAATTAATGATCCATTTATTACAACTTGTCACTATAAGTCTTTGGATGCTAATGGATTATGATTCCATATCAGTGATGATAATGTGAATCGATCAACATAGAATAATGGTGATGTTTTTTCATCTATTGATGAATTTTATTATTGATGTTATTTATATTCATGGATTAAAGCATATATTTTTGTGGTGTGATTGGGTACACTACTGGATTTTTTATTTTTTGCAATGGTTTATTAGAGACGAACTCCCAACACAAAAAGACATTTGCGATTTGAGTCCTTCAGTAATGAGAGCTCATAAAAAACACTATCACAATTGAGTTTTTTTATGACTATCCATAAAAAATACTTACTATGTGTGATGGATAATACATCACTCACAAATAATTCCTGAAAATATATTAAAAATTTATTTTTTTGGGTCCATAAAAAACAACTAATTGAGATGAATACAGTGATCTGTCACAATTATCAATTTTAAAAAATATAAAAAATAATAATAAAAATAATAAAAAATAATAAAAAATAATAAAAACTAAAAATAAACATAACATTAATAAATTATATAATATATAATATGTTTATCATCCAAAAATAAAGAAAAAATAAAATAAAATATCACATAAAATCAAAAATTATTAGGTGTGTGATGAACACTTGAAGGATCTGGGGGAGGAAACTCCATACCAATGCCATGGGAAATTATTCAAATATACTCCAACATCTTCTCATCTTTATGACACTATTTCTCAAACTCCTCCTCCCTCTCTCTCTGTATCTGCAGTATCATATCATATAGATCTCTCAACCTCTCCCCATACCGTGCTGTAGGCAACGATGTTGACAGTGAATCTTTATGATCTCCTTTTGATCTCACCTATGAAATCACATAAGTACCATAATAACTCATAGGTGTTTGTCGGGAACCAATACTGGTCACCTAAGATTTATTGACACCATGAAAATTTACTTGTATACAAGCCCCCTCATCGAAATATGAATCCCCAGTGGCATCTGGTTCACTCTTGGATTAACTCTCTCATGAATGAAAAGTCATGACCTCATACATTCACTACATATATAATTATAAATTATAAAAACGACAAAATAAATATTAGTTATTTTTTTAAAAAAAAATATTAACCACAATATGTCATTGTAGGTCACCAACAAGTTATCCTATACAGGGATTAATATTTATCTTCTTAAAAACTTTGAACTCAAAAATAGAGATGTCAGTAGCATCCTTTATAAATATAAAAAAAATTATATTTAAATTATATATATATTAATAAATAATATCACTAACCATATATTGATATATGCCAAATGTATGACTTCCGGCCCTATGTGTGACCTACTACCTCCCCAGACTCTAATGACCAGATGATGAACTACTCCTAAAAGTCTCTCCTAGAGAGTAGGAGCCCAATCCATCCCATAACTCAGAGGAGATATATTCAAGTCGATGGGAGACACAATAATGGTTTAAAATAGTTGAAAAATCTCTATCCATAGCTCACTTTAGAGGGTTGTGTAAAAACTAAATAAACCTCTCACATATAAAAATCACTCATACCTCTTGTATATGATCTCTCAATCTATCAACAATCAGAGACCATAAAGTATTCATGATAATTAAAAAAATATGTCATTAATTAAGTAAAATTTAAAAATTATATATTTTTTAATAATGTACAATCCAATAGTAAAACATTTACTAACAGATATTGGTGGGAACCTGATGCCATGTCACCGATGGCTCCGGAAATTAATTTATTAGAATCATACCAGCCTTCCCAATATGTAAATTTGAAAAACTGTGCAAATAAAAAAAATCATATTACTAACAGATTTATTGAAAAATTTAATATAAAATAAATATCTTAAGAAAGTAAACATACCTCTGTAAATGAGGATAAAAATCAAGAGATGAGATTCTCTCTAGAATAGGGTACATAATCATCAATCGATCAAGATTGAACCCCATCCTAATAGGTGTATCATCCTTCAAATCAGATGAATTAGGCTCATCAGCTGGAAGTCCGACATCAGTGAGAGAATTAAATATATCATCAGGGGCATCTTCATCCACAAGAAACAAATAATATTACTTGTAATAAATTATTATTAGAAATATCAAATATAAAAAACTAATAAATAACATAACAGAATAATCTTACCTATAAGAAATTGTTAATACAGATATCAAATATTAAAAACTAATAAATACCAAAATATAATAATTACCCAAAAATAAATAGCCGAACATAATAATATAACCTATAAATATTTTTTAATATAGATATAAAATATAAAAAACTAATAAATACCATGAAAAATATAATATTCTTACCTTCCAATAAATTTTAATACGGATATCAAATATAAAATACTAATAATCACTGGAATCAGTGAAGTAAAATAATAGATCATCAGGTCCATCCATATGAAAAAAATATTACCTATAAATAATTGTTAATAAAAATATAAAATATAAAAAAACTAATAAATAAATTAATATATTACATCATTCTCCATCTTATTCATTATCTTTATCGAGGAAAATGAATTCATCCCCATATTAGACATCTTTAACTTCAATAATACATTCATTTTAATCATCCCTTATTAATTCATCAACATTATCAATATCATCGGCCCTAAAATCAGGGGGGTAATTATCTATATTTATATCTCTTTAGGTAAGAGATATATTCTTGGATGTTTCTTGAAAATTTTCAATATGTTGTATATCCAAATAACCATTTTAATTTTCAATAAACTGATTATCACTTGATTTCATTCTAATTACCCCCAATAGTCATTCAAATATCTCAAAACATCATAGTAATTTTCATAATAAACTTTATGTGCTTTATGTTCCAAATAAATGGCTCATTTGATGTAAGAAGACTGTTATATTTAATGTCAATGACTATTTCATAGATGAAATCACAATCTCGATCGGTTTAAAACAAATGAAATTTAAACATTTTTACATAATTCGATATAAGATAACATAACTCAATTATTTCATCCATCATACCATAAAATCCAACTTCACTTTATTTATGATGACATCCTTTCAAACAAACACCACTATTCATTGATTTCTTTGAGTCACCATATATGTGTGTATGGAATCAAAATCCATTAACCACTTAACCACTATAAGATTTTACTAATTTAAATGGAGGGGTTTTAAGCACATATAATCGATAATAAATTTTATTTTCATATTATGTTTTCTGCAAATAATAAATAATATTAATAATAGATTTCATTACAAAATTGATTTAATGTTCCATAAAAAAATATAACTTACTAGTCTTTGAAATCAATATGCAAAATTCTATTGATGATGTTCTTGAAGAGAAGAAGATCTAATTTGTATACTTTTTTACATGGTAATAATATAGTCTATAGAAAAATAATTTTAATAAATGTATCTATTATAAAATTTTAAAAATAATAATAAGTAGTGTGTACTACAAAAATAGTTTCATTTCTTCAAAATTTAGTAGAATATATGTTTGATCTCTATATAACTCTTCATCTAAAATCCATCGTTCATGATAACCAAAAAACCAAGCTTGGGTTTATTAAAAACTAAAAATTAATTGACTATGAAATCATCAACATTTTTCTCATTAAGACCAATGTGATTATGTTTTGAATGATATCCTGATTGAAAATAATAAGAAAAAAAAATGAAATTTCCTCCTGCAAGTATGCTTCTGCAATCGACCCTTCAACAGATGCTTTGTTAAGTACTTTTTTATTTAATTTTTGAATAAATATCTCAAAAAAATACATCCATTGGAATTGTACCATCCCTACACATTTTTCTTCATATTAAAAATGCAATATTAAATGTTTTATTGAGTCAAAGAAGGTTAGAGGGAATATTTTCTACAATTAACATTAAATTAAAACAACATCTTTTTTTCAATATACTCAATGCATCATAATCCGATGTTTCTATACAAATATATTAAATTAAATATGATATTTTGTTTAACATATCCCATATTGAATAATTTAATATCCCTCTAAGAACAACAAGCAATAATATTTCCATTATGACATAGATGTCATGACTTTTTAACCTGGTAATATTCCCATTTATAACTCAATGAGTCTAATTAGAAGCATAACCATATGGAAACCTAAAATATCAAATACATTAATATAATAATAAAAAAATTTAATTAGAAAGTGCATAATATAATTTTGGATTTATTAAATTGTGTGATCTTTCATATTCAAATAATTAATGTTTAGGACATTTTTAAATACAGGCAAGATCTAAATGTTCCTTTACATTATCTTTGGTCTTTCTAGCTGTGTCCAACATGGTATAAAATTTGTTATCAAAACATTATTCTCAATATGAATTAAATATAACATGCGATTAACTAACAAATAAAACCAATATGGAAGGTCCCAAAAATAATCCGATTTATCCAATTATGATCTCCCTCAAAACTATTTATTTATTTTTCTTTTATGGTTGGTCCAAAAGTAACAGGAGGTAATGCATAGATGGTAGATTTTAACTTAATACTAGAGAAAAATTTGGGAGGTTCATCTCTTTAAATTATAAATTTTGTAAAATTATTTATGTTCCTTCGAAAATAGTGATTCGTAGGAATAAATCTTCAATGATAGTCAAAATAACTAGTATTTTTCCCATTTCCATGCATAAATGCTTTGTTCTCTACCATAAAGTACCAATATGATTTTAGACCTTGTCTACTCCATCCAGATAAAATACCACATTCTATAAAGTCCCTGATCATCCACATTAATGATGAATTCAATGTAAAATTCCAATCTGTAGCTATGTCAAATGTAGTCACACCGTTATTCAAGAATGAAAATAACTCATCAATTAATGGCTTTAAATAAACATCGATATTGTTTTTTAGATGTACATGAATTAATAAAGTTATATATATATATATATTCCTTCATCAATATCCCAGAAGGTAAGTTGCACAGAGTAATGCAAATAGTACAACAAGAATATTGACGACCATAAGAAAGAAATGGAAAACAACCATCAGTAGAAACACCCACCCATATGTTATGAGGTTATGAAGAAAAATAAGGATGCATCTAATCAAAGTGTTTCCATGAATCACCATCACATGGATGATTTAATCTTTTATTGATGCAAATATTTTATTTATACCATGTCATCAATGTGGCTGTGTTGTGAGACAAAAATAAACATTGTAAATGGGGTGTAATTAGAAAATACCTCAATTGTTTCATAGGAAATATGGACTTTCCAAGTTGTGTCTCTTTTTACCTAGATTCTAAACATGTGGGAAAATTAACTAATGATTCATAATAACCATAACATATTATGTAGTCACTGGACAAACACAAGTCTTCTGATAACTAAGACCCAAATTATGAACCAACCTCTTACTTTAATAAAAACTTATAGGTAAGGTATTTTTTTCAAGAAACATTATTTTTACTAAAGATAAAATCGGATAGTAAAAACTACTTGACATTACAAAATTTGATTTAATGGCCACAAATTTTGTAACAACTTCAAGTTTTATCATATGGAATCCCAGATATAAGGCTTCCTCAATAGATTTCAACAAATTATAAAATTGAGAAGTTTATGATTCGGGATTTTGAATATCATTATAAGATGTTTTTTCCTGAATAGATGGGAAAACATCCTCATGTACTAAATTATAAAATGACGGACCTATAACCAAAAAATTTGTATTTTCTACTAAATTCTATTAACTATATAGATACAAAAAAATATAATTTATCCCAAAACCAAAATGAAGTAGATGATGTACAACATTTTAAAACATTATGAATCTTATAAGATCACATTTCTTATATGGAAATTTAATAATTCCTTCAGAAATAAATTCTTAATTTGATGATGAAAATGATATAAATGTTTCAACAACCTTAATGTAGAGAAGATTTATACAAGATTTGTTGGGTTTTTTCTAATGATTTATCCAATCATGATAACATAATAGAAACTGATGTCTACTTCTTGAGTCCATATTTATCTAAAAAACAACATAAATTAAAATATTTATTATTCATTGTAAAAAATTAGAAATTATTATTATATTTTAACACCTTGGAATATTCTATGGAATTTATTTAGAGTGAGGCGTTGAGCGAGCACTGGATTTAGGGGCCTATAAAGGATTGACAAAGATAGAATAAAAATATTAAATATATTTTATGACACACATGCTATTTTTCAAAAATAATGGAATATCATTCGAACAATATCTCATATGGGAAATATGATACTACCATTAGGTCCGGGAAATGTGTTTTACCTTAGGCATGACAAAACATTTGTCTATACTGAGTGTTTGGTTACATTGCAAACAAGGTTAATTAATTTAATATTTATAAAACAATATTTTATAAATAGTTTCAGTATCTTTAGAATCATGTATCATATAGAAAATAAGAGATCGCTATTAGGTTTGAGGTGCAGGGATTACCTGAGGTGCGACATAACATTTGTGCTCATAGGGTATTTGGTAACATCGCAGGCAAGGGTAACTAATTTAATATTTTTATTATATGTTTTTAGAAAAAAATTAGTGTAACCCCATAATGGTGTATCATATCATAAATACCAAACCACCGATAGGTTGGGGATACTGGGTTTACCCCAAATGCAACATAACATCTATGCACATCGGGTGTTTGGTAACATCACATGTGAGGGCAACCTTTTCAATATTTTATTAATATTATATATATATATATATATTACAAAAATTTATATGAATAATTAATACTAATAATTTTAATTAATACAAAATTTATAGGAATTATTGAGAATTCCTAATAGTTATTAGTTTTTATATTTTGTTGTAAGGTATGGCATGATTTTTCGTATTTATTAATTTTTTTAAAATTTTCACTAGTTGATAAATTTATTTATTAATTAATAATAATTATTTATTATTATAAATGAATTTATTAAAAATATCACTAATTTTTAACAATTACTAGTATTTCATAATTTTTTATTTTACAATTTATTTCAAATTATCACAATTTCTATAAATTTTCAAATTATTAATAATATTTTGTAATTAACGCTACTATTTACTATTTATTAGTAATATTTTATAATTAATTATTAATTATTATAAATTATTTAATGATTATTAATAATTATTTAAATTATTGTTACATTTTTTATAATTAATATATATATATAATAATTTCTTAATTAATATAAATAAATCAAATATATTCTTACTATTTTTAAACAAAAATACATATCAAATCTATATGAACACACACACATACATATATATATAATAAAAATTACACATTTTTTTAAAATGTTTATATATACATATTCAGGTGTTAATATATATATATATAACATGTTTTTTACATGTTTTTTAAACAAATATACATACCAAATAAACACACACACACACAAATATATATATATATATGAAAAAATTATATGTTTTTTAAAAATGTTTATATATGCATATTCACATGTTAACATACATACATACATACATACATACATACATACATACATACATACATACATACATACATACATACATACATACATACATACATACATACATACATACATACATACATACATACATACATACATACATACATACATACATACATACATACATACATACATACATACATACATACATACATACATACATACATACATACATACATACATACATACATACATACATACATACATACATACATACATACATACATACATACATACATACATACATACATACATACATACATACATACATACATACATACATACATACATACATACATACATACATACATACATACATACATACATACATACATACATACATACATACATACATACATACATACATACATACATACATACATACATACATACATACATACATACATACATACATACATACATACATACATACATACATACATACATACATACATACATTCATACATACATACATACATACATACATACATACATACATACATACATAAAAACATACATACATACGTACATACATACATACATACATACATACATACATATATACATATATACATACATACCTACATACATACATACATACATACATACATACATACATACGTACATACTTACTTACATACTTACATACATATCTACGTACCTACGTACCTAGATACATACGTACATACCTACATACGTACCTACGTACGTACATACCTACATACGTACATACGTACGTACGTACGTACCTACGTACGTACGTACGTACCTACGTACATACGTACCTACATACATACGTACCATGTACATACGTACTTACGTTCATATCTACCTACCTATATACCTACATACGTACATACGTACTTACGTACATACGTACTTACGTACATACGTACGTACGTACATACGTACATACCTACATACCTACATTCCTACATACCTATATACATACCTACCTACCTACCTACCTACATACATACATACATACATACTTACGTACTTATGTACATACGTACACACCTACCTACGTACCTACGTACCTACGTACATACCTACCTACATACATACATACCTACGTACATACGTACCTACCTACATATGTACCTACGTACCTACATACATACGTACATACGTTCATATATACATACATACCTACCTACATACATACATACCTACATACATACATACCTACCTACCTACATATATACATACCTACATACGTACATACCTACATACGTACATACCTACATACGTACCTACCTACATACGTACATACATACATACATACATACATACATACATACTTACTTACTTACTTACATACATACATACATACATACATACCTACATACCTACATACATACATATCGAAAACATTACATGTTTTTTTGAAACTTTTATGTATGTATATTCACATGTTAACACACACACACACATATAAATATATATGTTATAAACCTTACACATTTTTTATATAAATATATATATATATTAGAAACCTCAAATGTTTTTTTAAAAAATTTATATATATATATATTCACAAGTTAATATATATATATATATCTCTCTGTGTGTGTGTTACAAGATTTCTTAATTAATATAAATATGTAAAATATATTTTTTCAAATTTTTTTAAACAAATATACACATTAAATCTATATCTAAATACATATAAACACACACACACAAAGGTATAAATATAAAATCATATAAATTTTTTAAAACTTTTATATATGTATATATTTACATGTTAATATATATATACATACATATATCCAAATGTTTACAAAACAATATTCAAATGAATTTTAAAAAATGAAAATCAATCATAATATAACAATCAAACATTGTTTAACATCTCTTTCAAAATTAATGTATTATCATAATTCATCAAAAATTATATCACCAAAAGCATGAAATATAATTAACCAATTAAATAGATTTATATAAACCCTTTAAATATTAGATATTCTTAAATAATTTTCATAATTACATATTTATAATAATAACATAAAATAATATATTTCTAGTAACCTAAAATATCAAACGAAAATATCTATTAAATCTAAAAATCAAACAATGAGAAAAATACGTATAAATCAATTGAAATAACTCATGCAGACCTAACGAATAGACAAATAGTTAATAATAAATTTTTAGTAACCCTAAATACCAAATAAACCATGAAAATCAGATAAATTTATTAACCTAGGGGTTTCCCAAACTAAATCATGTATGATAAAATGAAAAAATCTCAAAAAAATTAAAGAGAAGACAAGGGGAATCCATACTAAGAAAATTTGAACTCATATATAAAAAAATTCGACTACAGCTCAGTATTTTGGAGGGCGGAGACCAACCATCGTGCGACATGGAGGGTTCAAAAGAAGAAGAAGAAATAAGAGGGAGTGATAGAGGGAGGATATAGGTTTTAATTTAATATTTATTATGATGAAATTAATTCTATCACAAAAAAGTTGTGCATAAAAAGTTTTTGCAACAAACATTATTGTTCATTGCAAAAATTTTCTACATGACTACTATTAGTGACAAAATTCTACATCTATCACAATTAGCTGTCAAAAAATATTTTCATGGTAGGTGGAGGGAATTAGCACCAATTATATTTGCATATTAATATTTTTTTATAAAAAATGATGAATTTTTGTGATAAAGAAAACATTCATCACAAATAACTCACTTTTCAAGACTTTTTGCAATGGGTCAATTTCCAAGAGTAAATAATCTATCAAAAATATCTTTTTTTCTAGTAGTGGTCGATCTGGTTCATGGAACAAAAGTTGACCATTTCCTATTTAATTTGGTAAAATTTAACAA
The DNA here is from genome assembly GCA_963277665.1 of Viscum album. Lineage (NCBI taxonomy): Eukaryota > Viridiplantae > Streptophyta > Magnoliopsida > Santalales > Viscaceae > Viscum > Viscum album. The sequence goes on along the minus strand of OY728123.1, from coordinate 859,494,539 downwards.
TATATTAAATAAATATGACTGATTAAGAAATAATCCCTTTATAATGACACTGTAGGTAGAGTAAGTGTACTTTTTAGGCATTTATTCTAATTGGAAATTTGTGGTGAAAACATCTAGAACTGGGGTTTTTTAGATTGAATGAGAGGAAACAGATTTTTTAAACTTTCATAATCAAACAATTAACCGAACCACTAATGTAGTAATATAATAAGATATACAATGATCCAGAGAGGTAGTTGAAGGTGGTAAAAAATAATTGCATGATCAATGAAAGATTGCCTATATTTTTTTACAGTTAATATTTGTTAAAATATTTTTGAATTATATGTATAAAAATTGCTTAATTTAGCTATATTATCTTATAAATATAGTTATAAAATAGGGTGGTCAGAGTGGTTAACTATATTTTGTTTCTATGTATGTATTTTTTTAAAATTTAATTTATAATAATTTTCTGTAAGTATATTACCCTATACGTTTCTAATTTTTAATTAAAAATTAAGTTATTTCTAACTACATTATGCATTTGAATTTAGTAGGATATTTTGTATCTTTTAGGAGATGCAGGGGTCCTAGTGAAGGGGTTTGATCCTAGAACTCTAAAACCTAGTTTGATGTGTTATTTTATAACACCTTTCATCTAGTTGGAGAGAGTTCGAGTGTATTGATTCTTCTGTTGTGAAATATGATAAGAGGACCACAACGATTCCTTTTTAGGACTCATGATTGGAATCCATTCCCCCTATATAAAATTGAAAAATTATGTAGGGAGGTTTTGATAAATTCACTATTTACTTTTTTATGACATTCCTATTATTGTTTTCAGATTCACTAACTATTTTTAACAGGATAATTTGACATTATGTTCATATGATATTTGGGTACTATGAATCTCTAATCGTAGAATGTTATAGAAGGATTATAAGGTAAGGGTGATGATAGATCATTGTGAACTATTTAATGGCATGTCATACATTGTACAATGAGTCCCTCTGGGAGTTATTATCATGTAGTGGTAGGATTTGGTTGCGTTTTAGTCAAGTGAGAAAATGATGGTAAAATTTATTACTTTTAATATATAAATGAACTGAATTTTTATATACCTGTTAATGGAATATGTTGAATGTAGACTGATTTTTCTCATCATTCACATAATCAAGTGATGTAGGGAATTCCTTCTAGACTTGGCACTCGACACATGTCCTAGCTTAGAAATTATGTAAGTTAAGAATTCATTGTTCATTCATATATTAAAAATAATTATTTATAACATGAATATAAATATTTATTTGGTGAAAATCTTTAATATATTTACAATTGTGTGGTGATACGATTGATTAGATGTCTATACAGGTGAGGAGTCGTAGAGTGGGAGATCCTAATATTTCTAGTGTTATAGTAAGAAAATTATTTTGTAACAAATTTATTTTTATTTCTTAGAAATTATTCACATTTATTCATTATTTCATTTTATATTGTCAATAGGCATATTTTTAATATGAGTTAGTAGATATTCCTGAGGAGCAGTGGCGTAGTATTGTGCATATATATGTGATATTTTAGCATGTCATAGGGCATAATGGTCATGATTATTATTTGAATCATGCAATGGTGTCCCATAACGTTTGATTTTTTGATCTGAGGTTATGGGTGCATGTAGAGATGAAGGGATGTGCACATTGACTAAGGTAGATACTATAATTCACAAACCCTAATGCCACTAATCCATTTCTCTAAGATAGTTCTCCATGAGGCCTCAAGTGCACCTCCTCATATTCTAGAGGATGCTGACTAGTAGTGAGAGGCTATGGTGTAACAGTAGGGAGACTATTCCCCCATATCAGAGTAAGAAACTAGAAGAAATAAATATGCATTATACATAGCCATAAATAAATAAATTTAAATAGAAAATTATATAATAATAAATTATAAATTATAAATATACTGAACAATTATTTCATACATACAACCCGAGGTCAGCCACTGGGCCAACCACACAGATATAAAAATACAAAAAGAAACTGAAATAAAATTATATGCCTCTAATACTAACTCCAAGTTTGAAAATGTACCTAGTCTCCAGACACTATTGAACTATAGTAGCTCAATAAGAAGAACCCACATGACCATCTTCACTCGATCATGAAACTATGGGCCTCATCCCAATCCACCATGCTTCTGCGCTCATCCTAAAATGTAGACATAAGGTTTGTATGCACACCAAGGTACATGTACATTGGTGAGAATATAATCTATATTGGCCACACCAAGGATTAACTTATAAATTTACTTCCATAACTGCATTCTCATGTTATATACTCAGCCTAGACAAGACTCAACTAAAAAGAAAAGTAAATCAGATAACGTGCCACTATAATCAAACTCCAGGTCCATGATCCCAGTCAATTGGGAAAGTTCTATCATGGATACCCATATTTATATGTGTGTATATATATTACCATACCTATACATATATAAATAAATATGAATAAAAATGAGTAAGGTTAATGAAATAACATAAAACCACTACAGTCGATCCTTGGGTAACAAATCCTGATTGGCTGGACATCCTGTGAATGGAAATTGAGTTGGAAATCATGGAACTCAATCCATGTATCATTAAATCAATATTTGGGTTCATAATCCTAATCAACATATACCTACTTTGGCTACTTCTAGAAATGTCTCTGAGAAAGCTACGTCACCACAAGGGGGAAATTGTACCTAACCCCGGGTTTACTCATACTCGCCTCTAATCACTGTAAAGAAGGATTATAGGGAGGTATATCTAGAAATACTATGAAGGTTCACTAAGATAAACACCATTCTACTCATTCCTTGTAAATCCAGTACAATGTCTGAGCCCTAGATCCTGGTCCATAGACAGTCATGACATTGAGACTCGGATGAACCCTAAGGGTATGACCATTAGGTGATATATAAAGAGAGTTCATTGGTGATATTCCATTACCACCCCTTGAGATCCATATGTGTACGTAATTTACAACATCAATAATAGGTGTGAGATCCCATGCTCAACCACCCTAATATAGAAAAAGGGATCATAATCCAGACCCTAGAGAGCATGTTTGGAGAATCCTCCACATTTTTTAAATTAACGAGAGTGTAGTAATCCTCAATAATCCATAGGTCAAGGAGACAATAATAATCCTTTATAGACCACAATTTGAGGAGAGAATAATAATCCATTGACAAACCTTGGTTGAGGAGAGTGTAACAATCCTCATTTAACCCATGAGTTGAATATACCATAATCATCTTTATCACTTGGGAGAGCGTAATCATCTATGAGTATAATTAATTGGGAAGCCGTACCTGTATATCATAATCATAGGCTCAATAGTCGAATTCCATGAATAACCTATGGAATTTCCAATAATATAATAATAAATATATATAGGATCAATAGCTAGATCATAGTAAGTACCTCTAGGTATACAAATGGGTATAATAAATAACATGGCTCAGAAGTCGGATCCTAGGAATTCACATCTAGGCATCCCAAAGAGAAAGAAACATGCCTCGTATCGAGATAAACAACCACCAACCAAGATGTAAATTTGGAAATAATCACTACATTAGTAGTAAATATGTGAAAGAATAAAAAAAGAGTGAGGTTGGTTGAACACCTAAACCAACACTAATTCCACATCACCATGGGATTACAAGTTCAACACAAGTTCTAAAGTGACACTCACTACCATCTCTACCAAAACTCGACGTACTAGATCATGGTCAATCGGAATTGGGAAAACCACATGGTATGTCAACTCAAAACATAAGAGTGGAATCCTACTTAGGATTCTTAGGTATACACATAAGAGATGGAATCCTACTTGAGATCCTCAACTGTGAGGGTAAAGGGGGAATCTGACCTGGGATCCCCTAATGGTAAGAAAATAGAGGCATCCTTCACAGGATCCTCAGAACAGTACATGGGTAAGGGATCCTACTAGGTATTACCTAGTTCAACATATAAGAAAAGGAATACCATAGGGGATCCTTAATAATAGTAATAATATAGAGGCATCCTATAGGGGATCCTTAGTAACAATAAGAAAATAGAGGTATATTATATGGGATCATCTAAGACAATAAGTCTACGGAATCTTGGGCCATAAGAGAACATGTAGCAACAGAGACATCCTTAAGGGAATGCTAAAAAGTTATAAGTTAAGACAAATAGATCATGGACCATATTATATCAACATCTCACTATTAAAAGACAAATGGATTTGAATACCGAAGGAAGTACCTCTTAGTTTAGGAAAAGTATAAAATTCCACCTAGGATTACAAAAAGCACCACAAGGGTTTCACTATTGATATCTACACAAAAAGTTACTAAGAATGGAATAATATTATTTACAAATCCAACTCCGAGACATAAAATAGGAAAATAACCTCAAGGGGTAGCAAAGGAGGAGTACACTATGTCTGTACCCTAGTGCTGGGTGTGTACCATCAAGGCCCCACCTGGGTGTGAACTCTAACTGGACTTGGCAGATAAAATCCCAAGTACATGAGGTTTTAATCCTATACACAGCATGTACCCTAAATGGGATATCTTCATATTTACCTCACATGGACATTCCATTTATATCTCATGGCCATGTATATATAGATGATGTGCATCCCACATGGGGTCTGGCTGTATACTTCACACAACATGCGCCCCTTACATAGGTAGCCTGGTTGGGTACTCAGCTACATGGACAAGTCCAAGTAAACTGGGTGTAAATACCACACATTGTGTTTACATAGTAAAATTAATCTTTCCTAGATAGTAAGAACACATGATGTGTGTTCCTTGAACCACACACCATGTAGACAAGTTTTCCTGAACATAAAACATCTAAATCTCCCCAAAACCCCAGTTTTCTCAGCAAAGGCTATAGATCTGCTCACTAGGGGTCACAAAAATCATTAAAGGGGATTAAAACAAGAAATAAAAAAAAATCTAAAGTGGTTTACTAAAAAATATAAAAATGGATTAACTTTGTCCAGAATCCACTGAAGCTTTTCCCATTTCCAAGATCCACAGCTGCTGCACGATGATCTAGCGTGTCCCAAGCTTCACGGAAGTACCTCTCTTACAATCTCCCTCTTTCATTTTATTCCTCTCCCTATCCTACATCGATGTCATGGTGAAGGAACCCAAGTAAGATTATACGCAAGAATTCATGGGAGAAAAGAAGAAAAAAATAAAATAAGAAAAGAAAAATAAGGAAAAATAAAAGAATAGAAAAAGGGTCCCAAATCAGCCTCGATGCCCAACTTGAGTTTATTCCCCTCCTAGAAAAAAATACCCATTCTGGAATCAAATGTGGTGATGGAATATCAATTTGGTGCTCCGTTCAAAAGACATCACCAAAAAACCTGCAAAAATAAATTAATAATTAATTAATTGAATATTAAATATTAAATATTTTTCTAAAATTAGAAAAGTTTCCAATTCCACCAAAAACTTGTCCTTGGGTAAACACCATATTCTAGGACCAACAGAGTGGTAATAAAAATTATCCAAGATCATCTTCTAGGGTAAAATACCATTTTATACCTTAAAAACATCTAAAAGAAAATATTCAAATTTCTACTCAAAATTCATATTCGGAAAAACACGGGTCGTTACAATATCCACCCCATAAACCTTATCATCCAGAAGAAGCATAGTGGTAAGACTAGTCAACATAGTCTCAACCAAAGAATTTATATAACCAAGCTATCTTTACTATCCAATGACTGTTGTTATAGTTTCAACACAATCTCCTACATGGAAGCATAGTGGTAAGACTAGTCACCATAGTCTCAACCAAAGAATTTATACAACCAAGCTATCTTTACTATCCATTGATTTATTATTTCACCTCTACCATAGAGGGGAATTTTTCATTTAATGAAATCCTCTGTAAATCTATTCCCATAATAATTTTGTGAAACAATCAGTCCTCAGATCACACATGAACACTAACTAATTTATGATATAAATGGTACCATGCATAAATGGCATGTTACTTTATCACCCAAATCAAACTCTAGAAAGTCATCTACTAAAAAACCATTCTAACCATGCTACATGACAAGTTAGTCACATTAATCCAGAAGCTCCCTTATAGATCCTCTTCAAAATTGGGTACCTAACTTGTGCGACAATTTATTCCATGACTACCCGTCACCCAGTGTTGTTATATACATGAGAATCTACCCAGGATATGACTTCATTAGAGATAGAATAAACACTAGTTGAAGGGTCAGGAACCCAAACAATCCTGCCCATCGAATAAAATTTTGATACCAAATCACCCTATATTCTTGTTAAAATCTTAAGGAATCAACATTCATATATCACAAAATTTGAGAACCGACCATGCATCAATCTCAAAATGACCGTACAAGAATGATCACCACCTAAAAATGCATTTTTAAACCTAGGATAACCTCTCATATAGGTTACCCTTGAAAAAAATGGATGTCAACCTATAAGGGTCTGAGTAAAAAATAAGGGCCTCTAGGTCTACCACCCAATCCTAATGATCAAGTATCATAACCGGTCCACAAGTTAAAACCCCCTAGAAAAAAATATAAAACCTCTCTGAAGGAGTTAAAGATGGAACTGACCTAAGAGGGTCAAAACAATCAAAATAACCTATAAGGGCACGATCCTCATTGAGCATCCTCCTAAGGAACTGATCCATAGAGGTCACGATACCAACACCAAAGAGATACTGAATGGACACTCATCGGGAATCCAAACATGAAAATACCCCTCAAGGTACAGTTCATGAGAAACGTCCTGGTAACAATCAACATCATACTAAGAAATATGACTAGATAAACACAAATGGAGGTCGTTTAAGTAGAATTTCATTTCAATCTATGTAGAAAAAAGGTATGTAGTTTCTTACTAACACTTTAAATAACTAGAAATGAGAAAAAAACCCTAAAATGGGTATAACACATAGTAATTGTCTGCCTTATCAACCTACACGGGGAGCTACACCTCCCGTGCATGGGGACTAAGTCATAAACCTCACCACCAACCGTCTCAATATAAATACACATAACATTCCATAAGAAGGATATATATATATATATATATATATATATATGAAAGTAGGATCAATTGAGTAGAATTACCCTAGAAAGATATATGGGAAAACACCATTTAGGTTTTTGTTGAAACTTTAAACAATGTACCTCTATTTTCAGTAATAATATCACCCTAGGAAGCCTATATGATGTAAATCCTATGTGCCAAATATGATGCATGACACACCTCTTTCCTTTTCTTACCATGAGTCAAAATCTTTCTCTGGCCTCTTTCCAATAGGTCAAGAGCTAGAGATACATAATTAACCATCACATCTATACAACATGTACATTTATGAAGAATAAAATCATATACAACTATAATATCACATATCAAAATACCAATCCCATAACCATAGAAACTAGGAATTCTTACTAAAACAAGTGTTCTCGATGCACCAATCTGATATCCATAATTGGTTATGACAAATTCATAATAATAATTTCGATCATATCCTAAATAGTAAATCCAAGGAAGGAAACAACTATGATACCACTTTTTAACATCCCAACCCGAATGCCAGTAATCCAGTTCTCCAAGACGGTTTAGCATGAGGCATCAAGTCTATCTCCTTGTACGCCAGAGGCTACCAACTAGTAGTGAGGGCCTAGGGAATGATATTGGAGAGACTATTCCCTCATATCATCATAATTAACCAATAGAACTATCTAATTATCATACAAAAAAGAAATAAACAGATTGAAGAAGAAGTAAGTAAACTGAAATAGAACATCTTGTAATAATAAATAAAAAATTCTAAATAACCCAAATACTATGTTAGACATACAACATTGGTCACCCATTGGTTCGACCATATAGATATATGAATAAATAAAGAAACTAAAATAAATGTACATGTATATACTACCACCTTCAAGATAGACCACATACCTGGTCTCTAGACACAGTCCAACTACAGGAAAACCCACAAGAATAGCTTCGCTCGGTCATGAAACCCTAGGCCTCATCCCTATCCACCATGAATATGTGCTCAACAAAAAAAGAAAACATAAGGTCTATACACACACCAAGGTTCATGTATAGGGGTGGGAATATAATCCCCATAGGCCAACCCAATGATGAACTTATAAATTTGTTGTCATAAGTGCATGCTCATGAAAAATGCTCAGCCTAGCTGAGAATCAACTGAAAAGATAAGTAAATAAAATTATGTGAGACCACATCCAAACCATGTGTCCATGATCATAGTTAACTAGGGAAGTGCTATCAGGGATATCCATATTTATATGTGTATATATGGATAGTCCCATTACAATAAATATATACATAAATATGAATATACATGAGTAAGGTGAATTAAGTAACATAAAACCACAATAGTCGATCATTGGGTCCGAAATCCCAATTTCCTAGAAATCCTATGGAAGGGTATTAATCTGGACATTGTTCCACTCAAGCCATGTATCGTTAAGTCAATGTCTGGGTCTGTAATCCCAATCTATATATACCTGCTTCATCCAGTGCCGAAATTATCTCTGGGAAAGCTATGTCACAATAGGGGGATACTTGTTGTAACCCTTGGTTCACCTATACTCGCCTCCAATCACTATAAAGAATGATTCTATGTAAGTAAACCTTTAAATCCTATAAATGGTCACTGATCTTGATGCCATGATTCTCATTACATGCTAATCAAGTCCAATGTTTGATCCCTAGATTTTGGTCCATAGGTGGTCATGACATTGTGAATCTGATGTACCCTAAGGGTCTGATATTTAGGTTATATGTAAGGGGAGATCACCAGTGAGATGCCATGACCACCCCTCGATATCTAGATGTGGAAGTCATGTCCAACTTCAATCATAAGAGTGAGACACCAAGATCAACCAACCTTATATAGAAAAAGGTATCATAATCCTAATACCTTAGAGCATGTCTGGAAATCCTCATCATTTGGTAAATTGAGGAGAGCATAGCCATCCTCCTTAAGCTATATGTTGAGGAGACTGTAATCATACTCTATAGACCAAATGTCAAGGAGAGTGTAATCATCCGTCGAAAACAATGGGTTGAGAAGAGAATAATGACCCTCATTTAACCCATGAGACAAGGAGAGAAGAATTATCCTCATCACCTAGGAGTGAATAATCAACCATGAGTAAAATTACTAGGGATTCCATTCCTGTATATCATAATAATAGGATCAACAACCCTATTCTAGGAAACACCTATGGAAATCTCAATAATATAATAATCAAAATACAAAGGCACAACAATGAGATCCAAATTAGTAACTCTAGTTATACAAATGAGAATAAGAAATAACATGGATCATAAGATGGATCCCAATAAAGAATGTCTGTTCATCCCAAAGATAAGTAAAGACACCACATGTCAGGCTCAACAACCACCAATCAAGAAACACCTTTGGAAATCATCAATGCATTAGCAGTAAACATGTTAAAGCATAAAAAAAGTGTGAGGGTGGATGGACACCTAAACCCAACACTACTACCATTGAACCATGGGATTAAAAGTTCAGTATGGGTTATAAGGTGACACTTGCTACCATATCTACCCAAACCTAATGTACTAGCTTAAGGTCGGTCAGCTTCGGGGAACCCACTGGGCCCCTCATGTCAAAAAAAGAGAGAAATCCAACTTCGGATCCTCAGGTCCACGCATAAGTGAAGGTATCCAACCTAGGATCCTCATCTATGAAGGTAGAGGAGGAATCCAACCTAAGATCCCCTAATGGTAAGAAAACAGAGGCATCCTACATAGGATCCTCAAAAAGAAACATAGGTAGAGGGTTTGTCTGAATAGTATATAGGTAAATAGATCCTATTACGGATTATATAGGTAATAATGTAAGTAAAGTCATCCTATAGGGGATCCTTGGTAATAGTAAGATGATATAGTCATCCTATAAGGGATCCTTAGTAACAGTAATAAAATAGAGGCATCCTACATGAGATCCTCTAAGACAACAAGTCTCATGGCCTCTTGGGTCAGAATGTAGAATCTCAAAAGGGATACATCCTCAAGGGAAAACTACATATGCATAAGTCAAGAGAGATAGCTCATGGTCCATCTCAAGTCAAAATCTCACTCTTAGGAGACAACTAGATTTGATCACCAGAGGAAGACCCTCTCAGTTTAGAAAAATTTTGAAACACCACCTAAGAGTCCTTAAAAACCCACAAGAGTTTCACTATTGAGTTCTACATCAAAAAGTACTCAAAATGAAATAATCTTATTTCCAAATCCATCTTTGAGGAATAAAATAGGAAAATAACCTCAAGGGGTAGAAAAGGAGATGTACACAATGTGTGTACCCTAGTACACGGTGTGTACCCTCAAGGCCCCACTTGGGTGCGTACTCTAGTCAGAATTTGTGTGTAAAATACCAAGTACATGATGTGTTGGTCCAATACACATTCTGTACCATAAATGGGATACCTTCTTATGTACCCCTCATGGTATGACCATGTATATCACTTATACCTATACGTATACATTGTGTGCGACCCATACAGGGTCTGTCTGTGTACTTTACACAGCATGTTCCCCTTACACGAGAAACCTATATGGATACTCGAATACATGGATGAGTTCAATAACATGGAATGTAAAGACCTCACACATCATGTACTTCATAAAATCCATCTTCCCCGAATAGGAATAACACACGGTGTGTTTTCCTTGAACCACATGCTGTGTAGAAGGGGTTTCCTAAATGGAAAACCACCAAATCACCACGAAACCCCCATTTTCTCATAAAAAGATATAGATTGGCCCATTAGGGGTTACGAGAAAGCATAAAAGGGTATGAAAACTATAAAATGAAAAATCTCTAGGGATTTGTGGAAAAAATTGAAAATCACCATACCTTTAGGAGAAATTTGCTGAAGCTTTTCCTGTTTTTATGGTCCATGGATACCGTAAGATGATCTGGCACATCCCAAGCTTCATGGAAGTATATATCTTCCCATCTCCCTATTTATCATTCTCCCTCTCACTCTCATATATTAGTTACATGGAAAATAAAATAACTAATGGGAGTACACGAGAAGCCTGGGGAGTGAAGAAGAAAAAAAGAAAAGAAGAAAAGAAAAGAAAGAAAAAGAAATGAAATGAAAAAGGGGTCTAGGTTGGCCCCAACACCCAACAAAAATTTATGACCTGACAAGAAAACAATCCCCATTCCAGATTCAACAGTGGAGACAAAACCTCATTCTGATACTCCATTCAAAATATATCTCACAATGAGCCTATGTGAATAAATTAATATTTAATTTATTAATCATTAAATATTAATTATTATTCTAAAATTTTAAAAGCTTGGAATTCCATTGAACTTATATATGGGGTAAAAACTTATTCTGAGACCAAAAAAGTGGATGAAAAAATTATATGAGATCATCTTCTAGGGTAAAAGACCATTTTACCCCTTGCAAGAATTTGAAAGCCAAAAATTCAGATTTCTGCTCAAAATTTGAATTCAAAAAGTCATGGATCATTACAAATACTACCATGTAGAATATTAAACACAATATAGATGAGTGGTTTCAATAGTTACTTGTAGAGTAAGAGGATAGATTATTAAATTTGTCTGAACATATTGATGTTGTGACAATGCATTATCTTGTTGATAGTTCACAAGTTGTTCCACAGGTAAAAAGGAATATAAATTGTACTCATATTGAATTTCATTGATATTGTTAAGATATATAATATTTGTATATATTGTAGGATCCATATACAGCTAGTGGACATCATCATGAGTTCATTGGTGATCTAGATGAGAATGGATATCATGCATGAGGTAATTTACATTACCATTATAATATTTAATGATTCATTTCAGATGAATTTTTTAAATATAATTTCTATTTCTAAAATTATTATAAAAAAAATATGTTTCCTACATCATACTATCCTAGTCAAACCTCAATAGATGATCCTAAATTATCATGAATCCACATGAAACCAAATGTAGAGTAATATTTGAAATGGTCGAGTAAACAAAATTATTATTAGATCTCTCTTTTTCTCAAGATGGTATGAAACACACTTTTAGTGTCATGAAATACTAAAATATACAATGGTGAAAACCATAGTAAACAATACTATAACTGGGTGAAATCATAGTAAAACCATCTGAGTATAATTTTTGAGGTGTATGGGTTGACGACACGTCAATCAGACATGTACTCTACCCAGAATGTATGGGTATTCATTTTTTAAAGGTTTTATTCCCTTTAAAAACTTGTGTCATGGAGTAAAAACAAACTGAATGACCTTAAAATACCCTTAAATTAGACAAAAGTAACATTAATGTGAATTTTGAAATGGCAGAGCTGGCGGAATGCTGATTCAAGGCATTGTTTTCCCAGGATGACAAAAAACACCCTTTTATTGTTTTAAAATACCATAACATGCGTTTAACAGTTAGATCCATATAAAATAACCTAGAATAATGTTAAATCATATGAAACCCATATTATTATTATTTTTGAAATATAAAAGTAGATGACATATCAATTGGATGTGTGGCATGCCCAAAAAGACCGAATAATTAGTTTATAATGGTTTGATGCCCTTTAAAAACATGAGATAGGGGATCAAAACCAATCGAATGACCTTTTAATTACATTAAGTTAACTGAAAACAACCATACGATGGATTTTTAAATAGTGGATTAGACAAGATGTTAATTCGAGATACTATTTTCCAGGGATGACCAAAAATACACTTTTGTTGTTTTAAAACACCGAAATATGCATTTAATGATTCAATCCATAGAAAAAAACCTATGAATAAGATTAAACCATAAAAACAGAATATTTATTATTTTTGATGTGTATTAGTAGAAAAAATTCCAATCAGAGTTGAGTTATTCCCAAAATGTTTGAATAATGAATTTTTAATGGTTTGACACCATTTAAAAACACGTGTCAGAGGGTCAAAACCAACCAAACGACCACTAAATTACATGAAATCAGAAGAAACCAACTGTACATTGAATTGATAAATAGTTGATTAAAAGAAAAATCAATATGAGATGTATTTTTTCCAAGATAACCAAAAACACACTTTTCTTGTTTTAAAACACCAAAATGTGCGTTTAACAGTTAGATCCATAGAAAATAGCCTCAGAATGATGTGAAATCATAGTACATATGTCTTATTAATATTTGTGACATGTATGAGTATAAAAAATGTCAATTAGACAAGCAAGATTCTCATAATGACTGAATAATAAATTTTAAAAGGTTTTATGCCCTTTAAAAACATGCATTAAGGGGTTAAAACCAACCGAACAACCTCCAAATATAGTGAAATCATACGACAAAAATAATAGAATGAATTTTGAAATGGTTTAGTAGAAAAAATTTCAATATTAAAATTCATTTTTCCCGAATGAACCAAAAAACACTTTTATTGTTTTAAAACACTAAAATGGGCATTTAATGGCTTAATCCATATAAAATAAACTCACAATGAAGTAAAATAATAGTAAAACAAACATATTATAATATTTAATGTGTAAGAGTAAATGATACATTAGTTGAATGTTAATTCTACCCAAAACATCTGAATAAGAAATTTTTAAATGTTTGATTCCCTTTAAAAGCATGCGTTAGGGGGTCAAAACACACTTTTGATGTTTTAAAACACCAAAATATATGTTTAATGGCTAGATCCATAGAAAATGACCTTATAATGACATGAAATTATAGGAAAACTATCTCAGTATTATTTTTAACATGTACGGTTAGACATAACATCAATCAGATGTTTTATGTGATCATAATGATCAAATATATGGTTTTTAAAGGTTTAACGACCTTTAAAAACAAGTTTCATGGGGTCAAAACCTTCAAAATGACCTCCAAATATCATGAATCATAGGAAAATAACTATACAATGAATTGTGAAATAGTATATCCGAGAGAACGTCAATCCAAGGTTCTGTTTTCTCAAGATGATTTTAAACACACTTTTATTATTTTAAAACACTAAAACATGCGTTTAAAAATCACATCCATAGAAAACAACCTCAAAATGAAGTGAAATCATAGTAAAACTGTAACACCTGAGACTTTTATGAGAAATATTTTGTTTTTATGTTATATAAATCATTAAAGGAATCTTTCACTACACAACACTATCTTGGCTTGATTTACATGCAATCGTGACCTTCCTCGATAGCTTGCGTCGTACGCAATACTGAGTTTCACTAAGCAACGATATGCTATTAAAATATTACTAAAACTAGCTATTATGAATAGTAATACCCACATTTTGAAACATTGTAAATTTTTATTTTTCAAAATGGACTTCATTTTTGGATTTGGAATATCGAAATTAGCCTAGGGTGAAATTTTGGTATTTTTCTGAAAACATTCAGTTTTTTATGAATAGTGAAAACACTGGGTTACTATTTAAAAAACGAATTTTTATTATTTATTTTATTTAAATTTATTTTAGGTCAAAATTGATACATAATAACTATATAAGTTCAATGAAATTCATTGGAGTCATTTTATAATAATTTTAGATATATAAAAATTTTATTGAACTTTTCACCGTCTTTTACCCACCTCCTAGGAGAATTTGCAAATTTACACAAAACATAATTTTACCACTTCTGTGAGTGGAATTTTGAAAATCTGAGAGAAACAGTTAATATCAAGGACTAAAATTTAGTTCAATTAGATGAAAATAATTTTTGCTTAACAGTATCTTTTTTCTTTTTTTTACCACAGTTAAAAGTAAATAGGGAAATTAAGGGTAAACATGTTATTATTATTACCCTAACACATGTCCAAATTCTATTGTGTAAGTGTAATTCGACCAAAAACAACATTAGGAATAAAATATGACCATTTAGGCCCACTTGGATTAGATTAGGACATTTATTATTAATTTATTTAAAGAAGGGTTAAAATAGTTAAAATCAATGTTTAATAACTTAATCATTTTTAATATAGGGTTATACATAAGATAAATTCGACTATAAATATTAATTAGAAAGCTACAAATCTTTCCTACATAATGGAAGTTTATTTTTAATTTTTAGACAATAAATAATTTAATTTATTTATGACACAATGATGATGCAATAATTATCTTATTAATGAAATATTGACATAATTGATGTTATAAATACCCATATAAATGTAATTTGAGACTTTTTATGAATTACAATAATTTTATATGTTAATATGACATTTTATTATTTATTTAATTAACTTTTTTCGAACTAATCTTTCTGTTACGATTTTCACAAAAATCAATTACTAAATAGTGTCAAAATTGACATAAAATAGTTTTTAAAAAAATATTATATTATTAATTGTTATTTTATTCCTAAATATATAAGGTTCAGACAAATGACTTAGATAAGGTTATATATATTAATAATAAACAACTTGGGGTTCGTTTGGCTTTTTATAGTAAGTTTATTAACCTTATAGTGTAAGAAAACAAAAAGACACGGTAAAAGTAAAATTATTTAACTTAAAGTTAAATCTAAATAATAAGGTTAAAATAGAAACCTAAACTTGTATAAATTTTATTGGATGAGAGGATTTAGACCCATACCCACCTTAGCTTCAAAATAAATCAATTTGGAGATATTAAAAACCGAATATCACTTTATAATAAAATAATAATTTTAGTTTTTCCTAAGGTGCCCCTCTCCTCCAATATAAAAGGGCACCTTCTCCCTCTCTTCCTCACACCATTTTGAGCCTTAAAGCTCGGAAAACCCCTGCCAAATTCTCTAATAAACTTCCCTAGAAACATCCTAGAGGTCCTGGTCTTCTTCAAAGACCAATTTTAGTTCCCTAAGAGGAGGTCTCAAAGAGGCGCTTCAAAGAAGAGGTAATGTCCGTTACCGATTCTTTCAACTTTATTTCTTTTTCCACTTATTCTTATTTAGTTGTTTAATTATGAAGTAATAACATTAGTATCACTCATATACTGGTATGTTATTATATGTATGAAACAACCCTATTTCACCATCTATCCATCCTACGGAAAATGAAATTACCGTGCATGCGTATGTACGGAATACTGTCTCAACGCCGTGGTGTAATCTATTTTCCACCACCACCTTACTTGGATGGGTATAATAGTGTAAATAATAACTATATATGATTATTTTAAAGTGATATTGATTCTGAAATAGTATACATACACTCCAATACAATTCCACGATCATGGGAACGATATCATTGCTCGTGCGTACGTACGGAATACCGTCTCCATGATGTGATGTGACTCGTTCTACATGATATTCATTGCATAATGATTATATAAATGAATTGAATGAATTAATATTATATATATTAAACTAATAATACTATTGAAATGAGGTATCTATAACCTAAAGAGAATAATAAGAATTTATTCGATAAAACACGCATAAGAACAAAGAGTAATAAACACCTGAATAACAAGTAGCAATGAAATATTACTAATAAGAAGCTAAGAATATGGCCATATATGATATAATAACAATGATTATGATTCTGTAATAAGTCAATGACATTATTTAAATCATTATACAGGAGGTTCGGATACTTATGAAGCAAATCAGACCTAAGGTAAGGGAAAATATCACAATCTCATTTTTATCCGAGATTGTTTATACTTTGGTATTTACTGGGGTGTATTTTATCATCCACATCCATGTTTCCTCAATATGTAATATTATTTACATACACCTACAATTTTTTAAATCCAATTTTACCCTTTGGTGAGTTTTTAGTAAAAGATATGAAAGGAATCTTTTGTCGTTTTTCGTACGAGGTACTATTTGACTTTTCCGACAAATGTATGAGAAGAATGTTTGTTTAACTTATATGGAATGAATGGATTTTTAGAAAATTATTTCCATGAATCTTCCTTTACAAGTTTTCAAGTTTATTTTTAATCAAATTATTTTAGTTCAAAATTATATGACATGTTAATAAAGTAAAATGTTTTTGAAGAAGAAAGGATATTTTCCTCAAGAATGAAATTCAAGTGTTTTATCAAAATTAGTTTCCATCTAAGAAAATATAGGGTTATGTTTCTATACCTATTATTAAATTGATTTGATTATGTTGTGATCGAATTATTTTTATGAATTCCTTTATCTTATATGAATTGTTTTATGATGTCACGATATTTATGAATACCATTTTTATTACATGGGTTATGCAATGATGTATGATTTATGATTTTTGTGGCACACATAAGAATGGTTTAATTATGAGATGGGTGAGACCTATATCTCCCTATAATTTATTGGGTAATGATTTATATCTCATGAGATAGACATGGCTGGAATGGCAGGTTAAACCGGTTCAGTGAAACAGGACTGAAACGAGGAGTGAACTCAGTTCAGAAATGGACTTTGTCCGCTAAGATAGTCTTGGAAATGAGTATTGACTACTAAGAAATGATTCTCTATGATTATGTGTGTATGACACAAAGTTTCATGTTTTAGGTTATTATTATTGGGATTGCATTTCACTACTATGATTTATCCCATGTTATGAAATTATGATCTCTTTTGTAGGTTAAGATTTCCAAAATGTTATGTTCTTATGAATATGATGTGATTGTTATTTCTTTTGTATACCCTTACTAAGAATTTGAGCTCACCCTTTTGTATGTTTTCTTTTCCCAGGTCAGGAATAAGGTTATTAAATAAGATATGCCAAAAGGGACTCTAGATATGATGAAATAAATGGGAGACAATGTAGATGCTTTATGAACCAATTGTTTATGTTTCCTAGTTTCTAAAGACACTATACCTATACGGTCCTTTCCTGGTTTTGTTATATGTTGTAATAAGTGTGATTCAATTTTAAAGTATTAAAAATTTATGTAAAGTATGGGTCGTTATAGTTGGTATCAGAGGAAAGGTATAGTCAACCTTTGGAAACTAGGATGTGAAAGCCTTAGTAAGAACCCTAAGGATAAGTCTAATCATAGAACACAATCTTAGTGTTTTAGAAATGGCCATGAACAACCTATGATAAGACCTTAAGTGTGAAATTTTATTCTTGATTATGTGTTTTTCCTATTATTATTAGTGTTTCTCTCACTATTATTTTTGGTTTTAGTCAATGTATGGAACCCGAAGGAACCGTGTGAATGCAGAATGTGACGGGCAATGCAATGATTGTCCCCCTGAGAAACCAAACATTATGGGAGCTGGAATGAAAAATCTTGTAGCCATGCTCACACAACTTTCTCAAGATATGAATCATGCAGGACTTCCAAATGAGCAAAGGAAAGATCAACATTCTGTTGAATCCTTCATGAGGCAGCATCCACCCTCATTCAGCGGGTCTAATAATCCATTAGTGGCTGAACAATGGATCAGTACCACTGAAAAGATATTTTCAATTGTTCAATTTTCTGAACATGATAAAGTCATCTTAGCAGTTTATTGTTTGGAAGGAGATGCTGATCAATGGTGGAATCTTATTAAGAATACGAGGCAAAGGGATGAAATTGAGTCCATGGAATGGGACGAGTTCAAGAACTTATTTTTCAATAAGTACTTTCCTTGTATTCTCCGAACAAAGATGGAGAAGGAGTTTCTTGAACTAAAGAAAAAGGATGATGAATCCGTTGGCACCTACGAAGAAAATTTTACAAGACTTTCAAGGTACACTTCTGGGATTATTATCCAACCTGAGAGTATGATTGATCTATTCTTTAGTGGCTTAAAACCAAGTATTTGAAGGGAGTTAGCCATAAGGGACTTCAATAGCTATGAGGAAATTGTTCGATGAGCTCTCAAGGTTGAGATGGAGATTGGAGTAACCCATCAGTCATATGAGTTTGATAATAAGAGGAAAATGGAATTCAAATGAAAAATCTCAAGAGCACACTGAAAAGAAGATGAGTTTTCCCTTATGCTCAATGTGTGGAAATAAACATGGAGGAAATTGTCTTAAGGGTACAAGAAAATGTTATATGTGTGGAAAAGAAGGTCATCGGGAAATTGAATGTCGAAATAATGGGAAGAAGATGTCTAATGATGAAAACAAATGAAGGGATACGCAAAATGAACCTACTACCCTTAAATGTTTCAAGTGCAAGGATATGGGGCATTATGCCAATCAATTCCCAAATCCAAGGGTTGATGGTGATGATTGACGTCAACAAAATCTTAAGGCCAAAGACAATGGAAAGTCACATGAAATTTCTATCAGCGATGTGGAGTACGATAACAAAGTGGTGAATGGTACACTTACCATCCACTCTAAAGTAGCAAATATTTTATTTGATTCTGGATCCACCCACTCTTTTATTTCTGAAGAATTTTATATGGGTATAACTGTATTACCTCAACAATGAGATGTTGTGTTAGCTGTGACAACCCCTAATGGCACAACAATCACATCAAAAGTTTATAATTCTTCTTCGATTGAGGTTTTTGGGAAAGTGCTTCCTGCAAATCTTGTGATCCTTCTTATAGTGTAATTTGATGTGATTCTTAGCATGGATTGTCTTTATTTATATGGTGCTCATGTCAATTTCCAAAGAAGGGAAGTCACATTTCATATTCCAGATCAATCTATGATCGTCTATCAATTCAAGGATGAACATAACCTTCTAGTGGTAATTTCTTCCATCTTATGGGTTTTGATTCCAATAAATAAAGGTTATTTATCTCAAATGGTTGGTTAGAAACTCACGATTAAGAATATTCCCATTGTACGAGAGTTTGATGATGTCTTTCCAGAGGAATTTCTGGGTCTTCCACCTAATCGTGAAGTTGAGTTTTCAATAGAACTCGTACCGGGTGCTTTGCCTATTTCAAAGACACCTTATAGAATGACCCCAATTGAGTTTCAGGAATTCAAGAAGCAACTCCAAGAGAATCTTGATAAGGGATTCATACGCCCTAGTGCATCACCTTGGGGAGCACCTATTCTGTTTTTTAAGAAGAAAGATGGGTCAATGAGACTCTACATTGATTATCGAGAACTTAACAAGATCATTATCAAGAACAAATATCATCTCCCTAGCATTGATGACTTATTTGACCAACTACGCGGAGCTCAATACTTTTCCAATATTGATCTTCGTTCAGGGTATCATCAATTAAGGGTCAAAAGGGAGGATATACCAAAGATGGATTTCTGTACAAGGTATGGACACTATGAATTTATAGTGATGCCGTTTGGTCTTACTAATGCCCCAGCTATCTTCATGGATCTGATGAATAGAGTCTTTAGAGACTATCTTGATTAGTTTGTGGTAGTCTTTATAGACGATATTCTTGTCTATTCAAAGAGAAATGTAGAACATGAAGATCATTTGAGAATTATATTGAAGACCCTGAGAAAGGAGAAGCTTTATGAAAAATTTACCAAGTGTGAATTTTGGCTTTAAAAAGTTTCATTTTTGGGTCACATAATCTCAAATGAAGGGATATCTGTGGATCCAGCAAAAACAGAGGATATCGAAAGATGGTCGAGACCAGCAACAGAAACTGAGATCCGAAGTTTTCTTGGTTTGGCTGGATATTATCGACGTTTTGTGAAATATTTTTCACGATTATCTAATCCACTCACGAGGTTGACTCGGAAAAGAGTTAAGTTTGTTTGGATAGAGGAATGTGAAGATAATTTCAAGGAGTTGAAAAGAAGGTTATCCAGAGCACATGTACTCACACTTCCTTGTAGTGGAGAAAGGTTTTTGATCTACTGTGATGCATCCAAGAAGGGGCTGGGGTGTGTTCTTATGAAGAATGATATGGTGGTAGCTTATTCCTCACGACAGTTGAAAATACATGAGAAAAATTACCCAAATCATGATTTGGAGTTAGCTGCGTTAATCTTTGCATTAAAGATTTGGAGGCATTATCTTTATAAAGAAAGGTGTTATATTTATACTGATCATAAAATTTTAAAGTATATTTTCACACAAAAGGAGATGAATATGCACCAAAGAATATGGTTGGAGCTGATTAAGGATTACGACTGCTCAATTCATTACCACCATGGGAAAGAAAACAAGGTGGAAGATGCATTAAGTCGACAGGACCATGCTAGCTTATCCATGATGAGGATCACAAGAGATCCAATATTTATGGATTTACAAAGGATGGATCTTGGCATTATAATGAAAGGGGAAAATCGTATCTTTCTCAATTGAATGTTCAACCATCTATACATGTGAAGATTAAAAAGGCATAGAAAGAAGATGTAGAGTTGCAAAAGAAGGTGAGAAATGTTCCTGAATTCAACCTTGATTGTGATGGGATAATAAAGTTCAGGAATCGGGTTTGTGTTCCTCCCATCCCAGAATTAAAGAAGGAGATGCTGGATGAGGCTCATAGTTCTTCATTCTCTATTCATCCTGGAAGCACGAAGATGTATAGGGACCTGAAAGAGTACTTCTGGTAGGATTGAATTAAAAGGGATGTTGCTAAATATGCCTCTTGATACTTGGTTTGTCAGCAAGTTAAAGCTGAGAGACAGAAGTATAAGGGGATGTTACAACCATTACCCATACTAGAATGGAAATGGGAAAACATCACTATAAACTTTTTCACTGGACTTCCTAAAACATCCAAAGGCAATAATGCTATCTGGGTCATAGTTGATCGTCTTACAAACTCTGCACACTTCATTTCTATTAGAGAAGATTTCTCTATGGATCACCTTTCCAGGATATATGTGAAGGAAGTGGTAAGATTGCAAGGAGTACCACTTTCCATTATATCTGATCGGGATCCAAGGTTTACCACAATGTTTAGGCAAAGTCTTCAACATACTCTGGATATAGAGTTGAGTTTCAGCACTACTTATCATCCTCAGACAGATGGTCTGTTTGAGAGGACAATTCAAACTCTAGATGACATGTTGAGATCTTTCTCTATAGATTTCAAAGGTGGTTGGGATGAACACCTAACTTTGGTAGAATTTTATTATAATAATAGCTTTCACTCCATTATTCAGATGGCTCCTTATGAAGATCTCTATGGAAAGAAATGGAGGACTCCAACTTGCTGGGATGAAGTTGGGGAAAGAAAGCTATTAGGACCTGATCTTGTTGATGAGATGGCAGAAAAGGTCAGATCTATTCAACAACACATAAGAGAAGCTCAGAGTTGACAAAAAAGTTATGCTGATAACTGAGAAAAAGACCTAGAGTTTGAAGTGGGTGATAAAGTGTTCTTATGAATATCTCCCTGGAAGAGGGTCATGATATTTGGAAAGAAGGGAAAGATGAGACCTAGATATATCGGTCCTTTTGAAATTTTGGATCGTGTTGGGAAGGTAGCTTACCAATTGGCGCTTCCACCGAATTTCTCCCAAGATCATGATGTGTTCCATGTATCTCTCCTGAGAAAGTACATACCTGATCCTTCACATGTACTCAGCTTAGAAGTTGTACCGCTGAAGCAAGATCATTCTTATGAAGAACAGCCAATAGAGATTCTAGATCGTAGCGAAAAAATCCTACGGAACAAGACCACTCGCTTGGTGAAAGTTTTATGTAGGAACCAACAATTATATGAAGCTACATGTGAGCTTGAGGATATGATCAGGGAGAGGTATCCTCATCTGTTTGTTACAAAGTGACGAATTTCGAGGGCGAAATTCATTTTAAGGGGGGTAGAATGTAACACCTGAGACTTTTATGAGAAATATTTTGTTTTTATGTTATATAAAACATCAAAGGAATCTTTCACTACAAAATACTATCTTGGCTTGCTTTACACGCAATCGTGACCTTCCTCGATAGCTTGTGTCGTACACAATACCGAGTTTCAATAAACAACGACATGCTATTAAAATATTACTAAAACTAGCCGTTATGAATAGTAATACCCAATTTTTTAAACTTTGTAAATTTTTATTTTTCAAAATGGACTTCATTTTTGGATTCGGAATATCGAAATTATCCTAGGGTGAAATTTTGGTATTTTTCTGAAAACATTCAATTTTTGATGAATAGTGAAAACACTGGGTTACTATTTAAAAACCGACTTTTTATTATTTATTTTATTTAAATTTATTTTAGGTCAAAATTGATACATAATACCTATATAAGTTCAATGAAATTCATTGGAGTCATTTTATAATAATTTTAGATATATAAAAATTTTATTGAACTTTTCACCGTCTTTTACCCACCTCCTATGAGAGTTTGCAAATTTACACAAAACTTAATTTTACCGCTTCTGTGAGTGGAATTTCGAAAATCCGAGAGACATGGTTAATATCAGTGACTAAAATGTGGTTCAATGAGTTGAAAATAATTTTTGGTGAATAGTAACTTTTTACTTTTTTTACCACGGTTAAAAGTAAATAGGGAAATTAAGGGTAAAAATGTTATTATTATTACCCTAACACATGTCCTAATTCTATTGGATATGTGTAATTCGACCAAAAACAACCTTAGGAATAAAATATGACCATTTAGGCCCACCTGGATTAGAATAGGACATTTATTATTAATTTATTTAAAGAAAGGTTAAAATAGTTAAAATCAAAGTTTAATAACTAAATCATTTTTAATATAGGGTTATACATAAGATAAATTCAACTATAAATATTAATTAGAAATCTAAAAATCTTTCCTACATAATTTTAGTTTATTTGTAATTTTTATACAATAAATAATTTAATTTATTTATGACATAATGATGATGCAGTAATTATCTTATTAATGAAATATTTACATAATTGATGTTATAAATACCCAAATAAATGTAATTTCAGACTTTTTATGAATTAAAATAATTTTCTAGGTTAATATGACATGTTAGTATTGATTTAATTAACTTTTTTCTAACTAATCATTCTGTTATTATTTTCACAAAAATCAATTACCAAATAGTTTCAAAATTGACATAAAATAGTTTTTTTAAAATATTATATTATTAATTGTTATTTTATTCCTAAAAATATATGTTTCGGCCAAATGACTTAGATAAGGTTATATATATTAATAATAAACAACATGGGGTTCGTTTGGCTTTTTATAGTAAGTTTATTAACCTTATAGTGTAAGAAAACAAAAAGACACGGTAAAAGTAAAATTATTTAACTTAAAGTTAAATCTAAATGATAAGGTTAAAATAGAAACCTAAACATGTCTAAATTCTATTGGATGAGAGTATTTCGACCCATACCCACCTTAGCTTCGAAATAAATCAATTTGGAGCTATTAAAAACCGAATATGACTTTATAATAAAATAATAATTTTAGTTTTTCCTAAGGTGTCCCTCTCCTCCCTTATAAAAGGGCACCTCCTCCCTCTCTTCCTCACACCATTTTGAGCCTTCATGCTCGGCCAACCCCTAAAAAATCCTCTTCTCCACTTCCCTAGATACATTCTTGAGGTCCTTTCCTTCTTGAAAGACCATATTTAGTGCCCTAAGAGGTGGTCTCAAAGAGGCGCTTCAAAGAAGAGGTAATGTCTGTTACCGATTCTTTCAACTTTATTTCTTCTTCCACTTCTTCTTCTTTAGTTGTTTCATTATGAATTAATAACATCATTATTACTCATATACTGTTATGTTATTATAATTATTAAACAACCCTATTTCATCATCTATCCATCCTACGAAATACG
The DNA here is from genome assembly GCA_963277665.1 of Viscum album. Taxonomy (NCBI): domain Eukaryota; kingdom Viridiplantae; phylum Streptophyta; class Magnoliopsida; order Santalales; family Viscaceae; genus Viscum; species Viscum album. The sequence continues at coordinate 859,469,854 of OY728123.1, read as the reverse complement.
AAATTATCGCGTGTGCGTACATACGGAATACCGTCTCCACGCCGTGGTGTAATCTATTTTCCACCACCACCATTCTTGGATGGGTATAATTGTGTAAATAATAATGATATATGTTATTGTAAAGTGATATTGATTCTGAAATAGTATACATGCACTCCAATACAATTCCACGATCATGGGAACGATATCATCGCTCATGCGTACGTACGGAATACCGTCTCCACGATATGATGCGACTCGTTCTACATGATTTTCATTGCATAATGATTATATAAATGAATTGAATGAATGAATATGATATATATTACACTAATACCATTCTGGAAATTTGGTATCTATAACCTAAAGAGAAGAATAATAATTTATCCGACAAAACACGCATAAGAACAAAAAGTAATAAACACCCGAATAACAAGTAGCAATGAAATATTACTAATAAGAAGCTAAGAATATGGCCATATATGATATCATAACAATGAGTATGATTCTGTAATAAGTCAATGACATTACTTAAATCATTATACAGGAGTTTTAGACACTTATGAAGCAAATCAGACCTAAGGTAAGGGAAGATACCACAATCTCATTTTTATCCGAGATTGTTTATACTTTGGTATTTACTGGGGTGTATTTTATCATCCACATCCATGTTTCCTCAATATGTAATATTATTTCCATCCACCTAGAATTTTTTAAATCCAATTTTACCCTTCGGTGAGTTTTTAGTAAAATATATGAAATCAATATTTTGTCGTTTTTCATACGAGGTACTTTTTGACTTTTTCGACAAAAGTACGAGAAGAATGTTTTTTTAACTTATACGACATGAATGGATTTTTAGAACATTATTTCCATGAAGCTTCCTTTAAAAGTTTTCAAGTTTATTTTTAATCAACTTCTTTTAGTTCAAAATTATATGACATGTTAATAAAGGAAAATGTTTTTGAAGTAGAAAGGATATTTTCCTCAAGAATGGAATTCAAGTGTATTATCAAAATTATTTTCCATCTAAGATAATATAGGGTTATGTTTCTATCCCTATTATTACATTTATTTGATTATGTTGGGATGGAATTATTTTTATTAATTCCTTTATCTTATATGAATTGTTTTATGATGTCACGATGTTTAAGAATCCCATTTTTATTACATGGGTTATGCAATGATGTATGATTTATGATTTTTGTGGCACACATAAGAATGGTTTCATTATGAGATGGGTGAGACCTATATCTCCCTCCAATGAGTTGGGTAAAGATTTATATCTCATGAGATAGACATGGCTGAACGACAGGTTAAACTGGTTCAGTGAAATAGGACTAAAACGAGGAGTGAACTCGGTTCAGAAATGGACTTTGTCCGCTAAGACAGTCTTGGAAATGAGTCTTGACTACTAAGAAATGATTCTCTATTATTATGTGTGTATGACAAAAAGTTTCATGTTTTAACTAATGATTATTGGGATTACATTTCACTACTATGATTTATCCCATGTTATGAAATTATGATCTCTTTTGTAGGTTAAGATGTCCAAAATGTTATGTTCTTATGAATATGATGTGATTGCTATTTCTTTTGTATACCCTTACTGAGCATTTGAGATCAACCTTTTGTATGTTTTCTTTCCCCAGGTCAGGAAGAAGGTTATTAAATAGGATATTCCAAAAGGGACTCTAGATATTATGAAATAAATGGGAGACAATGTGGATGCTTTATGAACTAGTTGTTTATGTTTACCAGTTTCTAAAGACACTACACCTATACGGTCCATTCCTAGTTTTGTTATATGTTGTAATAATTCTGCTTCAATTTTGAAGTATTAACAATGTATGTAAAGTATGGGTCGTTATAGATGGTATCAGAGGAAAGGTATAGTCATCCTTTGGAAACTAGGATGTGAACGCCTTAGTAAGAACCCTAAGGATAAGTCTAAGCATAGAACACAATATTAGTGTTTTAGAAATGTCCATGAACAACCTATGATAAGACCTTAAGTGTGAAATTTTATTCTTAATTATGTGTTTTTCCTATTATAATTAGTGTTGCTCACACTATTATTCTTGGTTTAAGTCAATGGCTGGAACTCGAAGGAACCGTGTTAATGAGAAATGCGATGGGAAATGCAATGATTGTCCCCCTGAGCAACCAAATGTTATGGGAGCTAGAATGCAAAATCTTGTAGCCTTGCTCACACAACTTTCTCAAGCTATGAATCTTGCAGGACTTCCAAATGAGCAAAGGAAGGAGCAACATTCTATTGAATCCTTCATGAGGCAGCATCCACCCTCATTCAGCGGGTCTACTGATCCATTAGTGGCTGAACAATGGATCAGTACCACTGAAAAGATATTTTCAGTTCTTCAATGTTTTGAACATGATAAAGTCATCTTAGCAGTTTATCATTTGGAAGGAGATGCTGATTAATGGTGGAATCTTATTAAGAATACGAGGAAAATGGATGAAATTGAGTCCATGGAATGGGATGAGTTCAAGAACTTATTTTTCAATAAGTACATCCCTCGTATTCTCCGAACAAAGATGGAGAATGAGTTTCTTGAACTAAATAAAAATGATGATGAATCTGTTGGTACCTACGAAGAAAATTTTACAAGACTTGCAAGGTACGCTTCTGGGATTATTATCCAACCTGAGAGTAAGATCGATCGATTCTTTAGTGGCTTAAAACCAAGTCTTCGAAGGGATTTAATGATAAGGGACTTCAATAGCTACGAGGAAATTGTTTGATGTGCTCTCAAGGTTGAGATAGAGATTGGAGTAACCCATCAGTCATATGGGTTTGATAAGAAGAGGAAAGTGGAATTCAAAGGAAAATCTAAAGAGCACAATGAAAAGAAGATGAGTTTTCCCTTATGCTCAAAGTGTGGAAAGAAACATGGAGGAAATTGTCTTAAGGGGACAAGAAAATGTTATAAGTGTGGAAAATAAGGTCATTGGGAAATTGAATGTCGAAATAATGGGAATAAGATGTCTAATGATGCAAACAAAGGAAGGGATACGCAGAATGAACCTACTACCCTTCAATGTTTCAAGTGCAAGGAGATGGGGCATTATTCCAATCAATTCCCAAATCCAAGGGTTGATGATGATGATTGACGTCAACAAACTCTTAAGGCCAAAGGCAAAGGAAAATCACATGAAATTTCTATTAGCGATGTGGAGTACGATAACAAAGTGGTGAAAGGTACACTTACCATCCACTCTAAAGTAGCAAATGTTTTATATGATTCTGGATCCACCCACTCTTTTATTTCTGAAGAATTTTCTAAGGGTATCACCGTATTACCTCAACAATTATATGTTGAGTTAGCTATGACAACCCCAAATGGCACAACAGTCGCATCAAAAGTTCATAATTCTTCTCTGATTGAAGTTTGTGTGGAAGTGATTCCTGAAAATCTTGTGATCCTTCTTATAGTGGAATTTGATGTGATTCTTGGCATTGATTGAATTTCTTTATATGGAGCTCATATCAATTTCCAAAGAAGGGAAGTCACATTTCATATTCCATATCAATCTATGATCGTCTATTGATGCAAGGATGAACATAACCTTCCAGTTGAAATTTCTTCCATCTTATGGGTTTTGATTCCACTAAATGAAGGTTATTTATCTCAAATGGTTGATGAGAAACTCATGATTAATAATATACCCATTGTATGGGAGTTTGATGATGTCTTTCCAGAGGAATTTCCGGTTCTTCCACCTAATCGTGAAGTTGAGTTTTCAATAGAACTCGTATCGGGTGCTTTGCCTATTTCAAAGACACCTTATAGAATGGCCCCAATTGAGTTGCAGGAATTGAAGAAGGAACTCCAAGAGAATCATGATAAGGGATTCATATGCCCTAGTGCATCACCTTGGTGAGCACCTGTTCTGTTTGTTAAGAAGAAAGATGGATCAATGAGACTCTGCATTGATTATCGAGAACTTAACAAGATCACTATCAAGAACAAATATCCTCTCCCGCACATTGATGACTTATTTGACCAACTACGCGGAGCTCAATACTTTCCCAAGATTGATCTTCGTTCAGGGTATCATTTATTAATGGTCAAAAGGGAGGATATACCAAAGATGACTTTCTGTACAAGGTATGGAAACTATGAATTTATAGTGATGCCATTTGGTCTTACTAATGCCCCTGCTATCTTCATGGATCTGATGAATAGAGTCTTTAGAGACTATCTTGATCAGTTTGTGGTAGTCTTTATAGAAGATATTCCTATCTATTCAAAGAAAAAGAAAGAACATGAAGATAATTTGAGAATTATATTGAAGACCCTGAGAAAGGATAAGCTTTATGCCAAATTTACCAAGTGTGAATTTTGGCTTCAAAAAGTTGCATTTTTTGGTCACATAATCTCAAAAGAGGGGATATCTGTGGATCCAGCAAAAATAGTGGTTATCAAAATATGGTCAAGACCAACAACAGTAACTGAGATCCAAAGTTTTCTTAGTTTGGATGAACATTATTGATGTTTTGTGAAATATTTTTCATGGTTATCTAATCCACTCACTAGGTTGACTCGGAAAAGAGTTAAGTTTGTTTGGACAAGGGAATGTGAAGATAATTTCAAGGAGTTGAAAAGAAGGTTATCCAGTGCACCTGTACTCACACTTCCTTGTAGTGGAGAAATGTTTGTGATCTATTGTGATGCATCCAAGAAGGGGCTAGGGTGTGTTCTTATGCAAAATGATATGGTGATAGCTTATGCCTCATGACAGTGGAAAATCCATCAGCAAAAATACCCAACTCATGATTTGGAGTTAGCTGCGGTAATCTTCGCATTAAATATTCGGAGACATTATCTTTATGGAGAAAGGTGTGATATTTATACTGATCATAAAAGTTTAAAGTATATTTTCACACAAAAGGAGCTGAATATGCGCCAAAGAAGATGGTTGGATCTGATTAAGGATTACGACTGCTCAATTCATTACCACCCTGGGAAAGCAAAAAAGGTGGCAGATGCATTAAGTCGACAAGACCATGCTAGCTTATCCATGATGAGGATCAGAAAAGATCTAATATTTATGGATTTACAAAGGATGGTTCTTGGTATTATAATGAAAGGCGAAAAATTGTATCTTTCTCAATTGAATGTTCAACCATATATACATGTGAATATTAAAGAGGCACAGAAAGAAGATGTAGAGTTACAAAAGAAGGAGAGAAATGTTCCTTCAATCAACCTTGATTGTGATGGGATAATAAAGTTCCGGAATCGGGTTTGTGTTCCTCCCATCCCAGAATTAAAGAATGAGCTGCTGGATGAGGCTCATAGTTCTTCATTCTCTATTCATCCTGCAAGCACAAATATGTATAGGGACCTGAAAGATTACTTCTGGTGGGATGGAATGAAAAGAGATGTTGCTGAATATGTCTCTCAATGCTTGGTTTGTCAGCAAGTTAAAGCTGAGAGAAAGAAGTATAAGGGGATGTTACAACCATTACCCATACCAGAATGGAAATGGTAAAAAATCACTATGGACATTGTCACTGGACTTCCTAAAACATCCAAAGGCAATAATGCTATCTGGGTCATAGTTGATCGTCTTACAAAGTCTGCACACTTCATTGCTATTAGAGAATATTTCTCTCTAGATCAGCTTGCCAGGATATATGTGAAGTTATTGGTAAGATTGCATGGAGTACCACTTTCCATTATATCTGATCGGGATCCGAGGTTTACCTCAATGTTTTGGCGAAGTCTTCAGCATACTCTGGATACAATGTTTAGTTTTAGCACTACTTATCATCCTCAGATAGACGCTCAGTCTGAGAGGAAAATTCAAACTCTAAAAGATATGTTGAGAGATTGCTCTATGGATTTCAAAGGTGGTTGGGATGAACACCTACCTTTGTTAGAATTTTCTTATAATAATAGCTTTCACTCTAGTATTCAGATGGCTCCTTATGAAGCTCTCTATGGAAAGAAATGCAGGACTCCAACTTACTGGGATGAAGTTGGGGAAAGAAATCTATTAGGACCTGATCTTGTTGATGAGATGGGAGAAAAGGTCATATCTATTCAACAACACATAAGAGCAGCTCAGAGTCGACAAAAAAGTTATGCCGACAACTGAATAAAATACCTAGAGTTTCAAGTGGGTGATAAAGTGTTCCTATGAATATCTCCCTAGAAGAGGGTCATGAGATTTGGAAAGAAGGGAAAGTTGAGCCCTAGATATATCGGTCCTTTTGAAATTATGGATTGTTTTGGGAAGGTAGCTTACTGATTGGAGCTTCCACCGAATCTCTCCCAAGTTCATGATGTGTTTCATGTATCTCTCATGAGAAAGTACATATCTGATCCTTCACATGTACTCAGCTCAGAAGTTGTACCGCTGGAGCAAGATCTTTCTTATAAAGAATAGCCAATAGAGATTCTGGATCGTAGCGAAAAAGTCCCACGGAACAAGACCACTCGCTTGGTGAAAGTTTTATGGAGGATCCACCAATTTGAAGAAGCTACATGGGAGCTTGAGGATGTGATGAGGGAGAGGTATCCTCATCTGTTTGATACAAAGTGATGAATTCCGAGGGCGAAATTCATTTTAAGGGGGGTAGAATGTAACACCTGAGACTTTTATGAGAAATATTTTGTTTTTATGTTATATAAATCATAAAAGGAATCTTTCACTACACAACACTAGCTTGGATTGCTTTACACGCAATCGCGACCTTCCTTGATAGCTTGCGTCGTACGCAATACCGAGTTTCACTAAACAACGATATGCAATTAAAATATTACTAAAACAAGCCGTTATGAATAGTAATACCCACTTTTTGAAACTTCGTAAATTTTTATTTTTCAAAATGGACTTCATTTTTGGATTTGGAATATCGAATTTAGCCTAGGGTGAAATTTTGGTATTTTTCTGAAAACATTCAATTTTTGATGAATAGTGAAAACACTGGGTTACTATTTAAAAATGACTTTTTATTATTTATTTTATTTAAATTTATTTTAGGTCAAAATTGATACATAATACCTATATAATTTCAATGAAATTCATTGGAGTCATTTTATAATAATTTTTGATATATAAAAATTTTATTGAACTTTTCACCGTCTTTTACCCACCTCCTAGGAGAATTTGAAAATTTACAAAAAACTTAATTTTACCGCTTCTGTGAGTGGAATTTCGAAAATCTGAGAGTCACGGTTAATATCAAGGAATAAAATGTGGTTCAATGAGATGAAAATAATTTATGGTGAATAGTAACTTTTTACTTTTTTTTACCATGATTTAAAGTAAATAGGGAAATTAAGGGTAAAAATGTTATTATTATTACCCTAACACATATCCTAATTCTATTGGATAAGTGTAATTCGACCAAAAACAACCTTAGGAATAAAATATGACCATTTAGGCCCACTTGGATTAGATTAGGACATTTATTATTAATTTATTTAAAGAAGGGTTAAAATAGTTAAAATCAAAGTTTAATAACTAAATAATTTTTAATATTGGGTTACACATAATATAAATTCAACTATAAATATTCATTAGAAAGATAAAAAATAATTCCTACATAATGGTAGTTTATTTGTAATTTTTAGACAATAAATAATTTAATTTATTTATGACATAATGATGATGCAGTAATTATCTAATTAATGAAATATTAACATAATTGATGTTATAAATAACCAAATAAATGTAATTTGAGACTTTTTTATAAATTAAAATAATTTTATAGGTTAATATGACATGTTATTATTGATTTAATTAACTTTATTCGAACTAATATTTCTGTTATGATTTTCACAAAAATCAATTACCAAATAGTGTCAAAATTGACATAAAATAGTTTTTAAAACAACTATTATATTATTAATTGTTATTTTATTCCTAAAAATCTAAGGTTCGGCCAAATGACTTTGATAAGGTTATATATATTAATAATAAACAACTTGGGGTTCGTTTGCCTTGTTATAGTAAGTTTATTAACCTTATAGTGTAAGAAAACAAAAAGACACGGTAAAAGTAAAATTATTTCACTTAAAGTTAAATCTAAATTATAAGGTTAAAATAGAAACCTAAACTTGTCTAAATTCTATTGTATGAGAGGCTTTATACCCATCCCCACCTTAGATTCGAAATAAATCAATTTGGATCTATTAAAAACCGAATATGACTTTATAATAAAATAATAATTTTAATTTTTCCTAAGGTGCCCCTCTCCTCCCTTATGAAAGGGAACCTCCTCCCTCTCTTCCTCACACCATTTTGAGCCATCATGCTCGGCCACACCCTGCCAAGTTATATTCTCCACTTACCTAGAAACATCCTAGAGGTCCTGGTCTTCTTCAAAGACCAATTTTGGTGCCCTAAGAAGAGGTCTCAATGAGGCGCTTCAAAGAAGAGGTAATGTCTGTTACCGATTCTTTCAACTTTATTTCTTCTTCCACTTCTTATTATTTAGTTGTTTCATTATGAAGTAATAACATAAGTATCAATAATATACTGGTATTTTATTATAAGTATTAAACAACCCTATTTCACCATCTATCCATCCTATGGAAAACGAAATCACTGCGCGTGCGTATGTACGGAATACCGTCACCACGTCGTGGTGTAATCTATTTTCCACCACCACTGTACTTGGATGGGTATAATGGTATAAATAATAACTATATATGATTATTATAAAGTGATATTGATTCTGAAATAGTATACATGCACTCCAATACAATTCCACGATCATGGGAACGATATCATCGCTCGTGCGTACGTACGGAATACCGTCTCCACAATGTGATGTGACTCGTTCTACATGATATTCATTTCATAATGATTATATAAATGAATTAAATGAATGAATATGATATATATTACAATAATAACATCATGTAAATGTGGTATCTATAACCTAAAGAGAAGAATAAGAATTTATTCGAGAAAACACGCATAAGAACAAAAAGTAATAAACACCCGAATAATAAGTAGAAATGAAATATTACTAATAAGATAACAATGATTATGATTCTGTAATAAGTCAATGACATTATTTAAATCATTATACAGGAGGTTCAGACACTTATGAAGCAAATTGGACCTAAGGTAAGGGAAAATATCACAATCTCATTTTTATCCGAGATTGTTTATACTTTGGTATTTACTGGGGTGTATTTTATCATCCACATCCATGCTTCCTCAATATGTAATATTATTTCCTTCCACCAAAAATTTTTTAAATCCAATTTTACCCTTCGGTGAGTTTTTAGTAAAATATATTAAAGGAATATTTTGTCGTTTTTCGTTTGAGGTACTTTTTGACTTTTCTGAAAAAAGTACGAGAAGAATGTTTTTTTAACTTATACGGCATGAATGGATTTTTAGAACATTATTTCCACGAAGCTTCCTTTACAAGTTTTAAATTTTATTTTTAATCAACTTCTTTTAGTTCAAAATTATATGACATGTTAATAAAGGAAAATGTTTTTGAAGTAGAAAGGATATTTTCCTCAAGAATGGAATTCAAGTGTTTTATCAAAATTATTTTCCATATAAGATAATATAGGGTTATGTTTATATCCCTATTATTACATTGATTTGATTATGTTGTGATGGAATTATTTTTATGAATTCCTTTATCTTATATGAATTGTTTTATGATGTCACGATGTTTAAGAATCCCATTTCTATTACATGGGTTATGAAATGATGTATGATTGATGATTTTTTGTGGCACACATAAGAATGGTTTCATTATGAGATGGGTGGGACCTATATCTCCCTATAATTCATTGGGTAAAGATTTATATCTCATGAGATAGACATGGCTGGAACGGAAGGTTAAATCGGTTCAGTGAAATAGGACTGAAACGGGGAGTGAACTCAGTTCAGAAATGGACTTTGTCTGCTAAGATAGTCTTGGAAATGAGTCTTGACTACTAAGAAATGATTCTCTATGATTATGTGTGTATGAAACAAAGTTTCATGTTTTATGTTATGATTACTGGGATTACATTTCACTACTATGATTTATCCCATGTTATGAAATTATGATCTCTTTTACAGGTTAAGATTTCCAAAATGTTATGTTCTTATGAATATGATGTGATTGATATTTCTTTTGTATACCCTTACTGAGCATTTGAGCTCACCCTTGTGTATGTTTTCTTTCCCCAGGCTAGGAAGAAGGATATTAAATAGGATATGCCAAAAGGGACTCTAGATATGATGAAATAAATGGGAGACTATGCAAATTCTTTATGAACCAATTGTTTATGTTTCCCAGTTTCTAAAGACACTATACCTATACGGTCCTTTCCTGGTTTTGTTATATGTTGTAATAAGTGTGCTTCAATTTTGAAGTATTGACAATGTCTGTAAAGTATGGGTCTTTATAAAAACCATACTAGTATTATTTTTATCTATAAGAGTAGAATACATGTCAATCAGAGATGAATTCTTCCAAAAAATAATGAATATGTAGTTTTTAAAGGTCCGAGTCCCTTTAAAAACATGCCTCATGGGGTGAAAACCAACCAAAAAAACTTTTAATGCAATGAAATTATACAATAATAACCATGAAGTCATTTGTGAATGGTTGAGTATACAAAATTTCAATTAAAGTTATTGTTTATAAAGGATGAAAAATAACACACTTATTATTTTAAAACACCAAAACAGGCAGTTAGATCTATAGAAAATAACATCAAAATGATTTAAAATCATAGGAAATCCATATTAGTATTATTTTTTGACATGTAAGAGCAAAACTCATGTCAAATGGATGTTCAGTATGCTAAAAAAATTGAATAATCAATTTTTAAATATTTGACACCCTTTAAAAATATGCGTCATGGGGTGAAAACCAATTGAATGATCTTAGAATGTTATGAAATCATAGGAAAAAAACCGGATTATGATTATTCAAATTTTTGAGTAGAAAAAATGTCTAAATGATGTTTCGTTTTCTTGGGATGACCAGAAACACACTTTTATTATGTTGAAATAGAAAAACATGTGTTGAATGGTTATATCTATATAAAACAACCTATGAATGACTTAAAATCATAGGAAAAATATCTAAGAATTATTTTTAATGTGTATGAGCAAAAGGCATGTCAATCAGACATGCAATGTGCTCAGAATGAATGAATATACAATTTTTAAAGGTTTGACACCCTTTAAAAATGTGTATCAGGGGTCAAAAATAACTAAACAACCTCCAAAAACTATAATATCATAGGAAAAAAATCATATAATTAATTAAGAAATTTTCAAGAATGTATAATTTTGATATGATGCACTGTTTTCTCCATATGACTCAAACTACATTTTTTTAAAAAAAAAACTAAAACATGCATTTAACAAACATAAACATATAAAAAACCCCAAAATTTTTTTAAATCATAGGAGAACCATCTTAGTATTATTTTTGATGTGTATGAGTAAATGACACATCAATAATATGTGTGATATGTCTGGATCAAGAGAAAAAGAAGTTCTTAAAGGCTTAAAACCATTTAAAAATATGTGTTAGGGGGTTAAAACCAACTGAACAACCTCTAAATACTTTTAAATCAGAAAATGAAAATCATACAATGAATTAGAAAATGGTGGAGTAGAAAAAACATTAATATGAGGTGTTTTTAACACTAAAACATGAATTTAATAGTCAAATTCATAGAAAAAACCTCAAAATTACCTAAAATCATAGGAAAACCATGTTAGTATTATTTTTGATGTGTGAGAGTATACATAACATCAATTGGGTGTGTGGTGTGCCCAGAACAATTGAATACGTAGTTTTTAATTGTTTGACACCCTTTGAAAATGTGAATTAGGGGGTTAAAACCAACCAAACAAACTTTTAATGTCATGAAATAATAGGTAAAAAACCATACAATGCATTTTGAAATTTTTGAGTAGGTAGATTGTTAATTAAAGGTTCTATTTGTTTGGGATGACCCAAAACATATTTTTATTGTTTTAAAGCACTAAAATTTGGTTTTAACAGTTATATTGATATAAAATGACCTCACAATGAGGTGAAATCATAGGAAAACCCCTTAATATTATTTTTAATGTGTATGAATATATAGAAAGTCAATTGAACATGTGGTATTCTTAGAATGACCTAATATGTAGTTTTTAAAGGTCTAGTGTCCTTTAAAAACATGCTTCATGGGGTCAAAATCAACTAAACGACATATGAATGTCATGAAATTAGAAAAAAATAACTATAACATGATTTATTAAATGATGTAGTAGAAGGAACCTTAATCCTTGGTTTCATTTGTTTGGGATGATAAAAAATGATCCATTATTGTTTTAAAACACCAAACCATGCATTTAAGAGTCATATCAATATAAAACAACCTCAGAATGATATGAAATCATAGGAAAAACATATTAGTATTATTTTTTATGTATATTATTAGATGGACCATCAATCAGATTTGTGGTATTATATGAATGATCGAATGAGAACTTTTTAAAGGTTTAATGCCCTTTAAAAATGTGCATCCAAGGAATAAAGGAAACCAAATTACATCTGAATACCGCAAAATACCAAGGAAACCATATAATGATTTTTGAAATGTTTGAGTAGATTGAATGTCAATATGATGTGTCATTTTCCCAGAAGACCTGAAACACACTTTTATTGTAACAAAACATGATAACATGCATCAAATGGTTAGATTCATAGAAAATGGCCTCAAAATGATATTAAATCACATGAATACCATTTTATTATTATTTTTTACATGTATAAGTAGAAGGAATATCAATCAGACATGAAGTGTTCTCGGAATGATCGAATATGCAGTTTTTAGGGGTTTTCACCCTTTAAAAACATACATCATGGGTCAAAAACAAATAAAAGACCTCCAAATTCAATAAAGTCATAGAATATAAAAAAAACAACGAATTGTGAAATGGTTCAGAATAAAAAACATCAATATGAGGTTTCATTTTCTCGGGATTACACGAAACACACTTTTATTATTTTAAAACGTTAAAACATGGATTTAATGGTCAAATCCATAGAAAATAACCTCACAATGAGGTGAAATCATAGGAAAACCATCATAGTATTATTTTTAATTTGTAAAAGTAGACTAAACATTAATTAGATGTGTTATCTATTCAGAAGGAATGAATAAGTAGTTTTAAATAAAAAAATGATTAAAAACAAACACTATATTCAATATAAAACAACTAATGAATATTGAATTAAGTTTTAATTGAAATATTCTATTTAATTTCAGTTATTAGATTTTTGTTCTTTTTTACTACACTAGTTATTTTATTACTTGTTTTTATATTTATTATATTTCAGTGATGGGTGCATATTTTAGAAGATGATTAGACAAAGATATTTATAAGCCTTTAATTTTACATATCATGGATATATTAATATTTTTTTAATTATGGTAGTTTTTTTGGGTTTTTTAAATTATGTATTATTTTTTTTAAATTAAAATCTTTGGCCACCTCCATATAGTGGTGTCTATAGAGTATCATCCACCAAATGAAATTTTCTATAGGGTGTGCCATTCTGGCCTATAGTGATCCCTAATTTGAAGTTTCTAAAGGAAATATATTTGGGCCAAAATCTTCGGCATTTTAGTAGTTTTTGGGCAGCCACTATAGGAATTTAGTGAAAACTTTTGGTGGTCGCTGAAGGCCTTTTTCCTACTAGTGCTTAAAATCTTCCATTTATATTAGAGTGGATTCTTTTGAAAATCAGATCACAAGTCAAGAGATTCCTCTCCTTATATAACAATCAGAGAGTGAGTGTGTGTAACAGAACTGATGTTAAGATCTTCTTGAGAATATTATCAAGAAAAGACTATTGTGGAATTGGATTCTCCTTGACAACCACTATTATGATCTCTATAGTATGGGTTTTATTCTCAATGATGAATCACACAGGGATGTGTGTTTCATTAATACAAGGATGGAAGGAGGTGATGACTTATATATTATTATTTTTTGTTTCTATTTTCCAGTTTCTGTATATTTTCTTGTAAACATGGGTTCCAAGTTTAATGTTTATTATACCTTAATATCACTTATAACTTGAAATATCTAAATAATGAATATAGTGAATCCTAGTTTTAAAATGAGATATTAAAATCCTTTCCCATTGTTTATGGAAACATGAACATTATATTTTTTGTACCCTTTATCCTCTTATGCTGATTTTTAGCTAACATGGGTTAAAAATTTCTATATCTAGTGACCTAAATAACACATTGGGTAGTCTCCATAATGTATTACTTTACAGTATGTATCACCCAAATATCATTAAATAATAGTTATGAGTGTTCTAATAAATATTTTAAATTAATATTTGTCAAAATTATTCATAAATAATAAATTTTCATGATGTTTTTTAGTCAGCAGTGGTTTAAACCCCCACTAAATATATAATAGTGGTTTCAACTCCCACTAAATATTGAGAATTTTTTTTCTTTTCTAAAATGATAATACTCTAAAAAATATCATATAAAAATTATTTAGTGGGAGTTTAAGCCTTAGTGAGAGTGGTGTATTGTGAAAGTTGAATTGTAAGTCAGATAATTCCACTCCATGCATACCAATCAGGGAGTGATAATGTGTAGGGGAACTTGAGTTAGGATCTATGTCAGAATATCACACTACTATAGATCACAAAATATTCAACGCTGTCTTTTATCAATACTCAACAGAAAAACACTGATAAAAAGGGGATGTTTATCAACACTAGATAAAAGGGCTGATAAAATTAAATTTTATCAATTCTAAAAAATAACTGATACAAGGGTACCATTTTTCAACTTTTTTATTAGCGATGATTAAGATTTCACTTTATGAGCACTTTTTTTAGCGCAAATAAAATCTCTACCTTTAACATCGTGAAAAATCCATGATAAAGGGAATAATGAATAGTTTAATTTATATATACATATTAATATATTTTAATATATAATTTACATTACAATAATTATATATATAAAAATATAATATATAAATATTATTTATATAACTTATAATGAAAATATATCAGCAATCATTTTTTCATAATTTTATATATATAAAAAATAAAAATTTAAGTAATCAATAAAAATGTTTAATATCAGATTTATATAGATTAATTACAATATATATATAATTAATATAAATATGAGATATTAATATTCTATTTATGCTATAATAAAAATATATAAATGGATTAATTTATTTATATATGTGATTCATATTTGAATTTATATATTTATATTCATATTAAATTATTTAAAATATACGTACATGTATTTGTATGTATATTTATTCATGTGTTTGTATATGTATGTATTTTTATTTCTATACGTGTGTGTATGTTTGTTTTGTATGTGTACGTATGTGTTTTGTTGTGTGTCTCTATGTGTGTTTATTTTGTGTACGTGTTTTCTGTATGTGTATGTTTATGTGTGTATGTGTATGTATTTATTTGTACGTATGTATGTGCATATGTACATGTATTTATGTATATGCGTGTGTATGCAGATGTACATGCATGTGTATGTGTACGTGTATGTATATGTATATATGCATACAACCTGTGTATATGTGTATTTATGTATACGTATGTTTGTGTGACATGTGTCTGTATATATAGAATGTTTATGTCTTCATATGTATTTGCATGTTTGCACATGTGTATGTAATTATATGTACGTGTATGTTTATACATGTGTATATGTGTATGTGTATGTATATTCATGTATGAACATGTATGTGTATGTGTATGCGTATGTGTATGTATGTGTATATGTATGTATGTGTATGTGTATTTAGGTGTATGTGTGTGTATGTGTATGTGTATGTGTATGTGTATGTGTATATATATGTGTGTATAATGTTGGAGTTGGTGGCCTAGAACCAACTACATTGTACTTAAATCATTAATAAATACCTTATCACATCTTGATTGTTCTTATGCGTGACAATGAAAGTGATAATGTCCTAAGGATAGCTGTTGCACTAAAAGGTCATAGCAGATCCATACTATGATGAGAACCTAGAAGTGACATAACACTGTTCTTGAATATATGTTCTATAGCCGGATGATGTTATTTGAGGGACACAAATAATATAGGTCATTAGGGGTGAGGACTCATAAAACTTTGAGGCACCTTCTCATGGTGTGAACCCATGGTAATATCAAAGAGAATATTATAAGAATGAGACCCGCCAGTAGGAAATCCACATTTCATAGTGTCATTGGATGTTCGTATCTATGTATGTGTGTATTGGTCCTTATACTTTAACATTATTATTAATGGGTATTACAACTCACACACTTAGATGTATTGACGAAAATTATGACAACACACTGTTCGCAGTGAGGTAGGATATGTTTGGTGCGTCATGAGTAATACTGCATTAATAGATAATGCGAGAAAGGATTTTTCCCTTCTATTTCATAATGGAAGTAGATATCTCAGGCCCTTTTATGGAATTTATATAGCCTAAATAAATACATGTACATGGTGATGAATGAGCATGTCCAATTCTGGGAATTCAAAGAAAGAATAATCGAGCACATGAGTTGATGAAACTAGCATGCAACCCGCTTGATTCGAGATATTGAGACAAACGGATTACATTACATGGTAAGAATTCGTAGGAGGTGACACATCATTATGAAATTAACTTCTTTCTCTATGGGTGCCTTGGCATGTTGCTATACGCTAAATTTGTACTTTAGGCTGCCTCTGCCTAATGCCACTAAGAAAAAGGCCTAGAGGGTTACACACTAATTGTATCCAAGTATCTCAATTAAAAATTAATTTAACAAGTTGAATAAACATTATTCTCGATTTTCTTTTAATAATTTTTCAAGGATGGCAAATATCATTGATTTCTACACTAGTTATTCGAGAGAATTTATTGTGGTAGAAATTATATATCTATTAGCGAGTAATATAGTGATATTTATTTAAGAAATAAATATCCATTATTCAAGGTCTAATAAATGTGGTGGAGGAAATAAATAAAATGGAAAAAAAGTACACGCCCTGTATATTAATATACACACCATGTAGTTTTTCTGGGTATTTTTGAGAAATAATATTATTTATTTAATTAAATAATATTAGGTGTAATTAGTTGGGCACATGTCAAGTAATAATAATAGTCAATTGTGATTATTAGACATGCGGACTTACTAAGAATTAAATGAAATGAATAAATTATTTTGGGTAATTAATTCATTTTATTAATCTATGTAATTAAAATCCCAGTTATTTAATTCTCATTAGCCTATCTATTTTTGTGGTTGTTCCCTATGGATCAAGATAAAGCTCTCAAGCTAAGTGAGAATTATTTTCTTCCAAGAATGCTTTCAAGATACAAGAGAGATCCTCCTCTATCAGATCATGGATAGTGCTTTTCAAGCAGCTCTCAAGGCTATCTATGGTGGACATCACAAGAGAAGGATCTTCCATGATAGAACCCATTGATCCATTCAGCGACGTCTAAAGATATATGGAGCACTTGTGGATCACTGCTAGAATAATATTACACCAAGATTCTACGATGCAACGATGAATCACATCAGATTGTGAGCGGAGACCACAACGAAGAGAGAATTACATCAAGGTAATTATTATATTTTAATGAAATTAATTATAAACAACATATTATGGTCCTCTATATGGTTCCAAGACTCCCTTCCTTTCATTATTTCATCATTATATTCTTAAGATATGACGTTTTATTATCGTGACGGATCTCAGATTAGTCATTATTATCAGGAAAAATTAAAGTTGGGTACACCCTCCAACATGCTTCCGCTGTGCCCAGAACCAACAAGAGGTATTAGAGAGGTCATATCATTGATTATAATAATTTATTTTTTTGTTGGTGATTTACACATTTAATAATTTAGTTGTTTTAATTCAAGTTAATCATTCTATAAATCTGAATCTTGAGATCTATTCCACCTCTTTCATTTCTTGTTCACCTTATAGAAACGATTTTTTCTTTTAATTTTTGATTAAAATAAAATAGAGGATCTCATATAGAGGTGCCAAATATTCCTGGACGCACAACACCGGAACACACAACATGTATTCGGTAGTACATTCTGTGTAGTATATCTTCTATGACCCAGGACAGTCCGCCAAACTAGGTCATGTCATTGGATCCTATCTAAGTATTTAAGACTCTATGTGTTGACCATGAACATGTGGCACACGATTTCCAGATTACATGTCATGTGGCCCATTGAATATGGTGTGTAGTCCTTTTGGGTTAGGGTTGGACTATGTACCCCATACACGGCTTTCCCGTCTAGAAACCATGTAACACGGATACTACACGGTGTGTGTCCCAATGAACATGCTGTGTACTCCAAAGATTTCCAAAGTACATCTACACACCATGTCCTCGGGTGTGTACTTATGATGGATGGTGAATAAAAGTACACACCGTGTAGTCAGAAATACATGCCATGTACTCATCAAAATTACACAGATTTATTAAAATTTATTATTATATTATAAAAACCCTTAAGACCTGTACCATAGTATAGGCGTAAAGATGGGGAACAACATTTGATAGGTGTTTTATATATTTGTGTTTAATTTAACATCCGTGTAATGTTCATTTCTACTCATTGGGTAGTTATGAACAGGAATTCACAGGGTTACTTCAAGGTACAAGTTACGTACAAAGATAATTTTAAATGAATTTATTTGTTCAAAATTATGATGGATGAGAATCTCAAGGAAATTCTGAAAAAGAGTTTAAGATAAAAATATTGATCAATTAAATATAATTAATTGATTCAAGTGTGATTTTTCTTAAATAATAAAGATTAAATAATTGAATGATAGTTTTATTTATGTGTAAATCTCATTGCATGTATGTATGATCATGATCTAGACCAAGACCTTTGTATGTTAATGGTTTCTTTTAATTTATTTATTTAAATTAAATTTTTTGTCTTGTGAGCCTTCTCCACATTAATATGTAGGTAATGAATGACCAAGGATTATTTTATGTAAAACCCCGTTTTACCCCTCACTTGTGAGTGAGACAAAAGTTTATGTAATGGATATATCTCTCAAGCTAGTGGAGGCGGCTCAAGTTAAAGAGAAAAGGTTAAATCAATCCAAGGAGATACAAAGGTGGATAGGTTGAAAGCTGTAAACATGGACCCAAAAGGATCAAGGTGTTTCTCCCATAGGTCCTGGGTTAGGTTATCAACCTCTAGATAAACTAACCAATAGAAAAATCTCATGATCATACCATTTATTTTATTTCTGTTAGTTTCATGGTTTTTTTATTGTGGGCGTGGTGTCACGATCACATAATTAATGAATTAAACAAGCATGCAAGATAGAACTAAAATAAGACCTTCTTATGCATAAATATAATCTTAGACAAGGTTAATCACTTAACTAAGTACCACTTAATATTAAAAAGAATGTAATTAAAGATAATAAAATTTAAAATTACGTATAAGGATAAAATCCCTTAAAGAAAATATTATATCAGTGTAGCCTTACATAATCTTGGTTAGAATTGAACCATAGTTCAAAGTGCTTGATCAACCCTAGTTGGGGTGCTTTAAATTATTGGGGAACTCTAATTCAAGGTTTTGGGATTAATTAACTTGGTTCACATCAAGAGTTGACTACAACAGTAGGACTTGGTATGACCAATAGAAAAAGGTTGAGGAAATCCAAAATAAAATGATTTCAGGATTAGGGAGCCCACTCAGCGGATCAAGGAGTTGAAAGTTAATGTAGTTGGCATTTGGAATGCCTACCTAAAACCCATAAAGTTACCTGACCAACCCTATTTAGGGTAATTTTAAGGGAAATATGGATCATTTTCACTAGAATATCCATGTAAAATATTATTCCAAAGTCAATTGTGAGGGCTATCGGATTTTGATAAAATAGTGGGAGACTAATAAGTATTAAATTATTTATTTTTCTCAGATTTGTCATGATAAAGTACTAAACCATCATTCATCTTAATTTTTACAAAGGGAAATAAAAATGAATTCAACCATATCATTGTGAACCATACTCAAGAAGGAAAACCTTCTCACTGGCACCAATTTACAGGAATGACAGAGGAAATTGTATGTGCTGGAAGAGCTTGTTCCAATTGCACTTGAAAAAGAGGCTAGTGATGATGAACTATATCTCTATATGAAACATATAGATGGTTCCCCATATGTCCAATGATTCATTCTATTTTCCATGTCTAATGATCTCTTGAAGAAATATGAAAACATGGATGTGTATAACATGATATCTCACCTTATGGATCACTATTAAGAGAAGGCGAGACAAGAGAGATATGAGCTCTCCAATTCTTTGTTCACAACTAAAATTGGAGAGTCTGCACTAGCTGGGCCTCATGTATTCAGTTTTATTGGCTTCATTGAATGTATGGACATCTTAGGGATTATGTTCTCAGATGAGTGGAATATAGATCTCATCCTATCATCACTGCCCAAGACCTTCTCTAGCTATATTGTCAATTACAACATGAGAAACAATGAGAAGAGTATATCGAATCTTATGAACCTAATTCTCTAGGTATATAAGGACATGGGGCGTGACAAACCTACAGTCCTTATGGTTAATAAGAAAGGGAAGGACAAGGTAAAGGGTCCAAGGACTTATAAATGGTCTGAAGCCCTCAAGCACCGTCCCTCCAGGAAGGGGAAGATCCAGAGGCAGGGAAAAGAATGGGAGGTGGTATGTTTTTCATGTCGAATGCCTGGAAACTGGAAGAGTAATTGCACCCAAAAGCATGGGGACACAAAATGTGAATTACTTATCGAATGTAATATTTCCATTTCTACACATTGGGTATTAGATACAGCTTGTGGGGATCACATATGTATTCAAATGCAGGAACCAAGTAAACATAGAAATATTTCTAGAGGAGAGGTGGATCTTAGAGCTACTAATGGTGCGAGGCTGGCTATGTTATCCATTGGAAATTACCACATATCATTGCCAACCAGGATGATTTTTTTCATAATTGTTATTATGTGCCTATTATTACCAAAAACATAATTTTTTGTATAATGTTTGCATATGGCTGGATTTAATTTCATGTTTGGAAATAAGGGTTTCTTATTTTATAAGAACAATGTATGTTATGGTATGACACATTTAAATAATGGTTTTTATGTATTAAATTACAAAAACCAAGTGTTTTCAATTGATAACTAAATAAATTCACATGACTCATACAACACCTAGTTGTGGCATCACCGTCTTGGTCATGTAAATGAGAATCGCTTAACAATGCTATTCCCATATTGTCATTTAGAATATAACAAGCTAAAACCACTTGATATATGTCATACTTTTTTACAAGATAAAATAACCAAGATTCCTTTCGATGGATAAGGTGAAAGGGCCATAGAGATTCTAGGATTAGTGCACATGGATGTGTGTGGACCATTTACAGTAGAAGATAGAGGTGGATATTATTACTTCATTACTTTTACTGATTATTTAAGTAGATATGGATATGTCTACTTAAATAGATATATGTCAGAGTCCTTATTTAAATTTAAGGAATTCAAGAATGAAGTAGAGAATAATCTTGGTAAGAAGATAAAAAAAACTTCGATCGGATCGAGGTGGAGAATATCTGAACCAAGAGTTCATCAACCTTCTATGGGAGTATAGGATTCTATCAAAACTCACTCCTCCTTATACACCATAGTGGAATGGTGTTAGTGAAAGGAGAAACCAGACCTTGTTAGACATGGTGAGATCAACAATGAGTCAGGCAGATCTTCCATTATCCTTTTGGGGATATCCATTACAAACTACATCATACACATTAAACTGAGTACCAGCTAAGGAATACAATGTAATTCCCTCTAAGTTATGGAATGGAAATAAAACCATTTTGTCACACACATGTGTATGGGGATGCAAGGTGTTTTTTATGGCCTTCTCAGTCAATAAAATAACACCTTGTGGCATGAAGTGTATCTTTTTAGGATATCCCAAGGAAACGAAAGGATGTTACCTATATAACCCTTCAGAAAAGATAGTCACTATTTTTATACAAGCCATTTTTCTTGAGAGGGATAACATCTCAAAAAAGGATAGTGAGAGAAAGATTGACATTGATGAAGTTGATTCTCAAGATACACAATAGTTGGTATATGAAAATGTTCTATAGGTCCCCATGGAAGAAGTTCTAGAAATACAATTACTTCATAGGAGCTCAAGAGAGGTAAGGGAACCAGAAAGATATGGTTTCTTAGTCACTGAGGATGGGGAATCATTGTTGTTGGAAAATGATGAACCTCTATCCTACAAGGAAGTATTAGAAAGCTCAGAAGCTACAAGATGTCTAGAATCTATGAATTATTAGATGGGTTCCATGTATCAGAACCAAGTTTGGGTTCTGGTTGATGATCTAGTTGATGTAAAGCCTATTGGATTCATATGGGTATTCAAGAGAAAACTAGACATGGAAGGTCAAGTTAGCACATATAAAGTGAGGTCAGTGGATAAAGGATTAAGATAGTGTAGAGTAATTGACTATGATAAAACCTTCTCGCTAGTTTCCATGTTTAAATCCCTAAGAATCATACTTGCCATAACATCTTTCTATGACTATGAGATTTGGAAGATGGATGTAAAAATATCATTCCTTAATGGGAAAATTTAAGAAGATGTATATATGACACAACCATAAAGTGTTTGCGACACTATGTGAAGCCAAATGGGTTTTGAAGTTTCAGAAATCCATTTATGGAATAAATAAAGCATCCAGGTCATGGAACATTCGATTTGATGAAGATATAAATAAATTTAGTTTCATTAAGAACCAATGTGATCCCTATGTTTATAAGTGGTATAATGGGAATTTGGTCGTTATCCTAGTAGAATATTTTGATGAAATATTGCGTATTGGAAATGATATACCAGTCTTACAGTCAGTAAAGAACTGATTGAACAAGTGTTTCTCCGTGAAGGACTTGTGTGAAATAGCCTACATTCTAGAAATCAAGATCATTAGTGATAGATCAAAGAGACTTATTGGACTATGTCAGGGTACATACATTGACCAGATACTAAATATATTTTGTATGAAACAATCCAAGATGGGATTGTTTCTAGTGTCACATAGCCTACATCTTTATAAGAAAATGTGTCCACAGACACAATAGGATAAAGATAGAATGATTAAGATCCCATACGCTACAACTATAGGATCCATCATGTATTTCATGTTATGTACTAGGCTTGATGTTGCCTATGCACTTATCATGGTATGTAGATATAAAGTAGATTCAGGAGAACATCAGTAGACTGCTGTTAAGAATATGCATATGTATCTTAAAGGAACTAAGGATATGTACCTATTGTATCGAGGAGATGAGGAGCTTGTCACCAGATGGTATGTTGATGCTGGTTTTTAGATAGATCAGAATGATCTAAAGTCACAATCTGGATATGTTTTCAATCTCAATGGAGGATCTGTGAGCTAGAAGAGTTCAAAGCAACCAGTTATCACCGATTCTATAGTAGAGTCCAAATATGTAGTGGATTCTGATATAGACAAGTAATCCGTATGGATTCAAAACATTGTCTAGGAGCTTGATGTGATGCCTAGAAGTAAAGCTCATATCACATTATATGGTGATAATACTGCAGCGGTGGATCTTGCAAAAGAACCAAGTTCACATCAACAGACAAAGCACATACTCTGAAAGTATCCCCTCTTGAGGGATTTCTATCAAAGGGGTGAAGTTTCAGGGAGTAGAGTTTCCACGTAAGAGAACGTGGCGGACCCCATGACTAAAGTTCTATCTCAACAGAGGCACGGATATCATGTGATATCTACTGGGTTAAAGGTTATAAGCAGTTTGCTCTAGTCCAAGTGAGATTCTGTTGGATTTGGTGGCCTAAAACCAACTACTTTGTACTTAATTCATTAATTAATACCTTACCACATCTTGATTGTTCTTCTGTGTGACAATGCATGTGATAATAACCCAAGGATAACTGTTGCACTAAAAGGTCATAGTGGATCCCTACTATGATGAGAACCTGGAACTTCCATAACACTGTTATTTAATATATGTTCTATGGAAGGATGATGTTATTTTAGGGACACAAATAATATAGGCCATTAGGGGTGAGGACTCATAAAACATCAAGGTAACTTCTCATGGTGTGTGCCCATGGTAATATCCAAGAGGATATTATGAGAACAAGATCCGCTAGTAGGAAATCCACATTTAATGGTTTCATTGTACGTTCTTATCTACGGATGTGTGTATTGGTCCTTATACTTTAATATTATTATTAATGGGTATTACAACCTGCACACTTAGATATATTAATGAAAAATTTGACGACACACTGTTTGCAATGAGGCAGGATATGTTGGGTGCGTCATGATTAATATTTCATTAATAGATAATGCAAGAAAGTATTTTTCCCTTCGGTTCCATAACTGAAGTAGATATCTTAGGCCCTTTGATGGAATTGATATAGCCTAAATAAATTCATGGCCATGGTGAGGAATGGGAAAGTTCAATTCTGGGAATTCAAAGAAAGAATAATCGAGAAAATGGGTTGATGGAACTAGTATGCAACCCACTTGATTTTAGATATCGATACAAAGGTATTAAATTAAATGGTAAGCGTTTGTAGGTGGTTACATGTCATTACACCATTAAATTCTTTCTCTATGGGTGCCTTGGCGTGTTTCTAGGTGCTATCCTTGGACTTTAGGCAGCCTCTGCCTAATTCCACTAAGAAAGAGGCCTAGAGGGTAACACACTAAGTTTTTCCAAGTATCTCAATTAAATATTAATTTAACAAGTTAAATAAATATTATTCTCAACAGTGGTCTAATAATTATTCAATGATGCCTGATTGCATTTATTTTGACACTAGTTATTCTAGAGAATATATTTTGGGAAAAATAATATATTTATTAGCGAGAAATGCAGTGATATTTATTTAAGAAATAAATATCCATTATTCAAGGTCTAATAAATGTGGTGGAGGAAATAAGGAAGATGTAAAAACAAAAGTACGCACTGTGTATATTAATATACACGCCGTGCAGTTTTTCTAGGGATTTGTGAGAAATAATATTATCTATTTAATTAAATAATATTAGGTGTAATTCACTGGGCGCATGTCATGTAATAATAATAGTCAACTGTTATTATTAGCCATGGGGTCTTACTAAGAATTAAATGAAATGAAAAAAATGCTTTCGGGTAATTAATTAATTTTATTATTCTAAGTAATTATAATCCCAGTTATATAATTCTCATTAGCCTAGCCATTTTTGTGGTTGTGCACAATGGATCTAGAGAAATCTCTCAAGCCAAGAGAAAATTATTTTATTTCAAGAATTATCTCAAGCTACGAGAGAGATCCACATCCACTGAATCAAGGAGAGCACTTTGCAAGCAGCTCTTAAGGAGATCTAAGGCGGACATCACAAGAGAAGGATATTGCATGCTAGCACCTGGAGATCCCTTCATTGATGTCCAGAGATATGTGGAGCACGTGTGGATCACTCTTATATTAATCCTACAATTTTATTCTACGTCACAACGATGGATCACATTAGATCGTGACCGGAAACATCAACAGAGAAATAATTCCATCAAGGCAATTCTTGTATTTTAACTAAATTAATTATAACCAGCATATGATGATCCTCTCTATGGTTCTGGTAATACCTTCCTTTATATCATTCATCATTCTATTCCGATGATCCGTTGCTTTATTATCATGACTGATCTCGGATTGATCATTGTTAATGGGAAAAATTAAAGTTTGGTACACCCTCCAACGCACTTCTGCTGCACCCGAAACCTACATATATATATATATATATATCTGTGTGTGTGTGTCTATGGATATGTGTATGTGTATGTGTATGTGTATGTGTATGTGTATGTGTATGTGTATGTGTATGTGTATGTGTATGTGTATGTGTATGTGTATGTGTATGTGTATGTGTATGTGTATGTGTATGTGTATGTGTATGTGTATGTGTATGTGTATGTGTATGTGTATGTGTATGTGTATGTGTATGTGTATGTGTATGTGTATGTGTATGTGTATGTGTATGTGTATGTGTATGTGTATGTGTATGTGTATGTGTATGTGTATGTGTATGTGTATGTGTATGTGTATGTGTATGTGTAGGTGTATGTGTATCTGTATGTGTATGTGTACGTGTATATGTATGTGTACGTGTACGTGTATGTGTATGTGTATGTGTACGTGTATGTGTGTGTGTATGTGTATGTGTATGTGTATGTGTATGTGTATGTGTATGTGTATGTGTACGTGTATGGGTATGGGTATGTGTATGGGTATGTGTTTGTGTATGTGTATGTTTATGTGTATGTGTACGTGTATGTGCATGAAAATGTGTATGCGAATGTGAATGTGTATGTATATGCGTATGGGTATGCGTATGCATATACATATGAGTATGTGTATGGGTATGTGTATGGGTATGTGTATGGGTATGTGTATGCATATGTGTACGTGTATGCGTATGTAGATGTGTTTGTGTATGTGTATGAGTATGAGTATGTGTATGTGTATGTGTATGTCTATCTGTGTATGAGTATTTGTACATATTTGTACATATGTGTACATATGTGTACATATATGTGTATGTATATACACATATGTGTACATATATGTCTATACACATGTATCTGTGTGTGTGTGTCTATGGATATGTGTATGTGTATGTGTATGTGTATTTGTATGTGTATGTGTAAGTGTATGTGTATGTGTATGTGTATGTATATGTGTATGTGTATGTGTATGTGTATGTGTATGTGTAGGTGTATGTGTATGTGTATGTGTATGTGTAGGTGTATGTGTAGGTGTAGGTGTATGTGTATGTGTATGTGTAAGTGTATGTGTATGTGTATGTGTATGTGTACGTGTATCTGTATGTGTACGTGTACGTGTATGTGTTTGTGTATGTGTACGTGTATGTGTATGTGTATGTGTATGTGTATGTGTATGTGTATGTGTATGTGTATGTGTATGTTTATGTGTATGTGTATGTGTATGTGTATGTGTATGTGTACGTGTATGGGTATGGGTATGTGTATGGGTATGTGTATGGGTATGTGTATGTGTATGTGTATGTGTATGTGTATGTGCATGAAAATGTGTATGTGAATGTGAATGTGTATGTATATGAGTATGGGTATGCGTATGCATATACATATGAGTATGTGTATTGGTATGTGTATGGGTATGTGTATGGGTATGTGTATGGGTATGGGTATGTGTATGTGTATGGGTATGTGTATGCGTATGTGTATGTGTATGCGTATGTAGATGTGTTTGTGTATGTGTATGTGTATGAGTATGTGTATGTGTATGTGTATGTGTATGTCTATCTGTGTATGAGTATTTGTACATATGTGTACATATATGTCTATACGCATGTATCTATGTATGTGTATGTATATATGTATGGAGGTTTATGTAGTGTGTGTGTATGAATATTGATATATGTATTTCATGCATATATTTTATGGTATCTTAATATATTGATTACTATATTTAATTGATGAATCTTGACAATTTGTGAACAATTTAACTTGTTTAATGTTTTATGGAAAGATACAACCTATCTTTGGAAAAGGAGTGAATAAGGATGAAAATAGAAGCATAAAGCTCGCGTCGCGATACTGGGTTTTTTAGGATACAACGGAGCTGTGAAACTGGAGAAGAATAATTACACATCATGTATTTCATTACATGCTTCTATTGCTCAGGACAAGTCGTGATGTCATTGCATGTTTTGAAAAGAAGTTACACTATGTGTACATAAATACATGTCGTGAATGTTCAGGGTAGGAAAAATTTAAACAATCCATTATTGATGAGAATTACACATCATGTAAAATATTACACGTCGTGAATGTTTCAATACATAGAAAAATAATGACGATGGTGGCAGAGGGTTTGACAAAAATCCTAATTTATTCGTGCCTCGGCCACATAGTAGGACGATCCACAAGTGAGGGATTCAACACATGGATGTGATGCGCGCACAGAGTGACGATATGGATCCTAGCTTCATTGACGTTCTTCACTAACTTTCTTCCTTGGGTACCTATGGTGCTCGTTCTCAACATGCCTATCATGAGCGAGTAATCATATTTGTGTTGGGTGACGTGATTGTATTGGGATGTGATACTTAGGGATTATTTCTATATTTTATTCTTGTATTGGATTGTTGTAACACCATTTATCAATTCTAATCCTCTTCTTTTTTCAATTTCATGACCATTGTTTGTGATATGAGAAGTATTATTTTACTGCATCAATTAATTGGCCTATTTTGTGTATGAGCATTATGCAGTCTAGGTAAGTTATGTTTAAAAAGTGTTTTTGGTTGCCTAGTTTTGTGATTGCAGCTAGTAGATGACCATTCCAACGATGCAATAACTAGATTAGGGTAGAATACCCATATCGAGGATCCCTACTAACCCAATTCCAACACCAAACCTAAATAAATACATTATAAATTGAATCCCTAATTTACCAACCTGAAAATCACTAAACCTGGCATGCCTCATCTCTTGATATTCAACCCAATCATTACAGCTATTATTATTTTCCTTAAAAAAATCAAACACTTTCAATTTCAATTTCTTTAAATAATTTATAACAGACGAATCATCCCTGTGGCTTCAACACTCATACTTTACAAGTACTATATTTTTAGTAGTTTTTGTGAGTTTTACAAATTACTAATTCTGTGTATCCCTGTAAGAAATTAAAAACACCCTACAGGCTATCCCATATGCATGTGTATGTATGTACAAGCACATGTATGTAATTGTATGTATGTGTATGTGTGTACATATGTGTATGTGTATGTATATGCATATGCATGTTCATGTGTATGTGTGTATGTGTATGTGTATGTGTATGTGTATGTATATATGTGTACATGTATGTGAATTTTTGTATACATATGTATACTTATGTGTATAGATGTGTGTATGTGTATGTATATGTGTATGTGTATGTGTATCTATGTATGTGTATTTGTAAGTGTATTTACATGAATGTCAATGCATATGTATGTGTGGATGTGAATATATATTTTTGTAGTATGTGTATGTATGCATATGTATGTGCATGAATGTGTATGTAATTGTATGTATGTGTATATGTATACATACATGTATGCATATGCATATGCAGTTGCATGTGTATGTGTATGTGTATGTGTATGTGTATGTGTATGTGTATGTGTATGTGTATGTGTATGTGTATGTGTATGTGTATGTGTATGTGTATGTGTATGTGGATGTGTATGTGTATGTGTATGTGCATGTGCATGTGCATGTATGTGTATGTGTATGTGTATGTGTATGTGTATGTGTATGTGTATGTGTATGTGTATGTGTATGTGTATCTGTATCTGTATCTGTATGTGTATGTGTATGCGTATCTGTTTGTGTGTGTGTATGTGTATGTGTATGTGTTTGTGTATGTTTATGTATATATGTGTATGTGTATGTGTATGTGTATGTATCTGTATATGCATGTGCAGGTATGTGTGTATCTCTATGTCTATTTATTGATTTAATATTATTGATTCATTTTTAATATTTCTCATTTTTTTTATTTTATGAAATTTATTCATTTTTCAATTTTTATTCATTTTTAATATATATTCGTTGAATATTTTTTTTTTAAATATTCAATTTTGATAGTTATTTATATATTTTTAAAAATATTAAATTTAATTAAATAATAATATTTTTAATTATTCATAAAAGTTATAAAGGTTAATAATTAATTATATATTTTATATACAATCAATACAATACATATATCAATAATTAGTAATAATAATAATTTTTACTTATTCATTTTTATGTATTTTCAATTCATCTAATTAATGTTATGAATTCATTTTTTAATTTTTTTGAAATTTAATTAATTCCCTTTATTTATTTTTAATATTATTTAATTTAATATTTTTTGTTCATTTTCTATATTTATTAATTTTTAATATTTTGTAATTTATATATTTTTTAAAATTTATATCTATTTATTTGTTAAGTTTTAATATTTTCAATTTGTTTTTAGTTTTTTTGATTAATATTTATTCATTTTTATTTATTATGTTTTAATAGTTTCAATATGTTTGAAATTTATACAATTTATTCCTATAAATTCATTTTAATTTAATAATTTTTGTATAGCTAATATAATTTATTTTAATAATTTTGTTATTTAGATAACTAATATAATCTATTTATTCATTTTTTTCATTTTTTCGCATGTTTGCAATTCATAAATTTAATTTTATGATTTCAATTTTTTAAATATTTTTAAAACTTATCATTTTTTGTTTATTCATTTTTAATAAAATTCATTAATATAATTTATTCATTTTTAATATTTATTATTTTTATTTTTATTTTGAATTTATTCATTTTTAATATTTATTTATACATAATTATTTACTAAGTTTTAATATTTTCAATGTCTGTATAATTTATATGATTAATATTTATTCAATTTTATTTATTAAGTTGTAATATTTTTAAAATGTTTAAAATTTATATAAATAATTTATTTAAAATATTTTTTTAATATTTTAGTAATTTTAATAGTTAATATAATTCATTTTAAAAATTTTGTTATTTATATATTTTACACTATTTATTTATTCATTTTTCTTTATTTTTTAATGTGTTTACAATTCATGCAAATAGTCTTATGAATTCAATTTTTAAATAGTGTTTTTTTATTAAATTTTATTTTTCACATTTAATATTCTATCATTTAATATTATTTATTCATTTTTAATTTTTAATATATTTTGTATTTTTTGAATTTATTATTTTACTAATATTTATTTATACATATTTATTTAATGTGTTTTAATATATTTAATTAATTTATATTAATAATATTTCTTCATATTTATTTATTAATTTATAACATTTTTAATATGTTTTGAAATATATGCAATTAATTTATTTAAAAACATTTTTTTTAAATTTTTTAATTTAAATATTTAATAATATTCATTTTTAATTTTTTAATTTATATAATTAATATTATTTATTTATTTGCTTTATTCATTTTTTATATGTTTGTAAGTAACATAATTAGTGTTATAAATTCACTTTTTTTAATTTTTTTGGTAATTTGTTCAGATTTATTTATTCATTCTTAATATCCATTTATTCAATATTTTTTATTAATTTTTAATATTTATTACTTTTTGATATTTTTAGAATTTATTTATTTTTTAATTTCTATTGATACATATTTATTTATTAAATTTTAATATTTTCAATATGTTTGTACTCAATATAATTAATCCATTTGAATGTATTTTTCAATATTTATGTAATTTAAATAGGTAATTTATTTCAATTTTACTAATATTATTATTTATATAATTAATATTATTTATTCATTCT
Organism: Viscum album; assembly: GCA_963277665.1. Taxonomy (NCBI): domain Eukaryota; kingdom Viridiplantae; phylum Streptophyta; class Magnoliopsida; order Santalales; family Viscaceae; genus Viscum; species Viscum album. The sequence goes on along the minus strand of OY728123.1, from coordinate 859,438,362 downwards.
TTTTTGTTCATTTTTATATATTTTTTTCAACACTAGTTTAAGTGCTTATAAAAGTTTATTTTATCTGTGCCAAAACATAAGCACTGAGAAATACTACTTTTGTCAACACTTTTTAGCAATGATAAAAGTTATGATTTAGCGGTGTTAAGAAAGTGCTGAAAAAAGTAGTATTTATGAGACATTATGTTTTTAGTGCTGAGAAAATACACTTTTATCAGTGCTTTTCATTAAGCATTGATAAAACCCTTCACCCTCTTTATAAAATAACTCTAGTAGATCATGTATTTCTTACACCATACTCAAGATAACATGGAAGAGAAGGTATGCTTTAGCCAAAGTCGATTGTTTTGAAAAAATCGAACCTCAAAGCTGAAGGTATGAAATTCTGAACTTTTTTTTAATGAATCTCACTTGATCTTTCATATTCTATGCATGATTTCTTTGAGTTTATCTTTCTTTTAATCCCACATGATCCTTGTAAATTTCATTAAATATCATGGGTGAATCTCACATAATTGTTGGGAGTGTGTTTAATATGACGCGAGTCGACCAATATCACTTTAATCACATTGGTGTGTAGATTTCCTATTTTATTCATCCACATCCTATGAAATTCCTAATAAATCACATGTAGTTTCACTTTACACCTGCAAACCAATGAAAATATCATTTTAAATTGTAGGCTTCTACCAACATTAATTCTCAAATTAATAAATTAATATAAATCAAGAAGTTAATACATTGAACAATTTAACTCTAAAATATTCTAAATCACCAAAAAATATGATAAAATAATGAAATTATATATGAATATTTGAAATTAAAATCAATTAAAAATTCATATTATAATTAATGCATTCGGATAATATTTTTAAACACGACTTTTTATTTTTTAAATTCCATTTCTCATTAAAATTATTTTTGGCATTAAATACATCCTCTTCATGGTTTTGAAATTATAAAATTTGGTTCATTTTGGTGACAACATTCGTTTTTCCCAATATACCTACAATCTTGATTGTTTTGATAATCTCATGGAAAATTAAAATTGTCATTTCAATTATAACCAAATGAATAATTCAAATACGAAATCTTTAATAAATTTTTAAAAATAATAATAATAATTGATATGATTAGTTTGTTTCAAACACTATAGAAACATTGTAAAAAATAATTTTTTTGTTTTGATATATGTTTTTATAGTAAAATATTATTATCTATTTCGAAATAATTATCTAGTTGTAATAATCCATAGGTTTCTTATGAACATTGATAGTGACATGGAGTGAATTATCTCCCTTGATTAATCCATTAAAAAAAATATTTATGATATGCAACTTATTGTAATAAAAAAATATGTGTTATAATACTTTAAATTCATATAATTCTGGTTCTTTATATGTTCTAACACATTTTTTATGCAATGAAAATTTATAAAAAATATGATGACTATATTAGTGTATATATAAAGATTGTACCTTAGGGTTCTAAGATCATACATTAGGTTCATTTTTTTATTTTTTTAAATATGAATATATCTGATTCAAAAATGATGGATATGAATAAAAAATTTATGGATGCCAATTGTATGATAAAAGAGTATGAGGATGAGTTGAAAGAGTGAATAAAGTTTGCAAAATATCATGTATATGACACTTCTCAAATCCTTTACTCATTTTTATAATGTTGGTGTTCATGACTAATTATTCCAGAGGAGTTGGGAGAACACTTGCTCTTTTACCTAATAGATCAATTTGATAAATATTGAACTAAACATGGGGAATATCTAAATGTAGCTAGTGACTGGGATAATGATGTGTTTTATGGATCATCTGATATAATTACATGTGTGAAAAATGATGATGACTATATTGAGGATATGATTATAGGTGTGAATGATGAAGAAGATCGTATTGAGGAAATGAAAGTTAAAGATGAAGATGAACTTCATGATTGTCCAAAATAGTTTTATAAGTTAAGGATTTCTGAAAAAGCTCCATTGTATTATTGTTGTACTAAATATATAACATTTTCAACCATACTAAAGAAATATAATGTAAAAGTGGGAAACAAATGGAGTGACACTATCTTTACTAAAATCTGTGCTCACCCGAATGCTATGCTACAAGAAGATGATGAGCTTCCTCACTGAACATATAACACTAAAAATGACATGTTCAATGAGTATGATCTCTGAATGAATACATGACTATACAAATAATTTTATACTTCTTCACAAGGACCATGAATCACTCAAAAATTGATGAAAGTTTGGTGTGTCTTGAGACAAGAAGGATGAATCAAGTCCTTCAAAAGTTGTATGGAACTTTCATATCATTTAGGCACCTATATGGATGTAACGATACTTCAAGGCAATTGATGTGCTAAAAATATACAAGAAATCATGATGAGAAAATTCATCTCCAAACAAACTCTCCTTAGTGTTAAAAATTTCATCACCAAAATCCTGAATTTGGAATGAAATGAGAAACCATCATCTTGCACCATCAATACATGGAATGAATCCTTTTGGTTTAAAAAGTAGAACTCTCATTATATGGACAATTACGTTCAATAATTATAACTTTCCACCATGGCTACACCTAAAGTGAAAATACATTAAGTTGTCTCTGCTTATATCTGGACCAAGACAACCAGGTAATGATATAGATGTTTATTTTTCTCCATTGATCAATGGGTTGAAATTAATGTGGGATTCTTGTGTTAAGTTGTATGATGATTACATAAATAAAGATTTCATGTCGAGATCCATGTTTTATGTGATGCTAAATGGCTTTCCTACTTATGGAAAAATTTTAGGATATAACAATAAAGGAACTCAAGGGTGTCCCATTTGTGAAAAGGGTACGCACTCAGTTAGGTTGAAACATTCATTAATGACTATGTTTCTAGGACATCAAATATTTATTCCCTGATGATACAAATACCAATCTTGGTTGACATCATTCTATGGGAATTCAGAATAATGTACTATATAGTCTCCATTAACATGTGAAAAACTATTTGAGTAAGTAAAGGACATGGACACCAATTTTAGTAAAACTTCATAAAAATACTTACAAAAAATGATTGTAAAAAGAGATTAGTTTATCTTTAAGTTACCATACTGAAATTGTTTGCACGTCAGACATTTTTTTATGTCATTACCTTGAAAAAAATATATGAGATAGTTTATTTGACACGTTACGAAATGAACTCGACAAAACAAAGCATGGAATTAAGGCTGGGTTGGACATGATTAACATGGGGATGATAAATGACATTCCTACTTATGGAAAAATTTCAGGATATAACATTAAAGGAACTCAAGGTTATCCCATTTGTGAAAAGGGTACACACTTAGTTAGGTTGAAACATGCATTAAAGTATATGTTTCTAGGAAATCACATATTTATTCCCTAATGATACAAATACCTATATTTGTTGACATCATTCTATGGGAATTCAGAATAAGGTACAATATAGTCTCTAATAATAGGTGATAAACTGTTTGAGGAAGTAAAGTATATGGCCACCGATTTTAGTAAACCTTCATAAAAAAACCTCACAAATATTGATTGAAAAAAGAGATTAGTTTATCTTTAAATTACCATACTGAAATTTTTTATACATCATGAATTTTTTGGTTCCATTACCTTAAAAAATATATGTGATAGTTTCATTGACACGTTACTAAATGAAATCAACAAAATAAATCATGGAATTAAGGCTGGGTTAGACATGATTAACATGTGGATATAAGAATAGTTGATTCCAATGAAGGGTGAATGAATGAATTTTCTTCCTCAATATACTTATACTTTTTCCAGGTAAGAGAGATATCAATTTTATAACTTCCTAAATGATGTAAAGGTTACATATGGCTATTCATTAAAAATAATGAATATCATGTCAATGACCATTTTAATGTTAAAATGCATGAAATCAAATGAATTTCATATTTTTTTAAAGAAATAATTCCATTAGATTTATATTTGATTTTTTCTAATAATTTTTACCATACATTAATGAATATTTGTTTTTTTTTCAAATCCCCATGCACTAAAGTTTTAAACCCGATGAAGTTGAAAACTATGGAAAATGAAATTTCTATCATATTATGAGAAATGAATACGTTATTCCCTCTGTTATTATTTTATATATTGGTTTACATGATGGTTCACTTGGTTAGAGATATCTAGTTATGTGGTCCTATACATGATTGATGGATTCACCCTATTTAATGATATATGAAGATTTTGAAATTTTATGTCGAAAATAATAGTCAGTGATAATGTTGTATTGCAGAGTGAATATTTTTGAGGAAGACACTAGATTCTATACTGACTACATGTCCGATGTGGAAAGCATTGTTCTACTAAAATGTCATCACACCAGGAAACTTGTGGGTGAAGGAATTTTTGAAATAGATGTTTGGTGAAATTACTATTATAGAATTGGAGTAGGCTATTTATATTTTATATAATAGTTTAGGGGTTGTTCTATATATTGAAACCCAAAAAGTAATTTTTAGGCATTTGAATCCATCAAGGACATAATTATGGATATCAAATACACATAATTAATAGTTTATCAGATTGTTTTGGGACTATGTTTTTATAGAGTAAACAAAAAATCCAAATTCAATTTCAAAATGACTTCAATGGCTAGAAAAATGAGAAAGTGTCAATGTATTATCTTATAATGGTTATGTAATTAATGGTTATAAATTCTATATAAAGTAACACGATGATCACAATACCATGAAAAATATTGGTGATAAACTTGTGGCTGAAGTGATTCATGTATCAAGTACCAAGGAAATAAATCCAATTTATAATAATATAACATACTTTGAAACCATCTAACAAATATGAGAGTTGGATTATACAACATTCCAAGTGCTGATTTTTCAATGTAACTAGGTTGATATAAGGAGTATAGTTACAATTTATGAATTGTGATTTGTGAAAGTGGATTTTATTATGCAATGTTACAAGGACGAATCATTAATATTGGTATCACATGAAATATAAGTATTTTATTTCCCAAATACTTTAAACAGAAAGTGGTCAATTTCTCTATTATTGACCAAAACCATTGAAGGGTCATATGTCGATTCAACTGAGTATGAACCTTTCATTGGGGTGTCACAATCATTTTATGGTGATCCCAACATAATTTGGTCTTGTCTTTTATAGGATACCATGATGAGGGGATTTGGATACTTGATAGAGGGGTAAAATACCTTCAACCATTAAATAAAAAAAGATTTCAATAATCAGGTTATATATTTTTTTATAATTTACATTACTGTACTACATATTATTATCTATTCAATACCGAATTTACATAATCTAAATTAAATATTAAAAAAAATCAGAATATAATGGATTTAACACATTCTGATTCTCTCAATAAAAAGGAATAGTGGGTTTCTCAACATTGTGATGTTCCCAATGTAAATGAAAAAAAGTTTCTCCACATGACGATGCTACCAATCCCTTGGAGTAACATATTGATAATGTTGAATATAAGGAAATGGTAGAAGGGGAAAAACCTATGTTCCAAAAAAAATAGTATTGTTGTATTATGATAGTGTTAAAAAAATTATTAATATGATAAGACAAATCATTAAATTTGAGGTTGGATGGAACACACACGACCAACCCGTTTACCCCAAAAGGTCTATTTTCATTAATTACATTGCGGTTACCCAAAAATTCAAGTAATGATTGATATAGATAATTGAAACAACGGTACACCCATGGTTAAGAAATTAAATTGGGAATATATTAATGTAACATTATGATATAATTTATTTATTTTTCTAAAAATTAAAATAATGAATCATTGATTTACTCTTCATTATCCCTTGCATAGTGCATTTATGCTAGATGACTATTGAATGAAATTTTTATTAATGGTCACTAGAAATGATCATATAAGCTTTCATAAAATTCTTATGAAGCATCATCTTAGAGATGGTGAAGGAAGAATAAACCACCACCCACCATATATGTATACACACATGGTAAACCAAGAAATGTGAAATGCGTTTATTGGTCATTATGAGGAGGTATAGTTTTATCTACATTGTGATTGGTAATAAATTACTTGAAAAAATGTGCATTAATCACTTTTATTAAGAATTTTTTATTATAAGAAACAATAATTAAGTGCTGATAATAAGCAACGGACATCAAAACCAATGTACCCCTACCATAGATAATGGATGGGAAAAAATTGTATGTAATTTAAATATTTAGTAGTAATTTTATTTGGCATAGAACAACAACATAGTTATGTTACTTTATTTATATGTAGTTTAATGAATCAAATCCTAAATCTACTTTCATCCCACATCATGTACTATGAAAGGATGCTCATTTAAATAAATATTAAATACTAATAGATAAAAAAACACTAAAAGTATGGGAAGTATGTGTAAGTATGAAATAAAAAAAATATTTTTATTTAAATTTGTATTAAATTTAAATTATGAATTATTTTACCATATTTTTTTATCCATTTTAGACACCAAAATCATTGTCATTTGTACTCGATGAATGAATACTCATAGTGTCCTTGAAGTGGCCAGAACAATATGGTCACGTTAGAGGTACGAGTTTTGAAGTGTCACCCTGAGCATATTTTGAGAGAATAAATGCATAAGGGTATAAATATAAGAAAATGGAGGAGATAAAATCATAAATAACTACTCAATAAGAAAAACATAGTAGATAGTCTAAGTTGTCAGTGAATGTTATGTAAAGGAATCAAAGAGAAGAAACAACACAACACCAACCACTACATGAAGATCCACCCCAAGCTTTGAGGTGATCCATTCACCTAAAATGTCAACCTTACCATAGGTAATTGACTTTTTCATAACTAATTCTATGAAATTTGAATTTGGAAGGAAAATATTCCTTTCCTGTAATAATATTGTATAGGGTAAAAATGATTGTGATTTATATCTATTAGCTCCCACCAATCACCTTATTATGAGGGGTAAAATATAAAATATCCAAGAAGATATTATACAAAACAAAAAAATTCCAAAAGGACATGTGAGAGTGGGTATTCATGTATCTCATGATCCAATAACCAAGTTACATATTCCCCTTTATGATATGGATGTTCACATAGTTAAACGTTATATTCAAACATTCTTAGCATGATAATTTTATCATTTAAAAATCCATACAAGAAAGAATGTATTACTTTTAAATTTATTTTTATGTAAAAAATTTATCAATTAATTAAAAAAAGATAAAACTAATGAATATTATTATAGATTTCGAGAAAGAGAAATGTAAGGTTCAATCAAAATAATATAAATGATTAACCAATTGATCAAAAAGACATTCAAAAAGTACTTTTACCCCACCGGTTCAACTTCCAAATTTACTAATATTACAAGTTCATAAAGATACAATGTTTAAGGATGGTGATACATCCATTATTTATTTTGAAGAAAAAATGTATGGAGAGTCCATTAAAAACTTTCTTGGTCTTGAAAATATAGATGAAATCCTTAAGCATAGATAGATAAGATTACCAGTTGTAACTGTATACATGAGGTATGTTTTTATAATTTTTTTGTTAAATAGATGATCTACTATTTTAATTATAATTAAATACCACTCATATTATTTTAGGAATATATATCAGTTTTATTTGAATGGAAACCCCTATGAACAAAATTTTGGATTCATTATTCCTCACATCACTTCCAAAAAAAATATCATTGAAAGAAGATGAATATTCAATAATAGTGGAAAAACTAGCCACAATGTTTGAATAAAACATGAAAATGATATAATCTTCTTAATACCCCTGATATAGGGGTAAACCTACACTTTTTAATCATATAAAACATTTTTTAATTCCTTCATTAATTATTCTTTTTTTGGGAGAATCAGTTACTCAATATAATCAATTTAGATACACCAAATATTTGTTTTTTTGGATTTAATGCATGGATACACTAAAAATCGATCACACATGATGATGTTTATAAATTTTTAATACACTATATGAAATATTTTACAAATAAACATCAAGTGATACATTTTGTATTTTGTATTAATGATTTTTTTATAATAGGGTGGTTTTAAAATATCTTCAAATCAAGGCATGAGGATTGTACATGAGCATAATATCCTATAAAAATCTACTAGGTGATAAGTATTAGGATATATATAATAATATTTCAATATCAAAACATATATCAAAACAAATTACTTATTTTTACCAATTTTTATAGTGTTCTAATGAAACTAATGGAAAAGATTGTGGTTATTACATTTGAAAATTTACGAAATATTTTGTATTCCATCAACAAACTAGAATCCCTAAAGAGGCATTTCTGATGATATTTAAAATTTCATTTTAAATATTTATTAATCCATTTTTATTTATAATTTTCTAGTATTAATAAGACTATATACAATACACATATTCAAAAGAGGAAATAAATTTGTTTAGAAATGAAAGGGTAGAATACATTGTGTCCAAATGTATGTAGACTTCATAAAGATGTGACTCCCTATCACTTATTTAGTCAGTTTTATCATCATTTTATCTATTTTTTACTTAATTTATTTATCATTTATATCTTATAATTATTTAATTTTCACAGTGACCATGAATAAATGACTTCATAGAGACTTTTTTTTCTTCAACCATTTTATGGTTTATTAAGAGCACAAAATGAATAGAGAAAAAATAATCATCCAAAAAGACTCTTATAAGGATGATCCACTCAGGCATTATTTATTCTCTTTATGGACCTATTTATTTTAATTTTATCTATTTATGTTTAGTAGTGTGTGTTTTTAGTTTACAAATGAATCAAAGATCTTGTTTTTAGTTTAAATTAAAACTTTACTTAATAACATGTTCCACTCGCTAGAACCCAAGAAAACACACTAAAATTGTCTTGATACTTTATAAAAATGATCTATATGTCGTTTTTGATGTATTGAAATCATCCACACATCAATCCGACACACGGTGAGTCTGTTATGACTCAAAAATTATGTTTTTATTTAAAATTGATATTTTAGTTCAAAACATGCATCACATATTCAAAACTAAGAAAATGCACTGGTATTGTATTAATACTTTAGTATGATGATTGATAATTCCTTTTTGATTTGTATGAATCAAACACATATCAATACAACACAAAGAGTGTCTAGTTTGACTCAAAGCATGTTTTTATATTTAAAATTGTCATTTTATTTCAAAATACATGTGACATATTAAAAAATGATTAGAAACATTCAAATTTTCATAATACTTTTCAACAAATATCCATAGGTCATTTGTGATGTGTAGGAATTTTCCGCATGTAAATCCAACACATGGTGTTATTGGTATGACTCAAAGTGTAAGTTTTTAGTTTAAAAATAATATTTTAGTTAAAAATGCATGTTGCTCATTGAAAACCAATAAAACAGACTTATATTATATTGATAATTTTGGAAAATTATCCATAAATAATTTATGATTTATTAGAATAAACTGCACATAAATCTGATACGTGGTGTGATGGGTATGCCATAGAGTGTGTGTTTTTTGTTTAAAAATTAAATTTTAGTTAAAAATGTGTCACCAAATGAAAAACAGGAAAACACTATTGGATTACTTTTATACTTTTGTAAAATTATCCATAAATAATTGTGATGTTTAAGAATCAAATATACATCAATCTAACAGAAAGTGTGACCGGTATGGCTCAAAGGGCATGTTTTCAATATAAAGATGAAATTTTTGTTTAAAACACATGTCACTCACTAAAAATAGATAATATGATCATATATTTTTCTGATACTTCTTAATAATTATCAATAAGTCATTTACGATGTGTAAGAATTAGTCGCACATTAATCCGACATATGTTGATACTAATCTGATTCAAAGTGCATTCTTTTAGTTAAAAATTATGTTTTAGTTTAAAAAACTCATTGAAAATAAAGAAAACACAATTTAATTATATTGATACTATATTAAAAATATCCATAAGTAATTTTTTAAAATTAAGAATAAATTACACGTCAATTTAAAACATGGTGTGACCGGTATGACTCAAAGTCACTGTGTTTATTTAAAATTGAAATTTATTTTCAAAGCATGGATTACATAATTAAAACTAAGAAAATGAGATTGTACTATCTTAATATATTAGGATAATGATTCATATGCCATTTCTGACATGTAGGAATCAACCGCATATTAATATGACACACAGTGTGGCCAATATAACTCAAAGGGTTTGTTTTTATTTATAATTGACATTTTAGTTCCAAGGACATGACTGAAAACCTAGAAAAACACATTCATATTATTTTGATACTTTAGGGAAAAAATTCATAATTCATTTGTGACATATAAAAACCATCCACACCTCAATCTGATACATGGTGTGACCGACATGACTCAAAATTTTCATTCAAAATTTAAAAATGACATTTTAGTTAAAAATTTGTGTCACTCATTGAAAAATATGAAAATAAACTCATATGGTCTTGATGCTTTTGAAAAATGATACAAAAGTTATTTATGATGTGTAGGAATCATTCACAATTCAATCTGACACATGGTATGACTGATATTACTCAAATTGATTGTTTCCTATTTAAAACTAACAATTTAGTTAAAAATGTGTGTCACTTACTAAAAAACAAGAAATATCACTCATATTGTCTTGATAATTTTTGAAAATGATCCATAAGTAATTTGTTATGTGTAATAAGTATTCAAATATCAACTTGACAGATGATGAGACTGGTACAACTCAAAATGCATTTTTTTAGTATGAAAATGAAAATTTAGTTAAAAAATCTGCTACTGATTAAAAACCAAGAAAAAATACTCATATTTTATCAATACATTTATAATATTATCCACACATTATTTTTTATGTATAAAAATAAACAACTTTTAAATACGACACACGACGTTCTTGGTATGAATCAAAGTGCATGTTTTTATTTAAAATTGACATTTTAGTTCAATACAGGCATCAAATACTCAAAAATGAGAAAATGAACACAAGTTTTCTTTATAAATTATTTAAATGATTCATAAGTCATTTTTGACATATATGAATCAACTACATGTCAACATGACACATGGTGTGACCGGTATGACTCAAAGTGTTTTTTATTTAAACATGAAATTTTAGATCAAAATAAGAACGACATACTTCAAATCTATCAAACACATTAAAATTGTTTTGAAAGTTCAGAAAACTTATCCATAAGTCATTTTTATGTGTAATAATAAGTTACATGTCAATATGTTTCACAATGTGATCAGTATTTATAAGGCCCAATCCTTAAACATTACTTAATCTTGAGATAATTCAATAATTTGACTTTAAATTCACATAGAGAATATTTTCAGGTTTAGATCATTAGCAAATTAGGTTATAACTTATACATAACAACTTTAATATTAAAAGTAGACACTTCTAATCAGTATACATTTTTTATAAAACAAAAACTGTTTAAAAAAGAAACATATTTTGTTTCATGTTTTAAACATCTTTTCATCGATCCCACCATTTAATCTATTTTTCTTTATGTCCTTTGAAAAACATTTCAAAACATGGGATGAACATAAAATTCTCAGTAAGGTATATATAATGAATGAAAATTCTTAGTCTTGTGAAAACATGTAAACCATGAAAAATTTATCAAAAAGTAACATTTTTCTCCTTTAAGAAGTAGAAAAAACACTTCACTGAATATAAGATAATTTCTCAACCTTTTTTCCCCAAAAGATTACCATAAATCCCATATAAATCTACATATAGCATATAATGGTAACATATTACATAAAAATACTTAAATAGAATAACCATTGGTCAACATCCACACATATCACTAAATAGAATAGTCATATGGCTGACTTCTATTCCCAATTAATTGGAGGTTATAACGTAACCACCTATCCATTGTTTATCACGTAACCACAATTAATTTGTTTTATCACATAACCACCCATCATTGGTTTATCACAAAACCACCCATAAAATTTCCAAGTACCATTATATACTCACAACACATAAGAAAATTACAAATACTAACATTTCACTAATAAAATGTCATTTGAAGTCATAAGAAATCATTTCAAGATATTGAAATACTCAATCCATTTCAAAAACCATTTTCAATACCAAAACACTAAAAAATGGAATAAAGGATTTCTTTTCCTTTTTAAAATATTAAGGGTTATAAAGGAATCTAAATATCAAATAACGGTTATGGTGGCAGAGAAATCGTTGTCACCGCATATGTTAAAAAAACATTCTTTTTTTGTTTCGTAAAACACATCATAGAAAAAAATATTCCATTTGAATGAAATTAAAAGTCAAGAGGGTTTATTATACACCGTATAAAATAAGGTTATATTATCAACATATGGATCAATGAAAGGAGATTGAGATGAAGTCTCGTAATTTGAGTCTGGCTCGTCATGTATGCTCCTTGCTCTTCCTAAATAACAAACTTTGGTTAATTTCTAATTTCTCTAGAACCTTTTGAACATTATAATTCCTTTTATATCAATTATTTTTTTTAAAGGTTGGGGCCGAAGCCTCATTTTTATTAATAAACCAAAGCAAAGACCTCTTTTAACTGGGTAGAGGGAGACCCATTACATAGCCCGAAGGCCCAGTGGGCTTGTAGCCCATTACATAGCCCGTAGGCCCAAATTTTTGGCCAAATTCCTATTCTGTGAATAGTAACCCGGCTGCTACAGTACCCGCACAGTACCTCCGCCGCTACAGTGCCCTGCCGCCGCTACAATACTGCTACAGTAACCTGCGCCCAATGGGTTTTGAACCCCCATTTTTCAATTATTACCATGTTTAAAAATTACTAATTATTTAAGTTAATATCAGTTGCTTTATCGATATTCAGTACTTGAGTCGAAAATGAAATTGTTTTGATATAAATTGTATATGTAGTCAAAAGTAAATCATCTACAGAATGATATTCATGATTTAAATGTTATATATATCAAGTATATATGTATTTATAATAGTCCATAACATTTGGAGATAAGAAATTAAATGCACCGTTCAGGGAGACGGTAGGCCGTACGTACGCATGAACACTACTTTCATTTCTTTGTCATATTAAAAGAATAATTTTCAAGTTATATTTTATTTATATTATAATACCAATATTATATTTATATATTTTATGTTTCATAGGTTTAATAAAACCATCCTTTACGTATCCCATGTATATCATGAATGAGTCATATCACTTTGAGGGGGCAGTAGTCCACACTTCCTCAAATGAAATTATCGTATGTGCACATAATGGAAAGAAAAAAGGTATGTTGTACATAAAAAATAAATAATCATAGAGACAATATAAATTATATATATATATAGTGCCATCATAATTCCCACTATGAGAGGTGGTAGGGTAAAATCAAACAATCATCGTCTCGTGAGGTAGTAGTTTACCGTACATAGAAACAGTATGTTCGTATCCATTACATGGAGGTGTGTGTAAGTGTAGTTACTATAATTATCATAACAACAACCAAGTATATTGACGATACTTGTGTTGTTATGTAATCAAATAATATGAAGATCATAGGTAGTGGATAAGGAAAATAAAAGAAAAGAACATGAGAGAAGATGTTATCTCTAAACCGGGTAACTTATTTGGATTTGAGCCAAAAGTATTTCTTGAATTTCCTTATTCCCAAGGTAAGGATTATAAGAGGAAATTATGGATGTTGGGAGATTATTTGGAATGAATTTTTATGAGCCAAGGGTCTTGATAGGTGTGATTTATGTGGGCAGATGTGGTGGCCTTTTATAAGAGGGAGGAGGGACACTTTATGAAAGTTTAAAAATATTAATTTATTATAAATTCAATTTCAATTACAAATGGTCCAAAACTCTTATAATTCGAATATAAGATGATTTTGGTTCGAATAACCATTATCCAATATTTTTTAGACAAGTTTTAAATATTTTTTTATCCTTATCTTTTTTGGTTTAATCCTTATTTTACTTTTTTAATGTTATAGTGATATCATGTTATTTACACATTGTGGGATAATGTAATTAACATACCATGTCAAAAGACCCACAAAAAGTCATTTATGACATATTTGGACTTATCTTATATATTTGGAAAAATCTTAGTTTTTAAGGAATTTAATATCATTTAATAAACTATTTTATATTTTAAGTTATAAATTATGTCAATTTTGGACACCATTCATACTTTACTTTTTTTATAAATTCATAACAACCTGATTCCTTCAAACCAAATGAATTAAAATAAATATAATATGTCAATATCACCTAGACAATTCGTGGATGACATCAAAATAATAAAATTAATTTATTTTAATATTTATAATATCATTTATTTGAATCCTTTATTAATGAATCAATCACTGCATCATCATTGTGTCATAATTAAATTTATTTATTTAATGTCTAAAATTTATAAATAAAAAACCATGATGTATGAAATCTTTTTAGATTTCTAACGACTATTTATAGTCGAAGAGATCAATTAAGTAACCCCATATAAAAATTATTTTAGTAAAAGACACAGGTTTATGTTATATTTCTATTTACTTTAAATTAATTAATTTAACAAGTCATTATCACTCCCAAGTGGATCCATGAGGTCCTAAAATCGACAGAAGGATGCCCATGGTAAGAAATATCTCATCCAATAGGATTAGGACACATTTTAGGATAATTTTAATATTATTATAATATTATTTTTTACTATTATTTACCAGATTTACCCTTTAACTTTGGTAAATAAATTAATTTAAAATTAATTCCCATTATCAAAACCAGAAAGAGGGTTTTTAAGAAGTAAAATCTATCAAATTATTGACATGTGTTTATATCCAATTTAAATGTGAAATTACTTCAAATGACCAAAATTGGATTAAATGATAAAAATTTATTCTATTTATAGTTTAAAACCATTAAATAATATTATTTAACCATATAAATTATCTTGATAGAAAAAGTTGTTTTCAATTAAAATTTAGCATATTTTTACTATTCATCAAAATATGATAGTTTTCAGAAAAGATCAAAAATTATGTAAAGTAAATTTTGATGTCCCGCGAAGAAGTTTATTTTGTCAAATAGAACATATAATGGTTTCAAAAATTAAATTTAGAAAGGGTTCTCCATCAAAAGGTAATAAAAATGCATTTCAAGAAAAATACTTCTTTTATTCGAAAAGTTGAATTTGTTCTTATATCATATCCAGAAAACATATAAGATGAATTTAAAACATTACATTGAATATAAAACATATATTTTTCATTAAATAAAAATCCATAAAGAGGTAGATTTTATAAACAAAATTATTCTCTTTTAAAATAGGTTTTCATAAAAACACATCCTTTATATTCAATTGGTTTTTTTCCATTTCTAATAAATTTGGAAACCAATGAATTATTATTTAAATATGTGTAAATCATATTTCAAAATTTAGTTGATACTATTAATTCTCTAAATTCCAATGGCTAGGCGTTAACAACCATTTAAAATAATAATAATATTGTTGTATTATTTTTGGGTATAACTCAAAGTTGTGTGCAACATAAGATTTCAGAGAAACCCGTTGTTCCGTGTCGAGTACGCTATCAGAAAAAGAACCCCCTTTAACGTAAAATTAACATCTTATTCATAAAAATTAATATAAATGAAAAATTATTACTCTATAAATAACTGGGTCATTTCATCATTCCCCCCTTTTGGAAATTGTGTCCTCGCAATTTTAAAATTGGGCTGAGAAACATCATTGAAAATACCACATTGAAAAAAGGGTTAATAAAACTACCACTTTAAAAGAAAGAAAGAGAAGTAAAAATGTCACCCAAGATAACCCATATTAGGGTTCCATGTAAGAAAACATGTATATTAAAGAAAAATTAAGTGTCTGGTTCTGATGGAAAGCGATGGAAAACATGGTTAGGAGAAAGTTAACAAATAGAAAACTAGATACTTGTGATGGGTCAAACTGTCTTTGATTTCTCAGTAGGAAAAGTAAAAGAAAAACTTTTTTCTTTTAAGGTCCTTCTAATAAATTTGAGGAATTATTTTAATACTTATAATAATAACATAAGGAAACATACTTACTTGTCAAGTAGAGTTTCATTCTTTAATAAATATCTACCACAAACTCATATTTTCTCTAAACAATGAGTATCCAAGATGACTTGGTCACACCTAAAGTGATAGAATCAACTTCTAAAAAAACACATAATACTCAAAAGATTAACTATCCATTCATCCTATCTTGAAAAATTAACCAAAACCAAAATGGTTAGTACAAGATCATATAATCACCCAAAAGTATAATCCTTTATAAAAATAAATACTACTCTTAATCTCCAAAATTCAACAAAAAATACCCTAAAGTTCAAAATGGACCATTCAATAAACAATTTTCCTTAAAATTCATAAAAGTAATCCAAACTAAGAATGAAACCCAAAAATCAGAAGGATTTTATCATAGTAACATTTATCTCCAAATAACATCGACTACTCTTAAAGTCTCATAGTTAAAAGTAATTAACCTAATCACATGATCTCCATGACAGGTTAATAATTTCCATAAATAAACCAAAATCTCCATATGTCCACAATAAAAATATAGATTATTTCAAAATAAAATTCAACCATTACTCAACAAATGAAATCCCATATTATTCTATTTTCCTTAGGCATATAGTTATCCCAAAAGAATGAACGTCTTCCAAAATAACATTTATCACTTAATCACCAATTTTTTCCCTATACTAAGGATATTCATTTGATAAAGCATAAGTTACAAAAATAAACTTATTCTTGATCCATAAAATTATTTAAACTAAAGATATAATTCATACTAACCAAGGGCTTCACGTAGGCCAATGGTAGGTGATGCGCCCTTTTCTCCCTTTGTTTGATGGTTCGATTCCAGCGTCCTTGCCGGACACAACGGGTTGTCACCCTTCCTATGGGTTGTCCTTTTCCTAAAACTATATACTTCTTAAAACATTCCCAAAATTATATAAAATATTCAAAAATAACCATAACATAATTTAACCTCAAAGGTTATCACATACATCCCATTTTGCATCCTAAAAAGTAATAACCCTTAATGGCCTCAAATTCAAGGATCATATAAATCCTAATTGTTCTTTATAACTATATCAAAAAAAGAAAATTTAATTCTTCCTCAATTAGAATTTTTATATAAAAAACTTAAGGGTTACAAATACTATAAGTCTTCCAAATTAATTATATAATTAATATATTTTAACATATCATCATCCATAGATCCAACATAACTCTTCAATTCCTAAAATGTAGACATCTTAATCATTGAGCATTCTTCATGATCCTTTATCCATGTTTTTCCATCTTATTATTTTATAATTCCTTTCTACAAAAAAATCATTCATAATGTCTTAAGATTCAATAATGTCAAAACATTAGCTTAGAAATATTCCATACCTTTCATAGGTCATTTTCAATTTCCTCATCTTCAATTAAAATGATATTAGGTATTGGTAAACATATATACGTATGGTCCTGCTGATCCTATTCTTGAACTTTATTTGTAGGACATCTATTTTTGTAATGACCATGATCACCACATTTAAAACATTCAATTGATCCCCTAGAAAGAACTTCTTTCCCTTTTCTGGAGTCAAATGAATGATTCTTTTTTCCATGGAAGGTTATTGCTTTATGACCTTGATTACCACATATATAACATATTCCCATCCCTTTGAAACATTTTTCTAAGTGTTTATTTCCACATCCTTGACACATAAGTTTTCTTAATATAATTACCTTTATGGTTATTAGTTGAACATCCATAGGGATTATTTTCTCTCATATATAGTGCCTTAGAAAAATCACCAAGGTTCGAGTGGTCAATAATGAATCCATATAGTTGGTTAAGAATAACCATAAGAGTTCTTATTGCATTTCCCATTACATTCAACTACTTATTCAGAAAACCACCATAGTTTCCTTCATATCCAGTGTTACATGGGTGCATGCTAGAACCATCCATTTACTAAAACCAAAAAGGTTGGTGTGAGTATATCAGTAAAATCATCATATACTATCTTATAAGGAGGGTAAACACTAAGATATACTTATTCATGTTATCTTAAACTCATTAAATTTATCTAAAAAAACTACGATTCTTTCTAATATGATAACCTCTATGCTTAAATAATACCCTAACCTCCAAAGTTATCTAAACTGACCTCTGATACCAACTATAAGGCCCCATCTTCAAAAATTACTTAATCTTGAGATAAGTCAATAATTTGAATTTATATTAAAATCGAGGATCTTTTCAGGTTTGGAGATTTATATAATTAGGTCATAACTTATACTTAACAAATTTAATATTACAAAAAGACACTTCTACACACTATCCATTTTTTTATAAAAAAAAACTCTTTAAAAAAGAAACATATTTCATTTCATGTTTTAAATATCATGACTTTTCATTGATCCCATACTTGACTATATTATTCTTTATGTCCTGTGAAAAACATTTCAAAATTTGGGATGAGCATAAAAAGCTCCGCAAGGGATACATGATGAATGAAAATTGTTAGTATTGTGAAAACATGTAAACCATGAATAATTTTTCATAAATTAATACTTTTCACCTTTAAGAAGTAATAAAAACACTTCACTGAATATAAGATCATTACTTACCCTTTTTGTAACCTAAATATTACCATAAAGCCTATATAAAGAAACACATAACATATAAATGTAACTTGGGACATAAACAAACTTAAATGGAATAACCATATTGTCGACTTCCACACATATAACTAAATGGAATAGCCATACATCTAACCACCATACCCAGTTCATTGGATGTTATAACATAACCAACCGTCCTTGGTTTATCAAGGAACCACCCATAATTTGTTTTATCATGTAACCACCCATCATTAGTTTATCACGTAACCACCCTTCAAATGTCCAAGTACCATTATATAATCATAAAAAGAATAGAATATGGAAAATATCAACATTTCACTAAAAACATTTCATTTGAAATCACATGAAATCATTTAAATATATTAAAATACTCAATCTTTTTCAAAAACCATTTTCAATACCAAAACACCCAAAAATGGAATAAGATATTTCTTTTCCTTTTTAAAACATTAAGGCTTATAAAGGAATCTAAATATCAAATAACAGTTATGGCGACAGAGAATTCATTATCACCATATACGTTAAAAAATATTCCTTTTGTCGTTTAGTAAAATGCTTCATTGAAAAAATATTCCCCTTGAATGAAATGAGAATTAAAAGGGTTTTATTATACACCATATAAAAGAAGGAGGTGTATATTGTCACGACCCATCCTCGGGGCTCGTGCCGTGACTACCCCAAGCCCACCTTCCATAGGCCAGGGGCTGGTGACTAGCAACAAAGGCGTAAATCCTGATAAAAGGGAAGCAATTTCCTTTATATAAGTAAAAAAACACAATAGAGTATGCAAGATGATGTAAACTCTAAGTAAACTGAGTAAACAAGTAAGTGCAGGAAGTAAATGGGACAGAATACAAACCCAACTGAATGTATAGTACAATAGTAAAGAAAGAACAGCTGCAATAAAGTAAACCAGCAACCACTTAGTCATCCTACAGATATCCCACTTGAAGGGAGGGTACAGATGGTATCCTTAGCTCCTCGGGTCTGGCCATCCGCTCCGTGTATGTCCCGCCAAGTGGTCCACCTCTAGGTACCGTCCCGCTCCACTAGACTCCACCTCGATTAGTGTTGTCTATCGTCTGCATCCAAAACAACGTAGTACGGGCATAGCCCGTGCAGGGGTGAGTATAAGATACTTAGTAGGGACCCCGAGCCCCCCAAAGGTCTCCTAGAATCCACAAAGGATAAACCACAAAGGAAAGATACAAACACGAAGTATCAACCAACTCTACTTAGGTATATGCCTATACATATATCTAAGTCATCAATTCCAGTTTGGCTCCAACTCACGAGCCCAAGTACAACCCAGTCCACATAGGAAAGCACAACCCAATCCACACAGGAAAGCAATTCAATCACATTGATGATAATGACTCAAAAATCAAGACTCAGCTCACACAGGTATACTACTCATGAAGAGGGGTGGATATGATAGATGTAGCCTCTGAATCATCTCCCCTACTGAACCCACGTAGGATCCAAGTACAGAAGTCGTCGCTGTCGAACCCACGTAGGATCCAAGTACAGTACCATCACTACCGAACTCACGTAGGATCCAAGTACAGTCATCATCACTGCCGAACACACGTAGGATCCAAGTACAGTCGTCCTTGCTGCCGAACCCACGTAGGATCCAAGTACAGTCATCAACGTCGTCGCAGTCGCAGCCAGCTCTAGGGTTCCCGCACACAGCACGCTCGATTCCGGGAGGGTCCGCTCCACAAGCCAAAGGGTTTGATACATCAACTATCACGAATTCCAGAGTTTATGTATCAAAAAGTTCTGTCTCGTCAATAGGAACTCAACGCGATAGACGGCGCGTCAATCAGACGCCCGGTCTGAGAGATATTGGCTTTTCCGTCCCTGGGGCCCGGTTGGTTTTTCAGCTAAAACCAACCCGACCATACTCCAGCTGCGTCCAAACATCATGTAGAGTAATCCAAAGGAACCTTCTCACTATGATTAATTCAACGTAATTGACGGCACGTTATTTGGACATATGGTCCTTAAGTTATAAGCATTTTCGTTCCAAGGGCCCGGTTGGTTTCGAGTCTGAACCAACCCGGCCATACCCAAACTTCGCCCAAAACTCGAGTGTAATATACTGAAACGACCATCTCATTCCAAGAATTCCTACTCAACTGATGGTGCATCGATCGTAGGTATGTAGCTCAAGTTATGAGAAAAAGAGAAAAAATGGTCCGAAGTGGGGGGTCTAGGCCCGGCCTGACCCGACCCAACCCCCCTGGGTCGGCCAGAACCGGGTCGACCCAACTCGGGTCCGTGTCCGGCCCAGATGGGCACGGCTAGCCCAACCCGCGTGCCCTGCGGCTGGCCCGACCCACGTGGCCTGCGGCCGGCCCGGCCCGCGTGGCCCGCGGCCCGGCTCGGAAGCCGGCCGCGGCTAGGCTGCTGGCCGAGTGGGATGCCAAGGGGGTGTGGCCCCCTGTTTCCAGAAACGGCCGACCTAGAGGGGCCCGCCCTAGCAACAAGTCGGGGGGGGGGGTGTTATACCCCCCTGGTTTTTCGGGTAACGACCGACCTTTATGGCCGGACGGTTGTGAGCTGCTGCGGGACCCAGATGGGGTCTCGCCTCTTAAAGACGCCGGCAACCGGCTTAGCCGGCCGCCCCTACTAGTCCGCCGCGACCTAAGGCCGGCTCATCTCACCGTCACAGCACAACGGCGCCACACACCACCGCCGCGGCCCACTCCGGTTGCGGTCCTCTTCATCCCCGTGCGGTGCAACGACACCGCGCTGCCTTCGCCTCAAACATCAATGATGATCAATAAGGAAAATGGGGGGATAATCGGCCATGTTTGTGTGGTAAGATCTCCTCCCATTATGACGATATCAAGAGGCCAATACTTAAGAAATGAAGATCAATGATTGAAACTAGATCAATAATAACCCCTACCTCATGAAGTGATCTGCGGAGAGGTGGCATCATTCGTTGTCGTTGGAAGGTGACGTCAAAGTACACCCAAGGAGGAAGCAACGTCTCCTTTTTGTCACGGAGAGAAGAAGAGGATTTCACATCATTGATCTTCGTGGATTTGGTGCTCTACGTCGAAGAGGTGTCGTTCTTCATGGAGAGGATGACTTTCTTCAACAATGGAGGATCTTCCTCCTTCCTTCACACAAGGCTCTCTTCCGAAATTCCCACATAAAAAGCCCATAAAATTAAAATATGGTCACCCATTATTTTAATTGTTTATGCCATTCATTTCAAAACATATGAATTCAAAACACTCATTAACTAATTTAAGTGGTTCAATTAATTGTTTAATGTGTTTTTGCAAGAGTTAAGAGGGGGAGAGAGAGAGGGTAGAAGGGTTACACATTTAATTCCAAGGGGGTTAAGGGGTTTTGGAAAGTGTAAAGGTTGGGGCTCGTGTGGGCCCCACCTTACATTTATCCTGACATGGGTGGTTAGGATGCTAGTGGGTCCCACCCTAACTCTCCCATGTAGGATAAAACCACCTTAGAAAAAGAAATAAAATTTGTACCACAAATTTATTCACTTTTCATTTAATCCACATTTTTTTAACATCTCCTCCCGAGAAAACACATCTTCGGTAAAGGTCCTCTTAAGTAATTACTGGTGATGCGGTTTCATCAGTGCCCTCAGATTTCAATTCCAAGAATCGGTTCAAAAGATAGAAAAACCCACTCATTTGTTCACTGAACGTACCTGATCTAAACTTTGGAAATTGATTCTGGGCACACTGGGCCTCAGAATCAAGTGCCATCAGAAACTGCGTACTCATAAAATCCAAAAGAATTTATGAAAATATTTTCTTTGAAATTTACTGGTTTTTACATTACTCCCACCTAAGGTATTTACGTCCCCGTAAAGCTGCATCATAAACTAGGGAAACAAATGTGGGTAATGTGCACGCATCTGAGCCTCCCGCCCCCATGTTCTCTCCTAGAGGTTCTCTTGCTTCCAATGAATGCGCACTAGAGGAATCTATCGTCCATGTAGGACTCGCTCCTGTCGATCCTCGACCTCCACCGGGACCTCCGAAAAAGTATCCTCGTCATCGATGTCAAGCTCCCCATGATTGATGATATGCGTTGGGTCGTGCACATATCTCCTCAGCTGAGATACATGGAAAACATCATGAACCCGGTGCAACTGAGGTGGAAGGTCCATGTGATAAGCCACCTCGCCTACCCTACTGAGAACCTGGAATGGTCTGATGAAGCATGGATATAACTTTCCACCCTGACCAAATCTCCGTAATCCACATCGAGGTGAGACCCATAAGAAAACGTGGTCGCCATCCTCAAACTCCAGTGGTCTCCACCTCCTATCAGCATAAGACTTTTGTCTACTCTGTACAGTCCTCATCCGCTCCTGGATGATCTGCACCTTCTCCGTCGTGGCCTGGACCATCTCTGGTCCTACAAGTGCTGACTCCCCAGGGTTTGTCCAGCACAAAGGTGATCTGCAAGGTTGGCCATACAGTGCCTCGTATGGTGCCATCCCGACGGTAGAGTGGTAGTTTTTGTTGTACGCAAACTCCACCAAGGGTTGGTGATCCTCCCAGCTGCTACCAAAGTCAAGGACACATGTACGAATCATGTCCTCAAGTGTCTGAATGGCCCTATCCGTCTGGCCATCCGTTTGAGGATGAAAGGTGGTGCTCAGACATAGTTGCATCCCAAATGAATCCTGCAACCCCTTCTAAAGCCAGCAAGTAAAGAAAGCATCTCGATCGGAGATGATAGACGATGGCACACCATGAAGCCATAAAATCTCCTGAACTTAGAGGCATCCCAAGCTCTCCACCGAGCCCTGATCTTTGATAGGTAGGAAGTGGGCCGACTTGCTGAGTCGGTCGACAATCACCCAGATGGAGTCGTGTCCTATGGAAGTACATGGAATACCTGTCACAAAATCCATGGATATCTCGTCCCACTTCCACTCCGAGACCTCTAGGGACTATACCAAACCTTCCAGTACCTGGTGCTCTGCCTTCCCCTGCTGGTAGGTGAGACATCATGAAATGAACTCAGCCATATCGTTCTTCATACCCGATAACCAGTGATGTCTTCTGAGATCCTGGTACATCTTCGCCACTTCTAGATGTACCGCCAATGTGGAATTGTTAAACTCCCTCAAAAACTCCTCCTATAATGCAACTGGTACCATGGTACGTCCCCTGAAGAGGATGACATGCTCTGATCCTTCAAAAAATCCATCAGGCGTCTGCCCTGTGGAAATATGAGCACGTCACGTCTCATAGTCAATGTCCCCACGCTGTGCCTCTCTGACCCACTATAGTAGTGAAGGAGTGACTATGAGCGACTGTAGAAAGGATGCTCCATCTTTATCCACAAAGGATATCTGCAATGTGGCTAGCTGCTCCATCGCCTCTCCAAGTATCTGAATGCCTGATCTCCTGCTGAGAGAATCAGATACTACATTCCCCTTTCCAGGAGTATATACTATCTCAAAGTCATAGTCTTGGAGGAACTCGATCCATAGCCGCTGTCTCAGGTTCAGGTCCTTCAGTGAGAAGATGTACCTGAGACTCTAGTGGTCATAATAGACTGTAAACTGCTCACCCATCAGATAGTGGCACCAAATCTTCAAGGTGAAGACCACTGCTTCTAACTCCAGGTCATGGGTAGAGTAGTTCTACTCGTGCAGCCTCAACTGTCGTGAACCATAAGAAATCACTACCCACTCCTACATCAGGACACACCCGAGTCATGTCCCTGATGAATCATAGTAAACTATGTACCCTATACCCTCCTCCGGTAGCCTCAAGATGGGTGAACTGATCAATCTCTGTATCAGCTCCTGGAAGCTCTGCTGACATCTATCTAACCACACAAAGGGTTTACCCTTTATAGTCAAAGATGAAAGTGGTGATGCTACTTTGGAGAAGTTTGACACAAATCTCCAATAGTACCCAGCTAGACCTAGGAAACTCTGCACCTCCGTCACACTCCATGGTGGCTCCCAGGCAAGTACTACCTCGATCTTCACAGGATCCACCGCAACTCCCGCCTCAAAGATGACATGCCCCAAGAAGTGGAACTCTCAAATCCAGAACTGAAACTTCAAGAGATTACCATAAATCTGGTGCTCTCAGAGTGTGTCCAGTACAACTCGCAAGTGGTAGGCATGCTCCTCCTCAGTAGTCGAGTAAATCAGTATGTCGTCGATGAAGACTACGACAAATCGATCGAGGTAAGGCTGGAATATCCTGTTCATGAGACTCATGAACACTACGGGAGTGTTGGTTATTTCGAAAGGCATAACCAAGAACTCATAGTGGCCATACCGACACCTGAAGTCCATCTTCTTCACATCCTCGTCTCGAACTCTGAGCTGATGATAGCCTGACCTGAGGTCTATCTTTGAGAACCATCTTGCTCCCTTGAGCTGATCAAAGAGGTCGCCAATCCTCGGAGGTGGAGACTTGTTCTTCATGGTCACCTGGTTCAAGCGAAAGTAATCGACACACAGTCGTAAGCTCCCATCCGCCTTCTTGGTGAATAAAATCAGAGAAGCCCAGGGTGAAACCCTGGGTCAGATGAATCCCTTGCCCTACAAGTCCTCCAGCTATACCTGCAACTCATGAATCTTTGCGGGAGACATTAGATATGCTGGAGTAGATATCAGGGCTCTCCTGAGGTACAAGTCAATATAGAAGTCTAACTCTCTGCGAGGATGTAGTCCTGGAACGTCATTAGAAAAAACGTCTGTGAACTAATCCAACACAATAAGAAAACTCGGACTCCACACATCAACCTCTCCAAGAATGAGACTAGCCAAATGATGTGTGATTGGATTCACTCTCCTCTGTGTAAGTGCATCCTGTGCTGCAAAGGCTCCCTTCTCACCGGTGAAGGTGATCCTATTCCCATCTGTGCGGACACACCGCACTTGACGCCTAATACAGTCGATCTGAGCATGGACTGTAGATAACCAATCCATGTCCATGATGATGTCGTAAGGCCTCGACACCACTAAAAGAAGATCCCAGCCGAATCTCTCGCCTCCTAGAGTAATATCACACTGCCGGCAGCAGTGAATAATCATTGAGTCTGCTCCCGTAGGAGTCTCTAGCTGTAAGGATCAAGCCAACAGCTCCGTCGGAATCTCTGAGCTCCGAACAAGGGCAGCGGCAATAAAAGAATGACTTGCTCCTGTGTCTATAAGAACTGAAACAAGGGTGGAGTAGACACAGATAGTACCTTGAATCATCTCAGGTGTGCTATGGTCATAAGCCTCCACTACCTGAAGCTGATCCTGGCTCTGTCTGCCAGCTCCCTGTGGTTGGGGTGGACCTCCTGGTGGTGGTGGTGGTAGAGCCTCAAAGCATCGCCCACCACTCGCTACTCGGCCAGCTCCTCTACCTCGTCTGCTTGCTCCCTGCAGACTGCCATGGTCGAACCTTTGCCTCTACATGGGTGGTTCCTCAACCGTCTGCTACTCCTCTGCATCGCGCGTCGGGCAGTCACGAGCCATGTGGCCCTGCCTGCTGTATGCATAGCACTGCCTGCCTCTCGTATGACTGGATCTACTACGTGTGCCCTGCACATCCGAACCAGTATCCTGAGGTTGCCCACCTGATGGCCTGGTCCGCTTGGACCTCTGCATCATCTGTCTAATGCCGACTGCAAAAGACTCCACTACGTGTCATCCTGCGGTAGGCCTCACTGCTGGCATAGGCTCAGCAAGGAAGCTCTCCACAAGAAGGGATCTCTCCAGTACTCCTGCCTACATCAGAATGCTGAGAGAGATCATCGAAGCCCTGATCTCATGCCTCAGTCCCTTTTCGAAGGTCTGGACCCAGAAGAATGGGTCACATACCATGTCCGTGGAGTAGTGTAAGAGGTCGGTAAATCTCGCTAAGTACTTGGCTTCTGTCATGCTGCCCTGCCGCAGCTGTAGTAACTCCTGGATGCAGACTGCACCGAGGGTGGCCCGAACAAACTCCGAGCGGAAGAGGCTCTCGAAGTCCATCCAATGTAGTGATGCCTCATCGTGCACCTGGAGCGTCAAGCTCCACCATCTACCTTCTAATGCGTGCAGGAGACTCACCGTAAGGATCACCATAAGGTCAGCTGGTGTCCCTACCAATTTGATGAATTAGACGATAGCCTCCAGCCAATCCTCGGCTACCTGAGGGTCCGTCTCTCCGTGGAACCTGGGCGGCCTCTGATGCTGAAACTCGTGCAGTGCACTCAGGAAACATGCATTATCCACTGCTGGGGCTGGTGGTATCGGTGTTCCAACGGGTAGAGGTACCACTGGTGCCTCCGCTTTAATGGGGCCCTGCACCGAGGCCTCGTCGCTTGGTGGGCTGCCATCTCACACGTAACTGGGAACCCTAGCTGGCTGCCATCATGGAGCCATCCTGAAAAGAAACAGGTGTGCCACAGTTAATACAGTATACCTGGTGAGCTGACACAAAGTAATCACAAAGAAAACTTTTGAAACACACATGAAATCAATGTTTTTGGGCACTGAGTCAGAAATCAGAAGTTAGGGTTTGGGTGTATGGATATGTCAGTCGTCGCACCAATACTGGACTCCATGGACTGATAACGACACTCAATACTCTAAACATTATTGATTTATAGAGAAGAAATTATTAGAGTCCTGAGTTCTGCGGTAGAACTGACTCCTTTGATACCAATTTGTCATGACCCGTCCTCGGGGCCCATGCCTTGACTACCCCAAGCCCACCTTCAATAGGTCAGGGGATGGCGACTAGCACCAAAGGCATAAATCCCAATAAAAGGAAAGGCATTTCCTTTATATAAGTAAACAAACACAACAGAGTATGCAAGATGAAGTAAACACTAAGTAAACTGAGTACAAAAGTAAGTGTTTGAAGTAAATGGGCAAGAATACAAAGCCAACTGAAAGTACAGTACAACATTAAAGAAAGAAAAACTACTGTAAAGTAAACCAGTAACCACTGAGTCGTCCTCCAGATATCCCACCTGAAGGGAGGTTATAGATGGTCTCCTCAACTCCTCGGGTCCAGCCGTCCGCTCTGTGTACATCCCGCCAAGTGGTCCACCTCCAGGTACCATCCCGCTCCACTAGACTCTACCTCGATCAGTGTTGTCTGTCGTCTGTATCCAACACAACGTAGTACGGGCATAGCCCAGGTAGGGGTGAGTATACGATACTCAGTAGGGACCCCGAGATCCCCAAAGGTCTCCCAGAATCCACAAAGGATAAACCAAAAAGGAAAGATACAAACACAAAGTATCAACCAACTCTACTTAGGTATATGCCCATACATATACCTAAGTCATCAATTCTAGTTCAGCTCCAACTCACGCTCCCAAGTACAACCCAGTCCACATAGGAAAGCACAACCCAATATACACAGGAAAGAAAGTCAATCACATCAATGATAATGACTCAAAAATCAAGACCCATCTCACACAAGTATACTAATTAAGAAGAGGGGTGGAGATGATAGATGTATCCCCTGAATCATCTCCCCTATCGAACCCACTTAGGATCCAAGTACAGAAGTCATCGCTGCCGAACCTATGTAGGATCCAAGTACAGTACCATCGCTGCCAAACCCACGTAGGATCCAATTACAGTCGTCATCACTGTCGAAAACACGGAGGATCTAAGTACAGTCATCCTCGCTGCCGAACCCACATAGGATCCAAGTACAGTCGTCATCGTCATCGTAGTCGCAGCCAGCTCTAGGGTTCCCGCACACAGCATGATCGATTCTGACAGGGTCCGCTCCATGAGCCAAGCGGGTTGATACATCAACTATCATGAAGTCCAGATTTTATGTATCAAAAATTTCCGTCTCGTTAATAGGAACTCAATGTGACAGACATTGCATCAATTGGACGCCCGGTCTGAGAGATATTGGTTTTTCTGTCCCAGGGGTCCCGTTGGTTTTTAAGCAAAAACCATCATGACCATACTCCAGCTGCATCCAAACCTCAAGTGGAGTAAGGCAAAATAACCGTCTCACTAAGAGTAATTCAACGTAATTGATGGCACATCATTCGGACATCCGGTCCTTAAGTTATAAGAATTTCTGTTCCAAGGGCCTGGTTGGTTTCGAGTTTGAACCAACCCGGCCATACACAAACTTCACCCAAATCTCGAGTGTAATATACTGAAACGACAGTCTAGTTCCAAGGATTCCTACACAACTGACGGTGCATTGATCGGAGGTCCTTAGCTCCAGTTATGAGCAAAATACAAAAAACGGTCCAAAGTGGGGGGTTTGGCCCCGACCCGACCCGACCCAACCCCCCTGGGTCGGCCCGAACCGGGTCCGACACAGCGGGGCGCGACCCGGCCCGGCTGGGCGCAGCCTGCCCACCCCGTGTGGCCTGCGGCCTGGCTTAGAAGCGGGATGCCAAGGGGGCGCAACCCTATGTTTCCGGAAATGGCAGACCTGGTGGGGTCCGCCCTAGCAACAGGTCAGGGGGGTTACACCACCCCAATTTCTGGGTAACGACCAGACATTATGGCCGACCGGTTGTGAGCTGCCGCGAGACCCAGATGGGGTCCCGCCTCCTGGAAACGCCGGGGGTCAGGTCAGATGGCCGACCCTACTAGTCCGCCACGACCTAAGGCCACGGTTCATCTCACCGGCGCAGCGCGACGGCGCCGCACACGACCGCCGCGGCCCGCTCCAGCCACCATCCTCTTCATCCTCACGCGGTGCAACGACACCGCGCCACCTTTGCCTCAAACATCAACGATGATCAACAAGGAAAAGGGGAGGAGAATCGGCCGTGTTTATGTGGTCCGATCTCCTACCATTATGACAATATCAAGCGACCAATACTTAAGCAATGAAGATTGATGATTAAAAGTTGATCAATAATAACCCATACCTTGTGATGTGATTTTCGGAGAGGTGGCGTGGTTCGTTGTCGTCGGAAGGTGACGTCGAAGTGAACCAGAGGAGGAAACGATGTCTCCTCTTTTTGTCACGGAGAGAAGAAGAGGATTGCACATCGTTGATCTTCGTAGATCTGATGCTCTACGTCGAAGAGGTGTCGTTCTTCATGTAGAGGATGACATTCTTCAATGATGGAGGAGCTTCCTCCTTCCTTCACATAAGGCTCTCTTCCCAAATTCCCACACAACAAGCCAAAACAATTAAAATAAGGTCACCCATTATTTCAATTGTTTATTCCATGCATTTCAAAACTTAAGAATTCAAAACACTCATTAACTAATTGAAGTGGTTCAATTAATTGTTTAATGTGTGATGGCAAGAGTTAAGAGGGAGAGAGAGAGGGTGGAAGGGTTACACATTTAATTCCAATGGGGTTAAGGGGTTATGGAATGTGTAAAGGTTGGGGATTGTGTGGGCCCCACCTTACATTTATGCTCACATGGGTAGTTAGGATGGTTGTGGGTCCCACACTAACTCCCCCATGTAGGGTAAAACCACCTTAGAAAGAGAAATAAAATTTTTACCATAAATTTATTCACTTTTCATTTAATCCACATTTTTTTAATATCTCCTCCCAAGGAAACACATCTTTGGTAAAGGTCCTCTTAATCAATTAATGGCGCTGCGGTTTAATCGGTGCCCTTGTATTTCAATTCTGAGCACCGTTTCAAAAGATATAAAAACCCTCTCATTCGTTCACTGAACGTACCCGAGCTAAACTTTGGAAATTGATTCCGGGCACACCGGGCCTCAGAATCAAGTGCTGTCAGAAATTGTGTACTCATAAAATCCCAAAGAATTTAAGAAAAAAAATTCCTTTAAATTTAAGGGTTTTTACATATATTATCAAAATATGCCTCAATTAAAGTTGATTGAGACGAAGTCCCTCACCCTGAGTCCAACTCATCACGTATGTTTCTTGTTGTTTATGAATACTAAAATTTAGTTAATTTATACTTTATTGAGAATATTTTAAAGTTTATTATTCCTTTTATATCACTTATTACCACATTATAAAAATTACATAATTATTTATGTTAATATTGGTTGTTTTGTCGATATTTGGTACTTGAGTCAAAAATGAACATGTTTCGATATTAATTGTACATGTAGTCCAATGGAAATATTCTCTAGAATGATATTCATGATTTAAATATAATATATACCCCATACATATGTTTTTATAATAGTCCATAACATTTGGATATAAGAAATGAAATGCACCGTTCATGGAGACGGTAGGCCCTACGTACGAATGAACGCTACTTTCATTTCTTTTTCATATTAAAAGAAAAATATTCAAATAATATAAATGTATATTATAATAACAGTATTATATTTATGTCATTTATTTCTCATAGTTTAATAAAAAAATCCTTTATACATCCCATGTATAGCATGAATGAGTCATATCACTTTGAGGGGGTGGCAGTCCACACTTCCTCAAATGCAATTATCTTATTTACACATCATGGAAAGCATAAAAGTATTTTGTAAATAAAAAATATAAAATTATATAGAAAATATAAATAATATATATATATATATATAAATATAGTTCCATCATAATGGACACCGTGAGATGTGTTAGGGGACAATCAAACAATCATCATTTCGTGAGGCAGTATTTCGCCGTACACAAAAACCGTATGTTCATATCCATTGGATGGAGGTGTGTGTAAGTGTAGTTTGAATCATTATCATAAAAAATCCTAATATATTGAAGATAAAGTTATATTTATGTAATCAAAGAATAAGAAGACTACAGGTAGTGGAGAAGGTAAATAAAAGAAAATAACTTGAGAGAAGAGGTTACCTCTAAATCAGCTAACATTTTTTAATTTGAGCCAAAATGCTTTCTTGAATTTCTTTCTGCCAAAGGTAAGGATTATAGGAGGAAGGGAGGAATTTTTAAATATTATTTAGGTAGAATTTGGATGAGACAAGGGGCTTTAGAGGTGTGAGTTAAGTGGGTAGAGGTGGTGGCCTTTATAAGAGGGAGGAGGGGCAATTTAGAAAAGTCTAGAAATATTAATTTATTATAAATTTTATTTTGATTTAAAATGGTCCAAAACTCATTTAATTCGAAGATAAAATTATTTTTGTTCGAATAACCATAATCCAATAATTTTTAAATAAGTTTTGAATATTTTTTTACACTTATTTTTTTTCTTTAACCCTTATTTTACCCGTTTTAATCTTACAGTGATATCATGTTATTTACACATTGTGGGTTAATGTAATTACCATATCATGTAAAACGACCCAAAAAATTAATTTATGACATATTAGGACTTATCTTAACAATTTGGATGAATATTAGTGTTTTAGAAATTTAATATCATATAATAAACTATTTTATATTTTATGTTATGAATTATGTCAATTTTGGACACTATTCATACTTTGCTTTTTTAAAAATTCATAACAACCTGATTACTTAAAAAGGGAGTTAAATTAAAGATAATATGTCAGTATCATCCGTAAAATTTTTTTATGGCATCAAAATAATCAAATTAAATTTATTTTAATATTTATAATATCATTTATTTGAATCCTTTATTAATGAATCAATCACTGAATTATCATTATGTTATTATTAAATTTATTTATTTAATGTATAAAAATTATAAATAAAATACCATGATTCAGGAAAATCTTTTTATATTTATAATTACTATTTATAGTAAAAGATATCAATTATATAAGCCCATATAAAAATAGGTTAGTAAAAGATACATGTTCATGTTATATTTCTCAAAATTTTAAATTAATTAATATAGCAAGTCATTATCATTACCAAGTGGATCCATGGTGTCCTAAAATAGACCCAATGTTGACTATGGTCATACATATCTCATAAAATATTATTAGAAAACTTTATAGGGTAGTTTTCATATTATTATAATATTATTGTTTACTCTTATTTAATAGTTTTACCCTTTAACCATGGTAAATAAAATAATTACTGAAGTTACAATTAATAATGTACAGAAATAAAAGGTACCAATTTACACAATTTTGAACTTATAATTCCAAATATAGAATCCATTTTTCCAAATTTGAAATACAAAACTGGCAGAAATTAATTTAAAATTAATTCCCATTGTGAAAACCAAAAAGCGGGGTTTTAAGAAGTAAAATCTCTCAAAAGATTGACATGTGATTATATCTAATTTAAAAGTGAAATTACTTAAAATGAAAAAAAATTGGATTAAATGATAAAAATATAGTCTATTTATAATTTAAAACCATTAAATAATATTATTTAACCATATAAATTATCTTGATGGAAAATTTTGTTTTCAATTAAAATTTAGCGTGTTTTTACTATTCCTCAAAATTTGATAGTTATCAAAAAAATATGAAAAATTAATATAAAGTAAATTTTGATGTCACAATTATAAATATAAATTATATTTTGTAAAATAGAACATATAATGGTTTCAAAAACTAAATTTAGAAAGGGTTCTCCATCAAAAGGCGGTAATACTGTATTTTTAGAAAAATGCTTCTATTATCCGAAAAAATTAATTTGTTCATATATCATATCCAGAAAACATATAAGATGAATTGAAAACATAAAATTGAATATATAAAATATATTTTTCATTAAATAAAATTCCGTAAAGAGTGATATTATTTTATAAACATAATTATTCTCTTTTAAAATAGGTTTTCATAAAAACACACCCTTTATATTCAATTGGTTGTTATTTCCTTTTCTAAAAAATTTGTTAACCAATGAAATATTATTTAAACACATGTAAACCATATTTTAAAATTTATTTAATACTATTAATTCCCTCCAATACAATGGCTAGGCGTTAACCACCATTTAAAATAATAATAATAATAATATATTATTTTTCAGTATAACTCAAAGTTGTGTGCAACATAAGATTTCGGAGAAACCCTTTGTTGTGTGTCGATCAATCTATTAGAAAAATCATACCCTTTAATGTAAAATAAAAATCTTATTCATAAATATTAGTATAAATAAAAAAGTATTATTCTATAAACATTTGGGTCGTTACAATTTGACTCAAAATGTGTGTTTTCAGTTTAAAAATAAATATTTAGTTAAAAATTCATATAAATCACCAAAACATGAGTAAAGGTGTAGGATTTCCTTGATACATCAGTAAAATGATTCATAAGTCATTTTTTGATGCACAAGAATCAAACTCACAACAATATGACATATGGTGTGACTGGTATGACTCAAAGTGTATGTTTTCAGTTAAAAAATGACATTTTAGTTAAAAATGAGGGGCACTCAATGAAAACCTTGAAAAAACATTGATTGTATTTATATTTTATGATAATGATCTATAAATCATTTGTGATATATGGGAATCATCCGTACATCCATCTTATGCACGATGTAGTTGATAGGACTCAATGTGCATGTTCATATTTATAATTGACATTTTAGTTCAAACCACACATCGCATACTTAAAACCATGAAAATGTTATCGGATTGTCTTGATACTTTTGGAAAATTATTCAAAAATCATTTGTGATGTGTAAGAATCAACCAAACATTAATATGAAAAATAGTGTTCTTTGTATGACTTGAAGTGTACATTTTCAGTTTAAAGTTGAGATTTTATTAATACATTTTTTATATTTAATTTATTTCTTTATAGTATTACTAAAAAATATTTTTTTATTCAAGTACACTATTTTTCTCAATATGGGGGGTTTTTTTAGAAACCGATACCATGATCAGACTCTTTTTATTGGTGGTCAGGGTCTAAAGAAAATGAAACATTAATGTTTTTGAATTTTATGATGTTTTTGATAAATTTTATATACCATTGTAATTTTACAAACCAATGTTTTAAATATTTGTGACATAGTGTTTTTTATTTTATATGTGATATAAATTTAATTAAAATTAATTTTTTTTGTTACTATAGCGTGTTATACTTTTAGAAGCACACTACCGAAGCATGGATTTTATCAACACGAGGAGTAATTTTAATAAAAGTTCACTTTATTAGTGTTAAAAATGAACTGATAAAGTGTCCCCTTTACTAGTGATAAACTAGAACTGATAAAACACCCCATTTATCAGTGATTTTATAAGTTTTATTTTTATCACTGATAGAATATATCATCATTTAAAGGAACTTGCAAAATCCATGATTTTTTTTGTGATGATGAAGGATATTTATAGTACCGTAAAATCTCATATCTATAGTCGTGTCACAAATGAAATTTTTTCATTAGAAAAGTGAAAAATAAATGGACCTCCTTCAGAAAAACATTCCCTACATGCCTCCACTCTTTCAAAATTTCCAGAATCTTATGGAGGCGTTAGAACTTGGCTTGGATCTTCTGGTGTCAGATCCTCCCTTGGCTCCGGACACCTCCAATGTTGTTTCCTCTTCTTCCTAGCCGACTAATTTCTATTCGACTGATCCTCCTCCACCTCCCTGGCTATCTTTGAAATATGTCCTCCTTCAACCCCCTTTAGTGCCTCCCTAGTTTCCAGAGATCTCTCTGGATTCTTTCAGTGATGGCTCATAAAATGTGACCCACTGCTCTCTGTTCCGGAATTAGCATTTGAGGATGCTTCGGCTCTTCTTAGGTGGACTTTAGTGGACCATTTTGGGAAGGATAAACCTACTCCAAGCATCATTCATAACTTCCTCTACTCTCGGGGTCTGGAACATTATGCATAAGTCTTAGAGATAAATATAAAGTCATTGTTCATCATGTTGGACTTCTGTGAGGATTTTGTTACAGTGTCAGTGTTGGATATACAAGCTGGGAAATATGAGAGAAAGAAATGGACAGAAGATGCAACAAAGTATTCCATGCTTTTTTATTTCACATTTTTATTTAGACTACAATTGTCATAAATTTATAGGCATTTATAAAGAAATGAAATATCCAGATTTAATGGACACATTAAATAAATAAAATATCCACATTAAATGGGAACATAAAATAAATATAACAACCTTTATGATTTTCATTTCCAACACTCCCCTTCAAACCAAAATAGGCTTCATCCCAAGCATTATTATGAGACTTTTGAATGAATCTATTGGTTATTCCTTTGTGAAAATATCAGCCACCTATTCTTTAGTATGACAATATTCCAATTTTATCATTTTTTGATTCACATGATCCTTCATAAAATGGAATCAGGTATCAATATGTTTTGTTCTTTTATGCTGAACTGGATTTTTGGAAAGTTAAATTTCCAACTTTTTATATGAATATATCACTTTGGATCCATCCTGTGGATGATTCATCTCCATCAGTAAATTTCTCAACCATAT
Organism: Viscum album; assembly: GCA_963277665.1. Taxonomy (NCBI): domain Eukaryota; kingdom Viridiplantae; phylum Streptophyta; class Magnoliopsida; order Santalales; family Viscaceae; genus Viscum; species Viscum album. The sequence goes on along the minus strand of OY728123.1, from coordinate 859,402,353 downwards.
TCCTTCAAATATAGTGTATAATGATGACACACACTTTGATTTGCATGTGGATAAAGTGTCCACACTCTGCTTCCTTGAATTCCACTTGAAAGTAATCTATCAAATAAAAAATACATACCCATTGATTCTTTTTCATTCATATGGGTCACCTCCCCAATCAATTTTTGAGTATCCATATATATTTTATTCTTTATTTTATGGACAAAATAGACCAAAATCCACCATTCCATTTACGTACTTGAGGATTCATTTTGCTTCTAGTCTGTGTGAATCTTTCGGTGCTTCCATGTACCTGCTTAGAATCCCAGCACTGTAGAAAATATTTGGCCTTGTGATTGTGAGATACCTCAGGCTTCCAATCAGACTGTTGAGCACAGTCGAGTCAATGAATCATCCTTATCTGTATTTTTTATGTTTTAAGCCTTTCTTCTACAGGAGTTTTTACAGTGTTTCGGTTGGCCATCTTGAACTTTTCAAGAAAATCCTTGGCATACCTCTTCTAAGATATATAGATACTGCCATGTTGTTACTTTACTTATATACTGAGGAAAAAAGGACATGAGGCCTCTGTCAATCATCTCAAACTCCTTGAACATGGACCCCTTTAATTCATCAAACATCGATATAATATTCCTTATAAACAAAAAATCATCAACATACAAGCATGTAGTAAGTATATCGCCATGATCATTCTTCTTGATGTAAACTTCTTGCTCACATGGACATTGGGTGAAGCCGTTCTCTCAAAGATATTTTTCAATGCATGAATTCCTATCATGTGGATATTTCTTCAACCCATAAAGAGATTTCCTTAAATGATACACTTTGTCTTCCTCCCCTTGTATAACAATGCCTTCAGGATGGTCAATATAGACCTCTTCCTCTAGAATTCTGTTTAGGAATGAAGTCTTCACATCTAGTTGGTAGATCATCCAACTGTGATGAATAAAAAGGGAGATAATCATACTCACAATGTCATGGAGACCAAAAGGAGCAAAGAATTCTTCATAGTCCACATTTTACTTCTGTTTGTACCCCTTTTCTACGAGCCTTTCCTTGTATCGATCAATCTCACCATCTTCATTTCACTTGATCTTTTATGCCCATTTAACACTAATTCTCTTTTAACATTCAGGAATTGTAGTCATCTCCCATTTATCATTTTTCTCTATGGAATGAATTTCTTATTCCATAGCGATTCTCCAAAATTCTTCTCCTACGGCCTCCAAAAACGTCAGTGGCTCATGATCTGCATACAGGAAAAAAATATTTACCCCTTTCGTATTCTCATAGATGTCTCTTAAGAATTTAATTTTTATGGATTCAATGGGTGAGTAAGATCTTTCCAAATTTTGACTTGATAGAGTCATATTAGGAGTGTTGTAATTTACACCTGATTTTTTGTGTTCCGATGATGCTCTCAAGGAAGGTGTAGTGGGCATTTTCTCCTGATGATTATTCCTTTCTTCAGATTCTTCTATTTCAACTGGAATTTATTTGTTTGATTCTTCATTATTTCATTTCCAAGTTTTTTCATCACAAAAGACTATATCTCTACTCACCATTACTTTGTTGGTTAGTGTATTATAAGGATTGTAGGCTTTGGAAACTCCAAAGTAACTGATGAAGATGAACTTTTCGCCATGATCATCAAGATTCCTTCTTCTTTCTTATAGAACATGAGAATATATGACACACCCAAATATTCTTAGGTGCACCATGGTTGGTTTTTAGCCATTACACACCTCTTGTGGTGTCAAATTTATGATGCTCTTGGTTGAACACCGATTGAGCACGTAGGAAGTACACGACACTACCTCTACCCAAAAGTTATTTGGAAGTTATTTCTCCTTCAGCATGGTCTTCATCATGTCGAGGATGGTGTGGTTCTTCCATCCCACAATGATATTAAGTTGTTTTGTATAGGCTGCAGTGTATTTCTACTTGATGTTTTTTCCCTACAAAAATCTGAAAATATAAGGACTCGACCATAAAACATTGCATAATATTGAATTAAACAAATAATTCACAATGATGATCTTTTCAAGTTTAGAGTTTTAGAGAATTAGGCCTAACTATTACATAAAAATTTGAATATTGCATGTAGACACTACTACTCAGTATGCATTTTTCATAAAATAAAAACTCTTTAAAAGAAACATTTCTAGTTATATGTTTTAGACAACAAGACTTTTCCTTGATCCCATCCATCTTTAAGTCCTATGGAAAACATTTAAAAAACTTGGGATGAGCATAAAAATCTCAGTAAGGGTTATAAAATAAGGAGGGGAAACATTATTACATCAATAAATAAAAATCAATGAAACCATAATTTTTAATCATGACATACTTTAAGAAATCATAAGATTTATGAATAACACACAAAAATCATAAATCATAAAGGTATCTTATGGAATTCATTACATACTTACATTGCAGCTTTCACAACTACGAAGGGAGTTACATTTGGAATACCCATAATTTTATATTCCCTAAATCTCTTTTTAGAAACATTCATGTTTACCTCTGTCACGTTACCCAATGCATTGGAGAGCTATCTCGGGCTCACCCTCCATAGGTTTATCACAGAACCACCTGTATACATAAAAAATGCCCAATAACCATAAAATATTCTAAACACATATAACAAGAATAAATGAAAGATAAATTTTCCACATTTCAATCACAATATATCATTTCAAGATATTGACATAATCAATGATTTATCAAACCATTTTCAAAACCATTTAAAACATTTAATAAAGAGATTTTTGAATCAAAGTGTCTCATACCACTTTGAAGCTTTTAAAGGAATTAAAATTTTAAAACATTAATTTCAATATAAATAAATCCTAAAATCCATTTTGAAAACATGGAAATTAATTAGAAATATTTAGAAGAATAAATCTTCAAAACATTTAAAATGATATTTTAGTTAAAGAGTTTTTAACAAAATGAGAGACGCTTGAATACAAATAATTGAGGAATAACATTTAATAAGAACTTTATAATATCATGAGAATAAAGGGATTCATGATATAATATGCCAAAGAATAGTATATACACCATATAAGAGTGAATTGGTTCTTAACAACAATGAAGTCTCGATGGAATGTAAATTGAGATGAAATCCCTTATAAATATGATATCCTTAGATTAAGGAAAAATAAATGACATAATTATGTGTGAATAATATAAATACACCCAATATAAGTGGATATTAAGTGTAAAACAATCAGAGGTTATTCACACATATTCATAGCATGACATTATCAAGAAGTAGAAGTTTAGCCCAACGAATTTAAATTGGGTGAAGAAGTGTCCTTAAAGAAATTAGACAGCCTAATGACGTCACTTTAAAATTCAAAAAATGAGTTGATGAGAGAAAAAATGGTATCTCATCACTTTGACATAAAATTTATTGTAATAAGGATATATAAGAACATATCCCAAAATAATGAGATGTAAATTAAAAGACATAACAAAAATAAGTCTTTTAAAAAGAGGATGGTGAAAGGTTCCCTTACAGATTTGGTAACATACGAAACATACACCCCATGAAAGAAGGATAATTCAATAAAGTTGTAAATACCCATAAATTAAATTATATTATACAAATAATACAATCATGGGAATTACATACACCACAAAAAAGTAAATATTGGTAAACATAGCATGAATATCAGAGGAATAAAAAGTGAGATGAAAACCCCTTACCACATTGTAATCAATCGAGTCATACAACCAAAAGTTAATAAAAACCAAATTAATCACAGAATACCATGAATATAAATATAATCATGATAATATATATCAAATGACAGTACACAATACACCACATGCAATAAATAATTGGTGAACAATGGAAATATCAAGGAATTAACAATGAGATAAGAAACCCCCTACCCCATGTCCAAATTGACTTGTTTGTTCCTTGTTCTTCCAGAATAATAAACATAAGTTAATTTCTAATTGATTAATAAAATTTTTCAATTTTATTATTCTTTTTATATCACTTATTACCTTTATATAACAATTAGTTAATTATTTGAGTTTTTATTGGAAATTTTGTCGATGTTCAGAACTTGAGTAAAAAATGAACTTGTTATAATTACAATTTTTCCATGTGGTAAAAAGTCCATTATCTCCAGAATTATATTCATGATTTAGATATAATATATATCATATATATCCAGTATATATATGTATTTATTATAGTACATAACATTTGGAGATAAGAAATGAAACAGACCGTTCATGGAGACGGTAATCCGTACGTACGCATAAACGCTACTTTCATTTCTATTTTGTATTTTAATGGAAAGAAAACTTAATGATACATAGTTATATTATAATTATAGTATAATATAATATATAATTTCATCAAATCCATACTTTATACATCCCGCGTATGGTATGAACGAGTCATATCACTTTGAGGGGGCGGTAGCCCGCACTTCCTCAAATGAAATTATCGCGTTTATCAATAATGGAAACCATAAAGGTATGATATAAATGGAAAATTCAGAAGCATAAAGAAAACATAAAAATAATATTTATTATATATAAATATAGTTCCATAATAATGGCCACCATGAGAGGTGGTTGGAGATATTTGAACAATCATCGTTTTGTGAGGCAGTACTTCGCCGTCCATAGAAACAGTATGTTCTTTAACCATTAGATGGAGGTATGTGTTGTTGTAGTTATAATAATTATCATAAAAACAACCTAGTACATCTAATATAATTTTTTTGTTATAAAAGAAAATAATAAAAAGATTTTATATGGTTGGAGAAGTAAAATAAAATAAAATAACTAAAGAGAAACTGTTATCTTAAAATCGGGTAACTCCCTTTGGTTTGAACCAAAAGGATTTCTTGAAGTGTCTTATTCCTAAGGTAAGGCTTCTAGGTGGAAAATATGGATCTTGAGAGATTATTTGGGGAGGTGTTATATGAGTCAAGTGGTTTGAGAGGTGTGAGGAATGGGTTAGAAGTAGTGTCCTTTTATAAGGGGGAGGAGGGGCTCTTTAGGAAAGTGTGAAAATATTATTTTATTATATAATTATCTTCAATTTCTAAAGGTCTAAAACTAATTAAAGTTGAAGATAAGATGACTCATGGTAAAAATAAAATCATCCAACAATAATTGGACAGGTTTTGGATATTTTTTTAATCTTAATAATATTATTTTTTTAAATCATTTATTAATGAGGTAAACATTGCATCATTATTGTGTCATAAATAATTTTATATATTTTATGTCTAAAAAATATAAAAAAATACCATATTGTAGTAAATATTTTTATATTTCAAAATAATATTTATATTCTAGGATATAACTTATATAACTCCATGTAAAAATTAATTTACTAAAAGATATTTATTTATGTCATTTTGCCTCTACTTTAAGTTAATTAAAATAATGTGTCATTATCACTCTTAAGTGGCTCCATGGGGTCCCAAAATCGACCCAAGGATGCCAATGGTCGGCCATGACTCATACAATAAGGTTAGGACAAGTGTTAAGGTAATTTTTGATTATTATAATATTCTTTTTACCATGAATTTCCCTATTTATCATTAACCGCGATAAATAAAAGTCAAAAGTTACTATTCACCAAAAATTATTTTCATCTTATTGAACCACATTTTACTTACTAATAACAACCATTTATGTCGGATTTTCGAAATTCAATTCACATAAATGGTAAAATTTCATTTAAATGAAAAGGATAGATTTTTTACTACTACTTAATGGTTTCACTATTCATCAAAAATTGAAGTTTTTTAGAAAAATAGAAAAAATTAATCCTAAGATATATTTGATATTCCCAAATCAAAAATTATTTATATTTTACCAAATTAAAAACCTAGAAGTTGGATTAATTATTTTAAAATTAATTCCTATTGTCAAAATAAAAAGCGTGTTTTTATGAAATATTAACTATCAAAAGATTGACATTTGTTTATGTCCAATTTCAAAGTGAAATAAGTTTCAATGACCAAAATTGGATTAAATGGTAAAAATATAATCTAATTATATTTTAAAACCAAATAAAAATATAATATAACCATATAAATAAATTATATTAAAAGGAAGATTTGAATTAAAATACAATATTTTTCACTGTTCATTAAAAATTGAATTTTATCAGAAAAATAACAAAAATTTACCAAAAGTAAATTTTGATGTCCCGATTCTAAATAAGAATTTTATTTTGTCAAATAGAACATATAAAAGTGAACAAAACTATATTTAAAGAGGTTTAGCCATCAAAAGGTGGTAAATCGACCTTTTGAATAATATTAGAGTATTTATGATTAAAATCAAATTCTTTCTTATTTTAAGGCTCTAAAATTTATTGTAAAAATGTAAAAAAATTTAATAAACACGTATAATCATTTTGTAGTTAGTTCTGTTCATTACTGCCATTACAATAGCTAGGAATTAACAACCATTTAGAATAATAATATTATATTATTATTTTTCAGTATAACTCAATGTTGTGTGCAACATAAGATTTCAAAGAAACCTGTTGTAGTGTATCGGGTATACCATCGAACATAGCATCCCCTATAACGTAATATTAATAATTAATTCAGAAATATTAATAAATATTAAAATTTCATATTCTTTATTTACCTGGGATGTTACATCCTTCCCCCCTTTTGGGAATTACGTCCCCACAATTTTAAATTTGGGATCAGAAACTTCATTGAAAGTCCTATATTGGAAAAAGAGTCAATAAAACTGTCACTTTAAAAAAAGAAAGAGAAGTAAAAAGGTTACCTGAGACAATAGATACTAGGATTCCATGAAAAGATGGATATGGAGGAGAAAACAAACCATAATTTTCTGATGGTGAGTGATAGAAAACATGATTAGGAAAAAGTTAACCACCAGAAAATCACAAACTTGTGATGGGTTAAATGGTCTTAGATTCCCCAGTAAGAAAAGCTAACTGACAATGTTTTTGTTTTAAGTTACTTTTCATAAAGTTGAGGAATTTATTTAAGATCTTGAATAATAACACAAGGAAACATACTTACTTTTCATGTAGACTTTCATCCTTTACTATATTTCTACCACAAACTCATCTTTTCTCCAAACGATGAGTATTCAAGATAACCTTTTCACATTGAAATTACTATAATCAACTTCTAGAGTATCACATATTCCCCAAAAGATGAACAATATTTTTCCCATGCCTTTAGACATTAACTAAAACCAAAATGGTTAGTACAAGATCAGATAATATCCAAAAAGGACAATCTTTTACAAAAAATAAAAACTACTCTTAATCTCCAAAATTTGTCAAAAAATACCCAAAGTTCAACAAAGACCATTCTATAAACAACTATCCATTCAAAGTAATCGAAACTAAGATTGAAGCCCAAATATCAGAAGGATTTAATCACATAGTCTTCCATAGTAAATCTTAACATTTATCTCCAAATAACATCTACTACTCGTAATGTCTCATACTGAAGTGTAATTAACCTAATCACATATTCTCTATGATAGGTTAATCATTTCCATAAATAACCCAAATAGCCATAAAACATAGATTGTTAAAAAAAATCAACCATTATTCCACAAATGAATTCCCATAGTATTCTATTTTCCTTAGACATATAGTGTTTCCTCAAAAGGGAGAACATCTTCCAAAATAACCTGTATCACTTAATCACCAAATCATTTTCCTATACTAATGACATCCATTTGATAAAACACAAGTTCCCTAAATCAACTTATAATTGATCCATAAAATCACTTAACTAAAATAATAATTCATACTAACTAGGGACTTAACGTAGGCCAGTGGTAGGTGATGCACCCTTGTCGCCCTTCGGTTGTGGGTTTGATTCATGTGGACTTGTCGAACGTGATGGGTTTTCACCCATCCTATAGGTTTTCATTTTTATAAAACTCAAAAATAACCAAAACATGTTTTAACTTCAAAGGTTGTCTTGTACCTATAATTTTCACCCCAACTCATTAAGACCTCAATATCTTATATATATTCATTTTTTTATTTCACCTCATATGATAAAATAAAATTATTCCCAAAAGAAAGAACATCATACAATGATCATGGTGTCCACATGGTTTCATTGTCATCTTGTTCATGTAGGTAGAAGGTCCATGAATTGCAACAATGATTTAGAGATCCTTCAAAATCATTTTCTTCCTTCATCCAAATACACCTTTTACAACTTGGGTTATATGGGTGTTTGTATAAAAATAGTTTTAGAAAATAATCATGTATGACATATAATTTCAAAACATCTGACAAAAAATGATTTTTATAAAATAGTCAGACCGAATTTGAGTTGAAACTTTCAATTAATGGTCCCTTTAAAATACCGTAAGTATGTTCTGAGAGTCTATATTGTAAAATAAAATAAAAATATATTTCTCAAGGGTCTCCTTCTTTAGTACTTTTTTCAAAATCATAATATGCTTCAAAATCTTGTGATAAGGTAAAATATTTGAAAATTCCTTGATAATATATACCTTTCTTGAAAATATTAGAATATTGTGAAAATTTGATTTGTTTAAATACAACCCATGATCCACGATGATAATGAGGTATAATGGAGGTGTTTTATATCTCAAACAACTAATTTTTAGTGAGTTATATTCTAGAAAAAGTTTCACAATCATCTGAACACGACTTTTAAATAATTATTGCAAGCATGTCATCAGGAAGAGATAGGAATGTTGTCTGAGATCCTCCTCCTTCCACTGTAACTGACATTCCTTGATCTGAAAAAGTTTAAAAACAAGGATTTAACTGGAATAATGGACATAGGAACTAACCATGTGTTTATCGTAAACTCCTAATAAAAAAAAGTTGTCTAAACCGACCTCTGATTCCAACTATAAGGACCCGACCATAAAACATTACAAAATCTTGAATTAAACAAATAATTCACATTGAGGATCTTTTCAGGTTTACAGTTTTAGAGAATTAGGCCGTAACTATTACATAAAAACTTGAATATTACATGTAGACACTACTTTCAGTATCCATTTTTAATAAAATAAAAACTCTTAAAAAGAAACATGTCTAGTTCCATGTTTTAGACAACAAGACTTTTCCTTGATCCCATCCATCTTTAAGTCCTATGGAAAACAATTCAAAAACTTGGGATGAGAATAAAAAGCTTAGTAAGGGTTATAAATTAAGTAAGGAAAACATTAGCAAATCAATAAATACAAATCAATGAAACCATACTTTTAAATCATAACATACCTTAAGAAATCATAAGATTTATGAATAACACACAGAAATCATAAATTATGAAGGTAAATTATTGCATTCATAAAATAATTACATTGTAGCATTCACAGCTATGTAGTTAGTTACATTTGGAATACCCAATACACCATGTTACCTAAATCTCTTAGGAGAAACATTCACATTTACCTCCATCATGTTACCAAATGCATCAGAGAGCTATCTTGGGCTCACCCGTCCTAGGTTTATCACGAAACCACCCGTATATGTAAACAATGCCCAATAACCATAACATATTCATAACACATATAACAAGAATAAAGGAAAGATAAATTTTCCACATTTCAATCACAATATATCATTTCAAGATATTGATACAATCAATGATTTATCAAACCATTTTCAAAACCATTTAAAAAATTTAATAAAGATATTTTTGAATCAAAGTGTTCTATAACACGTTGAAGCTTTTAAATGAATTAAAAATTTAAAACAATAAGGTCCATATAAATAAATCCTTAAAATCATTTTTAAAGCATGAAAATTAATGAGAAATATTTAGAAGAATAAAATTTTAAAACATTTAAAATGATATTTTAGTTTAAGAGTTTTTAACAAAATGATAGATGCTTGAATACAAATAATTGAGGAATAAAATTTAATAAAAACATTATAATATCATGAGAATAAATGGATTCATGATATAATATGCCAAAGTACAGTATATACACCATATAAGAGTGAATTGGTTCTTAAAAACAATGAGTTCTAAATGAAATGTAAATTGATATGAAACACCTTATAAAGACGATATCCTTAGATTAAGGATAAATAAATGATATAATTATGTGTGACAAATATAAATATGCCCAATATAAGTGGATATTAAGTGTAAAACAATAAGAGGTTATTAAAAAATATTCATAGCACAACATAATCAAGAATTGGAAGTTTAACCCAAATAATTGAAATTGGGTGAAGAAGTTCCCTTACAGAAATTCGACAGCCTAACGACGTCACATTAAAATTCATAAAATGAGTTGATGAGAGAGAAAATGGTATCTCATCACATGGTCATAAAATTTACAGAAATAAGGATATTTAAGCACATATCCTAACATAATAAGATATAAATTAAAAGACATAACAAAAAGAATCCTTTTAAAAAGAGGAGGGTGAAAGGTTCCCTTACTGATTTGGTAACATACGAAATATACACCCCATTAAAGAAGGATAATTCAATGAATATGTAAATACTGATAAATTAAATTATATTATACAAAGAATAAAATAATGGTTATTACATACATGAAACAAAAGGAAATAGTGGCAAACATATCATGAATCTCACAGGAATAAAAAGTAAGATGAAAACCCCTTACCACATTGTAATCAATCGATTCGTAAGACCAAAAGTTAATAACTGCCAAATGAATTATAGAATACCATGAATATAAATACAATAATGATAATATATATCAAATTTTATTACACAATACACCACATTAAATAAATAAGTGGTGAATAATGGAAATCTCACGGAATTAAAAGTGGGATAAGAAACCCCTTACCTTGTGTCCAACTTGACTGGTTTGTTCCTTGTTATTCCTGAATAATAAGATTAAGTTAATTTACACTTTATTAATAACCTTTTTAAATTTTATTATTCCTTTTATATCACTTATTGCCTTGATATAACAATTAGTTAATTATTTGAGTTCGTATTGTAAATTTTGTCGATGTCCGGAACTTGAGTAAAAAATGAATTTTTTAAAATTACAATTTTTCCATGTGGTCAAAAGTCAATTATCTCCAGAATGATATTAATGATTTAGATATCATATATATCATATATATATATATCATATATATTTATTTATAATAGTACATAACTTTTGGAGATAACAAATGAAATGCACCATTAATGGAGACGGTAAGCCGTACGTACGCATGAACACTACTTTTATTTCTATTTAATATTTTAATGGAATGAAAAAACTAATTATAAATAGTTATATTATAATTATTTTATAATATCATATATAATTTCATCAACTCCATCCTTTATATGTCCCACATATGGTATGAACGAGTCATGTCATTTTGAGGGGGCGACAATCCACACTTCCTCAAATGAAATCATCACGTTTACTCGTAATGAAACCCATAAAAGTATGATATAAATGGAAAATACAGAAGAATTAAGAAAACATAAAAATAATATATATTATATATAAATATAGTTCCATCATAATTTCCACCATGATAGGCGGTTGAAGATATTTGAACAATAAAAGTTTTGTGAGGTAGTAGTTCACCGTCCACAAAAATAGTATGTTCTTTACCCATTAGATGAAGGTGTGTGTAGGTGTAGTTCGAATACTTCTCATAACAAAAACCTAGTATATTGAGGATACTGGTTTTGTGATAAAATAAAATAATAAATAGATTTTATGGGGTTGGAGAAGTAAAATAAAATAAAATAACTTAAGAGAAAACGTTACCTTAAAATTGGGTAACTCCATTTGGTTTGAACCAAAGGGATTTTTTGAAGTTCCTTATACATAAGGTAAGGCTTCTATGTGGAAGAGAGGGATCTTGAGATATTATTTGGGTAGGTTTTGGACGATCCAAGTGGATTGAGAGGTGTGACGAATGGGTCAGAAGTGGTGTCCTTTTAGGGGGAAGAGGGGCTCTTTAAGAAAGTGTGAAAATATTATTTTATTATATAACTATTCTCAGTTTCTAAAAGTCCAAAAATAATTAAAGTAGAATATAAGATGAATCATGGAAAAAATAAAATCATCCAATAATAATTGGATAGGTTTTGGATATTGTTTTAATATTTACAATATTATTTATTTAAATCATTTATTAATGAGATAAACATTGCATCATTATTGTGTCATAAATAATTTTATTTATTTGATGTCTAAAAATTATAAACAGATACCACAATATAGTAAATCTATTTATCTTTAAAAATAATACTTATAGTTGAAGTGATAACTTATATAACCCCATGTAAAAATTAATTTACTAAAAGATATTTGTTTATGTCATTTTTCCCTTTACTTTAAGTTAATTAAAATAAAGTGTCATTATCACTCATAACTGACTCCATGGGGTCCTAAAATCGACCTAAGGATACCCATGGTCGGGAATGACTCATAAAATAAGTTTAGGACAAGTTTTATGGTAATTTTGTATTATTATAATATTCTTTTTACCTTGAATTCCCCTATTTACCTTTAACCGCGGTAAATAAAAGTCAAAAGTTACTATTAACCAAAAATTATTTTCATATTATTGAACCAAATTTTAGTTAATAATAACAATATTTTATTTCATATTTTCAAAATTCAATTCACAGAAGTGTTAAAATTTCATTTAAATTAAATAGTCAAATTTTTAACTACTACTTAGTGGTTTCAATATTCATCAAAAATTGAAGTTTTTCAGAAAAATACCAAAAATTTAGCCTAAGATATATTTGATATTACAAATTCAAAAATGATGTCTAGTTTACCAAATTCAAAAACTATAAGTTGGATTAATTAATTTAAAATTAATTCCCGTTGTCAAAACAAAAAAGTGTGTTTTTAAGAAATATTAACTATCAAAAGATTAAAACTTGTTTATGTCCAATTTCAAAGTGAAATTAATTTCAACAGTAGTGCAGAAAACTTTTTTTAAGTCACCATTTTTTACGTCGGTTATTTTAATAACCGACGTTACAAATCACGCCTGTTCGGTTTTTACGTCGGTTATCTTATAACCGACGTAAAAAACCAATGCGCGGGGGGTTTTTTACGTCGTCTATTTGGAAACCGATGTAAAAAACCCGATATATACTCGTTTTTTACGTCGGTTATCAAATAACCGACGTAAAAAACCAAAGCGCGGGGTTTTTTACGTCGGTTATTTTATAACTGACATGAAAAAAGAGATGTCTACGGGTTTTTTACGTCAGTTATTTTATAACCGACGTAAAAAACCCCCCCTTGCTTTGGTTTTTTACGTCGGTTTCTAAATAACTGACGTAAAAAACCCCCAGCGCATTGGTTTTTTACGTCGATTATCTTATAACCAACGTAAAAAACGAGATATCTACGCATTTTTTACATCGGTTATAAAATAACCGACGTAAAACACCAAAGCACGGGGGGTTTTTTACGTCAGTTATAAAATAACCGACGTAAAAAACCTGTAGATATCTCGTTTTTTACGTCGGTTATAAAATAACCGACGTAAAAAACCAAAGCGCAGGAGCTTTTTTACGTCGGTTTTAAAATAACCGACGTTATAAATTTAAAAAATATTTTATAACGTCGGTTATATAATAACCGACGTTATAAAACTTTTAAAGAAATTAAAGCTCCGTGGACTGTCATTTATGATTTTTTGATTGACAGTCCGCCGGCTCGTCTCTCTCGCGCGGTAAACCCTAATCATCTCGTCGATCGACCTGCGTTAAACTCATTTTGGCTTCATTGTTTATCTTATTCACTCCTCTCGGATCTATCATCTCAACTCGCCACATTCAAGTAAGCCTTCCATGAATTTATTTTGTTCGTTTTTTTCACGGATATTCTATAATTATGTTTTGCGATTTTTGTACATTTAAGGTAAACAAGATGTAGTGGTTTCCAAGTATGCACCTTATTACTGTTTTGATAAGATGGTGATGAGATAATCTAAGATACATATGATTCATTGATGGAAGTGATACAATTTCACACGGTGTAGGATGATTTATGGGCGGGGTGAGACCATGACATTAGCATTGGGGTGTGAGAGGAAAACTAGTGGAGAAGTGGTATCCGAGAACCTTAATTTTAATATATATATATATATATATATATATAATTTTTTATACGAAAAGGTTTATTTATATGATTTATTTTTTGAGTGATCCATAGTGAGTATATGAAACTATTTTTCCTTGTTTAGGTGATGATTTAGATTCCTTTTTTCACAGGGCTTTAGTGTGCTTCCTCAACATTTTCATGAGATGTTTTAGGGAGGATCTTTGTAACACCCGAGACTTTTATGTTATATAAATCATCAAAGGAGTCTTTTTCTACACAACACTTGCTTGACTTTCTTTACACAAAATCGTGACCTTCCTCGATAGCTTGCATCGTACGCAATACCAAGTTTCACTAAACAACGATATGCTATTAAAATATTATTAAAACTAGCCGTTATGAATAGTAATAACCACTTTTTGAAATTTTATAAATTTTATTTTTCAAAATGGACTTCATTTTTGGATTCGGAATATCAAAATTAGCCTATGGTGAAATTTTGGTATTTTTCTGAAAACTTTCAATTTTTGATGAATAGTGAAACCACTAAGTGGTAGTTAAAAAACTGAATTTTTCATAAAACTTAATTTTACCGCTTCTGTGAGTGGAATTTCAAAAATCCGAGAGACATGGTTGATGTCAGTAAGTAAAATGTGGTTCAATGAGATGAAAATAATTTTTGGTAAATAGTAACTTTTTACTTTTTTTTACCACGGTTAAAAGTAAATAGGGTAATTAAGGGTAAAGATGATATTATTATTACCCTAACACATGTCCTAATTCTATTGGACAAGTGTAATTCGACCAAAACCAAACTTAGGAATAAAATATGACCATTTAAGCCCACTTGGATTAGATTAGGACATTTATTATTAATTTATTTAAAGAAGGGTTAAAATAGTTAAAATCAAAGTTTAATAAGTAAATAATTTTTAATATGGGGTTATACATAAGATAAATTCGACTATAAATATTATTTATAAAGATAACAATATTTCCTACATAATGGTATTTTCTTTGTAAATTTTAGACATTAAATAATTTAATTTATTTATGACACAAAGATGATGCAGTAATTATCTTATTAATGAAATATTGACATAATTAATGTTATAAACAGAAAAATAAATGTAATTTGAGACTTTTTATGAATTCCACTTATTTTATAGGTTAATATGACATGTTAGTATTGATTTAATTAACTTTGTTCGAACTAATCATTCTGTTATGATTTTCACAAAAATCAATTACTAAATAGTGTCAAAATTGACATAAAATAGTTTTTAAAACAAATATTATATTAGTAATTGTTATTTTATTCATAAAAATCTAAGGTTCGTCCAAATGACTTAGATAAGGTTATATATATTACTAATAAACAACTTGGGGTTCATTTGGCTGCTTATAGTAAGTTTATTAACCTTATAGTATAAGAATAGAAGAAGACACGGTAAAAGTAAAATTATTTAACTTAATGTTAAATATAAATGATAAGGTTAAAATAGGAACCTAAACTTGTATAAATTCTATTTGATGAGAGTATTTCGAACCATACCCACCTTAGCTTCAAAATATATCAATTTGGAGCTATTTAAAACCGAACTTGACTTTATAATAAAATAATATTTTTAGTTTTCCCAAAGGAGCCCCTCTCCTCCCTTATAAAAGGGCACCTCCTCCCCCTCTTCCTCACACCAATTTGAGCATTCAAGCTCAGCCAACCCCTGCCAATTCCTCCTCTCCACTTCTCTATATACATCCTAGAGGTCCTGGTCTTCTTCAAAGACCAATTTTAGTGCCCTAAAAGAAGGTCCCAAAGAAGCACTTCAAAGAAGAGGTAATGTCCGTTACCGATTCTTTCATCTTTATTTCTTCTTACACTTCTTATTCTTTAGTTGTTTCATTATGAAGTAATAACATCAGTATCACTCATATAATGATATGTTATTATAAGTATGAAACAACCCTATTTCACCATCTATCCATCCTACGGAAAAATAAATCACCGCGTGTGCGTACGTACGGAATATCGTCTCCACGCCGTGGTGTAATCTATTTTCCACCACCACCTTACTTGGATGGGTATAATGGTGTAAATAATGACTATATATGACTATTATAGAGTAAAACGGATTCTTAAAGAGTATACATACACTCCAATACAATCCCACGATCATAGGAACGATATCATCACTCGTTCGTACGTACGGAATACCGTCTCCATGATGTGATGCGACTCGTTCTACATGATCTTCATTTAATAATGATTATATAAATGAATTGAATGAATGAATATGATATATATTACACTAATACAATTCTGGAAATTAGGTATCTATTACCTAAAGAGAATAATAAGAATTTATTCGACAAAACACGCATAAGAACAAAAAGTTATAAACACCCGAATAAAAAGTAGTAATGAAATATTACTACTAAGAAGCTAATAATATGACCATATATGATATCATAAAAATAAGTATGATTCTGGAATAAGTCAATAACATTATTTAAATCATTATATAGGAGGTTCAGACATATACGAAGAAAAACGGACCTAAGGTAAGGGAAATATCACAATCTCATTTTTATCTGAGATTGTTTATACTTTGGTATTTACTAGGGTGTATTTTATAATCCAAATCCATGTTTACTAAATATGTAATATTATTTCCATCCAACTACAATTTTTTAAATCCAATTGTACCCTTCGGTGAGTTTTTAGTAAAAGATAAGAAAGGAATCTTTTGTCATTTTTCGTACGAAGTACTTTTTTGACCTTTCTGACAAAAGTACGAGAAGAATGTTTTTTTACTTATACTGCATGAATGGATTTTTAAAACAATATTTCCAAGAATCTTCCGTTACAAGTTTTCATGTTTATTTTTAATCAACTTCTTTTAGTTTAGAATTTTATCACATGTTAATAAAGGAAAAGTGTTTTTGAAGTAGGAAGGATATTTTCCTCAAGAATGGAGTTCAAGTGTTTTATCAAAATTATTTTCCATCTAAGATAATAAAGGGTTCTGTTTCTATCCCTATTATTACATTGATTTGATTATGTTGCGATGGAATTATATTTATGAATTCCTTTGTCTTATATGAATTGTTTTTTGATGTCACGATGTTTAAGATTCCCATTTTTATTACATGGGTTATGCAATGATGTATGATTTATGATTTTGTGGCACACATAATAATGGTATCATTATGAGATGGGTGGGACCTATATCTCCCTCCAATGCATTGGGTAAAGATTTTATATCTCATGAGATAGACATGGCTGGAACGGTAGGTTATACTGGTTCAGTGAAACAGGACTGAAACGAGGGTGACTCGGTTCAGAAAGGGACTTTGTCCACTAAGATATTCTTGGAAAGGAGTCTTGACTAACAAGAAATGATTATCTATGATTATGTGTGTATGCCACAAAGTTTCATGTTTTAAGTTATGATTATTGTGATTACATTTCACTGCCATGATTTATCCCATGTTATGAAATTATGATCTCTTTTGCAGGTTAAGATTTCTAAAAGTTATGTTCTTATGTATACGATGTGATTGATATTTCTTTTGTTTACCCTTACTGAGCATTTGAGCTCACCCTTTTGTATGTTTTCTTTCCCCAAGTTAGGAAGAAGGTTATTAAGAAAGATATTCCAAAAGGGACTATAGATATGATGAAATAAATGGGAGACAGTGTAGACGCTTTATGAACCAGTTGTTTATGTTTCCCAGTTTTTAAAGACACTATACCTATTCGGTCCTTTTGGGGTTTTGTTATATGCTGTAATATGTATGATTCAATTTTGAAGTATTAACAATGTATGTAAAGTATGGGTTGTTATAGTTGGTATCAGAGGAAATGTATAGTCAACCTTTGGAAACTAGGATGTGAAAGCCTTAGTAAGAACCCTAAGGATAAGTCTAAGCATAGAACACAATCTTAGTGTTTTAGAAATGGCCATGAATAACCTAGGATAAGACCTTAAGTGTGAAATTTTATTCTTGATTATGTGGTTTTCCTATTATAATTAGTGTTCCTCACACTATTATTCTTGGTTTTAGTCAATGGCTGGAACCCGAAGGAACCGTGTTAATGCGGAATGCGATGGGAAATGCAATGATTGTCCCCCTGGGCAACCAAACGTTATGGGAGCTAGAATGAAAAATCTTGTAGCCATGCTCACACAACTTTCTCAAGCTATGAATCATGCAGGACTTCCAAACGAGCAAAGGAAGGAGCAATATTCTGTTGAATCCTTCATGAGACATCGTCCACCTTCTTTCAGTGGGTCTACTGATCCATTAGTTGCTGAACAATGTATTAGTACTACTGAAAAGATATTTTCAGTTCTTCAATGTTCTGAGCATGATAAAGTCATCGTAGCAGTGTATCGTTTGGAAGGTGATGTTGATCAATGGTGTAATCTTATTAAGAATACGAGGAAAAGGGATGAAATTGAGTCCATGGAATGGGATGAGTTCAAGAACTTATTTTTCAATAAGTAATTCCCTCGTATTCTCCGAACAAAGATGGAGAAAGAGTTTCTTGAAATGAAGCAAAAGGATGATGAATCTGTTGGTAACAAATTGAATGTCGAAATAATGGGAAGAAGATGTCTAATGATGAAAACAAATGAAGGGATACGCAAAATGAACCTACTACCCTTCAATGTTTCAAGTGCAAGGATATGGGGCATTATGCTAATCAATTCCCAAATCCAAGGGTTGATGGTGATGATTGACGTCAACAAAATCTTAAGGCCAAAGACAAAGGAAAGTCACATGAAATTTCTATCAGCGATGTGGAGTACGATAACGATGTGGTGAAAGGTACACTTACCATCCACTCTAAAGTAGCAAATGTTTTATTTGATTCTGGATCCACCCACTCTTTTATTTCTGAAGAATTTTCTAAGGGTATCACCATATTACCTCAACAATTAGATGTTGAGTTAGCTGTGACAACACCTAATGGAACAACAGTCGCATCAAAAGTTTATAATTCTTCTCCGATCGAAGTTTGTGGGAAAGTGCTTCCTACAAATCTTGTGATCCTTCCTATAGTGGAATTTTATGTGATTCTTGGCATGGATTGACTTTCATTATATGGAACTCATATCAATTTCCAAAGAAGGGAAGTCACATTTCATATTCCAGATCAATCTATGATCGTCTATCAATGAAAGGATGAACATAACCTTCCAGTGGAAATTTCTTCCATTTTATGGGTATTGATTCCACTAAATGAAGGTTATTTATCTCAAATGGTTGGTGAGAAAATCACGATTAAGAATATGACCATTGTACGGGAGTTTGATGATGTCTTTCCAGAATAATTACCGGGTCTTCCACTGAATCGTGAAGTTGAGTTTTCAATAGAACTCGTACCGGGTGCTTTGCCTATTTCAAAGACACCTTATAGAATAGCCCCAATTGAGTTGTAGGAATTGAAGAAGCAACTCCAAGAGAATCTTGATAAGGGATTCATATGCCCTAGTATGTCACCTTGGAGAGCACCTCTTCTATTTTTTAAGAAGAAAGATGGATCAATGAGACTCTGTATTGATTATCGAGAACTTAACAAGATCACTATCAAGAAAAAATATCCTCTCCCGCGCATTGATGACCTATTTGACCAACTACGCGGAGCTCAATACTTTTCCAAGATTGATCTTCGTTCAGGGTATAATCAATTAAGGGTCAAAAGGGAGTATATACCAAAGACGGCTTTCCGTACAAGGTATGGGCACTATGAATTTATAGTGATGCCATTTGGTCTTACTAATGCCCCTGCTATCTTCATGGATCTGATGAATATAGTCTTTAGAGACTATCTTGATCAATTTGTGGTAGTCTTTATAGACGATATTCTTGTCTATTCAAAGAGCAAGGAAGAACATGAAGATCACTTGATAATTATATTGAAGACCCTGAGAAAGGAGAAGCTTTATGCCAAATTTACCAAGAGTGAATTTTGGCTTCAAAAAGTTGCATTTTTGGGTCACATAATCTCAAAAGAGGGGATATCTGTGGATCCAGAAAAAACAGAGGTTATCAAAAGATGGTCGAGACCAACAACAGTAACTGAGATCCGAAGTTTTCTTGGTTTGGCTGGATATTATCGATGTTTTGTGAAAGATTTTTCACGATTATCTAATCTACTCACCAAGTTGACTCGGAAAGGAGTTAAGTTTGTCTGGACGGAAGAATGTGAAGAGAATTTCAAGTAGTTGAAAATAAGGTTATCCAGTGAACCTGTGCTCACACTGCCTTGTAGTGGAGAAAGGTTTGTGATCTATAGTGATTCATCCAAGAAGGGATTGGGGTGTGTTATTATGAAAAATGATATGGTGATAGCTTATGCCTCACGACAGTTGAAAATCCATGAGCAAAATTACCCAACACATGATTTGGAGTTAGCTGCGGTAATCTTTGCATTAAAGATTTGGAGGCATTACCTTTATGGTGAAAGGTGTGATATTTATACTGATCATAAAAGTTTAAAGTATATTTTCACACAAAAGGAGCTGAATATGCGCCAAAGAAGATGGTTGGAGCTGATTAAGGATTATGACTGCTCAATCCATTACCACCCTGGGAAAGAAAACAAGGTGGCAGATGCATTAAGTCGACAAGACCATGCTAGTTTATCTATGATGAGGATAACAAAAGATCCAATATTTATGGATTTACAAAGTATGGATCTTGGAATTATAATGGAAGGGGAAAAATATTATCTTTCTCAAATTAATGTTCAACCATCTATACATGTGAAGAATAAAGAGGCATAGAAAGAAGATGTCGAGTTACAAAAGAAGGCGAGAAATGTTCCTGAATTCAACCTTGATTGTGATGGGATAATAAAGTTCAGGAATTGGGTTTGTGTTCCTCCCATCCCCGAATTAAAGAAGGAGCTGCTGGATGAGGCTCATAATTCTTCATTCTCTATTCATCCTGGAAGCACGAAGATGTATAGGGACCTGAAAGAGTACTTCTGGTGGGATGGCATGAAAAGAGATGTTGCTAAATATGTCTCTCGATGCCTGGTTTGTCAACAAGTTAAAGCTGAGAGATAGAAGTCTAAGGGGATGTTACAACCATTACCCATACCCGAATGGAAATGGGAAAACATCACTATGGACTTTGTCACAGGACTTCCTAAAACATCCAAAGGCAATAATGCTATCTGGGTCATAGTTGATCATCTTACCAAGTCTGCACACTTCATTGCTATTAGAGAGGATTTCTCTCTGGATCAGCTTGCGAGGATATATGTAAAGGAAGTGGTAAGATTGCATGGAGTACCACTTTCTATTATATTTGATCGGGATCCGAGATTTACCTCGAAGTTCTGGCGAAGTCTTCAGCATACTCTGGATACAGAGTTGAGTTTCAGCACTGCTTATCATCCTCAGACAGACGGTCAGTCTGAGATAACAATTCAAACCCTAGAAGATATGTTGAGAGCTTTCTCTATGGATTTCAAAGGTGGTTGGGATCAACACCTACCTTTGGTGGAATTTTCTTATAATAATATCTTTCACTCCAGTATTCAAATGGCTCCTTATGAAGCTCTCTATGGAAAGAAATGCAGGACTCCAACTTGCTGGGATAAAGTTGGGAAAAGAAAGCTATTAGGACCTGATCTCGTTGATGAAATGGCAGAAAAGGTTAGATCTATTCAACAAAACATAAGAGCAGCTCAGAGTCAACAGAAAAGTTATGCCGACAACCGAAGAAAAGACCTTGAGTTTGAAGTGGGTGATAAAGTGTTCTTACAAATATCTCCCTGGAAGAGGGTTATGAGATTTGGAAAGAAGGTGAAGTTGAGCCCTAGATATATCGGTCCTTTCGAAATACTGGATCGTGTTGGGAAGGTAGCTTACCGATTGGCGCTTCCACCGAATCTCTCTCAAGTTCACGATGTGTTCCATGTATCTCTCCTGAGAAAGTATGTACCTGATCCTTCACATGTACTCAGCTCAGAAGTTGTATCGCTGGAGCAAGATCTTTCTTATGAAGAACAACCGATAGAGATTCTGGATCATAGCGAAAAAGTCCTACGAAACAAGACCACTCGATTGGTGAAAGTTTTATGGAGGAACCACCAATTAGAAGAAGCTACATGGGAGCTTGAGGATATGATGAGGGAGAGGTATCCTCATCTGTTTGTTACAAAGTGACGAATTTCGAGGGAGAAATTCATTTTAAGGGGGGTAGAATGTAACACCCGAGACTTTTATGTTATATAAATCATCAAAGGAGTCTTTTTCTACCCAACACTTTCTTGGCTTGCTTTACACGAAATCGCGACCTTCCTCGATAGCTTGTGTCGTACGCAATACCGAGTTTCACTAAACAACGATATGTTATTAAAATATTATTAAAACTAGCCGTTATGAATAGTAATAACCACTTTTTGAAATTTTATAAATTTTATTTTTCAAAATGGACTTCATTTTTGGATTCGGAATATCGAAATTAGCCTATGGTGAAATTTTGGTATTTTTCTGAAAACTTTCAATTTTTGATGAATAGTGAAACCACTAAGTGGTAGTTAAAAAACTAAATTTTTCATAAAACTTAATTTTACCGCTTCTGTGAGTGAAATTTCAAAAATCCGAGAGACACGGTTGATGTTAGTAAGTAAAATGTGGTTCAATGAGATGAAAATAATTTTTTGGTGAATAGTAACTTTTTACTTTTTTTTACCACGGTTAAAAGTAAATTGGGTAATTAAGGGTAAAGATGATATTATTATTACCCTAACACATATCCTAATTCTATTGGACAAGTTTAATTTGACAAAAAACAAACTTAGGAATAAAATATGACCATTTAGGCCCACTTGGATTAGATTAGGACATTTATTATTAATTTATTTAAAGAAGGGTTAAAATAGTTAAAATCAAAGTTTAATAAGTAAATAATTTTTAATATGGGGTTATACATAAGATAAATTAGACTATAAATATTCATTAGAAATATAAAAAGATTTCCTACATAATGGTATTTTATTTGTAAATTTTAGACATTAAATAATTTAATTTATTTTTGACACAAAGATGATGCAGTAATTATCTTATTAATGAAATATTGACATAATTAATGTTATATAACACCAAAATAAATGTAATTTGAGACTTTTTAGGAATTAAAATAATTTTCTAGGTTAATATGACATGTTAGTATTGATTTAATTAACTTTGTTCGAACTAATCATTCTGTTATGATTTTCACAAAAATCAATTACTAAATAGTGTCAAAATTGACATAAAATAGTTTTTAAAACAAATATTATATTAGTAATTGTTATTTTATTCGTAAAAATATAAGGTTCGTCCAAATGACTTAAATAAGGTTATATATATTAATAATAGACAACTTGGGGTTCGTTTGGCTGCTTATAGTAAGTTTATTAACCTTATAGTATAAGAACACAAGAAGACATGGTAAAAGTAAAATTATTTAACTTAATGTTAAATCTAAATGATAAGGTTAAAATCGGAACCTAAACTTGTCTAAATTCTATTGGATGAGATTATTTCGACCCATCCCCACCTTAGCTTTGAAAGATATCAATTTGGAGCTATTTAAAACCAAACTTGACTTTATAATAAAATAATATTTTTAGTTTTCCCAAAGGAGCCCCTCTCCTCCCTTATAAAAGGGCACCTCCTCCCCCTCTTCCTCACACCACTTTGAGCCTTCAAGCTTGGCCAAACCCTGCCAATTCCTTCTCTCCACTTCTCTATAGACATCCTAGAGGTCCTGGTCTTCTTCAAAGACCAATTTTAGTGCCCTAAAAGAAGGTCTCAAAGAAGCACTTCAAAGAAGAGGTAATGTCCGTTACCGATTCTTTCATCTTTATTTCTTCTTCCACTTCTTCTTCTTTAGTTGTTTCATTATGAAGTAATAACATCAGTATCACTCATATACTGATATGTTATTATAAGTATGAAACAACCCTATTTCACCATCTATCCATCCTACAGAAAAAGAAATCATCGCGCATGCGTACGTATGGAATACCGTCTCCACGCCGTGGTGTAATCTATTTTCCTCCACCACCTTACTTGGATGGGTATAATGGTGTAAATAATGACTATATATGACTATTATAAAGTAATACTAATTCTGAAATATTATACATACACTCCAATACAATTCCACGATCATAGGAATGATATCATCACTCGTGCGTACGTACAGAATACCGTCTCCAAGATGTGATGCGACTCGTTCTACATGATCTTCATTTCATAATGACTATATAAATGAATTGAATAAATGAATATGATATATATTACAATAATACCATTCTGGAAATGAGGTATCTATAACCTAAAGAGAATAATAAGAATTTATTCGACAAAACACGCATAAGAACAAAAAGTTATAAACACCCGAATAATAAGTAGCAATGAAATATTACTACTATGAAGCTAAGAATATGACCATATATGATATCATAAAAATAAGTATGATTCTGGAATAAGTCAATAACATTATTTAAATCATTATACTGGAGGTTTGGACACTTACGAAGCAAAACAGACCTAAGGTAAGGGAAATATCACAATCTCATTTTTATCCGAGATTGTTTATACTTTGGTATTTACTGAGGTGTATTTTATCATCCAAATCCATGTTTTCTCAATATGTAATATTATTTCCATCCACCTACAATTGTTTAAATCCAATTTTACCCTTCGGTGAGTTTTTAGTAAAAGATAAGAAAGGAATCTTTTGTCGTTTTTCATACGAAGTACTTTTTTGACTTTTCCGACAAAAGAACGAGAAGAATGTTTTTTGTACTTATACTGCATGAATGGATTTTTAAAACAATATTTCCAATAATCTTCCGTTACATGTTTTCGAGTTTATTTTTAATCAACTTCTTTTAGTTTAGAATTTTATGACATGTTAAGAAAGGAAAAGTGTTTTTGAAGTATAAAGGATATTTTCCTCAAGAATGGAGTTCAAGGGTTTTATCAAAATTATTTTCCATCTAAGATAATAAAGGGTTCTGTTTCTATCCCTATTATTACATTGATTTGATTATGTTGTGATGTAATTATATTTATGAATTCCTTTGTCTTATATGAATTTTTTTATGTTGTCACGATGTTTAAGATTCCCATTTTTATTACATGGGTTATGCAATGATGTATGATTTATGATTTTGTGGCACACATAAGAATGGTATCATTATGAGATGGGTGGGACATATATCTCCCTCCAATGCATTGAGTAAAGATTTTATATCTCATGAGATAGACATGGCTGGAATGGTAGGTTATACCGGTTCAGTGAAACAGAACTGAAATGGGGGTGACTCGGTTCAGAAAGGGACTTTTTCCACTAAGATAGTCTTGGAAATGAGTCTTGACTAACAAGAAATGATTCTCTATGATTATGTGTGTATGCCACAAAGTTTCATGTTTTAAGTTATGATTATTGTGATTACATTTCACTGCCATGATTTATCCCATGTTATGAAATTATGATCTCTTTTGCAGGTTAAGATTTCCAAAATTTATGTGCATATGTATATGATGTGATTGATATTTATTTTGTTTACCCTTACTGAGCATTTGAGCTCACCCTTTTGTATGTTTTCTTTCCACAGGTCAGGAAGAAGGTTATTAAGTAAGATATGCCAAAAGGGACTATAGATATGATGAAATAAATGGGAGACAATGTAGACTCTTTATGAACCAGTTGTTTATGTTTCCCAGTTTCTAAAGACACTATACCTATACGGTCCTTTCATGGTTTTGTTATATGTTGTAATAAGTATACTTCAATTTTTAAGTATTAATAATCTATGTAAAGTATGGGTCGTTATAATCTTACTACATATACATGTTATTCCCACCATACATAAATATAAACAATTTTTTTGGTTTTTAAAAGAAATTTGTAGTTTTTTATAGATGTTAGTAGCATAGAAGTGTTGTGGAGTAGCACATTGGGGTGTGAGAGGAAAACTAGTGGAGAAGTGGTATCCAAGAACCTTAATTTTAATATATATATATATATATATATATAATTTTTTATACGAAAATGTTTATTTATATGAATTATTTTGTGAGTGATCCACAGTGAGTATATGAAACTATTTTTCCTTGTTTAGGTGATGATTTAGATTCCTTTTTTCATAGCGATTTAGTGTGCTTCCTCAACATTTTCATGAGATGTTTTAGAGAGGATCTTACTATGTATACACGTTATTCCCACCGTACATAAATATACACAAATTTTTTGGTTTTTAAAAGAAATTTGTAGTTTTTTATAGATGTTAGTAGCATGGAAGTGTTGTGTAGTAGCTTTCATGAGTATATAGAGTTTATTGTCTCTTCCTAGTTTTACTTTTAGTACTAATAATCTTATTTTTGGTTTATGTACAACAATACATGTATGAATTCATGCATAATTATCTAAATTTATTTATTTAAAACTGAGGAGGGTTACTTTTGGTGGGAGCAGATCCTAAATGATATATTATGAATTCATTCTATCATAACCATAAATAAAATATAGTTGTATTTTATTTATCATATACATCAACTTATACTCTTCTTTTTCATCACAAACCCTTTGAGAATAAAAAACCAAACTAAGGGCTTTGGTATCCACATTGCCTTGTTTTATAGAATATGGGACATCAAAATCAAATGATTGAACATATTCCTCCCAAAAACACTTCCATTGATTTTTATAATTGTGTGAAAATATTTACCAAATGGATTTAGGGTCTACAGAAACCATTAATAAAATGTTAAATAGGTAGTTTATCTAATATATTAAAACATCAAAACCGCAACCAATATTAAACTATGTAGGCTTCATGGTTTTCTTTGATTCAATGAAATTTAAAACAGTTATATCTAACTATATTTTGTTTTAAAAATAATATTCAAACATATTTTTTTAAATACCTATAGATTTGTTTTATATTTTAAATTGTTTTACATTCAAATTATGATTTTTTTCATATAAACATATATTTGTCTTATCTTAAAAATATAGTTTTTTGATGATATTTGTTATAGGTAATAATGATTCGAAGTTGGATTATGACACATCGAATGAGCAATGAATTTGAGGAAGGTGTTTATGCCTTTTTGGAATTTGCAAAACGAAATGTTCCAAGTAGTGAAATTTTTTTCTGTCCATGCCTGAAATGTTTGAATATGAAGAAGTTGAAAAGTAGAGAGATAAAAGATCATCTGATTTGTCATGGTTTTAATCCGAGTTACAGCCCTTTGATTTGGCATGGTGTAACTGGACGGAATGTTACTGATGATGATGATTCGCAAGATGGTAACTCCGATGGAATTGAAGAAATGATTCACGATATTGTAGCAGAACAAATTGA
Organism: Viscum album; assembly: GCA_963277665.1. Lineage (NCBI taxonomy): Eukaryota > Viridiplantae > Streptophyta > Magnoliopsida > Santalales > Viscaceae > Viscum > Viscum album. The sequence goes on along the minus strand of OY728123.1, from coordinate 859,374,902 downwards.
GATAGAACCGATAGTTGCGCTTCTATATGGTGATGCTGAAAAACCATTATATCCTAGTTGTACAGATTTTACGGTTTTGTCGGTGGTGTTAAGATTGATTAACCTGAAGGCGAAGCATGGATGGAGTGACATAAGTTTTACAGAGCTGCTACAATTGATGAAAGACATTCTTCAAAAAGATAACGATCTTCCAGATTCACATTACAAAGCCAAGAAAATATTATGCCCGATGGGATTGGGATACAAGAAAATACATGCATGTCCGAATTACTGCTTTATATATAGGAAGGACTATGAATTTCTGTCAGAGTGTCCTAAATGTGGGACATCACGGTATAAGGTGAAAGAAAAATCACAGGCTGATATAGAGATTACAAATCTCCCTTCAAAGGTATTTTGGTATCTTCCTATAATTAATCATTTCAAACGTTTATTTGCTAATTCACATGATGAAAAAAGGTTAAGATGGAATGCTGAAGAGCAGGTATGTGATGGAAAAATACGTCATCCAGCTGATTGTTCACAATGGAAGAAAATTGATGCGCAGTATTCTACATTTGGAAATGAAATTAGAAATCTCAGACTAGGGTTGTGCACAGATGGAATGAATCCATATCGAACACTCAGTAGCACGCATATTTCATGGCCTGTTTTATTGGTAATTTACAACCTCTCTCCTGATGTTTGTATGAAGCACAAATATGTCATGTTGAGTACAATGATCTCTGGTCCAAAGCAACCCGGTAATGATATTGATGTTTACTTTTCACCGTTGATTGATTATTTGAAACTATTATGGGCTGATGGTATTAGGGTGTATGATTCTTATAAAATGGAATATTTTCAACTGCATGCAGTGCTTCTGTTCACTATAAATGACTTCCCAGCGTATAGAAATTTGTCTGGATACAGTGTTAAAGGGCATAACGCATGTCCAATTTGCGAATAATAGACGTCATATTCTCAATTGCATCATGGGAGGACAACAGTGTACATGGGTCATCGAAAGTTTTTGCCTATGGAACACCCTTATAGAAGACTAAAAAAGGCATTCAATGGCTCACAAGAATTTGATACTGCTCCAAAACCTTTATCCCATGATCTGTATTTTGAGAGGGTGAAAAACCTTGACGTTACATCGGGAAAGACACATACATCTGGTAATGATAGACATATTTGAAAGAAAAGGTCAATTTTTTTTGAGCTACCATATTGGAGGTATCATGAAGTTAAACATAATATTGATGTCATGCATGTGGAGAAGAATATTTGTGATTCTTTGATTAGAACATTGTTAGATATTAAAGGAAATACTAAATATGGGTTGAATGCAAGATTAGACTTACTATCAATGGAAATACATTTGGAGTTAGCTCCCACTCCTAAAGGAAGACGAACATTTCTTCCCCTGGCTTTTCATACATTATCGAAGAGGGAGAAAATTAGCTTCTGTCAGTGTCTTCATGATACCAAAGTGCCTCAAGGTTATTCTTCTAATGTAAAAAATTTTGTCTCATTGAAGGACTTGAAGTTGATAGGTATGAAATCACATGATTGTCACATCATGATGAAACAAATTCTACCAGTTGCATTGCGTGGAATATTTCCCATTCGTGTCAGAAAGACTATAATGAAGTTGTGTTATTTTTTCAATTCAATTTGTAACAAGGTGATTGATGTGAATGCTTTGAAAATTTTGGAAAAGGATGCAATTTTTATACTTTTTCAATTGGAAATATATTTTCCTCCAAATTTTTTTGATATAATGGTGCATTTAATGATTCATCTGGTTCGAGAAATAAAGCTTTGTGGACTTGTATATCTTCGTTGGATGTATCCTTTTAAAAGGTATATGAAAATATTAAAGGGGTATGTTAAAAATATATATTGACCTGAAGCCTCCATTATTGAAAAGTATATTTCTGAGGAGGTAGCAGAGTTTTGTACGAGCTACTTGGCTGCGGCGCAACACATAGGTTTGCCTCCATCTCGCCATGAACGAGTTAATAATGAGGGAAAGGGGATTCGCGACTTGAAAGTCAAATCATTGTCAGCTGAACAGATGAAGAAGTTAGAATCATACATCTTGAATAACATAGCTGATGCTCAACCGTATATCACATTGCATCTTAATGAGTTGAAACAATGTCATCCAAAGAAGAAAGAAATGTGGATTTTGAATGAGCACAACAAAACTTTTTGTCATGGATTAAAAAGACTTTGCTTGGTAGATCAGATGTATCAGAGACATTAAAATGGATAGTGGGTGGTCCATGTTTAAATGTGATAACATGGTCCGGTTATGACATTAATGGTTATAAATTTCATACAAAAGCTCAGGACAACAGAAGTGCAGTTCAGAATAGTGGTGTATTGGTGTTTGCAGAAGCAATGCATTTTTCGAGTGCTAAGGACAAAAACCCAATTTCTACATCAAGTGCATATTATGGAGTGATTGAAGACATATGGGAGGTTGATTACTTTAAAATTAAAGTTCCCATTTTTAACTGTAAATGGTTTAACGGTAACAACAGTGTCAGACACGATGAATTTGGAATGACACTTGTTAATCTGAATAGATTGGAAGACACAACTGATTCTTTTATAATGGAAACACATGCAAAACAAATTTTCTATGTAGTAGATCAATCAGATATGCAGTGGGTTGTTGTTTTACAAGGGAAAAAACAATATGTTGGTGAGGATGAACTTGATGAATATGCTGATTTATGTGAGATCCCTAATTCCATAGAAATATTAACAAAACGTAATGATGATCATGTTGAATACATAGTTTGTGCCATAAGGAACGATCACGACGAAGGAATTTGGGAAAACAATCCATTTTTACATTCCTAAAATTACAGGTAACATATGTTTATTTCTTGTTTACATTTATTTTTTCCATAAATATTACATATTGTAAGTTTTTTATTTATTAAAACATGTTTTAAAATAAAATAAGTATATGTTTTTGTTTGTTTTAAGTTTGTTTAGTTTACTTTATCATGTTTATAACCATTACATGAATTTTAAAATGCTTATTTTTGTTCACTGACAATTACTTTACCATGTTTATAATGTTTACCAGGTTTACCATTTTTACCATTTTTACCATCTTGACCATCTTGACCATCTTTGCCATCTTTATCATTGTTTAACATGCTTACCATATTACCAATGTTTACTATTATGTAACTTAGTACACTTTTCTATTTTCTGATTATAGTAGTATTAAAATATTTGAATTTGTATATTTGTGAACTGACGTTTGTTTTTTTTGATTTTGAGGATAATGAAAGATCATTCAGATGATCAACCACATGATTCTGGAGAGGAGCATATTGCTGGTCATACCTCTGGGGATGAACATTCACATGCTCCTATTACGACAAAGAGTTCAAAGGTTGGTAAACGTGGGTGCACACATTTACCAAAATTATCACTTGCCCGTACGCAGGATCAGAGGATAGTCGTTGAGTTTGATGATGATGATATTATTAGAGGTCCGAATGCCAAATATTTTAAGAGTTTTGTTGCAACTCAGGATAAGACCAAAGTAAGCATTCTGTATGATGATTGGAGAGGTGTGGATAAAGAGATTATCTCTCAGTTGTGGGAGACGATTTTGGTAAGATCTTTTGTCATTGTTTGACCATTCTTTTAATGTTTCTATTATATATAATATGTTTAACCTCTTCTTTATCAGATGACATTTTATATTCCTGACACTAGAGGAGTCAGGAAGAAATGCTTATCATTGGCTGCTAGGAGATGGAGGGATTTCAAATCAGCCCTCTCATCTGATTTCATTTATGGTCATAGGAGTCACGACAATCCATGTCGTATATATCCTTTTATAGATGAAGACACATGGAGACAGTTTTTTGAAAGTAGAAAAAAAGAGTCATTTCTGGTAAGGGCAATGTAAACTTTTATAAACTTTCTTATATAAATGATTTTATTAATGTTTTGTTAATGATTTCTTATTCTTAAATTATAGAAAACAAGAAAATCTCATCAGGACATCCAATCTAAAAATGTATACCCTCATAGTTTATCTCGGGGAGGGTATTCATTATTGGAAGAACAAATGATGGTGGAAAAGTTTCAACAACTAAGAGCTGAGTCTTCAAGCTCTGGAGAGGTGGCCCCTCTATCCCCTCCATCTAGACATGAAAAATGGAAGAGAGCTCGGAAGGGAAAAAAGGGAAATATCTTTCGGAAGAATCAAGAATCATAGCTGAGAGGATTGTAAGATATCTATTTAATTTATTTAAGTTAACTTTTTTCTTCATAAAAGTTTCAATCATTACAGAAATGTTCAATTAATTAATACAGGACTCTCTTGAGGAGCAGAGTTCAGAGGGGACATTTATAGCTACTGGGAGGGAAGATATTTTATTTGCAGCATTGGGAAGGCCCGAACATCCTGGTTGTGTAAGAGGATATCCGGCAGGTGTATCAGCAAGAAAAGTGTTTCCACGTTCTTCAACTTCTAACATTTAGGGGGTTTATAAAAAAAATAGGATCCTTGGAGGCTGAAGTTCAAAATATTAATGCGACGATGGAGGACAAGATTAGAGAGTCGGTGCAGTCTATGTTTGCAGAAATGCAAAGAAAATTTCAGACTGCAGCTCCCACTCCTCCACCTCCCCCTGTAGACCCCATTATTTATCCTCCACCTCCGCCAATAGCTCCCACTCCCCCACCTCAGCCTGCGGACCCCATTTTTTATCCTACGCCTCTGCCACAACTTCCTACATATTTCCAGTTGCATGTTGATGATTCTCAACATCATATAGTAGCATACGGGTTGGTATATTGTATAGGAGATACAGTTCATCATCAACAATTAGAGGTAGAGAATCAGAGGGTCACTGTATAGGATATTATAGATAGATCAGCTAGGGTACCAATACCTATAGATGAGGTGGCGACAGTTGGATAGAGTATCGGCCATTTTTTAGTTTGGCCATCCAGACTTCTTCGGCTCATTAACATAGAGGTATGAATGTTACATCTTTTATTTTATTTTTTTATTAAAGTTGTTTTATCATTTGAAAACTACTATATTTTTCAATTTTTTTTTCACAGGAATACTTCAAAGGTAAATAAATACTGTATAGACAACAACAAAGACAACAATCTATGACATCAGATACAGATTCCAGTGGTCTTGACAGATTTTCAAGATATTCACATTTTTTGTTGGGTTTTTATGAGTTTCCAATGGAATCTCATGTTTTTGGACGTGAAATAAGTGTGGGGATTACAAAAACTGATATCATGGAGCTTGTTACTGGGGATAAGTTGGGTATCAACATGGTGCAAATTTTTTCCATGTAAGTCTTAACACCTTTTCCCTACGTTATATTTATTAAAAATGTATACTTATGTATGTTTTGTATTAGGTATCTTTATAAAATTTGTGAGAGGAATGAGCTGACAGAAGTATATGGATTCATGGACCCGCAATTGATTTCCCCTGAAGCATGTGCATTGAATGTGGAACAAAGAATGGTTTATATTGCTGAAATATTTGAAAAGAATATAATCACACAATGTTGGATGATGCCTTTTTGTGAGAGGTATGAAACACATTTCTCTCAAAGAGTTAATTATATTTTAACATAAAAAACCACTAACATTAAATTTCCTTTTGTTAGTGATCATTGGATGTTAGGGATTTTTTGCCCAAGGGAGAAAGCTCTTTATTGGATATGCTCTGTTCATGGTGATGTGCGGGAAAGTTTTAAGAATATATTAGTAAATTAAGTTTCAATTTCTCAATAGTTTTATATATTATAATGAATTTTAAATTTACCAAATTCGTATTATTTTCTAACAGTGCATAGGTCTACTTTAAAAAAAACACAAAGAAAAGAAATGAAAAGATCAAATATGTAAATGCGAAGGTAAATTTCCATTTATAATTTGTACTTTTTGATTTATTACATAAAAATAATATATTGAATTTACACTGATTCAAACAGAATTTTCATGAACAACAGGGCGTCATCGAATGCGGATATTATATGTTAATATTTATGTATGAAATAATAAAAACTGGGACAGTTGTGAATTTTGACCTCGTACGATTTCCACTTAAACTTTGCCATAATATTTCAATTTGATTTATTCATTATACACATTAACTATCTTCTTTTTCATTTATAGCTTTTTGATGACCCTCAACCCTATACTGCTGAAGACATCAAACACGTACATGTGGAGTGGTCAAATTATTTTAAAGGTTTGATTGAATTTTAGTTGTTTGTAATGTAAAATGAAATTTTGAATATTGTCATTTTAATTGTGTATTTGGTAGTTTTTTAGGTTGGATTTAGTTTTTTTGAAGTTGACAGTGTAAGTTTTTAATGTTATATAAGTGAATGTTTAATTTTCCTCTACTTCTTGTTTTGGTCTACTTTTTATGGTTTTTCTGGTATGGATTTGGGTCTGTGGGGGAGGGGTTCCAAGGGTGTGGGGGTGTGTTCAGTGGGGTTGGGGGTGTCCAACGGTCTGGTAGGGCTGTCCGGTGGGGTGGGGGGACAGTACTAGGGGTGGCAGGGATGTCCATGGGTGTGGGAAGGCGGTCCAGGGGTGTGGGAGTGCTGTCCAGGGGTGGGGGTTGTCCAGGGGTGTTTGGGGCTGTCCAGGGGTGTGGTGGGGGCTGTCAAGTGGGGTGAGGGGGTGAGGGGGTGCTGTTCAGGCGGGTGGGGGGTTGTCGAGGGGTGTTTGGGGGGTGTCCGGGGGTAGTCCAAGAGTGTGGTGGGGGCTCCAATGGGGTGGGGGAGGGTTGTCCAAGGGGTATACATGAGGATGGGAGCTCCAATGGGGTGGGGGAGGGCTGTCCAGGGGGTATACATGAGGGTGAGGGCTCCAACGGGGTGGGGGAGGACTGTCCATGGGGTATAAATGAGGGTGGGGGCTGTCTAGGGGGTAAGTTTTATATGTTATCTATGTACATGCTTAATTTTGATCTACTTCTGTTTTTGTGGTACGATTTCTTGATTTGTTTTCTGGTTGATTCTGGTGGAGAGAAGATGATTGCATTCTGTTTAAAAAAAATGGGTTTATCACGTCGGTTATTAAATAACCGACATTATAAAATTCCTGGAAAATATTTTATCACGTCGGTTATTTAATAACCGACGTGATAAATTTCCTGGAAAATAGTTTATCACGTCGTTTATTTAATAACTAATGTGATAAAAGTCCTGGAGAATGGTTTATCACGTCGGTTATTTAATAACCGATGTGATAAAAGGCCTGGAGAATGGTTTATCACGTCGGTTATTTAATAACCGACGTGATAAAAGGCCTGGAAAAATGGTTTATCACGTCGGTTATTCAATAACCGATGGGATAAACGGCCTGGAAAATGGTTTATCACGTTGGTTATTGAATAACTGACGTGATAAACCGCCGCCCGCCGGTTTATCACGACGGTTATATAATAACCGACATGATAAACCCCCTCCCCTGGTTTTTCACGTCGGTTTTATAAGAACCGACGTGATAAACCATGCTCACCCCGGTTTATCACGTCGATTCTTATAGAACCGACGTGATAAACCCCCCTCGCCCCTGTTTATCACGTCGGTTGTTTAATAACCGACGTGATAAACCATTTTCCAGGCCTTTTATCACGTCGGTTGTTAAATAACCGATGTGATAAACCCTTCCCATTTTCTTTATCACGTCGGTTCTAAAATAACCGACGTGATAAACATCGCGATTTTATGTTTTTGACGTCGGTTTTTAAATAACCGACATCAAAAACCTTATTTATAACGTCGCATGTATTAACGTCATCTAGAAACCGACGTAATAATTGAAAAATAACCGACGTAAAAAATGTTTTCTGCACTAGTGCAATGACCAAAATTGGATTAAAAGGTAAAAATATAATCTAATTACACTTTAAAAATAATTAAAAATATAATCTAACCATAAAAATAAGTTAGATTAAAATGCAGATTTGAATTAAAATACAGTATTTTTCACTATTCATTAAAAATTGAATTTTATAAAAAAATACCATAAATTTACACAAATTAAATTTTGATATCCTAATTCTAAATAAGAATTTCATTCTGTCAAATATAACATATAAAAGTGACCAAAACTATATTTATATAGGGTTCTCCATCAAAAGGCGATAAATCGACCTTTTAAATAATATTAGAGTATTTATGCTTAAAATCAGATTATTTCTTATTTTAACCCTCTAAAAGTTATTAGATAAATGTAAAAAAATTAACAAACATGTATAATAATTTTTAGTAAGTTCTATTCATTCCCGCCATTACAACGTCTAGGCGTTAACTACCATTTAAAATAATAATATTATATTATTAATTTTCAGTATAAATCAACGTTGTGTGCAACGTAAGATTTCAAAGAAACCCGTTGTTGTGTATCAGGTACACCATCAAACATAACATCCCCTTTAAAGTAAAATTAATAATTAATTTACAAATATTAATAAATATGGGAATGTCATATTCTTTATTTACTTGAGATGTTACATGAAATGCATTTGAAATGTATCCTCCACCTCCATCAAATCTGAGTACTTTGATTCTATGATAACTTTCAACTTCAACATGAGCTTTGAAAATTTTAAAGATACAAAAAGAAGAAGATTTTTCTTTGATTCAATACACCCAAAGATTTATATTGAAATCATCAATGAGGGTAATAAAATACCTATTACCTCCAAGTGATGATGTTTCTAGTAGTTCAAAAATATCAATGTGAACCAACTGAAGTGGTTCATTTCCTATTTTGGATACTCCACTGGGGAAGGATCTCATTTATTGAAGTGAACAGGCCTCACATACATGATTTGGAACTTTAATAGCCGAAAATCCACACACCATGCTTGATGAGGATAAAAGTTTAATGCCACTGAAATGAAAATTCCCAAAGTACAGATGCCATCTCCATGAGTTATTCTTCATGATTCCAAATAGACACTTCTCATCCTTTGTGTTAATATAAATTGGAAATGTGTGATTCTTTTCCATTTTGACTTGGGAAACAAGTCTCCTATGAGAATCTATTATAGACAAAGAAGAGTTTTCCAAGAGTATGACATACCCCTTCTCAAGGATTTCGTTGAGACTGATGATATTATTTTTCATGCTTGGTACGTAATACACATTAGAAATTTAATTTGACCCACTAGTCTTTAGATAGATTTTTATTTTACCTTTTCCCATCACGGGTACCTTTAACGAGTCTCAAAAGATCATGTCACCATGAACTTCTTCTGTGATTTCCTCGTACAATTCTTTGTTACCACTCATATGGTTGCTTGCACCCATGTCTAGATACCACACATTGAGCCGTTCACATGGATTTTATTATGCGAGGAGTGTGGTACCTTATTATTCATAATGAGATGCTTCAACATAGTCAGATCGTTCATCATGATCCATTTTTCTCCAACACTCTTAATCATAATGGATAATATTTTTTTCAATTGTGGCTTTGGATGTTCTTTATGTTTCCACAACCACACATAAATCAGCCTCCACCATTTCCTCTTCCATGAAAACTGGAAAAATTTGGTTGCTTTTGTTGATATCTTGGATGATATCCATTCCCTTAGCCTCTTGCATGATGACTGCCTCTTTGCGGTTGGACATTATTTTTTTCTTGTAGAGTAAACCTAGACTCCAATACATGCTCTAGAGTTGAACCCACATTCTTTTTCATTCATTTCTCATGCACTTGAAATGACCCCATCAGTTATTCAATGGATAGTTTCTCCAAATCCTTTGATTCTTTGTTCTCCACAATTACATTATCAAACATGGTTGTGAGAGATTGAAGTTATTTTTCAATAACTTAAATTTCCTCCACTTTTTCACTATTCCTTTTCAAATTGTTAACAATAACAATCAAGAATGAGAAGTAGTCAAATATACTCTCACCTTTTATCATGTGTATTACTTCAAACTCTACTCTTAATGTTTGAAGACGTACCCACTTCACTCGATCAACACCCTTGAAGATGGTACAAAGGGTATCCCTAGATTTCTTTCTTGATGTTTCTTCGGAAATCTTTTCGAATGCTGATTTATCCAACCCTTGATAGAGGAGGACCAACACATTGTTGTCTTTCTTCCTTTGATTTTTTGAGACCCATATTTTATTCATTTGTGAAGATGGGTTCTTCCTCCATAGAGGGTAAAATATACCTATCAATGAGGATATCCCATAATTCTTACGACTCAAATAATTTCTTCATTTGGATACACTAACTTTCGTAGTTTTCCTTAGAAAGCTTTAGACCTTTCAAATGGATTGCGACCATCTTTAAAAAAATTTATGATGCCTTGGTAACCAAGCCTCTGATATAAATTTGTTGGATATACAAGCTAAGAAATATGAGAGAAAGAAATGGTCACACAATGCAATAAAGGATTTCAAGATTCTGTATTTCAAATTTTTTTCGGACTATAATTTCTAACAATTTAAAAGCATTTACAAAGAAATAAAACAACCAAATTAAATGGACACATTAAATAAATAACACAACCACATTAATGTACACATTAAATAAATGAAACTATCTTTATGGTTTTCATTTCCAACAGTGGAAAAGGTCCTCTAGATCGTGCCCCAGGTGGTTCTTTCCCATTTACCACTAGTTGATGGATGTCCACTGTGGGTGGGAGTCTCCCTTCGTAGTGGTGTGGGTGAAGCTCCATGGACTTCTTATCCCATTCCAGAACCCCTCTTTCCTAGAGTATATCAGAGGCCTTCTTGGAGATTACCTATTCACGAATGAGAGTGTTCTCTCATAGAGTTAAATTGAATCATTTCATGCATGGAGAACCCTATAATCATCATATATATATATCCTAGAATAGCTCCTTCTCAGTTAAAAATCTCGAAGTCTCGAATCAATATATGACCACTAAGGTTATATATGTTGTAACGCCCAGACCCCAGTTACCCAGAGTCGGTGCATTATTGCGTAACATTGGCATGATCACAAAAGATCAAGTCTCGAAAGACCGATTAGTTTAGTAGCCTTGGAAACACTAGATACATTCATAAATGTTACATTACATCATAAAGTGAAAAACTACAATAACAAAGTCTCCATAGTTCACACTCATATCCTCTTCTAACTATCCCTGTAGTTCATTCATAAAATACTTCTTCACATCCTGGAAAATATTAAAACATTGAAAGGGGTGAGCTCAGATGCCCAGTAAGGATAATAATATTGCGTAAGCTTTCATAAATAAACATTAACATTTAAGGCAATGTATAACTAAAAAAAAAGACTTTTTAAACTTGAACTTCAACATGATATGGAAAAAATAAAATTAAATAATTCCATTTACTTACTCACATGGATATTCTACTAGTCGAATAATCCCATGAAATATCAATAACCACTTTCATAATGATGGAATTCCTAATGCCAGACTATCATAACCACATAGCCAAGGCCTCGTGCCAAGACCACAAATAATATTTTGTCAAGGCCTCGTGCCAAGACACTAGTTTGTCTCATGAGACCTACCGATGCATCAAGGAGCTATAGCGGGCTCCACCCGTCACTTATTAAGTCCAATGCATTCCTCATATGAGCAGGTTTAAACATATCATAAACCATAACAGAATTGTATCACATAAAACGTGCATAAAGGAAACATAACATTTCCACATTTCAATCACAAGATATCAATACAACACATTGATATAATAAAAACCTTATCAAAACCATTTTCAATACCAAAATAAAATAAAATTAAAACTTGGTATTTATTTTTCATTTAAAAAAAAGTTATGGCTTGTAGAGGAAGCCGAAACTCAAATAATGGTTACGGCGGCAGAGAAGTCGTTGTCGCTACATACGTACGACAAAAAAAACATTCGTTTTTTTCGTTTAGTAAAACGCTTCGTATAAAAATATTCCTTTTGAATAAACGTAAAAGTCAAATGGGTTTATACATAGTATAAAAGAAATTTGTGTATAAAACAAAATATGCCTCAATGAATGGAGATTGAGACAAAGTACCTTACAAAGATCATTTTAAAAAAAATAGATATATTATGTGTTTTCACTGTAATTAAACATAATGAAATTAAAAATACAAGATATGATATAATAATATCATGACATAATTTGAAAGTAGGAGATTAACCCAAAGAATAGAAATTGGGTTAAGAAGTTCCCTTACCTCGTGTCCGACTTGAATCAATCGTTCTTTAACCTCTTGAATAATAAACTAGAGTTAATATCTACCTTATTAAGAACCTTTTTCAAGTTCATTATTCATTTTATATCACTTATTACCATGTTATGAACATTATGTAATTATTTAAGTTAATAAAGGTCGTTTTGTCGATCTTTGGTACTTGAGTCAAAAATAAACTTCTTATAATTACAAGTTGTTCATGTGGTGATATATCCATTATATACAGAATTATATTCATGATATTGATATCATATATATCATATATATCTAGTATATACATTCATTTATAATATTCCATAATGTTTAGAGGTAAGAAATGAAATGCACCATTCATGGAGACGGTAAGCCGTACGTACGCATGAACGCTACTTTCATTTCTATTTCATATTTAATGGAATGAAGTTATAATTATATAAAGGTATAATATAATTCCAGTATAATATAATGTATAATACCATTTACTCTATCCTTTATACATCCCACATATGGCATTAACGACTCAAATCACTTTGAGGGGGCAGTAGTCCGCACTTCCTAAAATGAAATTATTGCGTTAACCCATAATGAAAATCATAAAGTATGACACAAATGAGAAATAAAGAAGCATAATGAAAACATATACATAATATATATATCATATATGAAAATAGTTTCATAAAAATGTCCACCATTAGAGGTGTTATATGAGTGTTGAACAATCATCGTTTCGTGAGGCAGAAATTTGCCATCCACAGAAACAGTATGTTCTTTAACCATTAGATGAAGGTGTGTGTAAGTGTAGCTCAAATAATTCTTATAAAAACATCCTAGTATATTGAGGATACTGGTGTTGTTACAAAATAAATTAATAAAAAGTGTTTAGGGGGTTGGATAAGATAAATAAAACAAAATAACATAAGAGAAGACATTACCTTAAAACCAGGTAACTCTTTTGATTTGAGCCAAAGGATTCCTTGGAAAGAATTATGCCCAAAGTGAGGCTTCTAGAAGTAAGGGAGGGAAGTTGGGAGAGTATTTGGGCAGAGGTTGGCCGATCCAAAAGGCTTTGAAAGTGTGAGTATGGTGGTAGTGTTGGGGGCCTTTTATAAGTGGAGAGGAGGGGCACTCTTGGAAAGTAATGAAATGTTACTTTTTTATATAATGAGTTTCGGATTTTAAAGGCCCCACACTTATATAATTAGAGGATAAGGTGACAAGGGTTCTAAATCCACTCATCCAATAGGTTTTTGACAAGTGTAAGCCTTGGAATTTACATTATCATTTCATTTTATTTAAATCATTAATTAATGAGGTAATCGCTGCATCATCATGGTGTCATAAATAATTTAATTTATTTACTGTCTAAAAATTATAAAAAAAATATCATGATTTAGGAAATATTTTTATATTTCTAATTAATATTTATAGTCAAAATTATGACTTTTATAACCCCATTTAAAAATTGTTTTATTAAAACAACTTATGTTTGTGACATTTTTATTTTAACTTTAAATAAAAGTTGTTTATGTCATTTTCCTACCAAAGTGGCTCCATGGGGTCTCCAAGTTTACCCATGGATTGTATTGGTTGGCCATGACACATCCAATAGAGGTAGGACAAGTTTAAAGGTATTTTAATATTTTTATAATATCATTTTTACCTTAAATTTCACTAATTACCTTTAATCGCGATTAATTAAACTTAAAAGTTACTCTTCACCAAAAAATTATTTTAATCCCATTGAACCAAATTTTACTTCCTAATGACAACCATGTATGTCGGATTTTTGAAAATCAAATCACAGAAGTGGTAATGTTTAATTTAAATGAAAAATCAGTTTTTTTAACAACCACTTAGTGGTTTCACTATTCATCAAAAATTGAAGTTTTTCAGAACAATGCCATAATTTCACCCTAAGCTATAATTGATATTCCAAATTCAAAAATGATGTCTATTTTAAAAAATTCCAAACATATAAGTTGCATTAATTAATTTTATAATTAATTCCCGTTGTCACAACAAATAGCGTGTTTTTAAGAAACAATATATATCAAAAGATTGACAATTGTTTATGTCTAATTTCAAAGTGAAATTAATTATAATTAACACCATTGGATAAAATGGTAAAAATATATTCTAATTATACTTTAAAACCACTCAATAGTATAATTTATCACTATAAATTATTTTGATTAAAAAAGTTGTTTTTAAGTATTTTTCACTATTCATAAAAAATTGGAAGTTCTCAGAAAAATACCAAAAATTCAACATAGGCTAATTTAAATATTCCGAATCCAAAAATGAAGTCCATTTTGAAATATAAAATTCATATAATTTCAAAAAGTGGGTATTACTATTCATAACGGCTACTTTGATTAGTTGCGGTGTGTTAGAACTCGAAGTTGCGTACAATGTAAGCTATTGCATTATTGAATGAGAAGCGTATCATGGAAGCTCAGGGTTTTACATTCTTCCCTCCTTCAATAAATTGTGTCCTCGCAATTTGAAATTTTTCTTTGAAAATAAAAGGTTGAAAATAGATAATACCTTTGTGGAAAACCCACATCGGAAATAAGGTTAATAAAAATATAACTTTAAAAGATAGAAAGATAAGTACAAAGGTCACCCGAGATAGCCCATACTAGGATTCTATGAAAATATGGATATGGAAGAAAAAAAAACCATCAAGGTCTGATGGAGAGTCGTAGAAAACTGGATTAGGAGAAATTTAACCATAAGAAAATCACAAACTTGTGATTTGTTAAATAGTCATTGAATCCATAGTTGGAAAAGTTAACCGACAACATTTTTGTTTTAAGTTACCTTTTATAAATTTGAGGAATTTATTTAGGAGATTTACTAAGAACGTAAGGGAATATAAATACTTGTCATGTAGACTTTCATTCTTTAATAAATTTTTACCACAAACTCATCTTTCACTCTAAAAGGTAATAGTACTCAAAAATATTCTATTTATCCTAATTTTATAAGGTTCCAAATATTAACACATACCATTTAGATTAGTAAAACTATTTTTTAATAACCAGGGACTTCCTGTAGGCTAGTGGTAGGTAATAAAGGCATGTCGCACTATGGTTGTGGGTTCGATTCCTGCAGCTTTGTCCGACACGACGGGTTATGCCCCACCCTACAGGTTGTCCTTTTCCTAAAACTATAGTACTATAATATTCCAAAAATAATCTTCATAAATGTTTTAACCTTAAACAATACTATCCAAGGTTCAACTTAATCCATTCCAACCTTAATAGTTATCCAAAATACCTCTGTCCAGACTTTCTCTAAAAGGTCTCTAAATTCAAAAATCAATTGTAACATCAGATTTCCCCAAACAAATTAAAGTTTCTCTTTTTGTCACATACTAAAAATATGATTACCTTCATTATATTAAAACCTTACTGAAACAACAAGTACTGTAGTACAATCCTTATATATATCACATTATTCTTATAACCAAAATATAATCCTTGAGTCCAAAAGCACCAATAAATAAATTATTCCACTTCTACTGTAGTAATAGCATAAGATTGGCCTTCATCCCTTGGCCTTTTCTAAGGTAAGTTTCCCTGACGCTAAGGACAATAATTTGCATAATTCCCCATTTCCCTACAATTGTAGCATTCAACATTGATAGCCTCTTTCTTTCCCTTGCAATCACGAGCCTGGTGACCTTTTTCTCCACATTTAAAACAAACTCCCATTCCTTTTAGGCAAGTACCGGGGTGATTCTTCCCACAATTATCACATAATGGAAAATCCTTCTTTTCCTTTTTCCCTTTATCTGTCTCTTGTTCCACCATTCTCTTCTTCTCTTGCTTTACTTTATTGTCATAAGATTTAGAGAATTCCTTTTCTGTCGTAATAACACAAGAGACAATATCTTCATACGATGAGAAGGATTTTGATACTAAAGCTCGACGAAGAAATGGTTTTAACCCATCAAAAACATGATCAATCTTACCTCTTGGGTTACGTATATAATCTGCAGCATACCTCGCTAACCTTGTAATGTTGGCCTCATACTTTGCGACATTCTCATCCTCCTTTTGTCTCAGACTCAGAAATTGCCTTTCCATATCTGCTCGATGGTCACGAGGAAAGTATTTTTCTAAGAAAAGCTCTTTGAACTCCCTCCATTCCATATTCGATACGTCATCATCTTCCTTTGTGTTATGAATCAATGACCACCATTGATCAACATCTCCAGTGAGGCAGTAAACTGCCACGACAACCTTCTCCCTTTCGCTACTCCCCAAGGCGTGGAATATTTTCTCTAATGATTTTATCCATTGCTCAACTACTAATGGATTTGTACCCCCATTAAATGTTGGTGGTTGTTTCCTTATGAAGCGGTCTAACATTGATCCTCCACGTTGCGGATCAGGGTGCTCCATACAAGTAAGGTTATTATTCATAACTTGAGTGAGTTGTCCTAGTATGGTAATAAGTTTATCAGCACCGGTTGTATCTACAGCTCCACAATAATTATCTTGAGCAGGAGGGCAATCCCTATATGGAGTGCGTTCATTGATACGGTTTCCATTCCTTCTACTAGGCTCCATTTCTAAACAATGGCATAAACTAGATTAGTTTATGAATCAAAATACATAATTCCATACTTGTAAAATACTTAACATAAATTGAACTATTTATGGATATAATCCATAATCATAAAAATGTTTTCTTTGTGGATGTATACTCTCATAACCCTTCATAGTGGTTTGTAAAGAAAATGAGAATTATCCTAAGCATATCCCCCAGGAGTGTCATAACCAAGAGTTCAGTAAGGCCCGTTGTTGTGCACCAGTTCCCGTTCGAGTCTAGCTAAATGCGGGGTTTTCAGGTTTTACCCCTAGGTACATCTGTGTCAGAGCTGCCTCTACCTACTCATATCCAGACAGGGATGTATTGCTTGGAAAACTCACAAAATCTCTACAATACCAAAATTCAAGGAATTTCTTCTATACTAATCCTCAAAGTCTATCTTCGGGTTATGTGCTCTAATCAGAGTTTATCTAAATCTAGCTTCCAAGGTTAGTACTAAACTGCCTCTGATACCAATTGTAATGCCCCAACCCCAGTTACCCAGAGTCTGTGCATTATTGCGTAACATTGGCATGATCACAAAAGATCAAGTCTCGAAAGACCGATTAGTTTAGTAGCCTTGGAAACACTAGATACATTCATAAATGTTACATTAAATCATAAAGTGAAAAACTACAATAACAAAGTCTCCATAATCCACACTCATATCCTCTTTTGACTATCCCTACAGGTCATTCATAAAATACTTCTTCACATCCTGGAAAATATTAAAACATTGAAAGGGGTGAGCTCAGATGCTAAGTAAGGATAACAATATTTCAGAAGCTTTCATAAATAAACATTAACATTTAAGGCAATGTATAACTAAAACAAAAGCCTTTTTAAACTTGAACTTCAGCATGATATGGCAAAAATAAAATTAAATAATGCCATTTACTTACTCACATGGATATTATACTAGTCTAATAATCCCATGCAATATCAATAACCACTTTCATAATGATGGAATGCATAATGCTAGACTATCATAACCACGTAGCCAAGGCCTCGTGCCAAGACCACAAATATGATTTTGTCAAGGCCTCGTGCCAAGACACTAGTTTGTCTCATGAGACCTACCGATGCATCGAGGAGCTATAGCGGGCTCCACCCGTCACTTATTAAGTCCAATTCATTCCTCATATGAGCAGGTTTAAACATATCATAAACCATAACATAATCGTATCACATAAAACGTGCATAAAGGAAACATAATTTTTCCACGTTTCAATCACAAGATATCAATACAACACATTGATATAATAAAAACCTTATCAAAACCATTTTCAATACCAAAATAAATGAAAATTAAAACTTGGTATTTATTTTTCATTTAAAACAAAGTTATGGCTTGTAGTGGAAGCCGAAACTCAAATAATGGTTACGGCGGTAGAGAAGTCATTGTCGCTGCATACGTACGACAAGAAAAACATTCGTTTTTTTCATTTAGTAAAACGCTTAGTATAAAAATATTCCTTTTGAATAAATGTAAAAGTCAAAGGGGTTTATACACCGTATAAAAGAAATTTGTGTATAAAACAAAATATGCCTCAATGAATGGAGATTGAGACAAAGTACCTTACAAAGATCATTTTTTTAAATAAAATAGATATATTATGTGTATTAACTATAAGTAAACATAATGAAATTACAAATACAAGATAGGATATAATAATATCATGACATAATTTGAAAGTATGAGATTAACCCAAAGAATAGAAATTGGGTTAAGAAGTTCCCTTAGCTCGTGTCCGACTTGACTCGATCGTTCTTTAACCTCCTGAATAATAAACTAGAGTTAATATCTACCTTATTAAGAACCTTTTTCAAGTTAATTATTCCTTTTATATCACTTATTACCATGTTATGAACATTATGTAATTATTTAAGTTAATAACGGTCATTTTGTCGATCTTTGGTACTTGAGTCAAAAATAAACTTCTTATAATTACAGGTTGTTCATGTGGTGATATATCCATTATATACAGAATTATATTCATGATATTGATATCATATATATCATATATATCTCGTATATACATGCATTTATAATATTCCATAACGTTTAGAGGTAAGAAATGGAATGCACCGATCATGGAGACGGTAAGCCGTACGTACGCATGAACGCTACTTTCATTTCTATTTAATATTTAATGGAATGAAGTTATAAGTATATAATGGTATAATATAATTCCAGTATAATATAATGTATAATATCATTTACTCCATCCTTTATACATCCCACATATGGCATTAACGACTCAAATCACTTTGAGGGGGGCGGTAGTCCACACTTCCTAAAATGAAATTATCGCGTTTACCCATAATGGAAATCATAAAGAATGCCACAAATGAGAAATACAGAAGCATAAGGAAAACATAAACATAATATATATATCATATATGAAAATAGTTTCATCAAAATGGCCACCATTAGAGGTGTTATATTAGTGTTGAACAATCATCGTTTTGTGAGGCAGAAATTCGCCATCCACAGAAACAGTATGTTCTTTAACCATTAGATGTAGGTGTGTGTAAGTGTAGCTCAAATAATTCTTATAACAACATACTAGTATATTTAGTATACTGGTTTTGTTACAAAATAAATGAATAAAAAGAGTTTAGGGGGTTGGATAAGGAAAATAAAACAAAATAACACAAGAGAAGACATTACCTTAAAATCGGGTAACTCTTTTGATTTGAGCCAAAGGCTTCCTTGGGAAGAATTCTGCCCAAAGTGAGGCTTCTAGAAGTAAGGGAGGGAAGTTGGGAGAGTATTTGGTCAGAGTTTGGCTGAGCCAAAAGGCTTTGAAAGTGTGAGTAAGGTGGTAGTAGTGGGGGCCTTTTATAAGTGGAGAGGAGGGGCACTCTTGGAAAGTAATGAAATGTTACATTATTATATAATGGGTTTAGGATTTTAAAGGTCCCAAACTTATATACTTCTAGGATAAGGTGATAAGGGTTCTAAATACACTCATCCAATAGGTTTTTGACAAGTGTAAGACTTGGATTTTACATTATCTTTTCATTTTATTTAAATCGTTAATTAATGAGGTAATCGCTGCATCATCATGGTGTCATAAATAATTTAATTTATTTAATGTCTAAAAATTATAAAAAAAATATCATGATGTAGGAAATAGTTTTATATTTCTAATGAATATTTATAGTCAAAATTATGACTCTTATAACCCCATTTAAAAATTGTTTTAGTAAAACAATGTATGTTTGTGACATTTTTATTTTAACTTTAAATAAAAGTTATTTATGTCATTTTCCTACCAAAGTGGCTCCATGGGGTCCCCAAGTTGACCCATGGATTTTCTTGGTCGTCCATGACACATCCAATAGGGGTAGGACAAGTGTAAAGCTATTTTCATGTTTTTATAATATCATTTTTACCTTAAATTTCACTAATTACCTTTAATCGCGATTAATTAAACCTAAAAGTTACTATTCACCAAAAAATTATTTTAATCCCATTGAACCACATTTTACTTCCTAATGACAACCATGTATGTTGGATTTTTGAAAATCAAATCACAGAAGTGGTAATGTTTCATTTAAACAAAAAATTTGTTTTTTTAACTACCACTTAGTGGTTTCACTATTCATCAAAAATTGAAGTTTTTAGGAACAATTCCAAAATTTCACCCTAAGATATAATTGATATTCTGAATTCAAAAATTATGTCTATTTTAAAAAATTCCAAACATATAAGTTGAATTAATTAATTTTATAATTAATTCCCGCTGTCACAACAAATAGCATGTTTTTAAGAAACAATATATATCAAAAGATTGACAATTGTTTATGTCTAATTTCAAAGTGAAATTAATTATAATTAACACCATTGGATAAAATGGTAAAAATATATTCTAATTATAATTTAAAACCACTCAATAGTATAATTTATCACTATAAATTATTTTGATTAAAAAAGTTTTTTTTTAAGTATTTTTCACTATTCATAAAAAAATTGAAAGTTCTCAGAAAATACCAAAAATTCAACATAGGCTAATTTCGATATTCCGAATCCAAAAATGAAGTCCATTTTAAAATATAAAATTCATATAATTTCAAAAAGTGGGTATTACTATTCATAATGGCTACTTTGATTAGTTGCGGTGTGTTAGAACTCGAAGTTGCGTACAATGAAAGCTATTGCATTATTGAATGAGAAGCGTATCATGGAAGCTCGGGGTGTTACATATGTGAGTTCTAGTATCCTATTTTCTTCTGATTATGCAGGTTTGAAGCTTGGGAAAGGGATCATCTTAGGATTGACTTGGAATCCTTTGATGTAAAGAAATTATCCTGGTTCATCGACAAAGATTTTAATACCATCATAGATGTGTATGAGAAAAAGGGAGGAGGAGTACACCCATTGAGGGACTTTCAAGAATCCATCTCCTTCTTATATCAGAGAAGACTCAAGGATCTCGACTTTTTTGGGGATCAATTCACGCAGTGTAACAATAAAAAAGGCAGACAAAGGATTTGGATCCGCCTCGATCGCTACCTCACCAACCTCTAAGGAATTTCTCTCTTCCCATTGTCCAAACTATTTCACCTGGTTCAGGCCATCTCAGACCCCTCCCCATTTCTCCTCAAACTAGGTACAAGTAAAGAAGGAAGAGAACAATTCTTCTCGAAATAGTTGACCTTGGAGCCGTACTATCACTCAGTGACTCTTAACTCATGCAACAAACCCACCCAAGGACATACGTGGGTGAAATTCCACAACAAGCTTCATCGCCTAAAGGGGACCTTCTTTCATTGCGAGTTGGGAATCCCAATCGGCTCTAAGGTCTTTCCCCCTAAAAATAGAGATCGATGAAATCAATTCAAAACTAGAGGCTACCTAGGATAAAAACCTCTTCATTTTCCTTGTCTGAATGAATGAACAACTCATTGAATTTCCCCTTGAATAGTAAAGATCACTCCATGAAAGGTCTATGGTCACCTAACTAAAATAAGGAGATAATAACACCATCTTCTTCCACACATACCTAAAAATGAAATGTGGTTGGTTATGAATATTCATAAGGAAGATGGATCTTATACTTCTTTCCCTTATAGGATTGTTTACATTGTTATTTCTTTCTTTAAATCACTTCAAGCTATGGTGAAACCAAGAATGAAAGAGGGGTACCCCATTGAATAATCTGACCTACTCAAAAGCATTCATAGTGCTGTTTCCAGCTGCCTCAATGACTCATTTTTCTAGTACTTCGAATGGAATAAGGATTTGGGAAGAAATTTCTTCCCTCAACCAGGAGAGTGTGGGGGACACTCCCAATTTAGGGAGTCATTTACATGATCTATCTTCTCTGTCAGCAACACCATTTTCTAAAGTTGGAAACCAACCCTACTATAGAGTCTTCTTTGGCGGGCAATGTGGTTGACAATAGATGGTGACAAAATATTTTTCAAGGGTTGATGAACTAACCATCTCCACAATTAACATTGATGATTTTACGATATATTTAATGAGGATAATTCCCATGAACTAAAAGTGGTGTTATCTGTGTGTGTTGTGATCATCTGACAAGTTCCAGAGAGTGTGAATAGAAAATTGGCCCTGATTATCCTGTGGATGTAGGAAAAATTTCCCAAACACATAAATATAAGTGTTCTTATATTTTATTCTATTTTTGTGTGATTTGTATTGCCATAAACCTTATCTCTACCCTTAAAAGTGGTATTAGAGGGAGGAAGTTCGAAACAATATAGCGAACCAGAGTTTTATGGTGATTAGAAAGTTGAATTTGGTCATAAAATATTTTTGAGGCCAGATCCATGAAGAGGGCGATAGGATGATTCCAACGGCATAAGCAGCATAAAAACTGAGGTCAAACGATCCCAGTAGGCTCGATCAAATTTTGGGTCAAACTAAGGTTCTATAGTAACCCCTTGTCGGAGAAGAATGTACGGTTATAGAACCAGAAACATTTACAGGAATATACTGGTAGCTACTATAGCATTCCACGTCAACACCACGTCATCAGATGATCTCATCCATTAGCATTGTTTTGGTCAGATGTTGATCAATCGGTGTCCAATTTTGATGATCCAAGAGTCGATTCCCAATATTTCATCCATTTTCAATGAATCTATATGGTTAATTTTGCAAAATTATCACCCCATCAGTTGGTTTTAGAAGGGTGTGACATCAAAATGTGGTAATCGTATTTTGCGACATTGACGATAGCTGGTGGCGGTGTGCTACCAAAATTTGATATCAATAATTTCTATGGTCAGAATAATTTTGGCTTTTGGAAAAGAGGAGTGAAAGATATTCTTGTGCAGTTGGGCATGATCAGACCATTGATTAGAGAAAAGCCTAAGAGAACCAGTGATGATGAGTGTCAAGAGATTGAGATGTGAGTTGTCAGCACAATTAGAATGTTTTTGGAGAATGTGGTAAAGTAATCATTTTTTATGAGAAATCACTAAAAGAGATTTGGAAGAAGTTGGAGAAGAGATATTTGGAGAAATCACTCACAAAAAAATTATTCTTAAAGAATAAATTGTACCTTTTGCAGATGGATGAAGGAATGAATATTTTGGATCACACGAATGAATTCAAAAATATCCTGATGCAATTATTGGGGATCAGTGTGAAGGTTGGAGAGGAAGTCAATAAATATTTTTATCACCTCTACCAAGTTCATTTTATGGACTTGTGACTACATTAATTGTGGGGAAGGAAACATTGAATCTAGATGAGTATATGGAATCACTTCAAGATTAGGAGGTATTCTAAAGACCCTCGACACATTCAGGCGAGAAAATCATGGGGATGTGAGATGATCAATGTGGGAGGAGCTGATATCGAAATTCAGGAGGTAAAGAATGGAGGCCAAAATCAAGACGATGTGATCCTAGAAAAATCATGTGTCTCTGGTGCAATAAAAAGGGTCACTATAAATGTGACTATGGAGAGCGTAAATAATATGTTTTAGGGAAAGAGAGAGATGAAGAGAAGGTTTCAAACATTACAGAATTATTGGCAGATGATGAAGTCTATGTGACAACAGGAATCCGGCAATTAGTTGGGAGAGTTGAACGAGGAAAAGGGTAGTGTCATTATAGCAAAAGATAAAAGAACATGAAGTGGGAATGTCATTTAAAAAAAGGAAGAATGAGCAGGCTCAAAATCCAAAGGAAGATGGATGGGTTTTGGATTTTGGGAGCTTGGCACACATATGTATGACCAAAGGTGTGTTTCATACCTTTCTTAGGTGCAAGATTTGTTGAGACTTGGTGATGGGTCAACATGAAAGGATCGAGGAGTCAAGATGGAGAAATTGAAGATACCAAATGGAGTAGTATGAAAACTTGCTAATGTGATATTATTTCTGAGGATGATATGAAACTTGTTATCATTAAGTAGGCTCAATGTGAAAGGGTAAAAGATTTCCATAATGAGTGGAGTATTGTAAGCCTCACATGGGGATGCAATGATTATTTCAAAGAAAGAGTCCCAAGAGTTGTATCATTTTATGGAGGCCGCAGTTAGCTCAAGATTGATTAAATAAAGTTGAAGTGACATGTCATTTGGAAATATTAAATGTGTTCGATTTGCTGAGGATGTTTTAAATGCATGTAAGGAGGCTGGGGGTCTAGATTTTACCACAAATTGGTCGTGATGGGGAGATTTTTGGGGACCACTCCCAATTTAGGGAGTCATTTATTGGAGCTATATTCTTTGTCGATAGTATAATTTTCTAAACTTGGCAACCAACCCAGCTGTAGAGTCATATTTGGTGGGAATTGTGGTGTACAATAGCTGACGATAGAAGATTTGTCAAGGGTTGATGAACCAACCATCACCACCCTTAAAATTGATGATTTTATCCTCTATTTAACGGGACTAATTCCAATGAAATGAAAGTGGTGTAATATGTGCATGTTTTGATCCTCCGAAGATGTCCGGGGAGAGTGAATAGAAAATTGTACTCATTTCTCCCGTGGATGTAGGCAAGCTTGTCGAACCCTGTAAATCTAAGAGTTCTTCCATTTTATTCTGTTTTTTTGTGATTTGTGTTGACATGCCCCTTAGCTTATCCCTTAGAGAGAGAGTTCATCAGGCCCTGATGGGTTTCTAGAGTCCTATTATGTGGCCTCCTAGAACCTAATTAAATAGGATCTTATTGGTGCTATGAAAGACTATTTTCAGGGAGGCTACCTTCCTCATGTGGTTTTCACTACAAACCTCATTCTCATTCTGAAAGTGAAAAAACACTCCTCCACTAATCAGCTAAGGCCTCTTATCATACACAATTTCACCTAAATTATCCTCACCAGGGTCTTAAATAGGAGACTCACCAATTATCTCCACCCAATGATTTTTTAGGAACAAAATGGGTTCGTCCAAGGGAGATCATCTCAAGAAACCATTGGCCTCGCTACAAAAATGATCAATGAATTGGACAAAAAAGATACCGGTTCCAATATTGTGATCAAAATTGATGTGGATAAAGAATTTTATAGAATAGAATTGGTTTTTATCAATATTTTCATGTCCTGCATGGGTTTCTTTGAGTGGGTTCAAGAACACTTATTCAGATGTTATAGTTATCCATGGATTTTAGTCTCTTTAATGGGGAACTTCCATGGCCTTTTCAAATCTATCCATGGTCTTTGTCAGGGTGATACTATTTCCCCATCTTTATTTATATAGGTCCAAGGATCCTTAAGTAGGATTCTTACCAAGGGCATCAACAATGATAATATTTATCCCGATTATTACCGAAGACATGTTAGTGGCTTCTCTCATCTCTTATTTATAGATGAAAATATTTTATTTATCAACATTTACATCAGATCTGTCAGGATCTTTGATAAATCCATGTCATAATATTTAAAATTGAGCATACATCCGATCAATAATGTGAAAATTAGAATCTATGTCTCTACGAATTTCTCAAGTAGGTATTTGGAAAATATTGAAAACCACTTGGGATTTCACAAGAAATCATTTCCAATAGAGTATTTTGGATCCTCTTTATCCCCATGAAAGCTTCAGATCCACCACTTTGAGGGTATAATGGGTAAATGTATATTCCATATCAATAACTAGAAAAATCACTTCCCAACATTTGGTGGCAGGATCACCATGGTGAACTTGGTACTATCCTCAATTCCCATGCACATGCTGTCTGTGACCAGGGTCCCAAATAAAGCACTGATAAATATTGAAATGGTTATTGCCTCCTTCACTTGGGACACACACAATGATGCGAAATTACACTGGGATTTATGGACCCATATAGCCAAACCTGTGGCCTATAGAGGTATGATCGTTCACTCTATGTTGTAGAAAATCATTTTAATTTATAGATATTTACACAAAGTAAAAATAACCAAATATAAAATTTTTTATTAAAAAAGTTGAAGAATATAAAATTAAGCTTATAGGAAAGTAAAATGGACAACAATATTTACATGGTTCAGACCTATTTGGTCCTACTCCATAGCAATAACACCACTGCAGTTCCTTTATTATTATGAATAATGAAAACAATAGAGCACATACAAGAAAATAGGGAGTAAAGACAGACCAAACACATCCCCCACTCTTGAGGGACTCGCGCACTCATCCCCCAACAAAAATAATGCAAGAAAACAATGCAAGATCATACAATGTAAGAATTGAATGCAGAAAACTAAAGATTACCAAACTAGGAGCATGATGATAGATGCAGCTCTACCAAGGTTGTAGGATCTTGAACACAATGCAGCTCACCGGAGTTCAAAATGCATGAAGTCTCCACAAGGACGAATCATTGGAGAAGGGATGTAAATGACGTCGACACATGCAACATGTAAGTGGCAGGTCTCAAAACCTACAACTGTTCTTCCTCTCTCTAAGCTATTGGCATAGGAAGATGAAGACAACTACGAACCCTCAACGAATGAAATCCCACACCCATAATAATGGCGACTGAAAAACCCGAAGTGACACCCTAATAGTCATAACAGATTAGGATCCATGTGGAGGAAATCTAGTGATCAGGAGAATTTTGAAGCATCGATGGTTCAAACAAATAATGAAAATGTCAGGACACATGGCATGAATAGGGCAGATGGGCTACGAGGATAAAACCACCAAATAAACACAAAATAAAGAATCATAACAATTGGATCACATGGAATCGATGATGAGCATGTATCAGGGTAGTAGGATCACTATAGTAGAAACACACAGGTAAAGTGGGCCAGTGAATAGGAAGCTGACATGACAAGAAGGCTATGGTCTATAAGCCCAGTGAACAGAAAACCAAACATGGAGGTCCAAATAAAAATTCATAATAATAAAACAAGAATAAAAATAACTTTTCATGTCAAATAAAAATAGAAAAACCTTTTCATGAGGAGAAAATTTTCTCCACCTAAGACCAAACTACTTATACTATCCCACAAGACCCTAATTCTCAACCAAGATTACCCCACAAATACAAGTGGATCCAATCCTAGGAACGTAATAAAAATACTACTAAGAAACTATGTAAAGTTCTAACAAAGGGGTTGATAAACTAAAGAAATTTGGTAGAATCATAATTGGGACATACCACATGTGACTAGGTCATACTATCTTTACCTTTCATGTTAGGACAACGTCTTTTGTGCCCGATATTGTTGCACTCAAAACACCAAAATACCTTAAAATAGTTCATTTCCTTCCTACCCTTGTTTTGTATATGAGACTTAGTATATAACATTTGAGGTTCACTCTTAATAGAACTCAACTCTTCCTTCAAACTATGCATTTGAAGATCATGAGACATGAAAACTGACTTATCCTTTTCTTGTGTAATATAATCCTGACCATACATCATAGATTCTATTAGTGAATTAAAAGAATAATCAAGAGAGGTCAAAAAAATTAAATCCCAATAATCTTCCTTAAATTTAATGTCTATATTCACTAAATCCAATATAATTTTTTAAACATGTCTATATGAACATTCCCAGAAGGTCCAAGGGACATTTTAAAATTGTATAAACACACTTTTTATACAAAACTCTTGAGTAGATACTTAGTCATATAAAATGTTTGAGTTTAACCCAAATTGATTTAGCAATGGTTTTAGGTGCAAATTCACGCAAAACCTTATCACGTAAAGTTAACTGTAGAGTGAAGTGATTATTTTTTAATATACTAGGATCAATATCTACATAGGCAGTGGTTAACTGACCATCGGCAGCAATAGTCACAACAAGTTTTTTTACTACAATGTAAAGCATCAACAAGACCCTTATGGACAAGAAAAGCACACATTTTAGCTCTCCACAAATTAAAATAATTTTCTCCATCAAATTTATCCATTTAAAACTTGATATATATTGTAAAATAAAATGAGTAGTAGGATTTGATACCACTTGTTGCAGAAAATTGTTGCAATTTACAAATATTTACACAAAGAAAATAAAAATGAATATAAAACATTTTATTAACAAAGTTAAAGAACAGAAAATTAATCTTACTGGAAAATAAAATAGACAATAGGATTTACGTGTTTCAAACCTATTTGGTCATGATCCATGAAAAGAACAACACCATAATTCCTTTATTATTATGAAAAAAACAATAGATCGCGTACAAGCAGGGGGGATTAAAGACAGACCATGCACGCGGACCACGAAAGCTATCTGAGAACAGGGACCTAATCACCCCAAGAGCTCATGGTGAACCCTGGCTCCGAGTTAGAAAATTTCTCCCTCAAACTCTAAGTACTTACACACAAAATCCCCAACAAACAGACCATAAGAACACAATGAAATATCTTAAAACACAATAATTGATTGAAAAAAACTAAAGATTACAAAAAAAGGAGTTTGATGATAGATGTAGATATTCCCGGGTTGTACTATCTGATATACAACACATCTAACTGGAGTTCACAATGTGAAAACTATCCACTGGGAGGAGTCCCTAGAGCAGGGGCGCAGACGGTGTCGACACAAGAAGCATGTAGGAGGCTGGTCTCAGAACCTACATCAGTTATTTCTATCTTGAAGCTCCCAGAATAGGAAGATGAAGACAAATAAAAACCCTTAGCATATGAAAACTTGTGCCCATAATAATGGCGACTGAAAAACCCAAAGCGACACCCTGATAGGAATAATAGATAAGGTTCCACGCGGCACCAATACAGCAATCAGACAAATCACGGAGCAGCGGTGGTTCAAAGAAATTCCGCAAAGGCCGAGACAGGAGGCAAGAACAGGAAAAAAGGGTGATGGGGATCAGACCACCAATGAAACACAAAATGAAAAATCATAACCATTGGATCCCATGGCATTGACAATCCTCATGGAGTGGGGAAGTAGGATCTCTATAGTGACAACACATAGATAATATAGCCAGCGAAAATGAATCAAAATAATTTTTCATGTCAAAACTAAAACTCTTTTAATTTTGAAAACACATTTTCACACTTTATGGAGGATTCTATGCAAAGTATTCAAGCCAAACTTACATGGGAGTTTCTATAAGGATGTTCCCTTTGGGGAAAATTCATCACAAAAAGTATGGTTCTTTCCTCGACTCCCCAAAAGGTAAAATCTCCCACCTTTTTCATTCATTGCGGTTTCACATTCCTGCCCTCAAAAATCACTATCACTAGATAGTTTGAAAATGTGAGATGAATTAATAGTTCCACAATTGGGTGGGGGAAGAGCTTGGATTCACTGGGTGTCCTACCCTCAACATTAACCTTG
The DNA here is from genome assembly GCA_963277665.1 of Viscum album. Lineage (NCBI taxonomy): Eukaryota > Viridiplantae > Streptophyta > Magnoliopsida > Santalales > Viscaceae > Viscum > Viscum album. Next base: position 859,345,353 of record OY728123.1, on the reverse strand, counting down.
CCCAAGAAAGCGTGAACCCTGACCTTATCCAACCCACCCTCAACCCACACCAATAAGAGATATTTGATACAATCTTATTATCCCTAGACTGTGACCACCTCATCTATATCACCTCATCCTTGGGACCTTTCTGATGTAAATTATATAAGTACTCCCTCCAGAATAATCTCAATCCCTCTTGGTGGGGCTCTCTAACATGGTGAAAATATATCCCTACCATGTTCAACTTCCTTATGTTGGGACCGTAAATGATTGGACCACTAGTGTAGCGATAATCATGAGATAAAAATAAAGTGAAAAACGAGGAAAAATAAATGACACCAGATATAACGTGAAAAAATCCCTAAATTAAAGGGGTAAAAAACTATGGGAAAATAGAAGGATCACTATGGGGTAAAAGTGGGTACACACTCCCTCACTATTTTTTTTAAAGTTTGGGGCTGAAGCCTCATTTTTATTATTAAATCAAAGCAAAGACCTCTTTTAACTGGGTAGAGAGAAACCCATTATATAGCCCGAAGGCCCAGTGGGCTTGTAGCCCATTACATAGCCTGTAGGCCCAAATTTTATGCCCAATTCACATTCTGTGAATAGTAACCTGCTACTACAATACCCGCACAGTACCGCCGCCGCTACAGTGCTCTGCCGCCGCTACATTACCCATTGATGAACAGTGTCGCCGCTGCTATAGTGCAGCTATAGTACTGCTACAGTACACACTCCCTCACTATTATAAGGAGAAAACCCTCATAAAATATCTCTCTTGAATAAATGGGAAACTACCTCACTAAACACCACTTGAATGGAATAACCCTTGTAATTGATTGGGGAAATGATGAGAGATATGGGATACTATAACCATTGGCGGAGATACCATTTTATAGGCTGCATCTCCCCCTCCTGATGCCTTCTCTTGCAGGAGGATTGGTGGGGTTTGGCCACCCACCACCTACCTAGCACACCCCCTTTGACAATTCAAGGGGGAGACACCATCCAAGGAAAAATACACTGACCCATCTCCCACTGGGAAATTTGATTTAGAATCAATAACATCTCCACACATCCTTTCTATCTGACAAACGTGCTACTCAAGTATCTGAAAGGCCACTCGAAGATCATTACCATCTGAACCTATTAGAGTTAATCACCTTCATCAGGAAATCTGCCAAATTTTATTTAGTGTGAATCTTATGCATGTACACACTTCCTTACTCCACCACATCTCAGACAAAGTGATACTCTACCCCAATGTTCTTCTTCTTGGATGAAAAGATGGATTCATTATAATGTGAAAAGTGCTCTGACTATCACAAAACAATGGAATCTTCTCCTATCTACACTCGAGATCATATAACAACTTTCTCATCCAAATCGCCTCTTTGAAAGCTTGTGTTGCTGCCATATACTCGGCCTCTTTCATGGATAAAGCCAAACTGACTGTAACATCGAAATACAGCTCACAGATCCTCCTGAAAGGGTAAACACATAACCAGTAGTGGATTTCCTCCAGTTAAAATCACCTGAAAAATCTGAATCTACATAGCCTCTAAGAGTGTAATCTGATCCTCCATAACATAATGTAGCATTTTAGGTCTCCCTAATGTATCTCAGGATCCTCTTCACTGTGATCTGATGCTCTCATCCTAGATTCTCCATGTATTGACTAACTGCTCCAACTACATGTACAATGTGTGGTCTAGTACAAACCATAGCGAAAATTAGACTACCCATTGCTAATGTATACGATACTTGAGACATTTCAATCCTCTTTGCCTCACTTCTAGGACTCATCATTGAAGATAACTTAAAATTAATGGGAAGTTGGGTATAGATTGGATTACAGTCTTGCATGTTGAAGCGTTAGAAGATTCTATGTAAGTAACTCTTCTATGATAGCCAAATCTTCCCATAATTTCTGTCTTGGTAAAACTGCATCCCAAGAATCTTTTTTTCTAGTCCCATTTAATTCATATCAAACTCCCTAGCCAACTGTGCCTTCATCTACTAATTCTGATCATTGTTGGGGCCTACAACCAATATGTCATCCACATAAAATAGAATAATGATGAAATCATTACAATTTGAACCCTTTAAATATTCACAAGGATCTGAATGAAGACTTTTGTATCTAAGGCTCATGATATAGCAATAAAATCTCTTGTACCAACACCCTAGTGCCTGTTTGAGACCATATAGTGATTTTTCTAACCTACAAACCAAGTTCTATTTTCCTTCTTCTGAAAAACCTTTCGGTTGGAGCATATAGATCTATTCATCAATATCACCATGGAGAAAAGAAGTCTTCAAATCCAGCTGCTCTAGATGTAAGTTGTATGTAGCACACATCACTAGAACTAATCAAATAGTCTTCAGTCTAAAAACAAGGGAAAATATTTCATTGAAATCAATACCTTCCTTCTGAGGAAATCCTTTGACCACCAATCTTGCATGATATCTTTCCACATGGTCCTTTCCATCCCACATGATCTTAAAGACCCATTTTTTCTCTATATCTTTCCTTTTATGAGGTAATGAAACAAGATTCCAAGTCTTGTTCTGGTGAAGGGCATTGAGTTCCTCCTGCATCGCCGCCATCCATGAGGATTCATATGGACTCTAGGTTGCCTCCACAAAAGAAGATGTATCTTCATTCTCTATTAACAAACAGTACGCAATATTGCTCTCAGTGACATAGTCTGAGTTCCATACTGGTGCTCTTTTCTCCCGAGTTGATCATCGTGGTCTAGATTCAACCGGTACATGATCGTCATATTTTGGTAATGTCTTAGAGGAAACTAGTTCTTGCTTGGATTTTTCCTCTACTTCGACTGTTGTAGTTTTTGTATTTTATTTATTTGTTTCTTGATTAGTTGTCTTCTACACCTTATCTTATGAAAAAATTACATCTCTGCTGATGATAAATTTGTGGGCAGTGGGATCCCACAAACAATACCCCTTCACACCATCAACCTACCCCAAGAAGATACGTTTCCTGGATCTCAAATCCAGTTTTGATCTTTCCTGGTCATTAAAAATTGTATACACAGGACTTCCAAAAGTATGTAACCAAGAATAGTAAGTGGGTTTACCAGTCCACATCTCCATCGGTGTCTTTAGATCAATTTCCATTGAAGGAGATCCATTAATCACACAACAGGCAGTATTCACTACTTTTTCACAAAATGTTTAGGAAATTCCTGTAGTCTTCAACATCAACCTTGTTCTATCAAATAGAGTTCTTTTCATCCACTCTACCACTCCATTTTGTTGGGGAGTGTACGCCACCGTGGACTTTCTCTTGATTCCTTACTACTGACAAAAATTATCAAACTCCTCGCTAGTATATTCTCTACCACTTCCAGTCCTCAAACACTTGATCTTCATTCCAGAGTCAAGCTCCTTCCACGCTTTGAATGTTTTAAAGACTTCAAAAACATCTTCCTTCATCTTGATTTGGTACACCCAACATCTCCTGAATTAAACATCAATGAATGATACAAAGTACCTTTCTCATCCCAGAGAAATAACTGGTGCTAGCCAAAAATCATAATGGATCAACTCCAAGATCTCTTGACTTCCTACTATTGACATCCAAAACTTTAACTTGTGTTGCTTGATCAAAACACAATTCTCACAAAATGTTAAGGATATTGTTGTAAGAACAGGATTCAACTTCTGATCCCCAAGAATCTTCATGCCTCTTTCTGATATATATCCAAGATTCTAATGCCATAACATCGTCAATGCTTCCATTGAAGTAGTTGATGCAACAACTATCTCCAACTCCTTGTACATTTCATCTATAAGAACTTACCGGTTCTTAGATATATCCTCCGCCTTCATTACCACAAGTGTGCCCTTCAAAATTCTCATCACTCCATTTTTGATGAGATTCTTGCATCATATGTCATCAAATTGTCCCAGAGAAAATATGTTCTTCTTCAGACCCTTCACATGTCATACTCCTTGGATGGTATATACTATACCATTATGCATCTTCAGTTTAATGTTACCAAATCCAATGATCTTTAGAGTGTGATCATTCCCCATGTACACAAGTCCTTCTAGGATGGTTTCATACTGGTCAAACCATTCCCGACGAGATGTCATGTGCCATGTTTCTCCTGAGTCGATAATCCATGAATCATCAAGATGTCGCCTACTTCCAGTAGCTGTTTCAGCTTCACGGACTAGTATATCTCCTTTCCCAGAAGTACTCGCCACATTCCCCATAGAGTTATTTTAATAACTCTTCTTATTCCATCAATACTTCTTGACGTAACCATTCTTTCCATAATTGAAACATGTGAAATTCTTCTTATTACTCCTTGATTTGGACCTGCCATGATTTTGGCTCCCATTGGAACCACGCTCCATCATCCTTTGTATCTTTATTGACAAATCCTCTTCTTGGTGTGAAGTTTTCTGTCTATTCTCATTCTAGAACCGAATTTCTTCTTCAAGAACCGCAACTGCAACATCATTAAATAGAAGCATATCCATCAGGATATTGTTTTTTGAGGTTGATGACGAGTTGGTCATACAAATCTTGAAAACTATGGAGTAGAATCTCTGCACATTCAATATACACAATTTTATAGCCCAACACCTTGATCTGAGCGAATAGGGTATTGAGGTTGTTGATGTGGTTGGTCACTGATGATGACTCCACCATCTGAAGAGTGTACAATTTTCTCTTTAGGAAAATTTTTTTGTGCAGTGACTTGGCCTCATATAACTTCATCAGAGTTTCCCATATTTCCATTGCTGTATTTTTCTCTTGAAATGATCGATAGGACCCCATATTCCAAATCAAAATGGATGTTGGCAATAGAATTTCCATATATATCATTTCATTTCTCCTCTATAACACCCGTTGACTTTTCTAAAATTTACAGTAGGAAATTATCCTTCAGTAGCACTGCCTATATCTTCATTTTCCACAATGAAAAATTATTCATGTTGAATTTTTCCATCTGAAATTTCCCCACCATCTAGACATACTGTCAGTCCAGAACCTCCTCTGTTTCACAATGGTGTATTTAATAATCTCAATAAATTTTTTTCTGGTGTGAAAAATCAACCAGAGTTGCAATCACAGAGCATAATCAAATTTACAAGAATTATTAATATCCAAAAATGTAAACAACACAAGGCTAGAAACTTCCTCTGATACCACTTATTGTGACCATAAATTATTAGACCACTAGTGCAGTGATAATCATGAGATAAAAATAAGTGAAAAATGCGGAAAAATAAATGACACCAGATGTAATGTGGAAAAACTCCCAAATGGAAGGGGTAAAAAACCACAGGCAAATAGAAGAATCACTATGAGGTAAAAGTGGGTACACACTCCCTCACTATTACAAGGAGAAAACCCTTGGAAAATCAATCCATTGCATAAATGGGAAACCACCTCACTAAACACCGCTTGATTGGAAGAACCCTTGTAATTGATTGGGGAAATGATGAGAGATATGGTATACTAGAACCATTGGGGGAGATCCCATTTTTAGGTTGCATCTCCCCCCTTCTGCTGCCTTCTCCCAATAGAGACTTGGTGGGGTTTGGCCACCCACCACCTACCCAGCCCACCCCCTTTGATAATGTAAGGGGGTGACACCATCCAAAGACAAGTATACCGACACCTTATTTGGTGAGTCATTAACAAACCCATTCCTTGAGAAGATGTGGTGAAGAAGAAATGCATTAAGATGGAATATTGATTAATGTGCTATCAAAGTATGGTCGAGGATTCATCCAATCATCTCTTCTTTGGGAGCGGCTGGGATGCTATCGTCTATAATGTGTTGGGAAAATTCACTGGCCTCAACCACCAGGGAATTTCTGTTGATGATTTCCTTCAGAATGGGTTTTGCGAGGTGAGAACCAAAAACCATAAATAGAAATCTAGATCTATTCTCTTATCTGTAGGTCATTGGGTTCTTTGGAGAACCAGAAATACAAGTTGACATGAGGAAAAACCTAGCTGGATGGTGGGATTACAGGTTCGATCTAGGCGATTGGCTATTCAATTGGGTTCCCTGGAGCACCAGTGGGAGAATAGCAGCTCACTAATACCCATTTTGGCTGGAAGAGTAGACCCCATAAACCTATTCTATAGGGGTCACTAGGTTATACAGTTTCATCCCATCAGTAGACTCACACTCAATGTGGATGGTCTTTTCACCTTGGTTTCATGAGGGGTGAAGGTGTGGTTTGTGATCTTCATGGATTTGTCTTATTTACCTTTAGCAGCTTCTATGGATAGGGTGATTCCATCAATGTAGAAGATCATTCCCTACTATACTCCCTTGAAGTCTGCAACTCCCTAAATATCATTTTTTATGTCATTGAGACGGACTCCTCCACCATTCATTATTCCACGCATTCCCCACTCCCTGGTATATTTCTTACCTTATTCATAGGTCTAAAAAAATCATTCCCAATGAAGAGACCCCCCTTCACACTTGAAGGGATGGAAATAATGTGGCTGAATTTCTTGTGGCAAAGAGAAGTTGGGACAACCCTTGTCTGACCTTCACTAGTGTGGGCTCCCTCCCCACTGAGTGCGTTGACCATATCCATAGAGACTCCCTGGGTATCCATTACTTTAGAACACCTTCATGTTGGGTTTATAGTATGGTATTGTTAATTTTTATTATATATGAAATTGTGCTTGTTTAATAATAAACTAATATTACATGGATTGTTCCAAACATCAACTATAGCAATGGACGCTTAGAGATCTTCAACGACAGCTGCTTCAACATGTTTGGCGTTGAAATCTTGGATGAAACCTACGGAAACAATATGTGTACTTTTTTTTATATCTATTTTCTCATTTATTTTATATGTGATTATATCCCAATAAATATTGAGTACCATGTGTTTTGTTAAAAAAATACCAAGAAAAAAAAATAAATATCATATTGCTGCTACTATATTTGTTTTCTTGTGATCACCTCCAGTGATCCACATCTGTGCTTACACTGCCCATGATCCTCTATCAGTGGTATCTGATGAAGGTTGAAGGTGTTTCTACTTTTGTGTGAGAGTTACATCCAAGGTGATATCGACCTACAGTGGATGTGGGAAGAGTTTGAAGGTCAGATCTGGTTCCCATAAATTGCAGAGGGAAGGAAGAAGAAGATATACAGTGGGGATCCGAGGCCCACCACATTTTTATTCATTTATCAAAAGTAATCTCATTTTCCTTTTTACAATTGTCAAAAAGGGTGGTCCCAACATTAGTTTTGTTCCCCATATCTACCCATTTTAGGGATGTCTTCCCCTCTATGCTCCCACTCATCACACCTCATCCATTCTCATAAAAAAGACACCCTCCTCCTTTAACTCCCTCCATGCCATTTCGCATCATCATTATAATAAAAAATCTGCATATTAATTTGTGTTCCAAAAAAATTGAAGTATTCAAATCAACAAAAAAAAATGGTGCAATTTTCATTTAAAAAAAATCAATCTGCCCATAAAAAAAATATGCCCTGCTAAAATCAAATATATATATATATATAGTCTTTTGCATCTCTGAAAACAAATATTTTATCCTTCCAGATATCCGCATATGTTATTGTTTATAAAAAAAATTTGTCATCATGGAGAATGTATTTCCATAAGTTTTGATTCTGAACCTGAGGAATAACAATTATGATAATTGGTGCATCCAAATGCATACACTCCTTGGCACCCATGATGTCATGGACATCATAGAGGATGGATACATTGAGCCGGAATCCAAATCCATGGAGGCTGCTCTATCAGATGTTCAAAAAACCAATCTTCATGTGGAACAAAAGTAAAATTGCAAGGTGAAATCCTACATTTCTCAAGGCATTGATGAAGAGACTTTTGAAATAATTGCTTCATCGAAATCATCAAAGGATATATGAGATACTCCTCGAAAATCATACCAAGGAGCTGAAAAATTGAATTGGATTCGACTTCAATCTATGCATGGTGAGTTTGAATACCTATTTTTGAAAACTTATGAAACTGTTTCCGATTATCATACTCCTTTAATGGTTGTGGTGCGCCAATTGTAAAGAAATGAAGAAGATATTTCCAACATATTGGTATGTGAGAAAATTTTGTGATCCCTTGATCCAAAATTTGATTACATGGTCATTTCCCTGGAAGAAACAAAGGACATGGAGACGATTTCTATCGAAGAACTTGTGGGATCTTTATAGGCCCATGAACAGATGGTGAACCATCAGAGTGATACAAATGGAGTTGAGAATGCCCTATAATCAAAGTTATATCTCAACAACTCTGAAAATGTTCAAGGGGGACATCTCGAAGAAATCGAGGTAGGGGATTCCATTGACTAAAATTTGATCCAAGAAGAGGAGGATGAGGAGGATGTGGTGGAAGAATCCCAACTTAATGAGACTATAAATATCAAACCTATAATCTACGAGAACGTGGACAAAAACGAATAGGAGGATTCGACAATCACCAACCAGACAAAATAAACATTCAATTCTATAATTTTCAAAAATATAGACATTATAGAAGTGAATTTTGGTATAAGAAACCCATGGATAATGACATCGTGGAGGCACATATCATTGAATCATAATATATTTTTGATGATTCCCATGTGTCGATGGCACAAAAATCAAAAAAAATCAAGGTATGTGGTATCTTGAATTTGGAGATAGAAACCACATGATAGGGCACAAAAAATTGTTTATGAACCTAGATGAGAGGGTTTGAGGAGATATTTAATTTAGTGATATCTCTATAATAATTGTTTATGGAAGAGGAGATATTCTAATCAAGAAAAATGACGACAATCATGATTTCATCTTCGACGCCTACTATGTACCAAACATGAAGACCAACATCTTGAGCATCAGGAAATTGGTGGGAAAATGATTTCATATAAGCCTGCAAAATAAAAAAATGGTGATTGTTGATGATAGAGTAAGGTTTATCACAAAAGTACTAATTGAAAAGAATCACATGTTTCCACTTATGATCCAACCCGACGTACCACAATGTTTGGTGATGGTACATGATGATAAAGACTAGGTGTGGTATCTCAAATTCGGGAATTTAAACTTTGAAAGATTAAGATTATTAGGAATAAATAATATGTTGAATGGGCTTCCTATCATCTGATACCTGAATCAAATTTGTGAAAGTTGTGTTCTAAGAAAACAGCATAGAAACAACTTTGCAAAGAAGGCCAACTGGAAAGCTGCAACACCACTGGAGCTAGTTCACACTGATGTGTGTGTTTCATTAAATAAAAAATAAAATGGACAAAGGAGGTATTTTATGAAATTTATCAATTATTATAGCATAAAAATTGATATATTTTCACAAAATAAAGTCGTAAGTGTTTGGAATCTTTAGAGAATTCAAGGTGATAGTGGAAAATCAAAGCAACCATCACATACAAACTTTGCGATCTAATCTAGGTGGGGAGTAACCATTTGATGAGTTTCAAGAGTACCTCAAGCAGCAGATAATTCAACACCAACTGATGACAGATTACTCACCCCAACTCAATAGAGTATCCTAAATAAAAAATCACACCTTTCTCAATATGGAGATAAGCGCATTGAAAGACAAAGAAGTTCCTATGACATTCTGGGTTGAAGCGACTTTGTGTGCAGTGTACCTACTCAATATATTCCCAACAAAAATCTCAATGAAAATATGCTTCATGAATCTTGTAGTACTCACAATACAAGTGTGATTTATATTAGATATTTTGGTTCTATTGCCTATGTTAGGATCCTGGAGGAAAAAAAGACAAAACTTGAGGAAAAAGGAATGAAGTGTTTCCTTATGGGATACGGAGATTGAGAAATGGGACAGAAGATGATAATTCCATAGAGGCACAATTCACTCTAGAAGATGAAATAATAGTTAAAGAATTAACATTGGAGGAATAAAGAACTGAAGAATCACGGATGCCATCACCACATACTCATATATCTGAAGACATAAAATGAGAGCTTTCTTATATATGTCATCAATACATTCGAGGAATTACAGATATATATGAGAGATCAGAACTAATGGAGGAGTAGGTAAATTTATATTGCCTCTTGGGAATTCCCAATCTAGTTAGCTTTGAGGAAGCTAAAACTGATAACATGTGGAAGAAAGTGATAGATAAGGAAATTCATTCCATCAACACCGTAAAAGTCTACAAGAAAAAAGAAGGATTTGAATATGGTGAATTCATTGAACCTGTTGGTTACCCAGCTGGATATAATGAAAAATCATGGGTCCCAAGGAATACGAGTTTAAGAGAGGATGTTGGATAATAAACTCATATTCCATGGACGGTTCCAAACATCCACAGTAGTGATGGAGGTTTGGAGATCTTTAACAATGGCTGATTCAACATTTTTGTCAATGAAATCATGGACAGAACCTTCTAAAACAATTTGTGAAATTTTATTTTATCTCTGTTTTGATCATTTATTTTCTATGTGATTGTATCCCTATAAATAGGGAGTACCATGTGTGTTGTAAAAAAAATCCAAGGAGAATAAATAAATACCATGTTGTTGCTGCTATATTTGTTTTCTTGTAATCACCTCTAGTAATCCACATATGTGCTTACACTGCCCACAATCCTCTATCAGTACTACCCTTCGACTCCTCTTTAATAAATATTTAATCTTTCATCATAGTAGTGTCATTCTGAAACTATAGGTGATGAAGTGGATTCTCCTCCAAAACCACTTTGGAGATCTCCATTAACCAAAGAATACAAGTTTGATACTAATTTAAAGAAGCATGTAGGATATCATATAGAATTAATCCAAGGAAATGAGGATAGGATTACATATATAATATTTTCCTATTTCTTTTTTCCTTATTCTATATTTTTTTGGAAACATGGGATCGAAGTTTGACATATCATATACCTTAATATCACCTATAAATTTTCATATATAAGTAAGGAATAAAATTAATCAAGGTTTTAAAATGGGATTTTGAAACCACTTATGATTATTTAAGGAAACATGGAAATTATATTTTTTATATCATTTATCCTCTCATATTGATTTTGAGTTGACATAGGCACAAATTTTCGTATATAGAAACTTAAATCACACAGTGGGTAGGTTCTATAATGACACACTTATTAATATATAGAATCCAAATATATTTAAATAATTTTTATGAGTGTTCTAATACATATTATAAATTCATATAGTTCATAATTATTCATAATTAATAGTTTTTATGGTGGTTTTCTACTTAGTGTTGGTTTAATGTCACACAAAATATTTGGTGGTGGTTGTATATATATATATATATATTAAAAAAATTGATAAGATACTCAAAATTATAATATAAAATTTATTTAATTGGAGTTAAATCCATTGTGAGAGTGAAATATTGTGAAAGATAAATCACAAGTAAGGAAATTCAACTCCTTACATACCAATTAGAGAGTGAGAATGTGTAACAGAACTCAGATTAGGATATCCCTGAGAATATCATTTTTGAAACTATCGGTGATGAAGTGGCTACTTCACATGAACCACTAGGGTGATCTCTATTAACCATGGAATATGTATTTGATGATCAAGAAAGGGATCATGTAGGGCCCCATATTATATGAATCCAATTACCAGAGAGGGATATGACTTATACATTATTTTTCTATTTTTATTTTCTACTTTCTGTATGTTTTCTTGGAAACATGGATTCAAATTTTAACAAATATTATACCTTAATATCACCAATAAATTTTCATATCTAAATAATTAATATAACATATCTAGTTTTTTAAATGGAATTTTGAAATCCCTTCACAGATTTTAAGGAAATGAGAACATTAGATTTTTTTGGCATCCTTTATCCTCTTATGTTGATTTTTAGTTGGCATGGGATCAAAATTTTCAGATCTAGTGACCTAGATCACATAGTGGGTGGGTTGTATAATGTATTAATACATAGTATATAGTATCAAAATATCATTAAATAATATTTTGAGTGTTTTAATATATATTATAAAGATATATTTTTCAGAATTATTCATAAATAATATTTTTTTCATGATGGTTTTTAGTTAGCTGGGGTTGATTTTGCAGTAGTTTAAACCCATACTAAATATTTAGTGGCGGTTTAAAATCCCAAAAAATATTTAGTGTAAGTTATTTAATTATTTATTATTATTTTTAAAATGATAATATACTAAAAAAATACCACATAAATAATATTTAGTGGGTGTTTAATCCCCTATGAGAGTGGATGCTTTTAAAAGATGAATAATAATTTAGGTGATTCTACTCCTTACATTATTGTCAGAGATTGAACATGTGTAGCCCAACTAAATTTAGGATCTCTATAAGAATATTATCAGGAAATCATGGGTGATAAAGTGTCTACTCCTCACAAAATCATGGAGGGGCTCGTACAGTTTGAATCCAAGGATAGGAGGATGGGATGATTATATATTATTTTATTATTTATATTTTTTGTTTTCTATATGTTTTATTGAAAACATGTATTTGGTGTTTGATGTATCTTATAACATAATATCACATATATATATTTTATATCTAAATAAGGAATATAGTGAAACCATGTTTTAAAAAGGGATTTAAAAATCATTTCCTATTGTTTAAGGAAATAATAACATTAGTTTTTTAGCCTCTATTATCTTATGTAGATTTTTAGTTGACATGGGCTCAAAATTTTCATATCTAGTGACTTAAATCACACAGTGGGTGGGATTCATAATGTCTAAATACACATTATATAACATCAAAATATCTTTAAATAATATTTATGAGTTTTCTAAGGTGTGTTATAAATTTATATATTTTCATAATTTTTAATTATTTTTCATTTAGAATCTAATATTTAAATTTAGTAAATGGATTTAATAAAAAATTAATATATTTTCAATAATCATTCCATACATTAATGATAATTATTTTAAAAATATATTATAAAAATATGTAACACTATGTACTAAATGTGATATATAATAATTGTTTTTAGATAAAAAAATTAATAAAATTAACTAAATTTTATTTTTTTACTTCAACTTGTGTTTTATAATGTTTTAAAGGACTCATTTTGAAAGTCAATGTTTGAATTTAACATGGTTGTAAATTTTATTTAACTCTATTTAATTAAAAAAATTCCATTCAAAATATGAATTTAATTTTAAGTGTAATTTACTTGTTGTAATTATATTTATATCTAAAATGATATATATAAATATAGAAACCTATTGTAACACCCCTAGTTTAAAGCACCTTTCCCTTTATATGTATTTTGAGCTTATATAATTCTTGGGTGATTTTTGGGAGTTTGTGAAAGGTTTTGGAGTGTCTTAGGAGTGTTTGGAATTGTTTAGAGTTTGAACATGGTGAGTAGAAACTGTGCATAACCTCTAAAAATTGTGCAAGTTTTTCTTGGAGTCACTGGGTAGGTGAAACGTTTGGAAAAACCATGTTATTTCCCTGGGGATAAAATGAAAATTGAAACTAAGGGAAATGAACTGTTGGTACAAAATTTTTCTAACTGTGTAATCCAACCATGTAAGGTGTGAGGCAGTGGAACCAAACTACTGTTGCAAAAAAATTTCAAAATGTGTGGCCAAACCATGCGATGCATATTAATTAATCTGCAAACGTATACTTAACTTAGTTTAAGTCCTTTAAACCATCATTTCCCACTATTATCCTAATGTCTATATTTTCTCTTCCTCCTTAGGCTCCTAAGGTGACTCCTTTTGACCCGAAGACAACATTTGTCGAATCAAAGTGCATTGGAGATCCAAAATCATATGTAAGTATTGGTTCTTCCCATTATTCTTAGATATACTCCTATCATAGTTCCTATAACCATAGATATATTTTGTTTATGGATATATCTATGTTATATTATGGTAATATTGATGATATATGGTTAAATGTTTTTAAGGGAAGGTGTTGTGTGCCAAGATCTCGAATATTTACTTTCATTCTTCATTTTCACCATCCATTGAGAGGTAGGTGGATAATCTCTCATATCCACTCTTTCTAGAACATGAATGATTAGTTTTGATTAATTTTTTTGCTTAATTTTTTTTGAAAACCTTGTGTGATACTTAGAATAAACCTATTTACAGATATGGTGTTGGAAATCATGGGAATTTTGGGGCTTTCGGGAAACTCTCTTGGTTTTTAATTTTCTAATAATAAATTAAAATTATGCTATTATTTTTATGTATGCAAGTTTGATGATGAAATATTTGTAAGAAATTATTGTTTTTATATAAAATGGAATTTGGAATACAAGGTTGGCATGGGTTCATTTGTGGATGTGATAATGAGGAATGGACATGTGCCATTGGGGCACCTTGATATTGGTCAACTTGTGATGACCAAGTGGATTGATGGGAGAACACACATGAGTATGAAATTGTCACCTAGAATTCATGTGTGTGGGTAAGTGAGCACGACAATGTGTATTCCAAATAATAAGAAAGTATTCAAAGATTTTATTTATTTTTTCCATGTAATTTTCTTATAGATTTGATATAAAATAGATTAACTGCTATTAAACTATTTTTTATAAAATTTGATAACTAGTTTTGTCCTATTAGTTTGTGTTGGTATGCCTTTGGGGAAATCCTACTCAGATTTTACTATCCCCATACTTGGGAACTTCAGTGAATTTGTTGATGTAATATACCAAGATATAGGGAAGGAAATGACATCTCCCTTCTCCAATGATGCACTTTAATACTATAAGAATGACATGTGGAGTTAGAGATTGGTGATATTTCTTTTATTTCTTGGGATAATTCCACTTTTGTATCTTTAATTCTTGTTTTCTTTTATTTCCTTTTGGTTATATCTTTTATCTCTATCGGTAATGTAATATTTTTTTTATTTTTGGGTATATATTTGGTTAGATTTCTTATTCATGCATCATATAGAAGGATCATATGTTTATTGGTTTATGTTTTTTCAAGTGTTATATAATTCAAAGGGAAAATAATCCTCCAATTTAAATGAAGCCCTTGGACTTTATTTCTAGCCTTTGGTTCCTTGGGGATGTCACCCATGGTTAGTGGAACCCCTTCACTTATCAAGAAAATAAGGTGGGTGGGATATTATAAATGTTATTAGTGTTGTTCAGTACATCTATTGTCTTGGGATGGTATAAAGGAGATAGGATGGATGAAACTTGAAATATATAGATTAAAAATTCATAGCTAACCTTTTTATATTGAACATCAAGTTACTAGGGTGGTTTGGGTATAAAATTGTTTTAAGACACATATCAGTGTGTTTTCACCTCCTCATTATTGATTTAGTTGATTAGTATTTCATATCATGAATTAGTAATGAGACTTAATACTAGGACTACATTGTTCACTAAGCATTTAATTTTTTTTTGACAAATTTAAAAATGGTTACAATGTTCAGATTTTGAAAACCATGGTTGTGGTATTTTTTGATTTTGTAATTTTGGATTTCTAATACTTTTGTTACTAGGGATTGAGACTGATTGGGGTTTTTTCTTTTTATAGATAATGGAAACAATTAGAAATCATAATAATTAGAAAGAAGCGACTATCAAAATGTGGTTTCACTTGAGCCATAGGTGAACCAATAGCTGGTCTGAAACATTATTTATGATTTTAAAGTCATTGATAGAGAAAATAAGAATGATGAGCCTCGAAAAGTGGAATATTCATTTCAGTTTCAAAAGAAGAATAAACCCTTATTTTTACAAGACTCTAAACATGAAAAAGTAGAAGTTTGGTTGAATAGGATGAATCGAATATTCAATTTCCTTGGAGCACCAGATGAAATAAAAGTCATGTTGGCAATGTATATTCTCTTAGATTTTGCATGAAAATGGTAGGATATAGTTATTCAGGATAAATTTGACTAAGTAACCACATCAGGGACATTTAAGAATTGGTTAGTAAGTAATTATACCAACACTTCGTTCATATCACTTGAAAAATAAATTTATTTATCTTGAATCATGATAATATCTCAATAACAAAACATGTGACTAAATTAATAATTTTTTATGATTTTCCTGAAATGTTTCTACATGTACATCCTTGAAAATACAAATTTTTTATTTAAGACTATGATCATAATTTCACTCAAATATTTATGTTCTTTATATTATGAATTATAAAGATATTTTAAATCAAAAAATGATAGTAGAGAGGGGTATTTTTGGGAATCTAGATGGATTTATTATTTTTATACCCATGGGAGTAGGTGGAGACTATAATATTAGAAATAAGTGGAAGATGGAAATATACTTCTAATGTGGTGATATATCTCAGAATCAGATCATGAGGGTACTCAACTTACCTCCTTGAAAAAAACTTAAGAATTGATGTTTCAAAAGTCATTCCTTTGAGAACGTAAAGAAATATTGTAAAATAACACCTCAAGCATGCCAGGACTATAATCATATGGGATATATTCAACATTATTTTTGTAGTAATCCAAGGTGAGTTTATATAGAAACTTCTCATGTTTTTTAGATATCCTATTCTTTGACTGGATGTTGTCATCAGAATAACTCTCATCCTTAGAGTTGAGTGAGACATGGTGACTCTAGGAACACAATGACTCCTCAGGTTATGCAATATAAGTAGGGTAACAAAGAGAATGGGATAGTGATTAAGAAATTATATGGTACTGAGCATGTGATCATGGATGATAAATCTGAAACTTAAATGGTTTGAGGTATTATTAATTTGATTTATACAATTATGCATGCCTTATTTGATACAGTCACATCCCACTCTTTTATTTCTTCTCGTTTTGTTTATCGTATTGGTTTGCACATTGATTTGATGATTTCTATCTTGAAAATTCAAACACCACTAGGAAAACAGGAGTGTCATGCTTTCAAATGTACAGTGTGTTCAATATCTATTTATGGGGTTTAATTGGTTTGGCATTTATCAGGCCTAACGATGGATTATTATGATTTAATTCTAGGAATGGATTAGTTAACACCATTCAAGGCCAACATCAACTATTACACCAGTAAAGTTAGTTTCATATATTCTTACGGAATTTAAGAACTATTTAATGGATATTTTCTTGTGAATTAAAGCTTAATATAAACTTTTGTAATAGTGGTTGGAACTATCTATTATCAATTATAAATAGTTACCATGATATATGAGGATGAAATTAGTGATTCATATTTTCCAAAATCATTGACTAGTTTCCTGTTAGTTTTCATGAAATTTTTTTAGGGTTTCCACCCAAAAGATAATTGGAGTTTATTATTGATATACTACTATGGACTATTATTATTTCACATCTATATTATAGGATCGAACCAAAGGAACATATGGAATTGAAATTATATTTAGAAGTGTTGGTAAGTAAAGGGTTCATCAGACCTAGTATGTCTCCTTGGGAATCACTAATTATTTTGGTAAAGAAGGTGGAATAAAATCTTAGAATTTGTGTGGATTGTCATAAACTTAACCATGTTATGATAAATAATCTGTATCCTCTTACCTGAATTCAAAATCTATATGATCAATTAAGGGGATCCTAGTGGTTCTTTGAAATTGGATTATGATTAGGGTATCACCAATTATAATTTTGGAATGAGGATATTCTGAAGATGACCTTTAGGAGAAAATATGGACATTATGAATATGAGGTTATTAATTTTGGTATTACGAATACACTATGTGTATTTATGGAATTAATGAATCAGATCTTCCAAAGGTTTCTTTATTCCTCTACGGTGGTGTTCGTTGATGATATTATGGTGTATTATATGACAAGAGTGGATCATGAGAAACACTTGGCTATAGTATTGGGAATCTGGTAGGAGAATTATATTTCTTAAAAAATTTATAAATTCAATTTATGGATACAATAGGTATGTTTCCATGGTCATGTCATTTATAGAAAAGGAGTTTCAATTGATCCCAAAAATATAAAAGTTGTTATCTCTTGGAAACTACAGAAGAATGAATGCGAGATAAATAAATTTGTTAGCTTAGAAATATACTATAAGTTATTTATTGATGATTTTCAAGTCTGATCTCATTGAAGAATGCTTTGATGAGGAATGATGTTACTTCTTGATGGAATGATGAATTCCAAAAATCCTTCTATTAACATATGGTTTGGCTAACATCAACACCCATCTTCATATTTATAGAGTCTAGATAGGGTTATGTGGTCTATTATAATGCATTAGGATATAAGTTGGGTTGTGTTATCATGTAAGGATATCATATTGTTGCATATGGATTATGGAAATGATGGGTGCATGAAATGAACTACCCAACACATGAAATGGAAATGGATACTATGGTTCATGAATTAAATACATGGTGTCACAATATATATTTAGTGAGAAATTTATGGTGTATGTTGATCAGAATAGTTTGAAAAATATTTTATCAAAAATGGAATTAAACCCAAGGTAATAAAGATACATGGAATATCTTTAAATTTTTTACATAGAATTGATGTAAGAAACTGAGGAAAGAAAATTTTATTATAGATTCCTTATATAGAAGGTCATATACTCAATTGGATGATAACACTTCATATTAATGGCTGCTTATATCAGTTATAGATTATATGTATATGGATTTTTCTGAGCATGGTGATATTGTAGTTTTCTTTCCCGTCTCAATTGTTCTTGATTTTTCTAAGAAGGTTAGATATAATCAAACATAAAGATTCTGAATGTTTAAAAAACAGTTAAAAATCAATAGTGGGGTGTTGATGCTAGATGAGAGATATATTCTATGATTTAGAGATAAAATTGTGGTTCCTATAGCTTATCTGGATCCACTTCTTAATTCCCACCACCATTCAAAATGGTATGTTCACCCTGGTTTTTAGAAAATGTATAAGGCATTGAGAGCACAATTTTGGTGGGGTGGTAGGACGAGAAAAGTGGGTGAGTTTTTCTTCAAATTCCTCAATTGCCAATAGGCCAAGTTGGAACACTAATGACTAGAGGGTGTGTTGAATTATTTACCTATTCCTATGTGGAAATGAGTGAAAATAACTTTGGTTTTTTTACAAGTACACCAGGAATAATTATGATACATGATTCCATATGTGTGATTGTGGATCAGCTCACAAATTTAGCTCAATTCACCCCAATTTGTGAAAGCAGTATGGTGGAAGACTTGTCTAAAATCTACATTTATAAAATTATAAAGCTAAATGAAATTTTAGTCTCTATTATATCTAACTAAGACCCCAGGTAAAATCTTGTTTTTATAGGTCCCTGTAGTAATACCTTAGAACCTAGTTTACTATGAGAATAGATTATCATCCTCAAATGGATAGAAAATCCAAAAGGAAAATCCAAACATTAGAGAACATGATCAAGGATAGTGTGATGGATTTTGGTAGCTCATGGTAGGAACACATTCCATTAGTGGAGTTCTTATACAATAACAATTATTAGGCCTTGATATATATGGATTATTTCAAATCATTGTATTCCTGTCCTTGCGGTTCTTCACTCTCTTGGGTTAAAATAGGTGAAACTACTCTCATTGGACATAGAATTGTGAAAGAGACAACAAAGAAGATTCCAATGATTGAAAAAATGATGGTAACAACTTATAATCACCAAAAATCATATCTCGATCACCGTAAATTATTGTAATTTCAGCCTTTTTCAATGGGCTATTTGCGACGGGACCCCGTTGCAAAAAATATTTTGTGACGGGGTCCTGTAGAAAATAGCATGTTCCAGAAAATGGCATCTCTACAAGTATTTTTTGTGATAGGCCCGTCACAAAAAATACTACTTATGACGGGAGGCAGTCCCATGGAAAATAGATTTCCGATTAAAAACATTATATATAGAAGAACCTTTAGCGACAGGCCCATCACAAAAGGTTTTTGTGATGGGACACTGAATCATCACAAATAGCTTATATGTCATAAACCTGTTGTGACGGGCCCATCGCAACAAAGTTATTGCGACGATAAATCAACCCATCACATAAAAATTCAATATATATATATATATATATATAATCTATTTGGGATGGGGCCCCGTCGCAAAAGGCCCCATCGAAAATACTTAATAAAATAAAAAAATATTAATATTATTAAAATAATTAAAAAAAATAAAAAAATATTAAAATTCTCAATATTTTCAAATAATTAAAAAAATAAAAAAATAATTAAATTATGATTAATAAAAAATATAATATTAATATTATTAAAATAATAAAAAAATATTCAAATTATCAATATTCAGAAAAAAAATAAAAAAAATCATAAATTATTATTATTATTATTAGAATAAACAAACATTAAAAAATATAATACTAATAATAAATAATAAAATATTAAAATATTAAAAATAATAAAAAAATTACGTAATATTTGCACCAATATAAAAGACAAAAACTATAAATAGTTCATATTACAACAAAAGTTCAATTCAAATGTTCTTAAAAGAACAAAAAAATCACTGGGGGGGATAGTCTTCTGGAGGAGCTGGAGGAGATGGAGGAGATGGTGGAGGAAACTCCAACCGTAAACAACGAGTCAGACGACGCATGTACTCCAAATGATCGTGTTGCTCCTGCTGCCATCGACACATGTCATC
The DNA here is from genome assembly GCA_963277665.1 of Viscum album. Lineage (NCBI taxonomy): Eukaryota > Viridiplantae > Streptophyta > Magnoliopsida > Santalales > Viscaceae > Viscum > Viscum album. The sequence continues at coordinate 859,324,743 of OY728123.1, read as the reverse complement.
CCCGTGCTACTGCTGCTACTACCATCGATGCATATCCTCCTTTTGCTACTCCTGCTGCTGATGCATCTCTTCAAGCTGCTTATGAAAACACTCTATAAGACAAGTTTGAGCTCGCAACTACTCCTGATACTCTGATCCAAAATATTATTCCTCTCCACGAGTTCCTCTCGAGCTGGACGTTGACATCGCTGCAGTACCATAATAAGTCCCAGGAGTCAAATGAGAGTCGATACCAACTAATCGACCCTTCTCAAAGGCATACTAGGTTTCCTGCATCCATGTCGCCTCATCGAAATGGTGGGCACTAGTCTGATTAGCCGTCTCGGCATGACTCTCAGCCCGTGTCTGAGAGGTCGCAGCCTCATACGACTCCTTCAATTTCAATTTGAATTTAAAATAGTGAAAATATTATATGCAATAAAATTTCAAACTGAAAAATAAATAATACTGACCACAATCTGATGCTAGCAATCACCTCTAATCACTCCAGCGGCTAGATCACTATACATCCTCCGATAAACATTGTAATCCATAATATTGAGATGCTCGACTACATATATGAATATAAAATAAACAATTTATATGTAATTTTATTTAAAAAAATTACTTACCAGATGCTCTCTATGTGTACTGAATGTACGACTACCAGCTCGATGTGTCACCTCCTGTCTAACTCCGTTCTTCCGGCCCAATGAAGATCTCCTATGAAATCCACCACTCAACTAGTGTGAACATAATCCATCTCAAACGTGAGATCAAATGTACTCTAGTCAGTGGGCTCTACATGACTCATCAAATACTGTCGTTCCTGCTTTCTTAATGTTTTTCCTTCTCAAATTGTGTAAAAACTGACAGAAACGCTCACGCATAGACACCTCCCATGCCTCGTGGATAGTGTCACACATGCTATCATCGATGGGATACCATAAACTCTATAAATAATTTATAATATCAAGTTATTAATGAAATAAATTTCTAAATAAATATTATTTATTTACGTACCAGCCAATGATTGAACATTCCAAGCTTCACATCAACATGAATCAATTACCATGTGATCCATGGATAACAAAAATAATTGCACAAGATAGTGCTCCCCTGTCCAATAGCTAAATGTGCAAAAATATGAAAAAAACAAATAATAAAACAATTAAAATATAAATAAATTAATGAAACCTAACTAAAATACACAGGTTATCATACCTCCGTGTGCGTGGATCGAAACAAAGATGTGGATGCCACTCAAGGATAGGGCCAGGAATCATGAGTCTCACAAGACCATGCCCCCTCCGCGTACCCCCTAAACCGCCAGTAGCCTGAGGGTTAAATGATCCCAAATCCTCCTCATCCAAACGTAGATCAACCTCCTCCAACTCACGAAGTAGATCAAGGTCCATCTGAAACACAAAATGATTGTTTTTAGAAGATAGTTGAAAATAACTAATACATATAGATATATATTAGTTATGATTATAAACAACATTTAATTATGTCAATTTTCACCTTCATCATCATATTTATATCTGAAGATGTCAATGTCTTCATATCCATCATCGGCATCATCAATATCCAAATGAGTTTCAGTTTCATCATATCTTTGCATTTCAAATTTATTTGTAACATCATTAACAACATCATCCCCATCGAACCTTAATTGTGGGGTGTCATCATCAATATTCATGTCTCTCTGTGAAAAGGATAGATTTTGAGTACTCTCTTGAAAAATTTCAATTCCTTGTACTTCATCGGAACCACATTCAGTTTTAGTAAATATATTTTCCTGAGATTTCATTTTTATTTTTCTCCACCAATCACTCAGGTCCCTTGAATTAGCACAGTACTTTGCGTAATATATTTTATGTGCATGTTGAGCTAGTAAAAATGGTTCATTTACGGAAAAGAGACTTTTATATTTCATATCGATGATTCCATGAATCAGATGAACACGTAGGACTCTCTCAGAATCTAAACAATGACATTTAAACATTGTTATGTAATTTTTCCCTAGATAACATAGTTCAATAATTTCATACAACATGTTGTAAAATTCAACTTCAGTTTCTCTATGATGCAATCCTATCAAGAAAACTCCACTATTCATTGTTTTTTTTGATTCCCCATATGCACGTGTATAATATGGAAAACCATTCACCACATACAAATTGTAATATTTAACCATTTTGGATGGTGGGTTACTCAATATACATAGTATCTTATCAATTTTATCAGCATGTTGAGAAACCTGAATTTTTTTAGACAATTATCAATATAATAAATAATAAACTGAATTGATAGGTTAAACCATTAATAATTTATGTTACCAGTTTTTTAAACCATTGAGAAATTTTTTTCTGTCGTTGTTCATCAAGATGAGCTACTGTAATTTGTGGAAGATGCTTCTTGATATGATTATCATATAACCTAAAAATAAAATAAGTTTACTTACTGTAACATAAATTATAGAATAAGGGATAGAATAACTCACAATAAAAATGATGTCATTTCTTTACAGTTGAGAAGAACATATGTATGATCTCTATGATGTTCATCATCTAAAAGCCATCATTCATGAACTCCACTGAAGCCATGCTCTGGCTGATTAAAACATGATAATTGATTGTCCATTTCATCATCGGTATTCTGCTCATTCCTTCCCATGTGATTGTGTTTTGAGGGATATTAAGATTCAAAATAACGAGAGTAGAAAAAATAAATTTCCTCTTGCAAATAAGCTTTAGCAATTGAGCCTTAAACTGATGCTTTGTTATGTACTTTTTTCTTCAATTTCTGCATGCATCTCTCAAATGGGTACATCCATTGAAACTGTATTGGACCTCCACATTTACCTTCATGTGGAAAATGTAATATCTGGTGTTCTATTGATTCAAATAAAGCCAGCGGAGAGATTTTTTCTAGTTTACATATAATGACAACAACATCTTCTTCTATTTTACTTAATGCATCACAGTCTGTTTTTGTTGCACAAATATCTCGAAATAATATGATATGTCTCTTATCGTATCCCAAATCATATAATTCAATAATCCTCTAAATCCAATCGGCATAAGTCTTCTTATTATAACATGAAAATCATGAATTTTTAATCCAGTAATATGACCATTCTTAACACATCAGTCCAAATTGGATGCATATCCATCTAGAAGTCTCAAATTTGCAATCCAGTAACAAAATAATAAGAGACTCTCTTTGGAAAATGTATAAGCTTATTTTTTTCTTCATTAACCTCTGTGATCTAACATTTTGAAACAGTTCAATTTCCGGTCGTCTGCAAATTTGGGCAAGATCTAATCGGGCCTTTACATTATCTTTAGTTTGACCTGGTATATCTAAAACTATATGAAATAAATTATCAAAACAATTCTTCTCAATACGCATGAAATCCAACATGTGGAAGACCAATAAATCAAACCAATATGGAATATCCAAAAAATGCTCCGTTTTATCCAATTATGTTCTTTCCCAAAGCCATGAATTTTTTATTGGTTTACTGTTGGCCCAAATACGATGGGAGGTAATGAAAATACAATTGATTTTAACTTTGTACCTGAGATCATTTTGGAGGTTCATCCCTTTCAATTGTGCCTTTTCTGAAATGTGATTTGTTCCTATGAAAAGGATGATCGGTTGGAAGAAATCTGCGATGACAGTTAAAATAGAAAGGTTTTTTCCATTGACGAGTATAAAGGATTTGTTGTCTTTCATACAGTAAAGACATGATTCCAGACCATGTGTACTCCAGCCAAATAACATGACATATTCCGAGAAGTCACTAATTTTCCACATTAATGCAGCTTTTAATATGAAAATTTGTTTTTCAACAACATTATATGTACTGACACCATTACTCCACAGTGAATTTAACTCATCAATCAATGGTTTCAAATAAACATCATTATTTTTTTTGAATGTCCCGAGAATAATAAGGTCAAAAATATATAGGGCTCCTTCATCAACATCCATAGAGGTAAATTGTACAGAGTTATAAAGACATTCCAACATGAATACTAACTACCATAAGAACCAAACAGATAGAAACCGTCAGTATAAAGACCCAATCGCACGTTTTGGGCTTCTAAAGAAAAAGATGGATACAGTTGGTAAAAATGTTTCAATGAATCACCATCATATGGATGATTCAATATTTTATCAGTTGAAATATTGGTTTTGTGCCATGACATCATTGATGTTGTGTTCTGAGACATAAAAAAATGATGCAACCTGGGTGTAAGGGAGAAATATCTCAACTGTTTTACAAGAATCGATCTAGACTTTACCGGTTGAGCTTTTTTATACCTTGATTGTCCACATGTGGGACAACTATCCAAGGACTCATTTTAACCAGAATATAAGATGCAATCATTTTCACATGCATGAATCTTCTAATAACTAAGGCTCAGATTATGAACCTGCCTCTTTCTCTCATAGTAATTTGCAGGAAACACATTTTGTTCAGGTTACAGTGTTTTGACCAAATTAAATGGTTGATCAAAATAGTTTTTTGACATTGTATTATCTGATTTAATAGCCATATGTTTTTCAACCACTTCTAATTTTCTTATCTTACAAACAGGATATAATACATCCTCAGCAGACCTCAACAACTCATAAAATTCAAATAGTGCAAACTTAGGTGTTAAATCAATAGCATCCTGAGATTAAGTTTGTTGAATTGATGGACCTACAACATCATGTACTAAATTTTGAAACTTTGATGGATCCGGAATCAAATTATTAGTATATTCTCTGGAACTGTGCTCACCGTGTTGATACCAAAAAACTTAATCTGGTTAAAAACCAAACCGCAAGAGATGTCCCCCAACCTTGTCAAATGTGTTAAAATTTCTCAGAGCACATTTTTTGCAAGGACACTTAACTATTCCTTTTGAAACAAAATCTAGTTTTGATGCTTCAAATGATAATAAATCTTCAACACCCTCAATATATATAGGATTTATACCAGAACCATTTGGATTTCTGCACTGATTTATCCAAGTGTGATCATCTAATAATGACTGTTGTTGACATCCTTCTTCGATATTTTTCTACAAAATATAAAATCATTACTGTTTTGAATAATATTAAATTATAAAAAAACTATCCAAAAAATGAATATAAATAATTACAACTACTTCTTAATAATTACCATTAATTACGGGCAACATAATTTCCAGAGGATTGACGACTACTTTTTTTCTGACAGCTCATTTACCAGTAACTTTCTCACACTGAAATCAAAATTAAGAATATGCTCGGAGGTAAACTTATTCATTCTCGTGCATATGAGAATTGATAAGCGTACCTCTGAGTAGATTCTTCTTTGTGATTTCAGTGTGAGAAAGTTGTAAGTAAATCAGCTGTCAGACAGAAGAGCCCCCTTTTCATCAATGAATCTTATTCTTGCAACTATCACTGCCTGAAAACATTATGAAAAATGTGGTCCTATGAATGTATATTCGAACTTGTGCATATGAGATTGGATATGCATACATAGAAGCGTACTTTTCATAATTTTTTGAGTCAGTGAGAGTTGAAAGGAGAAGAGTCATCGAGCAAAAGGAGTTCCGTCAATCCACTGAAAATTATTCCAAGTTATTACAAATTATTACAATTTATTACAATTTATTTTATTGCTAATTATTTCTAATTATTGCTAATTATTGCTAATTATTTCTAATTCCAATTTATTCCAATTTATTACAATTTATTCCAATTTATTACTAATTATTACTATTTAATACTATTTAATACTATTTATTAATATTTATTACTGTTTATTACTATTTAGTACTATTTTTTAGTATTTATTAATATTTATTACTATTTATTACAATTTATTACGTTTTATTACTATTTATGACTATTTATTACTATTTATTACTAATTATTACTAATTATAAATAACTATTACTAATTATTACATATTATTAATAATTATTACTATTTATTACTAATTATTACTAATTATTAGTATTTATTACTAATTATTAGTATTTATTACTAATCATTTCTAATTATTAATATTTATTACTACTTATTAATAATTATTGCTAATTATTACTATTTATTGGTATTTATTAGTATTTATTATTATTTAATAGTATTCATTACCATTTATTAGTATTTATTACTATTTATTAGTATTTATTTCTATTTATTACTAATTATTACTAATTATTAGTATTTATTTCTAATTATTAGTATTTATCACTATTTATTTCAATTTATTTCAATTTATTACTATTTATTACTAATTATTACTAATTATTACTAATTATTAATAATTATTACTAATCATTAGTATTTATTACCATTAATGGCTATTAATTACTATTTATTACCATTTATTACTAATGATTACTAATTATTATCAATTATTACTAATTGTTACTAATTATTTCTAATTATTTCTAATTATTACTAATTATTTCTAATTATTACTAATTATTACTAATTATTACTAATTATTACTAATTATTACTAATTATTACTAATTATTACTAATTATTACTATTTATTACTAATTATTACTAATTATTACTAATTATTACTAATTATTACTATTTATTACTATTTATTACTATTTATTACTAATTATTACTATTTAATTCTATTTAATTCTATTTATTAGTATTTATTTCTATTTATTAGTATTTATTACTATTTATTACTGTTTATCACTATTTATTAGTATTTATAACTATTTATTTGTATTTATTACTATTTATTAGTATTTATTTGTATTTAATAGTATAAATTTCTATTTATTAGTATTTACTACTATTTATTAGTATTTATTAGTATTTATTAGTATTTATTATTATTATTTATTATTTATTGTTATTTATTATTATTTATTATTATTTATTAGTTTTTGTTATTATTTATTAGTATTTATTTGTATTTATTACTATTTATTAGTAATTATTTATATTTATTAGTATTTATTTCGATTAATTACTATTTATTACTATTTATTAGTATTTATTAGTATTTATTACTATTTATTATTATTTATTAGTATTTATTAGTAATTGTTACAAACTATTACTATTTGTTACGAATTATTTCTATTTATTACTATTTATTACTATTTATTAGTATTTATTACTACTTATTATTTTTATTAGTATTTATTTGTATATATTACTATTTATTAGTATTTATTACTATTTATTAGTAAATATTAGTATTTATTACAATTAATTAGTATTTATTTCTAATTATTAGTTTTTATTACCAATTATTAGTATTTATTACTAATTATTAGTATTAATTACTATTTATTACTATTTATTACTATTTATTCGTATTTATTACTATTTGTTAGTATTTATTACTATTTATTAGTATTTATTACTAATTATTACTAATTAATACTATTTATTACTAATTGTTAATATTTATTTCTAATTTTTTTCTAATTATTACTATTTATTTCTAATTATTACTAATTAGTGTTAATTACTATTAATTACTACACAATACAACTATTAATTACTAATTACTGCTAATTATTTATATACATTACTAATTATTGGTAATAACTATTAATTATTACTAATTACTAAGAAATAACACTAATAATTTAATTGTATTATTACAAATAAATACTAAAAACAAAACAATTTAAATCTAACTTAATCACAACTAATCAACAATAATTAAAATTAATATAAAGAAAAGAAATAAATGATAAATTAAATAAAACATAAATACCTTTAAACTTGATCTCTTATAATTGTAGGCAGCTTCACAACTTCTTCGTAACAAAAAAGTATACTCTCAAAAATTTTCACTCTAAAATTAGAGTTTACAGAAGTAGTGAAACAAGAAATTCAGGCAGAGACAAGAAAAAATGAAGGGGATATATATAGGTTAGATTAGTTGGGAAGGGACTATTAGCGACAGAATTCTCGTCGCTAATATTACTTTTGCAACGGGATCCATCAAAAATACCTTCGACCGCATTAATTATGGTCGGTAGATAAAAGGTTATTTGCGATGGGGTATGTCGCAAAAAGTAACCTGCCGACACACTATTTGAGATGGGACAACATCCCGTTGCAAATAGGTTTTTACCACCGCTTGTTATTTGCGATGGGACCCATCGCAAATAACCTCCGGGGGTCGAACTAGTTGCGACGGGGGATCCCCCCATCGCAACTAGGTTATACCGCATCCTGACATTTGTGACGGGCAGTGCCAACCGGTCGCAAATACCGTTTTACGTGGTTTGGCGCACAAACCACGCCAATCCACGCGTAAGTTTTTGTGACGAGGTGGCTATTCCTATCACAAATAATTGGTTATTTGCGACGTGTTGGTCACCCCGTCACAAATAACCTATCGCAAATAACGGTTTTTCCTGTAGTGGTCGTTGACCGATATCATTTGAAGTGGCTGATCATTTTTTCTTAAGAATCTCTCCAAGGCTTAAGAACCATCATTTTGGAAAGTAAGGAAAATTTTATATATGTAACATTATCCCTTTTGAGATACTTGAACCAATTGGTGATGTGTCTTATCAGTTGGCTTTACTACCAAGGTTTATTTATGTTCATAATGTGTTTCATGTATCTCAATTAAAGGAGTATTATCCTAAACATGATCATGTGATTTGATGGGACCATGTTGATCATGAACCATATTCTTGTTTATTCATTTATTTATAAGGATTTTGGATGGGAAATGGAATCTATTGCATGTAACAATCCTTGGTTTAGTGTCGGTTTTTTGGCAACATAGTTTGATTTAGGATGAAATGTGGGAAATGAGAAAGAAATGTTGGAGAAATGGCTCAAAATGTTCCAAAGAACCACCTGTCTTCTACTTTCTATGGATGGAAAGACCAGTGGTGGGGAGAATTTAATACCCAAAGTGTTAGGTACCTTTCCATTTATTTATTTATTTTGTGATTATATAATTCATGGTGAAGTTTTATGTTTTTTGGAAGGTTTTGGAGTTTTTGGGAGTGTTTTTATGGGCGAACAGTTTGATCATGGTTAGTAAAAATCATGTTGAAACTCCAGGAAACTATGAATTTTTTGGGAGTCATTGGGCAGGAATAAGGTTGGTGCATGGTTTGGCCAAGCAGTATGAGTTTCAAGAGGAAACTGTACAAAGTGAAACAGAAGAAAAAACATGATTAGCGCATGGTTTTTCTAACCATGCAAGCCAAACATGAAAGCTATTGGCTTGATGCAGTAGAACTGTATGTTTGGTGCTTGGTTTTCTAAACTGTATAGCCTAACCATATGATAGGTATTAATTAATCTAAAAAATTAAACTTAACACGATTTAAGGCCCTAAAACCACCATTTCCCCTATTATCCAAGGGTATTGATTTATTCTTCCTCCTTAAGCTCCCATGGTGATTCCTTCTAATATAGAGATAAAGTTTTCCAAATAAAACCACATTGTAGATCTGGAATCATTGGAAAGTCATGTTTCTTCTCCATTCTTCTTAGATCTACACTTCTCCTCACTCTGTCATAACTATAGATCTAGTTTTTATGGATAGATCTATGTTATATTATGGTAATATTGATGAGATATGGTTAATTATTTTTTAGGGAAGGTGTTTTGCGCCCAGATCTATAAGATATTAGTTCCATTATTCATTTTCACCATTCGTTGATAGGTATGTTTCTTATCTCTCATATCCACTCATTCTAGAAATTTATGGCCTAGTTTTGATTTTTTTTCTTGAAATTATTGTGTAAAAAATGTGTGATTATTTTAGGAAGCCCATTTTTAGTTATGGAAATGGAAATCATTAGAATTTGATGGATTTAGGGAAATAGTATTTTTTTATAATCCTAAAATGATATTTTTAAAATTATGGTATTGTTTTGATGCATGCAATTTATTTAATGAAATGTTTGTCAAAAATAATTATCTTTATGTAAAATGTAATTTTCCAAACATGGTTGGCATGAGTTCATTTATGGATATGACCATATGTAAGGAGTATGCTCCATTAGGGAACTTGGATATTGGTCACCTTGTGATGATTTGGTGGATTGACAAGAGACCACTCATGAGTATGGAATTATCTCTTGGAAAACATGTGTGTGTGTGAACACGAGAAGAGAGAATGCTAAATAACAAGAAAGGATTCATATGTTTTTTTATTTTTATCCATGGATTTTTTTATAGATTTTTTATAAATTGTTTAATTACTATTATATTATTTTAAATAAAATGTGATAACTAGTTTTTATGCCTAATGTTTATACTCACCCCCTACTTGGGCACTTTAGTGAATTTTCAAATATCATATACCGAGATAAAGATAATGTAAATACATTACTTTTCTCGAATGATAAAATTTTACACAATGGGAATGACATAAGGATTTGGAATTTGGTTCTATTTTAGGTGTTTCTTGGAGTGATTCAACTTTGGTGTCTTTGAGTCTTGTTCTATTTTAGTTCCTTTTAGTCATGTCTTTTATCTCCATTGGTACTTTGATATTTTTTTGAAGGAAAAGACAAATTACTGATCAAGTGAACCAGGATTACAAAGCCAATCCGGGAACGAGTTCACCCAACAATGTTCATGCCAATGTTTCCCAAACCGAGCCAAACTATGGGCTTTCGAATTACCATCTCTTTTGATGAAAGCAAATTTGTATGTCTTGAATCTATCGGTCAGGGACCAGATCTTCCTCAAGATGAGGCCATAAGGCTGGGAATCCTCATCTTTTGCTGAGAGAGTGTTCACCACTTCAAGGTAGTCAGATTCCACCAAAATCTTGGGCTAAAATTTTGAACGGTAAAAAAGAATCCTCTGGAGGGTGGCTGAGGCTTCTGCCACCACAGGGCTCCATGAGTTAGGCATTTCCCTACACTGAGAATCCACAATCCATCCAAAACTGTTATGAGCAATGAGCCCAATACCGACCCTTTAATTAGCAGAGACAACAACATCAGTATTAATCTTGAAGAAACCCTCAGGGGGGGAGACCAAAGAGGAGCTTCCCATCAAGTGTGGCTCAAAGAAGGCCCCGCATCACTTTTCTTCCAACCATTCATCCACTCCAAAGCTCAATCCACCAAAAGGTGATCATGGGTAACCTTCATCTGGAAAATGCATTCATTCCGTCGAGTCCAAACCGACCAAGCAATTGTGAAAATCAGCCCAACCACTCTCGGTTCCAGAGAAGACACCCAAGAAGTATGGTCTGGGATCAACCCCATTGAAGGATCAAAGAAAATACAAAAATCCGGCCTCCACACCTTCCACACCCCTTCCACCTCCTTACAAGAAAGAATTGCATGCAGAGGGGATTCCACTTCCTGGAGGCACAAAGGACAAGTGTCGTCCTCCGCCAAATGTCGTTGCACTGGAAATTCAAGGGTTGGAAGAACCCTAGCACAGACATTCCACCACAAAAATTTCACCTTTGGGGGAATGTTGATGGACCAGAGGAACTTCCACCGATTATCGTTAAAGACCTGGGCCAAACCTTGAACCCTCAGTTTGTAACCCGAATGAACAGAATATCTCCCATGGGGTTCCCGAGTCTAGCAAATCTGATCAATACCCATTCCTGGTGTGAGAGGGATACTCAGGATGAGCGGATGATCCACGTCGTTAAACCAGCAACGAATCTTCTCCTGAATCCACTCCTCAAGCGAGTCATCGAGCTGGTCACATACCCTTGCATCTTCGAATCCTGGGATAACCGGTGAGGAAACCCTATGATTGAATCCATCTTCTAGCCATGGATCATTCCAAATATTAATATTATTCCCATCAGAAATTCTCCACACACAACCGAAATCAATGAGAGATTTTTCTCCCCAAATGCTCCTCCACATAAAACTCGGTCGTGGCTTCAGCTGGACATGCAAAAATTCATAATGAGGGAAGTACTTAGCAAGCATCACCTTTGAGAACAGGTTATTTGGGTGGGAAAGAAGGTGCCATCCTTGCTTCACCAGATGAGAATCATTAAAGCATTTGAGATTTTGGAAGATGAGGCCACCACGGAATTTTGAAACACACAGATTCTCCCAAGACATCCAATGAGAATTATGTTTTCCCTCATGGGATCCCCACCAAAAGTTGGCCAACCGGGAGTGGAGTTGGTCCACGAGATTTTCTAGGAATTTAAACAACGACATAGCATATGAAAGGATTTTTTGGGCCACTGACTTCATGAGAACTTCCTTTCCCACCTTGGATATCTTCCTTCTAGACCAAAGACAAATCAGATTATCCACCCTATCCACAATCTCGCCAAAAACTTGTTTCTTCGACCTACCCACCAGGGTCGGGAGGCCAAGGTACTTAGGATGCTTATCAACCAGCGGAAACCCACACATTCGCTGAAAATCCTCTCTCTTAGCTTATGGGATGCCTTTATTGAAGTATAATTCTGATTTCAAAGCATTAAGATGTTGCCCAGAGGCCTTTTAGTACAGATTGATGATATTCAGCACTGCACTGCATTCTTGCGGGGTAGCATGCACGAAAAGGAGGAAATCATCTGCAAAGAAGAGATGAGAGATAGAGGTCCATTTCTATATACCGTTGCACCATGGATAATTCCTTGATCCTCTGTCATCAGGATGAGATGAGAAAAGACATCTGCCACCAGAATGAAGAGGTAAGGTGACAGGGGGTCCCCTTGTCTCAAGCCTCTTGATGGTTTAAAGCTCGCTGAAGGGACCCCATTAATATTGATTCTGTAGGAGATAGATATAACACAATTCATGAAATTAGAGATCCATTTCATACCAAAACCCAACCTGGATATAACAAGTTCGAGAAAAGGCCATTCAACTCTATCATAAGCTTTCATCATATCAAGTTTCATTGCCATGGTGCCATGCTTAGATGAGGAGCGAGTTTTCATAGAGTGGAAAAATTCGAAGGCAATGACAGCATTATCCGTAATCGATCTCTTTGGAATGAACACACTTTGGTTATCTGATACAAGCAATGGGAGAAAAATCCTAAGTTTGGACACAATGATTTTGGAGAAAATATTGTAAATCACATTACACAGGCTGATTGGCTGAAACTCTGAGATTTTCTGAGGGCACTGGGATTTGGGGATAAGGGTAATAAGAGTTTCATTCAGGTATTCAAGAGAGGCTCTTCTAGCCCACACCTCCTTCATTAGGGCCACTACATTAGGCCCCACTATGTGCCAAAAGCATTTAAAGAACAGAGCATGAAACCCATCAGGCCCCAGTGCCTCAGTAGAGTGAATCAGATGCAGGGTCCCAAGCACTTCCTCCTCAGAAAAATCTCTTTCCAAGTACCGATTCATGTCTTCTGTGACCAATTTTGGGATGCATCCACTCAGGCATGGGGGAGTGAAAATACTTTCTGGTGAGAAGAGGTAGCTGAAAAAGTTCAGGATAATGGATTGAATGTCGTTTATGTCATGTGAAACTCTTCCAGGGGGTCCTCCAGATGAGCAATATGATTCTTCCTTCTCCTCGCAGATGCTCGTTGGTTAAAAAGTTGGTGTTCTGGTCACCATCTCTGATATGGGACTCCCGTGCTTGAATGAACCAAAAACTATCTTTCTCCCTCAGAGCTTCATTAAGCTTCTTTTCTTCCATATAGATGTTTCTAAGTATAGAGCCACAACAGGGATAGGAGTGGAGTCGCTTTAATTGATTCTCCGACTCCTTAACATGTCAGTCAAAGTTACCAAACCTAGTAGAGCTCCACTTCTGAAGGTGAGCCATAATAATGTGGAAGTTGGACATGATGCACCGATTTGATCCCTCCCACGCCACTTTAATCACCTTTTCACAGTCACTATCTTGGATCCACATACTTTAAAAGTGAAAGGTTCGCTCAGGTCCCCTCTGTTTCCTTTGTGGGACTGTTGAAAACAGGATTGGGCAGTGGTCAGAGGAGACTGGGGGCAGGTGGACGATAGAGAAGGCATGGAAAAGAGAGGTCCACTCATCATTCCCAACAAATCTGTCTAACCTTTCCGCCAGGCGGTTCTCCATGGACCTACCCCTATGTCAGGTAAATGACAAGCCAGAATATCCGAGGTCATGAAGAGAGTTCGAAACAAGAGACATCCTAAAATCGTTCATCGCAGCACCACTCCTCACCCATCCCCCTTCTTTTTCATGGGGAGACAGGACCTCATTAAAATCACCCCCATCAGTAGAGGGCCAGGGAGGGAGTCCCGCAGTTACTTCAAAAGGGCCCATGATCTGTGTTTATCCTACCAACCTGGCCACCAGTAGAACCCAACAAATGACCAAAAAGGATCCCCTGGGCCAACAAATGTCACAACAATGTGGTTACTTGAGTAATTAGAGATCTTGACCCCAAGGCCCTCCTTCTAGAAGAGGAAAAGTCCACCTGAGTGTCCTTATCTTCCAATGGGTAAGACTTTTTTGAACCCAATCTTCCATCCCAAAAGGCCCGCATCCTTGCTATCCAACATAGTTTCGGATACAAAAACTATGTGAGGGCAAAATTTGGAACTCCAGTGATGGAGAACGTGAACCGTTCGGGGATTTCCAAGCCCCCAACTGTTCCAGCATAAGATTTTCATTTCCCTAGGTCGGGTTGGGCCACACCCACCGCCGCCTCTAAATCTTCGACAACCCACTCTCCATCTTCCACTTTCCACCTCTTTGGCAGGCTCTCAGTCATCTATGATGCCTCCAAGCTTCATTTAGGGTCCCTGGGCTGTGAACTGGGGGAATCCACACCCTTATCCCTACTAATCATTCTTTTCCACATTCTATGTTTTAAAGTACCTATTAATGTGATCCCCGTCATTTCATCTACTGCCTAAGGGGTAGCACTAGGAGAAACATCATCAGAACTGGGAACCAGGTCTGGTGGGTCATTGCATAGCTGTTGTACCCCTGATCCAGGGTCTGGTGGTTCCTTGTAGTTTGGCTGCAGCCTAGTAGATGGGGAGGCAATGACCTTCAAAACAGTTGTGGTCTTGCTTGGGGGTGGGGGTAGTCAGCCCCTGCCCCTGACTCATGTGTTGTTTTCTCGGCTCGACCGAGTTCCGTGGTCAGTACAGGTTCCTTCCTTCCACCAGTTGAACCCCATGACTGTCAGCAGAAATATTTGGCGGCCCATGCATGATTATATTAGTGTGAGATGGTTCAACCAACTTATAAAGAGCCTTCGCTATTTTGTCGCGGTCCTATAGTTTTTCAACTTCGGAGATAAAAGACACCCTAGAGGTTTTTTCATGGATCCAGGGACCGTATTGTAAAATAAAATTACCCTGCCCATCCTCCTTCTTCGCCTCACATGCCTTTTCTAAGTGTTTGAGGCACCCACAAAAGAAATAGAAAATAGGAAGTTTTTCAAACTCAAAAGAAATCCAGACGTCAGAGCCTTCTATTTTCAAGAACATTCCACTCATAAGAGGATGTGCAACATCCATCGAAGCTCTAATTTGCAGAAAAGGTCCCCATTGAATTCGATCAGACCAGTCCCATTCCATAAATGACCCGATGCGTCCTCCAATCTCACGCATAACATGTTCTGTTCTACCATGAAAGGGGATTCCTTTAATTCAAATCCAGAAAGGTGAGCAAGAAAAATTAACTGAATGAAAATTTTCTTCACCTTTAAGGTCCTCCATGAGTATGATTTTGTTGTCAAAGGACCATGGTCGACCTTTGAGGACTTTTAAGTTATAACCTTCTTTAAAGAATTCAAAGACTAGGAGTCCTACTTCCACTTCCCTTATAGAAATGTCGTCCTCCAATCACCAGATATTTTGCAGTGTATTTTTCCGCACTCCCTGATTGAAATACCTTTCGATAGAAATTTTCCAACAATAATCAAGGACAGTCGTGGTGAGAGAAACTCATCTTCACTCTTCTGTGTAGCAATTACCAATTTTTCTTTATCAGTTAAGGAGAGGTTCCGCCAGTGATTCATTAGGTCCGTCTCTATTTAAGTGAAATTGAGAACTTCCCTCATCACCCCAAACCCCTTCGTCCTATGCGCGATCCAAACAGCACCCCGCGCGTGTACACTCCCTATGAGAAAAAAACCTTTAGTGATCAGTCCCTTTACGGGTAGTCCCTTCACAAACCGAGTCTTCCGTGGACTGGGTATTCGCGAACCGAGCAGTCCCTTCATGAACCGAGTCTTCTGTAGACCCAATCCTTTGCAAGCCTCACCTTGAACGATCAGTTTCAATGCGAACTAATCCTTCGCGAACAAATCCTTCATGTCCAAATCCTTCGTGATCTGACACCTACACAAGTCAACCCCTTCACAATTCAACACAAAGAAGATCTCATCTGTAAAAAACCCATGTGCCAGTGACTCCTTTGCGAGCCAGACTCTTTATGTACAAACCTCCGTGAGAAAATCCTTCATGGGCCACCTTCCGAAATCACACCTCCACCTGCCGCGGAGAAACCTTCACTAGGAACCACATGTGGCAGCTTCGGACAGCCTTTGCAAGGGGAAAACCTCTGTAAGTTGTGGAGTCTAGAGACTCAACCAGGAAGAACCTCCATCGTCCGAGATAGCATTAATATCATCCAGGTCTGGGAAAGAAGATAACTAATTACCCAATTTTCTTGAATCCCTTTGAATTTATTTCCAGCTTTTGGTGCCTTGGGGATGTCACATAAGGTTAGTGTCTTACCTTACTTATCAATCCAATGTGGAGGGGTGAGATGTTACAACTATGGAACATCTCTTACATGATAATATAATTAAATTATAATATAAATATTAATCAATTAACATTAATTTATATATATGTCTTGATAAATATGTAAATAATTATCGATATTGATTCTGTGCAAGTACAACATTGGAAAAATCAAAACAAGTATCCTTGTGATAATATTTAAGAATATAAAACTATATGATCAAATTAAGAGATAAATATGACAATTAATCAATGGTTTTTTTGTATATTCATGAATTTTAAAACTATATAACATGTTAATTACACAAATACTTACCTAGTTCTTGCACAAAATATTAAAACTAAAAATTCTTACCTTAAAGGTAATCATGATTATAATAAGAAGAAAAATATGTTATGAATATGTTTATAAGATAATAATTATGAAAAAAGAATTCTATTTTTATTAATAATTATAATAATTATCTGAAACACTTCTGTGGTGTCTATGAAAAACTATTGAAAATAGGAGAAATGTAATAAATAGTGGTTTTAAAATATTTAAAGTGATACAATATAAATGAATTTAGGTGTTTCATGAATTTTATGGTTATTTATTAAAGGTTATTAATTCTATAAATATTATAACATGGATTTTATAACTTTATTTTTATTTTTAAAACTAAAATTAAATGAATAACACAAAAAATTTACAAATATGATATTTTCTCATTAAAAATAAATGGTAAATTAATAAAAAATTACAAAACCTTATCTCAAGTTAAGTGTTAATGTGTAATGTTTGAACATATAATCTCTTTTCCATTTACGAGTTACTTTTATTTTAAAATAACACTCTCGACCCTTAATGTTTGAATATTTTTGAAAATGTATTCATTTTCCCTGAATATTCGGCCCAAATCCCTCTTTAAACTCCCATTTCCATATTTATAAGGATCTAATCTAGTCAAAAATACATTATACAAAGGTTTAAGATTTAATCCAAGATAGGCGATTCAAAAATTATTATAAGGGTTCCAAACTCAATCTTTTCTTTCTTATTTTAGAATATTTTACCATAAAACTCTTTTAAAAATCTATTTCCTTTTCTAAAAATTTATTATTATAATTTTTTAAGAATATTATGGATCCACTCTAGATGAAATATCACTTATTCTATTTCTATAATCCGATTTTCATTAGCCATTATTAATTTTAGGTATAGTGTGAGGTCTTGACCCGAGATCCACTAAAATAGTGCCCCGAGATGGTTGGCTACATGACCTCAAGTGAACCTCCCCATGTAATAGAGTTTTATGACTAGTAGTGAAGGTCTAATAGTGTAATTTTGGGGAGACTACTCCATCAAGATAAAAGTATCACAATGGTATAAATATAGAAATAAAACAATAGTGGAAGAAAATGAATAACAGAGAAACAAAAGATAGCAATAACTAAAAATCAATATTAAATGAATGAATCTCAATGAATAAACATAGTAAAATGTAAAAGAAGTAGAAAAATAGAAGGTTATATAATAAGAGGGGCTATAATGTAAAAATAAATGAATAAATAAAAAATAAAGATTCTACCATATAAGGAATCCTTGGACATTCTTGACTGCTACTCCCAAGTTCCCATGCCTTGTCATAGTTTATAAATGAAAACAACATAGAGAATAGTCCAACCTAACATCCAAATAGGATATCTATTACGGGCACCAAACGATGTCCTAAAAAGGGTGTGAGTAAAATTAAGTAGGCCACCACCAATTGTGTATAATGTAATCTGGCCCATGAATATAAAATTATTTTGTGTGTATATATATCAAAATCAAAGCAGTGAAGTAGATGTAAATGAAATCAAGTTAGGCTTTGGTTCCTCAATGAAACCTGGCAGACCATACCTACCTTGGACTAAGATGTAAATGTCTTTGAACAATTATCACCATGTATATATATATATGTGTATGTATATATATACACTATATATATAGAAACACACAAACACACACACACACATAGATACATATTACTATCTAGGACCCATGTAATAACTCAAGCATCCATGTATAATTACCATAATATCACATTTTAAATAAGGGTCCCCATGTCCATCTGTATCTTGGAATAATGAGAGATTCCATGCATGCGCATGACATGTAATAAGGGACGCCATGCATGAGTATCATGAATGAAAAGGGATTCCATTCCGATTGATCATATAGTAATAAGGGAATCCATACCCATGCATCATAAATCAGAAGGGACACCATGCCTAAGGATGATAGATCAGAAGGGATTCTGTGATAGACTATCAAGAATAAAAGTTATTTCTAATTTAACTATGAAATTAGACCATTTATTTGATAACATTTTAAAATTTCCATAGTAAGTACCCATGCCATAATATAATTCACCACGATATATTTCATTTTAAAAGTATAAATTAATTTATTTAATCAAATCAGACACTCCAAAAGTATCCATTTATTTTAATTAATAAGACATGGAACCTCAAAAGTAGTTTTATTATAAAATATAAGCATGGTTTCCATACCATCATAAACAACTAAATTAATTATACTATATTTTCCCCTAATAAATTATAATCATACAAAAAGTGATTAAACAAATAAGTTTATCTAAACCATTTTAATTCATTAAGTAATTTAAAAACCTGATAAGAAAATTAATAAACACACCTAATGGGTGATTTAATCACTAGACAAGGATGGTTCAAGATCATGTAATTGAACTCACCTCAAGAGGTAGTTTGAGTAGAGTTTATAAACCTCCATCCATGTAAAAGGGTTCTAAGTAAACATCATTGTGGTTTGAATAATAAAATTAAATGAATTTCATAATCTAGGAGAAATTTTTGGGATGTCTGGTGTGGTACACAACAACAATATTATGTAAATGATGGAAATTTATAGGAAAAGTGTAAAAACACCTACCTTATTCATTGGATGCTTCAATAATCCATTATCAGGCTTGAATTGATCTAGAATAAGAGAAATTGAATAAATTTTCAAATTTCATGAAAATTGGGAAAATGAACTCACACAAAGATCACATCATAAATGAGAAGAGAAACTAATAAAAGAGGAAATAAGAGTCATAGACTCACCATTTCTCTTCCAACACACATGGAAATTCATGAATCAGACCAAGAATAAAGGATAAAACACTAAAGGGAGAACATGAATAAGAAGGAACATGTGGGGGACCTCCTGGGTGAATATGGGAAGAAAATGGGGAAACACCATTTAAGTGAAGAGGGGAAAATCAGTGATTTTTACCATTTTTAATGAGGTGCACGGTTAGGCCAAACAGTTAGGAAAATTTTGTACCAACCTTTCATATCACCCTTTCAAGGAGCCACACCCTATATGGGCTAGGTACAAAGTTAGAAAAATCATACATAAGCCATAAGCTTGATACTATCAAACTTCACACCCCACATAGTTAGGTGTATGGTTAGGAAAAAATGTGCACAAGTTGCATGGTTCACCTATGAAATTTATTTTATAACCTTCACATGACCACATGGCCTTGATTTCATGGTTAGAAAAACTATATAGAACCCTTTTCACCCATGCTTTAAGCCACACATGTTCCCCTAGATGTCCACAGAGTTTCAATAAACCATGTGCCCCTGTCTAATTCTCCCAAAACTGAGTCTTTAGAGATCTATGATTCCAAAATCATTCAAACCTACAAGACATATCTTAGGACTTAAATCCTATCCAAAATAAACACTTTTAAGTATTCCAACTCTTGGATTTACATTCCGAGGCACAATTTTATATTTGGACTATCCACTAAAAGGAAAGCACAAATCCTCTAAAAAATTTCAACCCAGTCTAAAACATGAAACATTAAATTCTCTTTACCTTATAACTTATCATCCCTGAGAAGAATTTGGGAACAATGAAAATATCACCCAACCTACTTGAGTCTTGAATCCATACTCAAACAACTGTTTTTCATTTCTCATTCCCAATGAACTTCCAAGTCCCAGTTTAAACATGTAGTTCCAAAGCCACTAAAACTCAATCCAAATCTTACAACTACCAATGAAATTATAATATGCCTCTTACTATAGCCCTTATAACTCAACACATGATCACATAATCCCTTTTCTCATCCATCCTATAGTGCTTCCCATCATAATTTCTAGCTCATACTCTCCAATTCTGAGTCTTGGTGATTCCACCATCAGAATTTCCTATTTATGCATGTCCATAATGTCTTAGAGACACCACACCACATTTATCAAATCAGACACAGGGAATATAAAATATTCCCTTGATTTGATAGAACAATCAAACTCCAATTGACCAATTTTACACTGGTCACATAGAACTTTCCTTTAAAAGTCACTACCAGATTTTAAACTTCACTCATCTCATCCCAACGACATGCTAAATGTGGTTCCTTACCGATCATATTTACCCAAAAAAGGGAGCGCAAGTTGAGCCACTTCTGGATAACTATTTCAAAAAATGCCTAACTTTAAAAACTGACGCATCCAAAAACATCTTCTAAAATCTTTCATCCCAAGGAATTTCATGATCACTCCGAGCATGCTCATCGAAACCCGTACTCGGCTTCTGATGACATATTTTGACCAAACACTTCCTATCCAAAATAATTGTCTTGTGATAACATAAAAACATACACATTCTCAATCCAATAGCCATGGGTTGTATTAAGATAAATATCAATTGATCTTGACTATAAGTCTGGGGTAACTTCCATATCGATTAATGTAGTCAAAGAATCTCATACAAGGTAGTCCATATTCTAGAGTTTATGAGTGAAACATTGGTACTTAGATGAGACGTACATACAACCAAACCACTTACCAAGCCCCAAGGTGGTGTCTTGCATGGAAGTCAAGTTGATGAATTGGATATTGTATGTGAGACCACCTAGGAAATTCCTAATAATTAATCCAAGTTCCACTCAGGAAAATCATGCCTGTGTAAACATCAAGTTATATTACTAGGGTCAAGTATAAAATAACCAGTAGATTACTCATAATTTTCAAATAAGACCAGTAGTATTTTTTTCTACTTATTGTGGTCTCAAAACTACAAATACCATCTAATGTCTAGTCTATGATAGTATTTTACCACATGAGGGTCCATCTGTCAAACTAGACGGTCATTTAATTAGCTCAATGTATAATCGATGTCATCTTAGCATACTGATAATGATGTCATGGTAGGGGTCATAATCATCTATGAATAATAAGTCCAGCCAGACATTAACAAAAACTCCCAATAATATGTGTGTATAAATATCCTGATCTAGTTTCCTTCAAAAATAAGTTGTATTTTCCATAAAACAACCCTTAGAACCATATATCCTTACGAGGCATGACCATGTCCAACTCTGGTTCAACCGCCTCAAAACACCCTTAAACCATGATTGTACCACTTCCAGTGAAGTTGTAAGGGTCAGAAACCTAACATATATGTCACACAGAACATGAAACACATTTTATGCCCTAATCCCTCTATCAAGCTTTAATTATTATTCCATCATTGAAACCACTCCAGGATGACTGATTGTGAAATGTCTATCTTAATAGTCAACGTAGTATTTAGAGGCTTGATCAATTCACCTTAAAGGCTAAGGTACCCATGATCATTCTAAAAATCCACCTAAGTCTCACCCATAACTTTGTAATTATTCAATGGTTGGGTATTCAATCTAGAAATTTTCCATCATGCTTCATTTTAAGGAAAAACGCACTAATAAACTGTCAAACCCCCAGATTACTTATTCCTCCCAAGCTTGAATCTATCATGTAGACTCAGAATAAAATCTCCTGAGTTATATATCATTTTATATTTCAAGGACTATATAACTTTAACTTACCATCATCATGAATTCCAAAAGGTTTTCTTACTATTACCTAATTATCCTATATGGTCACATTACCTCCACCTATAAGTACATGCTTAAACATGTTTGACATGGCCCTCCACATCTTAAGTGATTCATAGTCATAGTTTTTTTGGAAATTATAACTTATACCATTGAACACACTCCATCCATCACCAAAAAAGGGTTATATATGTGGCTAACATTCTTATACAAAGAACTAGTTAAAGAGAAAAGAAAATCCAACCATTTAAAAGTGTTTTATATTAGACATAAAATCTAAAACCAAATCTGATATGCCATGTTACCCCACCCACTCATTTATCCAAAATCATTAACCAAAATATGGGTAACTCAAATTTTATAACACTTAGGTCACTCTACTTTGGAGATGGCCCATAACATACACTACTAGAAAAACAGGTATTTGTGACGGGATCCCGTCGCAAATGGCTTTTTGCGACGGGGGCCCGTCGCAAATGGCCCGTTGCTGAAAACGGCGTCACAACAACAATTTTTTGCGACAGGCCCGTCGCTAAAGCCTTTTTTTGCGACGGGTATTCTTCCCGTCGCAAATAGTACTCCGTATATTTGTAAAAAACTTTTAAAATATTTTTTGCGACGGGTCCCGTCGCAAATACCTGTTGCGACGGGACCCGTCGCAAAAACTGTTTTTTAAAAAAAATAAAAAACTATTAATAAATTATTTTAATGCATATAATAATAATACTATTTGCGACGGGCATAGTATCCCGTCGCAAATACTATAAAAAAAATAAAATAATAAATTATTAATAAATTATTTTAATGAATATTATAATAATCCAATTATAATTCAAAAATAAAAAATAATAAAATATTAATAAATGATTTTAATTAATATAATAATAGAATTATAATTCACAAATAAAAATAATAAATTATTTTAATTAATATAATAATAATAGAATTATAATTTAAAAATAAAAAATAATAGAATATTATTAAATGATTTAATTAATATAATAATATTAGAATTATAATTCATAAATAAAAAAAATATTAATAAGTTATTTTAATTAATATAAAAATAATAGAATTATTTTACATTCAAATATTAAAATAATTCAAGTATTACAAAAAAATATAATTAAATTATAATATTATAAAATTTTAATATATATATATAATTTAATATTATAAAATATAAATAATATTATTATTCATATTAATATTGTTATTTAAAAATATAATATTATTAATATTTTATAATGAGACAGAAACTACGAATAGAAAAAAAATCATATTTTAATTTCACAAATTTTATAACATAAATACAAACTCTAATCTGAAGGAGGGGGGAGGTGGGGGATCTGCAGATGGTGGTGGAGGGAACTCCATCCCTAAAGCATGAGTGAGTCGGCGCATGTACTCCATCTACTCCTGATGCTGCTGCTGCCACCGACTCGTCTGCTCCTCGTACAGCTGCTGCTGGCGTCGACGCTCCTCCTCATGCTGCTGACGCATCTGCTCCTGCTCCTGTCAGAGAATCTCTATCAGTGCAGTATGAGATCGCAACTGATCTTCATACTGTGTAGTAGAAGAAGATGCACGAGCTCCTCTCGAGCTGGACGCCGACATCGCAGCACTACCATAATAATCTCCGGGAGTCAGTCGAGAGCTGATACCAACTACCCGGCCCTTCTCGAAGGCATACTGGGTGGCCTGCATCCATGCCGCCTCATCAAACTGACGGCCAGTGGTCTGATCTGATGACTCGGCCTGACTCTCAGGCCGGGCCTATGACGCTGTGGCCTCATATGACTCCTGTAGTTGCAATTTAAAATTAAAATTGTGAATATATTATATGCAGTTAATTTTTAAACTTGAAAACAAATAATACTGACCACGATGTGATGCTGACGATCACCTCTGAGCTCCCCAGTAGCAGGATCACTATACATCCTCCGATATACGTCGTACTCCGTAATATCGGGGTGCTCGACAGCCTATAAGAATAAAAAATAAACTATTAATATTTATAGTTATATAAAATATTTATAAATAATGTACGTACCAGATGCTGTCTATGAGTACTGAAAGAACGACTCCCAGCTCGATGAGTCACCTCCTATCTCCCCCGATTCTGCCTCCCCACCGATGATCTCCTCTGAAAGGCACCAC
The DNA here is from genome assembly GCA_963277665.1 of Viscum album. Lineage (NCBI taxonomy): Eukaryota > Viridiplantae > Streptophyta > Magnoliopsida > Santalales > Viscaceae > Viscum > Viscum album. The sequence goes on along the minus strand of OY728123.1, from coordinate 859,300,044 downwards.
TCAACCAGTGCGCACATAATACATCCCATACATGGGATGAAATGTACTCTGGTCGGTGTGCTCTACATGACTCGTCAAAATCTGACACTCCTGCTTTCTTCATTGCAGCTTTTCTTAAATTGTGCAAAAACTGACGAAGGCGATCACGCATGGTCACCTCCCATGCCTCGTGGATGGCGTCACGCATGGTATCCTCGATCGGATACCATAAACCCTACAAATAAATCAAAATATCAACTTAGAAATGAAATAATTTTCAAAATAAAAATTATTTATTTACGTACATACCAACCAATGGCCGAACATGGCCTGCTGCACATCAATGGGAATCTGCTCCCATGTGGTCCACGGCTAAGAGAAATAGTTGCGAAAAATAGCGCTGCCCTGTCTGACTGCTATATGTGGAAAACTGTAAAAATAATAAACATTTATTATGTGAATAGATTAATGAAATCTTAGTCAAATCCACAGGTTATCACACAGGTTATCACACCTCCGTGTACGTGGATCAAACCCAAGACGTGGACGTCGCTCGGGGATGGGGTCAGGAATCATCAATCGTGCAAGACCGTGCCCCCTCCGCGTACTCCCTGGAGCGCCTGCAGGCTGAGGGTCATCTGCCAGCAACTCATCTGCATCGAAAGGCAGGTCAGCATCCGCCAACTCACGAAATGTGGCATCGTCCATCTGAAACAGAAAATGTTGATGTTAGCAAATAATTGATAATTACTATTATATATACATATATACATATTATGATTGTATATAAATACCATGGAATTCTTTCAGTGTTCATCTTCATCATCATCTTCATATATGTCAATGTCATCTTCATATTCCTCCTCAACATCATCGATATCCATTCGAGTTACAGTTGCTTCATCTCTTACCATCTCAAATTCATATGTGACATCATTAACATCATTTTCATCACCAACTCTTAAATGTGGGGTGTCGTCATCGATACTCATGTCTCTTTGTAAAAAAGATTTATTTTGAGTACTCTCTTGAAAAACTTCAATTCTTTGCACATCAGTGAAAGCACATTCACTTTGACTAAACTGATTGTCTCGAATTTTGATTTTTATTACACTCCACCAATCAGTCAAGTCTCTTGATGTAGCACAGTACTTTGCGTAATAAACTTTATATGCCTGTTGAGCCAATAAGAATGGTTCATTTACTGCGAGAACAATTTTACATTTAATATCGATGATTCCATGAGTCGGATGAACACGCACGCCTCTCTCTGTATCCAACCACTGAAATTTGAACATGGTTATATAATGTTGTCCAAGATAACAGAGTTCAATGATTTCATCAAGTATGCCATAAAAGTCAACTTAATTTTCTCGATGATGAGATCCTCTCAAGCTAACTCCACTGTTCATTGTTTTTTTCGATTCCCCATATGCATGTGTGTGGAATCGAAATCCATTCACCACATATGCATTATAAGTTTTAACAAGTTTGGAAGGTGGGTTACTCAATACACACAACCGTTTGTCAATTTTATCAGCATGTCGAGACACCTAAAAATTTGTGAAATAATTATCAATATAGTAAACTATACATTGAATGAGTTGCTAAAAGATAAAGAATTTATGTTACCAGTTTTTGAAACCACTGATAGAAATTTTTCAGTCGACGTTCTTCGAGAGCAGCTGCTGTAATTTGTGGAATTTGTTTCCTGATATGATTATCATACAACCTATAAAAACCAAAGTTATTTACTGTAACATAAATGATAGAATAAGTGATATAAACACTTACAGTACAACTGATGTCATCTCTTCACAGTTGAGCAGAACATACGTATGAGCTCTATGATGTTCATCATCTGAAAGCCAGCGTTCATAAACTCCACCAAAACCAAGCTCTGACTGGTTGAAAAGAGATAATTGATTGTTGATTTCATCAATATTCCTCTCGTTCCGTCCCATTCGGTTGTGTTTTGAAGGATACTCAGATTCAAAATAATGGGAGCAGAAAAAAGATATTTCCTCTTGCAAATAAGCTTCTGCAATAGATCCTTCAACAGATGCTTTGTTACGTACTTTTCATTTCAATTTTTTCATGCATCATTCAAATGGGTACATCCATCAAAAATGTACTGGACCTGCACATTTGGATTCATATGGCAAATGTAACATCAAATGTTCCATTGATTCGAAGAAAGACGGTGGAAATATTTTTTCCAGTTTAAATATAATTACAACAACATCTTTTTCAAGTTTTCCTAGAGCATCATAATCTGCCGTAGCCGCACAAATTTCCCGAAAAAAATGAGACATGTCTATTATGGAATCCCAAATCACAGAATTCAACAGACCTCTTAATCCAATGGGTAGAAGTCTCTCCATTATAACATGACAATCATGACTTTTTAATCCAGTAATATGACCATTCTTTACACATCTACCCAAATTGGAAGCACAACCATCTGGAAGTCTCAAATCTGCAATCCACTGACAAAATAATAAACGGTTTTCTTTATACAGTGTATAAGCTGCTTTTGGTTTCAGTAACCTTTCTGTTCTGACATTCTCAAAGAGTTCCAATTCTAGACGCCTGCAAATTTGGGCAAGATCTAAACGTGCATTTACATTATCTTTGCTCTTTCCTGGCGTATCCAAAACTGTATGAAACAAATTATCAAAACAGTTCTTCTCAATATGCATTACATCTAACATGTGTCGGACCAACAAATCAGACCAATATGGAAAATCCCAAAATATGCTATGTTTAATCCAATTGTGTTCTTTCCCAAAACTAGAAATTTTCTGTTGGTTTATTGTGGGACCAAAAGTGATGGGAGGTAATGAAAATACAACTGATTTTAACTCCGAACCTGATAGCATTTTTGGAGGTTCATCCCTTTCAACTGTTCCTTTTCTGAAATGAGATCTGTTTCTGCGAAAAGGATGATCAGTTGGAATAAATCTGCGATGACAGTCAAAATAACAAGGTTTCTTTCCATGAATGAGAATAAATGCTTTGTTCTCTCCCATATAGTAAGGACATGATTTCTGACCATGTGTACTCCAGCCAGATAACATCTCATAAGCTGGGAAGTCACTTAGTGTCCACATCAATGCTGCTCTCAGTATGAAATTCTGTTTCGTTGCAACATCATATGTACTGACACCAGTACTCCACAATAAATTTAATTCGTCAATCAATGGTTTCAAATAAACATCAATATTTTTCTTCGGATGTCCTGGAATTAGTAAAGTCAAAAAGATATATGGCTCCTTCATCAACATCCATGGAGGTAAATTGTACGGAGTTAAAAAAACAGGCCAACATGAATATTGACTACCATAAGATCCAAATGGACAGAAACCATTAGTGGAAAGGCCCAGTCGAACATTTCTAGATTCTAAAGTAAAGGATGGATGCACTCTATCAAAATGTTTCCATGAATCACCATCGGCTGGATGATTCAAGCTTTTATCGGTTGAAATATTCTCTTTATGCCATGACATCATTGTCGCTGTATTCTTAGACATGAATAAACGATGAAGTCTGGATGTAAGCGGAAAATATCTCAACAGTTTTACAGGAATCAAACCAGACTTCCCCTGTTGTCCTTCTTTATATCTCAGTTTCCCACATGTGGGACAACTATCCACCGACTCATTTTCCCCAGAATATAAAATGCAGTCATTTGAACATGCATGAATCTTCTGACAAGTAAGTCCCAAATTTCGAACCAGCCTCTTAATCTCATAGTAATTTGCAGGTAAAACATTTCCTTCAGGTAACAGTGTTTTAAACAAAGAAAATATCTGGTCAAAACAGGTGTTTGACATTCCGTTATCTGATTTGATAGCCACAAATTTTGCAACTTCTTCTAATTTTCTCATCTTGCTGCCAGGATATAATGCATCCTCAGCATACTTCAACAACTCATAAAATTCAGACGGTGCCAACTCAGGATTTGAAGCTATATCAGCCGGAGTTTCTGTTTTTTGAACAGATGAACCTGCAACATCATGTACTAAATCTTGAAACCGGGATGGATCTGGAATCAAGTTGGTATCACCTGCTCTGGAACTGCGTTCACCGTGTTGATACCAAAAAACATAATCTGGTTGAAAACCAAAACGCAAGAGATGTTCTCCCACTTTGTCAAACGTGTCAAACGTTCTCAATGCACATTTTCTGCAAGGGCATTTTATTTTGCCTTCTGAAACAAATTCTGGATTTGATGCCACAAATGATAAAAAATTCTCCACACCCTCTACATATACTGGATTTAAACCAGAACCGTTTGGATTTCTATGTTGATTTATCCATATGCGGTCACCTAATAATGATTGTTGACGACCTCGTTGTTCCATATTTCTCTATAAAATATAAAAGCATTACTGGTTTTGAATAATTTGTTAGAAAAAACACTCAAGCTAGGATAATTATAGAGTTTAGATCATACATGACTGACGCAATCTTTTTATTGAGATAGACCTAAAAATTGACCCTTTAAGAATTAAATATATTGAGAATAAAGCAAAACATGTTACAAATATTGATAATTTTAATATTATATAAATTTTTTATTATTTTCATAGTACTAATATTATTGGTAATTAATACTAATTATTGGTAATTATTACTAATTATTGGTAATTATTGGTAATTATTGGTAATTATTACTAATTATTGGTAATTATTACTAATTATCGGTAATTATTACTAATTATTGTTAATTAATACTAATTATTGGTAATTATTACTAATTATTGGTAATTATTGGTAATTAATACTAATTATTGGTAATTATTGGTAATTATTGGTAATTATTGGTAATTATTGGTAAGTATTGGTAATTATTACTAATTATTGGTAATTATTACTAATTATTGGTAATTATTACTAATTATTGTTAATTATTACTAATTATTTTTAATTATTATGAATTATTGGTAATTATTGGTAATTATTACTAATTGTTACTAATTATTACTAATTATTGGTAATTATTACTAATTATTCGTAATTATTATTAATTATTACTAATTCTTCCTAATTATTGTTAATTATTACTAATTATTGGTAATTAGTACTAATTATTACTAATTATTACTAATTATTACTAATTATTGGTAATTATTACTAATTATTACTAATTATTACTAATTATTGGTAATTATTGGTAATTATTGGTAATTATTGGTAATTATTACTAATTATTACTAATTATTGGTAATTATTGGTAATTATTACTAATTATTGATAATTATTACTAATTATTGGTAATTATTATTAATTATTACTAATTATTACTAATTATTACTAATTATTACTAATTATTGGTAATTATTACCAATTATTACTAATTATTACTAATTATTACTAATTATTGGTAATTATTACTAAATATTACCAATTATTGGTAATTATTGGTAATTAATACTAATTATTGGTAATTATTACTAATTATTGGTAATTATTGATAATTATTGGTAATTATTGGTAATTATTACTAAGTATTGGTAATTATTACTAATTATTGGTAATTATTACTAATTATTGTTAATTATTACTAATTATTGTTAATTATTAAGAATTATTGGTAATTATTACTAATTATTACTAATTATTACTAATTATTATTAATTATTACTAATTATTACTAATTATTGGTAATTATTACTAATTATTGGTAATTATTACTAATTATTGGTAATTATTATTAATTATTACTAATTATTACTAATTATTCGTAATTATTGTTAATTATTACTAATTATTCCTAATTATTGTTAATTATTACTAATTATTGGTAATTAGTACTAATTATTGGTAATTATTACTAATTATTACTAATTATTGGTAATTATTACTAATTATATTTTAGTTATTACTAATTATTGGTAATTATTGGTAATTATTACTAATTATTGGTAGTTATTACTAATTATTGGTAATTATTACTAATTATTGGTAATTATTACTAATTATTACTAATTATTGGTAATTATTACTAATTATTGGTAATTATTACTAATTATTGGTAATTATTACTAATTATTGGTAATTATTACTAATTATTACTAATTATTGGTAATTATTGGTAATTAATACTAATTAATGGTAATTATTACTAATTATTGGTAATTATTGGTAATTATTGGTAATTATTGGTAATTATTGGTAATTATTACTAATTATTGGTAATTATTACTAATTATTGTAAATTATTACTAATTATTGTTAATTATTACTAATTATTGGTAATTATTACTAATTATTGGTAATTATTACTAATTATTACGAATTATTACTAATTATTGGTAATTATTACTAATTATTACGAATTATTACTAATTATTGGTAATTATTACTAATTATTGGTAATTATTACTAATTATTGTTAATTATTACTAATTATTGGTAATTATTCCTAATTATTGTTAATTATTACTAATTATTGGTAATTAGTACTAATTATTGGTAATTATTACTAATTATTACTAATTATTGATAATTATTACTAATTATTACTAATTATTACTAATTATTGGTAATTATTACTAATTATTACTAATTATTACTAATTATTGGTAATTATTGGTAATTATTACTAATTATTACTAATTATTGGTAATTATTGGTAATTATTGGTAATTATTACTAATTATTCCTAATTATTCCTAATTATTCCTAATTATTACTATTATTACTAATTATTGGTAACTATTGGTAATTATTGGTAATTATTGGTAATTATTCCTAATTATTTCTAATTAGTGGTAATTATTAGTAATTATTACTAATTATTACTAATTATTGATAATTATAAATAATTATTACTTATTATTGGTAATTATTACTAATTATTGGTAATTATTACTAATTATTGGTAATTATTACTAATTATTGGTAATTATTACTAATTATTGGTAATTATTACTAATTATTGGTAATTATTACTAATTATTGGTAATTATTACTAATTATTGGTAATTATTACTAATTATTGGTAATTATTCCTAATTATTGATAATTATTGGTAATTGTTACTAATTATTAGTAATTAAATGAATAATTACCAATAATTAGGAATAATTACCAATAATTACGAATAATAACATTATTAGTATATTTTATTATTAATATTAAAATAATATAATTTTCTAATTTATATACAATTCTCCTTTCATCTGTGTGTTTTCTATATCCACATACAAATAATACATGTGGAGACAGCAAACACACAGATGAAAAGAGAATTGTATATATATAACAAATTATATTATTTTAATATTAATAATAAAATATACTAATAATGTAATAATGTTATTATTCCTAATTATTGGTATTTATTACTAATTATTAATATTTATTCTTAATTATTAAAAATTATTACTAATTATTCCTAATTACCATTAACTATGAACAATACTAATAATTTAAATTTATTAAGTAACAAAACAATGTAAACATAATTAAATTACAAGTAATTAAGAATAATTAAAACTAATAAAAAATAAAAAATAAATATTAAATTAAAATGAACATAAATACCTTGAAAATTGATCTGCTCTGATCGTTCTTCAAAACTTTAATATCAACTCTGGAGAAAAAAATTAAACTTGAGAAAAACTGAACTTTAGAAATAAAACTTTGAGAGAAGAAGAAGATGGAGTTTGAGAATGATTTGAAAAAAACGGATGGGGGTATTTATAGGTTAGATTATTTGCGACGGTACCCGTCGCAAATACCTTAGCCATCATTTATTACAGTCAACGGTTAAATAGTTATATGCGACGGGTCCCGTCGCAAATAACTACCTGCCGACATACTATTTGCGACGGGGAAATATTCCCGTCGCAAATACCTTTTACCGCCGCCCGTTATTTGCGACGGGAATATTCCCCCATCTCAAATATGTTTCCCGCGATCTGGCGCGCAACACGCGCTAGTTCTTTTGCGACGGGGAAAGCAATCCCGTCGCAAAAGGCTACTTATTTGCGACGGGAAAATACCCCCGTCGCAAATAAGTTTTTAACGGGGCTATTTGCGACGGGATTTATTCCCGTCGCAAATACCCATTTTTCCCGTAGTGATAGCCATATTTAATTCACAACCCCCCTTTTTCCAAGAAATCATGAAGTAAAACAATTATAGATTTACATAATCTTTTCACTATAGAAAAATAAAAATATAGTTCATCACATCAACTCTTCAATTTAAGGGAACAACATGTAAAAATACATGATACAATGATATCCAAATACAAAAACTGAAGCTATGTATTCCTATCATGCGATGGAATACACATGGATCAAATCAGAGTCGTGTTATCCATCCAACTATTAACAGGATGATGAAATTTATTTGGCTAAACATACCCTTGGAATGTATGAATAATTGAACCGGGGTATTACATGATGCTATTGATTCAAAAAAATATTAAATTTCACATGAATACCCTCCTTACTTAGGTTTTGTTATGAAAACTAAGAGTCTTACCTGACTAAAATGGAACCTGAATGACACCACATGTCTGAAATTTTCTGAAAGAATTTACCATAGCTAATTTACTTCTGTGAGTTCTACATCAACCTATATAATTCATTAATAAATCATAAAGCATTGATTATATAACTTGGTTACACTAAAAGTTTAGTGAAACCTACGAGTAACACTGACATTCCCAATCAGGATAACTCAAAGTAATTTTAATGTTAACCCTTACATGAGGGTCTATACTATAGACACCCCTAAAAGATTTTATTTTAAGGAATTTTACCAATGATCATTTATTACACATTTTTAAGAATCACACATATTAGGGGTATCAAATAATATTTTAAGAGAAACCATACTAAACACTTAATTTAGATTATGCCATGCAAAATTAGGAAAAATATCTCATAATTCCCTTTTTAACATTTAATCACAATTTATTTAACCATAAAACTATAACAAGTGGCATAGTTAATTAAAATTTATATTCAAAGTAATCAAGGAAAAGACCATTTACGTTGTAATTGGAATTTAAATTAACAGAAGCATCATAATAATAAAACTCAAAAGAAATAATAGGTATTTATTATGTTAAAGGGATCATCTCATTAAAATGACACCATAAATTTATATTTAACCTATATGAGTGACCAAATACACATTAAATAAGTATACCATATAGTATGAATGTACCCCCATGGGGTTAAGCACTAAAGAATAAAATAAAAATGTTACCTACTAGGTTCCCATTATTTTATTCATGATTTGAAAACACCCTTAGTGGGTTTATTTTAGAAGAAATGTTCCCCAACTAACCTACTTGGGTCTAATTGTTCATTTATGGATTTAATCAAATGAGATGTGATTACCAATTAATAGAGGTAAAAGACTTTATAAATTGATATATAACATATTTCTAGTTAGTTTAATTACCATCCACAAGTTATAAAGGTACTTTCCTTTATAATTTACAATTGGAATTCATGTAACTAAAAATAGGTTTTAAATGTCGAGCTAAGAATATAATATGTAATATATTATGGTTGATTATATGGGTTACCCTTCCCAATTTATAAAGGAACAAACACTTAATAAATTGTTATTTGTACCCATTTAGTCAACGCCACAAATGTTTCATAACATACAACCAATGGTTCATAGCTTAAAAATGTCATAATTTGTTAATTAAAGATCCACCATAAAGTTATATAGGAAAACACCATTTAGTTTGAGGTATACACTTAATAACCAATAATATATAATAAATATAACAGGACATACTATCAAATATAAATAATACTAGTAAATAGGTAAATAATGATGGAAACTAATACATAAGTAGGAAGCACCATAAACATGGTGGAAATCACCCAAACATGGTATATAGTAAATCTTGATAAATAATTTCCTAATAAGATACACATATCATCATTCAAAAAAAATCAATAATCTAATCAACATGTCATGGAATATTCATGGAATATGAATCCCTACATGCCAATAATGATGTATGTTACAATATTTCATTTACATACTAGGCCAAGTGTAAATATCATAAATCCATATACCGATAACCAAAATAAGTAAAACATTCACCCAAGGTGAAAATATAATCAAATGTAATAACAACAAAATAAATAATACCACCCATGGAAAATTGATATTTCAGTCATGTGTGGGTTGTCCATACTCAAACATGAGCAATCTACCAAGTGACAACATATTTCTAGTATCATATATACCAACCCAAAATAGTAATTAAAAGGAAAAAAGAAATCCTATGATACCAATTTATAACATCCCGACCTGAGAGCCACTAAAATGATGCCCCGATCTAGTTTTCTATATGGACTCAAGAGCGCCTCCCCATACACTAGAGGCTTCTGATAAGAAGTGAGGGTCTAATGGTGGTACATTGGAGAGACTATACCCTCATGATTTTAGGAGAAAAATGGTATAAATATAAAAATATAGTAGATTTTGATGAATAATAGAGAAGTGGAATATAATAATAACTAACAATCAAGAATAAATGAATGAATCTCCATGCATGAACATCATATAATGTACCAGAAGTATACACGTAACAGGGGATACTATAAACAAGAATAGACTGAAAAAGGAAATAAAAAAAAATATATCCTCAAATGGAATACCAAGTAACTTATTATCCACTACTCCCAAGAACCCATGTCTAGTCCTAGTCAACAAATGAAAACAACACTGAGCACAATCCAACCTAACCTTCAACCAGGAGATCTATTTGGGTACAAACCAGCATCCAGAACATGGTGTGAGTAAAACTCAATAGGCCACCCCAAATGGTGTCTAATTAAATATAGTCTATGAATATAAAATAAAGCAGTGTGATGTATATTATATGTAAAGAAGTGTCTTAAATTTAAAATAAATCAATTCAGGCTTAGGTTCCTCTAGGACACTTGATTGACCATAGCTACTTCAACCTAAGTTCGAAATGTCTCTGAACAAGTATCACCATATATATATATATAATTATGTATGAATATATATACTATATACATAGAAATATATATATATATATACTTAGTACTATCGAGGACCCAATTCATAACTCAAGATTCCATGTATAATTATAAGAGTCTCAAATTTTAAATAAGGGTCACCTTACAGGTCTGTATCATAGAATAATGAGGAAAACCATGCCCGAGTGTCACAATTAATAAGAGAATCCATATAAAAATATCATTATTTATAAGGGATACAATGCACATTGATTATAGAGTAATAAGGGAAGTTGTTCCATTGTATCATAAATCAGAATGGATTCCATGCCTAAGGATCATAGATTATAAGGGATGTTATTCTTAACCATCATGAATAATATTCATTTCTTATTCAACTATCTATTAGTCCATTTATTTTATAACATACAAAAGGGCCATAAGAAGTACCCATTAAAAAATATTATTTACCTAGATAAATTTTAATTAAAAAAATATAATTTAATTCATTTAAACATGTTACACACTCTAAAAGTATCTATTTATTTTAATTAATAAGACATTACACCTAAAAGGTGGTTTTATTATAAAATAGAAGCATGGTTGACATGCCATCATAAACAACTAAATTAATTCTACTACCTTAGTCTCTCATAAATTATATTCTTACCAAAAGTAATTATACCAAGTGGTTTGTCTAAACAATTTTAATTAGTTAAGGCGTTTATAAATGTGCCAAGGTGTTTAAATAACACACCCAAGGGGTTATTTAATAACTAGATAGGAATGGTATATGAGCTTGTAATTAAACTCACCCTAAGAGGTGTTTTGGGTTGAGTTCATCATTCTCGAACCATGTAAAATGGTTCCAGGTCAACAAGATTGCGGTTTAAATAATTAAATTTAAGGAATTTCTTAATCTTGAAGAAACACATGGGAAGTATGGAATGTGGAACAATGTTAGTATTATTTAAAAAATTCACCATTAAGTGAAAAAATATAGACCACCTGCCTGATGATTAATATGGTCCACTCATCCGTTATCAGTCTTAATTCAATCCAAAATAAGAGAAATTAAAGAAATTGTGAAATGACCTAAAAATAGGGAAAATGATCTCAAATAATGATTTCATCAATAGAGAGAAGAGAAACTAATAAAAGAGGAAGTTGGAGTCTTAGAATCACCATTGCACTTCTAGTGCACTCTACAATGCTTGAATTGGACCAATAATGAAGGAGAAACCACTAAAGGGAGAAGAGGATGGGGGACGACACGTGTATGGGACCTCCTAGGAAAGTGAGGGAAGAAAATGCGATGAAAATCATTTATGGGTGGAGGTGAAAATAGAAAAAAATTCTTCTTTTTTAAGAAGGCCTTGGGTTAGTTCACATAGTTAAGAAAACCATGTGCCAATTATGTGGATCCCCTATCAAATATCTACACCCTACATAGTCTAGGCACATGATTAGAAAAACCATGCACTATCTATGCACATGGAACTATCCAACCCCTACACCCCACACAGTTAGGTGCATGGTTAGGAAAACTGTGTTCAAGCCATGTAGTCCGCCTTTTCAATTTACTACAGAACATTCAAACTACCATACGAAATTGTGTGCATGGTTAAAAAAATGTGTGAAAACATATTCACCCTAACAACCTAGTATTTTCATACATATTCATTACATCAATTTTATGAAATACTTAGTACATTACAAAAACAAACATCCAAATATCATATTAGTTTAATTACTTTGGAAACTTAGAACACAAAATTCTAGCATGGAGAAATATCTTAAATATTTTCGACAATTATCTTCCCATTTAGTACACCTAACTAAAACCATTTATTATAATTTCAGGAAAATAAAACATAAGAAAAAGGGTGAGCTCAGATTCTCAGTATGAGTAAACTTGGGAGACATGTAAACATAATCAAATGCATAAGGGTATGATAACATGATCATGAAAATAGAAGATCATACCCTACACATCAATGATCATAAATATGAATATGATAATAAATATTAATAGTTCATAAGACATGAATCATAGTGGAATAAATAACATAATATATGTAATCATAATATAGGAATAAGACATGTAATTATGTAAAACACATAAGCATATAAAAATTATTTCCATAGTAGTCAAGGAATCACTACAAAGGCCATATTAGTGGTATGGTTTCACTCCCCATACTATGTTGGTAGTGATGGTTCACTCCCATAACAATCTTGGTATTCATGGTTCACTCCCACAACCATCCTGGTATTCATGGTACACTCCCATAACCATCTTAGCAGAAAAGGAAATTTATGTTTATCTCATGAGATATAAATCTTTACCCAATTACTTGGAGGGAGATATAGGTATCACCCATCTCATAATTAAATCATACACATGTGTTCCATAAGAATATAACTCATTTATCATATCAAAACCCATGTAATGAAATGAGTTTCATAAACATCATGCAATCATAACATAACCCACAGAGAATAAATGAGTTTCATAAGTATAATTCCATCATAAAATAACCATTATTATAAAGAATAATAATGGAAACATTAAATAATATCCCTAGTAAAAAAAGTAAAATCAAACAATGTTATCTTAGGTGGAAAATAATTTTGATAGAACTATTGAAAATAATTCATGAGGAAAATAGCCTTTCTTCCTTAAAAAAATTTCATTTACATGAAATTTTGTTAAATTTTAAAAGAAAAAATTTTCATTGAAAATAAACTTATTATATTTCAATTTAATCTTAAAGGCATTAAGGTTTCATGAAAGCATAAAAATCCATTAATTATATATAAGATAAATAACATTCTTCTCATACTTTTTCTAAAAAAGTCTAAAAGTAACTCATTAGGAAAATGAAAAAAGATTCCTTTCAAAACATTTAATAAAAACTCATACATTGGTAAAAATGAATTTAAATTTTTTTATTAGAATATTAAAAATATTTTGGAATTTTATTATGAAAATCAAAAAGGATGATAAATATACATCAGTAAATAATTACGTATATTGTAAAGTAATGAGATTTTCAAATATACCCTTTTTATTATAAAATAGATTTTAAAAATTATAAATGAATATTTTAAAAGCACATTAAAACATAAAACATTTATTTATAATCCTTTTCCTTGAAAATGAGCTTAATATATCTTTTAAAAACATTTTATGAGGAAAATAATCTTCAAACATTTCAAAGTGTCCCATTCCAATTTGAAGCATTTGTATCATAATCCCCATGAAATAATAACATTAAAAAAAGCTTAAAATATCATAAAAATAAGGATATTAATGATATAACATTTAAAATGGTAGTATATACACCTATTAAAATAACATATGTGAATAACAAAATATATGTCTCAAAGAAGGAAAAATTGAGACAAAACTACCTTACTCATTTGGTAACATTTTAACTATAAAACACCATGAAATAGAGATAATAAAATGGATATGTTAATACCCATAAATTAAAGTATAAAATTAATATAATACATTCATGGGAAGTATGTACACCATAAAAAATAAATGAGCGGTCAATAAGGCATGTATCTCACACAAATAAAAAGTGAGATGAAATTCCCTTACTTCACGTTCAAATTCCTTCAAATGTGTTCAAAACTAGTGTATAATAAGTATAAGTTTGTTATTCAAAAATAAAAGAAACATATTAATATTTATAATGCCATATATTATTTACTTGATACATTATATTACCTATTTATTATGAACTCCATGATTAAGTTAAGTTTTAGGTGATATTTTCTTTGTTAATAGTACGTTTTTGGAATTGTTTTTATTGATTTATCAAGATTTAATTATTAAATAATATAAAACATGATATAAGTTTTTTATATATTCAATATATAAGTATTTATAATAATATTTAATTATAAATGAAAAAAATGTTCATGGAGACAGTAGGCTATATGTACGAATGAACGCTATTTTTGTTTTCTTGTCGTATTAAAAGAACGAAATTAAATGGAATGTATGTAAATATATATGTATATATAATATGATTAATGTTGAATTAATATTTCCTTCATGTCATATATTTTCACTAAAACAATTCTTAATATATTCCATGTGAAGTGTGAATGAATCACATCACTTGGACGAGGAAGTTGTCCACATGCCCACAAACGAAGTTATGGTATATCCACAATATGGAAATAATGATGGTTTTTTTTAAAATAATTTCCAAAAAATATTAAATATATTGTAATATATATATTAAAATATATTTTTAAAAATAAAAACAGTTTTATGACCATCCATGAAGGTGGTAATGGAAAAAGGACAAAACAATTATTCACGAAGGCGATTAACCGATATAACTTAGACAATACATTCGTTTCATTGAATAATAGGAGATGAGAAATGAAATGAATATGATATATTACGTTAGAAAGATATAAATACAATATATAAATTATTATATAGTAACCAGACCCTAATATATGAATATGTGTGGGATAAAGTAGAAAAAGAAAAGTAATTACGAGAGGTGCTTCGGGAAAATTGCCTCTTGAATATCACCTCGTTGAGAGACCATTGTGGACCTTGGATTTTGTGTTTTGGTGAGATAAAAAGCACCAAGAAGTGGGGAGTGTGAGGAGGAGTGGTTTTTTCATATATTTTAGGATCTAAAAGGCTTTTTGGGTCAAAATGGGTTGGTGAAGGCTGATATTTATATTTGAGGAGAGGTGAGTTTAAGTGATTTAATAATTAATATTTTATATTTAAAGCCAACCATTTTGATGTGGAATTAAATTTAAATTTTTTTCAAGAAATTGATATCTTGGAGGTTGTATAGGTTCGATCCACACCTTAATCAAACTTTAATTTTTTTAGTTTTTAGGTATTTTAAGCTTTTACCCTTTTTAACTTTAACATGTTTCATTTTTTACCTATACCATGGTAAATAATTTTTTCACCATGGTAAATTTTTTATACATAAAAATGAAATTGACCTTAAATCCTAATATATACCTTTTATTCTAAATATATAATCCAGTTTACCTATTTTATTAGACATAATTTTAAAAAATTATATTTAAAATTAATCCTGTAGATAAAATGAAAAAACAGGGTTTTAAAGTGAAACGTTCCAAAGTTTAAAATATTTGTATATCTAATTTCAATGTGAAATTGATTAAAATGACCTAAATTTGTTTTAATGATTTTTAATTCAAGTAATTATACTTTAATAACAATTTAAATTATAATTTTACTATATAAAAAAGTAGATAAAAATGCAGTTTTCAACAAAAATGTAGTATTTTTCACTATTCATCCAAAAATAATGTTTCTCAGAAAAATAAAAAAAATTAATTAAAGGGTTTTTTATATACATATTTCAAAAAATAAGTTAATTTTTTATATAAAAATTCAAAAAGTTTCAAAATTTATATTTAAAATTGGTTCTCCATTAAAAGGCAGTAAAATTGCCCATTAGAAAAATATTTGGTTTTATGCATAAAATTGGGTTTTTTTCTTATTCCTATAAAATCTATTATATGAATATAAAAAATATTTATTGAATATATAAGATATATATTTTAGTAATATAATTCCTTAATTGTAATTAATTCAATTGATTATGTCAAAATGAATTTGGGAGCATAAAACTGTTTTCTTTATAATCAAATGGTATATATATTTTTATTTCTAATTAATTTCTAACCATTGAATTAATATTATAAAAAATATATTTTCATAAGTTATTTAATAATATTAATAAATTATAATTTAACATCTAGGTTATATCTTACTATATTAAATAATAATATTTTAATAATATACTGTTGTTCAGTAAAACACAGTCTTGAGTGTAAAGTAAGCTATCAAGAGAATTGTAACACCCCAAGCTTTCATGGTACACTTCTCTTTGAATAATACAGTAGTGTGTGTTGTACGCAACTTCGAGTTTTAACACACACCACAACCAATCAAACTAGCCGTTATGAATATTAATACCCACTTCATGATATTTTATAAATTTTATCTTTCAAAATGAACTTCATTTTTGGATTCAGAATATCGAAATTAGCTTAGGCTGAATTTTTGGTATTTTTCTGGAAACTTTCAATTCTTGATGAATAGTGAAAAAACTAAGTTATAGTTTAAAACCGAATTTTTATTTAAATAATTATTTCTTTTATTTAAATTTATTTTAGGTCAAAATAGATACATAACACCTATATAAGTTTAATTTAATTCATTGGAGTCAGTTTATAATAATTTTATATATATAAAAATTTTATTGAACTTTTCACCGTCTTTTACCCATCTCCTAGGAGAATTTGAAAATTCACATAAAACTTAATTTTACCTATTTTGTGAGTGGAAATTTGAAAATCCGAGAGACATGGTTAATATCAAGAAGTAAAATGTGGTTCAATAAGATAAAAATAATTTTTGGTGGATAGTAACTTTTTACTTTTATTTACCATGGTTAAAAGTAAATATGGTAATTAAGGGTAAAATTGATATTATTATTACCCTAACACATGTCTTAATTCTATTGGATAAGTATAATTCGACCGAAAACAACGCTATGAATAAAATATGAACCTCTTTGGTCCACTTGTATTAG
Source organism: Viscum album (assembly GCA_963277665.1). NCBI lineage: Eukaryota > Viridiplantae > Streptophyta > Magnoliopsida > Santalales > Viscaceae > Viscum > Viscum album. The sequence continues at coordinate 859,282,457 of OY728123.1, read as the reverse complement.
AGTAGGACATTTATTATTATTTAATTCAAAGAAGAGTTAAAAGAGTTAAAATCAAAGTTTAATAACTAAGACATTTTTAATATATGGTTATACATAAGATAAATTCTATTATAAGTATTCATTATAAATATAAGAATATTTCCTACATAATGGTATTTTATTTATATTTTTTAGCCATTAAATAATTTAATTTATTTATGACACAATGGCGATGTAGTAATTACATAGTTAATGAAATATTAAAATAATTGATATTATAAATATCCAAATAAATGTAATTTGAGACTTTTTATGAGTTAAAATAATTTTATAGGTTAATATTACATATTGGGGTTGGTTAGATTAATTTTTTTCTAAGTAATAATGCTGTTATGAATTTAGCAAAAACAAAATACCAAATAGTGTCAAAATTGACATAAAAGAGTTTTTAAAAAAAATATAATATTATTAATTGATATTCTATTCCTAAAAATATAAGGTTCCACCAAAGGAATTATATAATTATAGGTATATCATTAATGAACCACTTTGGGTTCTCTTAGAAGTATATAGTAAGTTTATTAACCATATAATATAAAAATACAATGAGACATGTTAAATGTCAAACTATTTACCAAAGAGTTAAATCTAGAAGATAAAGTTAATATAGTGACCCAAACCTATATAAAACCTATTGGTTGATTGGTTTTCGACCCATAACCACCTTATACTTTAAATAATCCATTTTTTATCAATTAGAAACCGAAAATGATTTTATTATAAAATAATAGTTATAGCTTTTCCTAAGGTGCCCCTGACCCCTCTTATAAAAGGGCACATGCCCTTCTCTCTAATTCATACCTTCAAATACTTTTGGATCGGACAAACCCTACCCAAATATCCTCTAAAATTCCCTAAATTAATCCTAGAGTCCTTCATTTATTCAGAAAGGAAACTTAAGGATCCCTTTTGATCAAATCAAAAGGAATAACCCGAAGAAGAGTTAATAATTTCACCTCCCCCTTTCAAATTATTTTATTCTTCCACTATGTATTTATTTGTTATTTCCATTATAAAATAATAACTCCAGTATATTCAATATACTGTGATGTTATTATAAATATGGTACAACCATATTCATTATTCCATCCATCCTTTGAATGACATGTCACCATACATTCGTACGTACGGATTACCGTCTCCACATCGTGGTGTAATTGTTATTCAATACATTATTATTTTTATGGGTATAATAATGATGTGTAATTCATGAAAATAATAAATATAACATTATAATTATTCTTTATATATGATATACCATCAAATTATTTGTTATTTTAATATCAAAATAGTGATATTGTTGCCCGTTCGTACGTATCGATTTCCGTCTCCACGAATGCGATGAGATTCATTCCCCATTGCATCCATTCAAGACTACTTTTCATTTGATGATTAAAAACAATGTTTAAAGACTTGATATAATTATGTATATGAATAAGATACATTCCATCGATATCAAATATGACTCACATAACAAGCAATATAATGGAAAATGAATCCGTTAACACCTGAAACGACGATAATACTAAGTAATTATTAATAAATCAATGTTAAAAGATCATATATGATATAATATTAATGCATATGATTCTTGTATAATTTAATAAAAATTATTTAACCATTATAAAATAGGTTAACCTAACCTATACCAAGGAAAAGTTCAAGGTAAAGGTTATTTTCACAATCTCTCCATTATCTGAGGTTGTTTATATGTAATTATCTACTGGGGCCTCTTTATCATCCACATCCATGTTTCTTAAAAATTAATTTCAAAACATTCTTGATATTTAATAGACTATGGGTTAAGTTCATTTATACCTTTTTTTGAATTTTTATAATATGTTTACAAAGGAATCTTTCCGTCGTTTTCCAAACAAGGTCCTTTTTAACCTTTTCGACAAAATTAAGGTAAGAATGTCTTTTTTTTAACTTATATGGAGGGTGCGGCCATTTTCTGCCGTTATAAAATCATCAAAGCTTCCCTTAAAATCTTATAAGAATATTTTCAACGTAAATGTTTTATTTTATAATTAAGTGACTTTTAAATTATTTCAAAAAAAGGGGATATTTCTCTCAAATAGTTTTGATTTCATCTATGTCAACATCCTTTGATGGATTTTAAGCTTATTTGAAGTTGATTTATTATGATACAAAACTTACATATAGTATTGAATGTTTTGTGATATTTTTGACTGTGGATATGTTATTTTTATACCATGCAAGGTTTATAGATAAAGTATTGACATTTCGTATGATAGTTTTAATATGAATGTTTATGCTATGTTTAAACCTGTTCATATGAGGAATGAATTGGACTTAGTAAGTGATAGGTGGAGCCCGCTATATCTCCTCGATGAATCGGTAGGTCTCATGAGACAAAATAGTGTCTTAGAACAAGGCCTTGACAAAATCGTATTTGTAGTCTTGGCACAAGGCCTTGACTATGTGTTTATGATAGTCTTTCATTATGAATTCCACCATTATGAAAGTGGTTATTGATATTGCATGTGATTATTAGAATAGTAGAATATCCATGTGAATAAGTAAATGAAATTATTTCATTTCATTTTTTCCATATTATGCTAATGTTCAAGTTTAAAAGGATTTTTTTAGTTATACATTTCCTTAAATGTTAATGCTTATTTATGAAAGTTTCTGCTATATTGTTGTCCTTATTGAGCATCTGAGCTCAACCCTTTCTATGTTTAATTTTTCCCAGGATGTGAATAAGTATTTTATGACTAACTTGTAGGGATATTATGAGGGGATATGATTGTGGACTATGTAGAATATGTTGTTGCAGTTTTTCACATTATCATGTATTTTAAGACTTATGAATATATCTATTGTTTCCAAGGATATTAAACTAATCGGTATTTCGAGACTTGATCTTTTGTGATCATGCCAATGTTATGTAATAATGCACCAACTCTGCGTAACCGGGGTCGGGGTGTTACAGTTGGTATCATAGGAATTTTAGTACAAACCTTGGAATCTAGATTTAGATAAACTCGGATTAGAGCACATAGACCTAAGATGGAATTTGAGGATTAGTATAAAATAACTTCCTAGAATTTTTGTAATGTAGAGATTTTGTGAGTTTTCCGAGCAATAAATCCCTGTCTGAATATGAGAAGTTAGAGGAAGATATGGCACAAATTTACCTAGTGTTAAAACCTGAAAACACTGCTTTGAGCTAGACTTGAATGGGAACTGGTGCACGACAACGGGCCTTGCTGCACTCTTGGTTACGACACTCCCGAGGGATATGCTTATGATAATTCTCATTTTATTTACAAATAATTATGAAGGGTTTATGAGTATATACTTCCTTAAAGAAAACATTTTTATTATTATGGATTATATCCATAAACGGTTCAATTTATGTTGAGTTTTTTATAAGTTTGGATTTTTGTATTGTGATTCATAAACTAATCTATTGTATGCCATTGTTTAGAAATGGTGACTAGTAGAAGGAATGGAAACTGTATCAATGCACGCAATCCAGGTAGGGATTTCCCTCCTTCTCAAGATAATTATAGTGGAGCTAGTGATGCAACTGGTGCTGATCACCTAATCACCATACTGGGATAACTCACTCTGGTTATGAATAATAACCTTACCCGTATGGAGTAGCCTGATCCGCATCATAGAGGATCAATGTTAGATTGCTTCATGAGGCAACAGCCACCATCATTCAATGGGGGTACAAATCCACTAGTATCTTAGCAATGGATAAATTCCTTAGAGAAAATATTCCATGCCTTGGGGAGTAGCGAAAGGGAAAAAGTTTTCACGGAAGTATACCGCCTCAATGGAGATGCTGATCAATGGTGGTCATTGATTCAAAACACAAAGGAAGATGATGAAGTATCAAATATGGAATGGAGGGAGTTTAATGATATCTTCTTAGAAAAATAATTTCCTCATGACCATCGAGAAGATATGGAAATACAATTTCTGAGCCTGAGGAAAAAAGAGGACGAGAATGTTGCAAAGTACGAGTCTAAATTTACAAGTTTAGCAAGGCATGCTGCAGATTATATACGTAACCCAAGAAGTAAGATTGATCGTTTCTTTGATGTGTTAAAACCATTTCTCCGTTGATAATTAGTCTCACAATCCTTCTCATCGTACGAAGATATTGTCTCATGTGCTGTCAAGACAGAAAAGGAATTCTATAAGTCTTACGACTTTCAAGCAAAGAAAGAGAAGAAGAGATCTATTGATCACTCAGGAAATGTAAATAAGGGGAAGAAGGGAAAAGTTTAATATCCATCCTGTAGTAAATGTGGGAAGAAACACCTTGGTACTTTCCTGAAGGGAATGTGAGTCTGTTACAAGTGTGGTGAAGAAGGCCACCAAGCTCGTGATTGACAAGGGAAGAAGGAAGCTACCTATGTTCACTGATACAATTGCAGGGAGATGGGACATTATACAAATGAATGTCCTAAGTATTAGGGGAACTTACCTTAGAAAAGGCCAAGGGATCAAGGCCAAGCTTATGCTTTCACTACTGTTGAGGTAGAATCTTTGAAAGACATGGTGGCAAGTAATTTAATGGTTTCCTCAAGTTTAGAAAATGCTTTTTTTGATTCTGGATCATCGCATTGTCTCATATCTTCCCAGTTTTCTAAGAAAATTATATATTTACAAATTTATTTAACAAGGGAGTTGTCAGTTAAAACTCTTAAGGTAAGTATCATCGCAACAAAGTTTTGTGAATCTGCTCCCATTAAAGCATATAAATGTTTTTTATCTACTGATCTCATCGTCATACCCATGATTGAATTTAATATAATCCTCAGTATGGATTGAAATTCAGAACATGATGCAAAGATTTATTGTAAGAAGAATGAGGTTAAGATTTTTTATGTTGATTATAAAGAACACCTTATCTTTAGAGTAGAATCACCACCACCTAATTCTCATCTAGATCCACCCCTAGTAGCTCAAATAAATTCAATTATTAGGGAGGAAGAGAATGAAATAACTATGGGTGAGGAATGGAATGTTCAAATAGAGGATGTACCTATTGTGAGAGAATATGTTTATGTGTTTCTAGAATATTTACCTGGACATCCTCCAGAATGAGAAATTTAGTTTTCTATTGATTTAATTCCTGGTTCAAGGCCCATATAGAAGACCCCTTATAGAATGGACACTGTGGAATTAGTAGAACTAAAGAAAAAACTAGAGAAATTGAATAATAAGGGATTTATTCTACCTACTGTTTCTCCATATGGAGCCCTTGTTCTTTTTATTAAGAAGAAAGATGGATCTATGAGGTTGTTCATTGACTACAGGGAGATCAATGCTATAACAATAAAGAACAAATATCCCCTACCTCGCATTAATGATTTATTTGACCAACTTCATGGAGCTCAATATTTTTCAAAGATTGACCTTCAATCTGGATATCATTAGTTGTCTGTGAAGAAGGAAGACATTCTGAAAACAACATTTTGAACCAGGTACAGGCATTATGAGTTTACAGTAATGCCTTTTGGGCTGACTAATGCACCCTCTATTTTCATGGATCTAATGAACATAGTTTTCAAGGAATATCTTTATGACTTTGTAATGGTATTTATTTATGATATCTTGGTATACTACAAAATCTACTAAGATCATGAAAATCACTTGCGCATTATCCTAAAGACTCTGAGAAGACATGAATTATATGGGAAGTTTAGCAAGTGTGAATTCTGGCTTCAAGAGATTTCTTTTCATGGCCATATTGTCTCTAAGGATGAAATATCTGTTGATCCTTCTAAGACAAGATCAATCCAATAATGGCCAACACCAATGAGTATAACCGAGGTACACAGTTTTATTGGTTTACCAGGTTATTATTGAAATTTCCTCTAGAATTTTTCCTAATTGGCTAACCCATTAACGAAGATCACATGTAAAGGGGTTAAATTTGGTTAGAAAAAATATTATGAAGAATGTTTCGAAGAAGTAAAGATAAGATTAGTCAATGCTCCTATATTGACTCTACCATCGGTGAATAATGGGTTTGTTATTTATAGTGATGCTTCAAAGAAAAGGACTTGGTTGTGTCATTATACAGAATGATAGGTTTATTTCCTATGCACCACGATATCTAAAAATTCACAAGAAAAACTATCCTATGCATGATCTTGAGTTATCTACTGTAATATTTGCTTTGAAGATATGAATACATTATCTCTATGGTGAAAATTGTGTGATATATACCAATCATAAGAGTTTGAAGAATATTTTCTCACAGAAATAACTCAACATGAGTCAAAGGAGATGGCTTTAACTACTCATGGATTATGATTGCACGATACACTACCACCCGGGGAAGGAATATAAGGTGGAAGATGCTTTGAGTAAAAAGGATCATGGAGTTTTGAACAATATGAGAGTTGAAAGGGATCCTATTTTTATGGATCTAGTAAAGATGGATATGGGAATCACCATGGAAGGTGAAACATCAATACATTTTCAAATGTTTTCCAAAAAATATTTACAAGAAAGGATAAAGACTTCTCAGACTGATGATGAAGAGTTTCAAAATTAGATTAAAGCTGTGAATGATGGGAGATTGTGTGACTTTGTGTATGAAGATGGAATTTTCAAATTTGGGAAAAGACTTTGTGTTCCCAATATACCTAATCTAAAAAGAGAATTGTTGGATGATTCTCATAGTTCCAATTTCTCTATTCACCCTAGGAGCACCAAAATGTATAGAGATTTGAAGGAACATTTTTGGTGGGACAACATGAAGAGGTAGATTGTTGATTTTTTGAAAAGATGTATGGTTTTTCAATAAGTTAAAGTTGGAAGGCAACAGACTGGAGGAGTATTGAAACCTCTTCCCATACCTGATTAGAAATAGAATAATATCACCATGGATTTGTCATGGGACTACCAAATACTATTATAAGGAACAATGTAATATGGGTCATTTTTGATCATCTTACCATGTCATCACATTTTCTTTCTATAAGAGAAGATTTACCACTTGAACATCTAGAAAGACAATATATTAATGAAGTAGTGAGACTTCATGGAGTACCCATATTGATTGTTCCTGATCGTGATCCATGTTTTACTTCAAGATTCTGGAAAAGTCTTCAGAAATCTCTGGATACTGATCTTCGTTTGAGCACTTCCTACCACCACCAAACTGATGGACAATCAGAACGAACTATTCAAACCTTAGAAGACATGTTGAGATCCTTCTCACTTGACTTTCAGGATATGTGGGATCAATATTTGCCTTTGTTAGAATTTTCCTATAACAATAGCTTCCATTAAAGTATTCAGATGGCACCATATGAAGTGTTATATAGAAAGATATGTCACACACCAACTTTTTGGGATGATGTCGGTGAAAGAAAACTCATAGGCCCAGAACTTGTGGAGGAAACGATGGAAAAGGTGAAGGTAATCCAAAACCACATCAAAGTAGCTCAAAGTAGACAGAAGAGCCATGCCAATAACTTAAGGAAGGATTTGGAATTTCAGGTAGGAGATCATGTTTTCTTGAAGGTATCTCCATGGAAGGGAGTTATAGGTTTCGGTAACAAAGGTAAATTGAGTCCCAGGTATATAGGACCTTTTGAAAATCTAGAATGAATTAGGGTTGTAGCTTATCATTTCGAAATGCTGTCAAATCTCTCAAAAGTTCAAGATGTGTTTCATGTATCACTATTGAGAAAATACATGCCTGACCCAATGCATGTACTCACCTATGAGGAATTAGAATTGGAACCTGATCTGTCTTATTGAGAAGATCCTGTCAAGATTCTTGATACAGGAGAACTAGTGCTGAGAAAACAGACAAATCGTCTGGTAAAAGTTCTATGGAGAAACCATAAGATGGAAGAGGCAATGTGGGAACCTAAGGAACTTATGATGAAGAACCACCCGAGTTTTTTTATGCAGTAATACTCTAGAAATTTTGGGGATGAAATTATTTTAAGGAGGAAAGAATTTAACACCCCAAGCTTCCAAGGTATGCTTCTCTTTGAATAATACAGTAGCGTGTGTTGTACGCAACTTTGAGTTCCAACACACACCACATCCAATAATACTATCCATTATGGATAGTAATACCCACTTTTTGAAATTTTATAAATTTTATCTATCAAAACGGACTTCATTTTTGGATTCGGAATATCGAAATTAGCTTAGGGTGAATTTTTAGTATTTTTCTGGAAAGATTCAATTCACATAAAACATAATTTTACTACTTTTGTGGGTGTAAATTCAAAAATATGAAGGACACGGTTAATATCATGAAGTAAAATGTGGTTCAATAAGATAAAAATATGTTTTTGTGAATAGTAACTTTTTACTTTTATCTACCACAGTTAAAAGTAAATAGGGTAATTAAGAGTAAACATGATATTATTATTACCCTAAAACATGTCCTAATTCTATTGGATAAGAATAATCTGACCAAAAACAAACTTAGGAATAAAATATGAACATCTTTGGTCCACTTGGATTAGATTAGGACATTTATTATTATTTAATTAAAGAATAGTTAAAAGAGTTAAAATCAAAGTTTAATAAATAAAACATTTTTAATATAGGTTTATACATAAGATAAATTCTATTATAAATATTAATTAGAAATATAAAAAAAATTCCTACATAATGGTATTTTATTTATATTTTTTAAACATTAAATAATTTAAATTATTTATGACACAATGGTGATGTAGTAATTACATAGTTAATAAAATGTTAAAATAATTGATATTATAAATATCCAAATAAATGTAATTTTAGACTTTTTATGAATTACACTAATTTTCTAGGATAATAGGACATATTAGGGTTGGTTATATGAATTGTTTTCAAAGTAATAATGATGTTATGAATTTAGAAAAAACAAAATACAAAATAGTGTCAAAATTGATATAAAAGAGTTTTTAAAACAAATATAATATTATTAATTTATATTCTATTCCTAAAAATATAATGTTCGGAAAAAGGACTTAAATAATGATAGGTGTATCATTAATGAACCACTTGGGGTTATCTTGGAAGTATATAGTATGTTTATTAACCATATAATATAAAAAATACAAAGAGACATGGTAAATGTCAAACTATTTAACTAAGAGTTAAATCTAGAAGATAAATTTAATATAGTGACCCAAAACTATCTAAAACCTATTGGTTGAGTGGTTTCCGACCCATCCCCACCTTAGCCTTTAAATAATCTATTTCTGATCCATTAGAAACCGAAAATGATTTTATTATAAAATAAGTTTTCTAGCTTTTCCTAAGGTGACCCTCACCCCTCTTATAAAAGGGCACTCCCCCTTCTCTCTAATTCACACCTTAAAAACCTTTTGGATCGGCCGAAACCTACCCAAATATCCTCTAAACATCCCTTAATTTATCCTAGAGGCCTTTATTTAGTAATATAGCCAACTTAAGGCACCCTTTTGATCAAATGAAAAGGAAGAATCTGAAGAAGATGTAATAATTTCACCACCCTCTTTAAAGTTCTTCTCTTCTTCCACTTCTTCTTTCTTTGTTATTTCCATTATAAAATAATAAATCCAGTATATTTTATATAATGTGATGTTATTATAAATATGGTACAACTATATTCATTATTCTATCCATCTTTTGAATGACATGTCACCATACGTGCGTATGTACAGATTACCGTCTCCACGTCTTGGTGTAATTGTTATTCAATACATTATTATTTGGATGGGTATAATAATGATGTGTAATTCATGTAAATAATAAATATAACATGAAAATTATTCTTTATATATGATATACCATCTAATTATATGTTATTTTAATATCAAAAGAATGATATTGTCTCTCATACGTACCTACGGATTACCATCTCCACGAACGCGATGAGATTCATTCCCCATTGTCTCCATTCAATACTAATTTTCATTTGATGATTAAAAATAATGTTTAAAGACTTTATAAAATTCTGGATATGAATAAGATACATCCAATCAATAATAAAAATGACTCCCATAACAAATAATATAATGGAAAACGAATCTGTTAACACCCAAAAAACTGATAATACTAAGATATTATTAATAAAGCAATGTTAAAAGATCATATATGATATCATATTAATGTATATGATTCTTGTATATTTTAATAAAAATTATTTCACCATTATACAGGAACCTACCCTCGACCAAGGAAAATTACATGTTAAGGGTTAATTTTATAATCTCTTCATTATCTGAGGTTGTTTATATGTAATTATCAACCGGGACCTCTTTATTATCCACATCCATGTTTCTTAAAAATGTATTTCAAAACATTTTTACTATTTAATATTCTATGGGTTAAAGTCATTTATACCCTTGTTTGACTTTTTATAAGATGTTTATAAATGAATCATTCTGTCATCTTCCAAACAAGGTCCTTTTTAACATTTTCGACAAAATTAAGGTACGAATGTATTTTTTTAACTTATATGGCTGGTTTGGCTATTTTCCACCGTTATAAAATCATTGAAGCTTCCCTTACAATCTTATAAGAATATTTTAAAAGTAAATGTTTTATTTTATAATTATGTGACTTTTAAATGATTAAAAAAAGAGATATTTCTCTCAAATAGTTTTGATTTCATCTATGACAACATCCTTTGATGGATTTTAAGCTTATTTGAAGTTGATTTATTATGATAAAAAACTTACATATAGTATTGAAGTTTTTTTGATATTTTGGACTGTGGATGTGTTATTTTTATACCATTCATGGTTTATGGATAAAGTATTGACATTTCATATGCTATTTTTAATATGAATGTTTATGTTATGTTCAAACCTGTTCATATGAGAAATGAATTGGACTTAGTAAGTGACGGGTGGAGCCCGCTATAGATCCTTGATGCATCGGTAGGTCTCATGAGACAAAATTGTGTCTTGGCACAAGACCCTAACAAAATCTTATTTTTAGTCTTGGAACAAGGCCTGAACTATGTGGTTATGATAGTCTAGAATTATGCATTCCATCATTATGAAAGTGGTTATTGATATTTCATGTGATTATTCGACTAGTAGAATATCCATGTGAATAAATAAATTGAATTATTTCATTTCATTTTTTCCATATTATGATGAAGTTAAAGTTTAAAATTATTATTTTTTAGTTATACATTGCGTTAAATTTTTATGCTTATTTATGAAATTTTCTGCTATATTGTTATCCTTACTGAGCATTTGAGCACACCCCTTTCTATGTTTTATTTTCCCCAGGATGTGAAAAATTATTTTATGAATGACTTGCAGGGATAGTCTGAAAGGATATGAGTTTGGACTATGGAGACTATATTGTTGAATTTTTTCACTTTATCATGTAATATAAGACTTATGAATGTATCTAGTGTTTCCAAGGCTACTAAACTAACTGGTCTTTCGAGAGTTGATCTTTTGCGATCATGCCAATGTTATGTAATAATGCGCCGACTCTGGGTAACTTGGGTCAGGGCATTATAAGAACTCGAAATTGTGAATAACATAATCCAAGAATAGTGTTGTGTATACTACAAGATAAGCTAGTGTTGCTTGTAGCGCATACTTATCTTAGTGTTGTGTATAATGCAAGCCAAAAATAGTGTTTTCATATAATAAAATCTATATTCAATACTGTGTGAAATGAAAAATATAAAAAATATAAAATTAATTTGAAAAAAAATATTTCACAAAATCCCAAGGTGTTACGTTCTACCCCCTTAAAATGAATTTCACCCTCTAAGTTTTTATGGTTTATTAATTGATTAATAAATAAAAGTTGCTTTCATAGAAACCCAAATCATAAAAATAAATACAAAAAACTTCCTTCTAAAAAGGAAAAGTTGGAAAATAACAGCTGCCCAAAGATAATCATAATGAAGTTTCTATATAGGAGAACATAGATGAAGATTTGGGCATGGAGTAAAGGATTAAATAATCCTAGATATTGATAAATATCACTAATCACCAGAAAGTGGGTGATCTATAGAAGGTTAAAAATCACAAAACTATAAACTAAAGAAACTTGAAAGGGTCATTGATATCATCAAAATAATGATAACATGAAAAACATTTTACATCACAATCTTTTTCCTAATGTTAAACAATTTTCATTAGGAGAAATACTTACTTGATTTCAGCATAATATCACTCTTTTTTCCAACCTTGATCAATTTCCACTTAATCTCTTATTCCAAGAAATGAAGTTGAGTTTATCATTCCTGAATCATTAATAGATCATGAGATCCATAAATAGAATGATAGGACAATCCATTTGTCTTGATCACAAAAAAAGGCTAACACAAGCTATAAAATATGTATAAGTTCACATATTATGAGATAACACTTTAATCTCACAAACTTCATCCGATGTTTAACATAAAATTTCTATGAATGGATAACCTTACAATCCGTTTGAAGGCTGAAAATCTCAAAGTTTAGAAAGAAGTGTACTAAATCACCTTCACATTTATCTCGCATATATCATAGTGTAGCTCTTGCTTTTCACCTTCCAAACATGTGAATACCCTAATCATAGATTCCTATAAAACATGGTAATAACCCAAATTAATATACATAATTCCTGAAAAAATCCATGTTTCCTTATTCCAATGTTTATTCGATATATTTCTTATGCGCAAAGAGTTATATACTTCATCCATGATAGTATAACCCTCTTGAAAAAAACTCCATAATTAGTTCCCAAGAAACTAGTATCATCCAATTTACTTATTGATATACAATAAATATTTTTACAAACATCATTATATTAACATAGAGAACTTATTAAGGGTTATATTTCTCTTAATAAAAAAGTCACATTTTCATTAAATAAATTTTACAGTCTATCAGAAACATTCAACTTAAACTTGTAAATCTTGAGTGAATAACATAAACTGAAAAATCCTTGTATATTTTACCATTAATATAACATAATTATTGAATCCAAATACATAAAAACCTATATTATTCCACTTCATCCTTAATCCATTATAAGGATAACTTATCTTATTACTTAATACATCTTTCCTTTCACATTTCATCTATAGTCTCATCATCATCCGCAATATTACCATTTCTCATACCACCTTTCTGATTCTATTTGGGAGATTTCTACTTAGGACATCAATTTTCATAATATACATTCATTCCACACTTAAATCAATTAACATTTTATGATTCTTTAGGGAGGGTAATATTCCCATACATTCTGTTAACTGAACCCTTCATTTTTCCTTTATAGTTACTTGCTTTGTGTCATTATTTTCCACAACCAAAAAATCTAATTATTCCTTTAATAGATACACTTATGTGATTATTTCCACATTATCAACACAAATCAAACCAAATATTCTTCTTTTCATGGTATCCATTACCCTAAATCTCAGAAAACTCATTCCTTCTCTTATTTGGTGAGTCTGAGAGTTTGTTAAGGTATATGTTGTTAATCATGTTTAGTGAAAACTCACTAGGAATGATCAAAACATATTTCATTCCAGTGACAATCCCATTTGAATTATCATTATAAAATTTTCTTTCACATTCAATGTTAACCCAGTTTATTATGGTTCCTTCCATTGAATAAAAATAGAAATCATAGAGTAAGAAATAATTATCATAGAGAGGAACCACATAATCATGCAAAACAACTTATAGGATGTATAAATTATGAAACCTTTCTTAATCTATGACACATTATGTTTATCCTAGGTTATTCCTAGACAACTTATATTTAAATCTTTTTTTATGGATCATGAAGAGTTTTTGAATTCCTAAAGCATATCCCTAGGGAGTGTCAGACTAGGTGTGCAACAAGGCCTATTATCGTTAACTAGGTTACATCGAGTCAGGCCTGACACAACTTGTCATAGTAGTTACTCCTAGGTACATCTGTTCCAAATAAATATCCAATTTTAGTATCCATATAGGGATATATTTCTAGGAAAACACTCATTCCATCATTTACTAATATTCTAGGACATTTTCTTAGACATTAACTCATCTATATATTTATCCTTAGATATATCTCTAGACACATCCTTAGAAATATACTTAGGTATCTCACTAAAGTTTTATTATCCAAGTTCTTATTGGTTGACTAAAAATTTATTTTTATTTAAAATACAACAAACCAATATTTTCATACATATACACTACATTACATTTATATAATACTTAACACATTACACAAACACACACCCTAAGACCATATTAGTTTAGTGCCTTTGGAAACATGGAACACAAACTTTTAGTCTGGAGAAAGATCTTCAATTTTCTCCACAATGATCTTACCTTTTAGTAACCCCAACTAAAACCTTTATTTATAACATGATGAAAAGAAAACATTATAAAAAGGGTGAGATCATATGCCTAGTAAGACTAAAAAATAAAACCATATAAACATAATCATGAGAATAAGGGTATGATAACATGATCATGAAAATAGAAGATCATACCCTATGTTTCAATGATCATAAATAAGAATTGTGACATAAATATTACCAGTTCATAAGACATTATATATAATGAAATAAATAACATAATCCATGAAATCATAATATAGGAATAAGAGATGGAATTGTGGTAGACACATAAGCATTTAAAAGTTGTTTCCATTGTAGTCAAGAAATTACTGCCAAGGTTATCTTAGTAGTATGGTTTCCCTCCCTATACCATTGTGGTAGTCATGGTTCACTCCCATTACCATCTATGTAATCATGGTTTTCTCCCATAACCATCTTGGTAATCATGGTTCACTCACATAAAAATCTTGGCAGACAAGGTCCATTATGTCTATCTCATGAGATAAAAATCTTTACCCAATGAATTTGAGGGAGATATAGGTCTCACCCATCTCATAATGAATTCATACATATTTGATACAAAATAACATAAATCATTTATCATATTAGAACCCATGAAATGAAATTTGTTTCATAAATATCATGAAATCATAACATAACCCATGTAAAAGAAATGGGTTTCATAAATATCATTCCATCATAAAAACCATTAATAGAAAGAATAAGAATTTAAAAATTGAATCATATCCCTATTAAAACATAATTAACATCAAACAATGTTATCTTAGATGAAAAAGAATTTTGAGAGAACTCTTGAAAATAATTCTTGAGGAAAATATCATTTCTGACTTGAAAAAAGTTTCTTTAATTGAAATTTTGTTCTATTTTAAAAGAACATATTTTATTTGAAAATAACATTGTAATATTATAAGGTAATATTTAAGGTATTAATATATATTGAAAGCCTAAAAATCTATTTATGCTGTATAAGTTAAAAAAAATTCTCCAGCTTTTTCTGAAAATGAAAAAAAGTACCTCAGTAATAAAATTATAAAATATTACTTTAAAACCATTTAATAAAAAATCATACATTATTAAAAATTACTTTAAAAAATTTTATAATTATATTAAAAATATTCTGGAAAATAATTTTAAGAAACATGGATAAGGATGATAAATATACCCCAGAAAATTCTTATATATAAACAATCTTGGATAGTAATGAGACTGTGAACTTAAAAATTTTTATGTGAAAATATATTTTAAAACTTATAAAGAATATTTTAAAAACAGTATAAAATATAAAAAATTTCTTTATAATCATTTTACTTGAAAATTAGCTTATTATATTTTTTAATAACATTTCATGTGGAAAATAATCTTCAAACATTTTAAAGTGTCCCATACCAATTTGAAACATTTGTATCATAATCCCCATAAAATAATAACATTAAATGAAGCTTAAAATACTATTAAAATTTTATTATTACTAATATAACATTTTAAATGGCCCTATATACACCTCATAAAAGAACATAGGTGCATAACAGAACAAATGTCTCAAAGAAGTAAAATTGAGAGAAAACTACCTTACTCATTTGGTATCTTTTGAACCGTAAAAACCCATGAAATGGAGATCATAAAATGGATATTCAAATACCAAAAAATTAAATTATAAATGTCCTATAATAATTTCATGGGAATCATGTACACCACACAATAGGAATTATTTTGGAATAAGGCGTGTAACTCATGGAAATAAAAAGTGAGATGAAATTCCCTTACCTCATGTTTGACTTCCTTTGAACGTGTTCAAAACTACTGTATAAAAAGTAAAAGTTTATTATTAATCTATAACAGAACCACATATTTATTTATAGTACCAGATATGATTTAATTAAGACATTATATTACCCATTTATTATTAACTCTATGTTTAAGGTACGTTTCAACTGATATTTTCATTATTAATCGTATGTGTTTTGACTTGTTATTCATAATTTATTGGGATTTAATTATTTAAAAACAAAAAAAATATAAATATCTTATATATTAAATATATATGTATTTATAATAATTTTTAAAGATAAAATAAAACACCATTCCTAGAGATGATAGTCCGTACGTACGCATGAACACTATTTTCATTTTCTTGTCGTATTGAAAGAACAAAAGTAAATAGAATGTATGTAAATAAGTATGTATATATAATATCATTAAATTAGAATTAATATTTCATTAATATAATATATTTTTACTAAAAAAATCTTTAACATATTCTATGTTAAGTGTGAATGAATCACATCGCTTTGAGGAGGCGATAGTCCACACATCCACAAACAGAGTTATCATATATCCACAATATCGAAAGAATGAAGGCATGTTTAATATAAAACATAAATAATATTAAATAGGTTAAAATATACATATTAAAAATACTATTTAACCATAAAAATATTTTTAATACCATCCATGATGGAATTTATGAAAAAAGAACAAAAACATTATTCATAGAGGCGATTAACCGGTATAACTTGGACAATAATTTTGTTTCTTTGAATAAGGGGAGATGAGAAATGAAATGGATATGATATATTAATAAAGAAACATAAAAATACACTATATAAATTATTATAAAGTAATAATTAATTTATGGATGAATTAGGTGAGGAGAAAGTATAAACAGAAAAGATATTAAGATAGGTACTTTGGGAAAATTACCTCTTGAATATAACATTCTGAAGAGACCCTTTAAGACCTTGGATTTGGTATTTGGGTGAGAACAGAAGAAATTTTTTAGGGGGAGAGATAGGATGAGATGTTTGGGTAAAGATATTGAGAGATAAAATTATATTTGGGTTGAAATGGGGTGGTGAGGGTTGGTATTTATACTTGAGGGGAGGTGAGTTTAAGTGATTAAATAAAGAATATTTTATATTTAAATCCAACCATTTTGAGGTGGAATTAAATTTAAATAATTTGGAACAAGTTATTATTTTTTAGTATGTATAGGGCCAATAAAACCATGAAATAACCTTTAAAATTTTCTATTTTTAGGTATTTTAAGCCTTTACCATTTTTAACTTTAACATGTTTCATTTTTACCTATACCGTGATAAATAATTTTTATACCATGGTAAATTTTTTATACCTCAAAATGAAAGAGACAATACAACATAATATATACCTTTTTATTCCTAAAATGAAATCAATTTTACCTGATTCAATTAATATAATTGAAAAAATTATATTTAAAATTAATTTTGGAGACAAAATGAAAAAGTGGGTTTTTAGTGTGAAACATTCATAAATATAAAATGTTTTTATATCGAATATAATTTTGAAATTGATTAAAATGACGAAAATTGGTTTTATTTATTTATAATTTAACTAATTAAATATTAAAACCAATTTAATATATAATTTATCTATATTAATAAACTAGAAAAAATGCAGTTTTGAACTGAAATGCAATATTTCCCACTATTCATCCAAAAATGAAGTTTCTTAGAAAAATAAAAAAATCATCCAAAGTTAATTCTTGTATTCTGATTTAAAATAAAAAGTTCATTTTTTCATATAAAAATTCTAAAAGATTCAAAATTTATATTTAAATGGGTTCTTTATTAAAAGGTGGAAAAATTTCTCTTTTGAGAAATATAGGTTTTTTTGCATAATATTGGTATTGTTCTTATGTTATTCCTATAAAAATATTTTGAATGAATATAAAAAATATTTTATTGAATATATAAAATATAAAATTCATTAATATCATTCATTAATTGTAATTAATTAAATTTATTAAGTCAAAATGACTTTAGGAGCATAAAACTATTTTATTTATAATCAAATGGTATATATATTTTATTTATAATTTATTGGTAACCAATGAATTCATTTTATAAAACATATATTTTCATAAGATAGTTAATAATATAAATAAATTATAATTTAATGGATATTTTATATCTTGTTATATTAAATAATAATATTTCAATAATATACTATTATTCGTTAAAGCACATTGTTGCGTATAACACAAGCTATTGAAAGAACTAGAAATTGTATATATCAAAAGCTAAGAATAGTGTTTTGTATACTGCATTCTAATCCAGTGTTATGTGTGGATTGAGGTCGTATGTGGCACAAGGAATTCTATCACTTGAGATGGTGTAGCATGCTATTTCTTTGAATCTTGAATTTTTAAATATGAGTTTGTCGATTTTTTTTGAGATATGTAATGTTACATTGAGGTATTTTTTATGGATCTAGGTATTTTTATGGTTCCCACTATACCTAAATGTGTATTTTTTAGAAAATAAAAATAGAATAGTAAGGTAAATAAAGGAAATATTAATCCTTTCCCCTAGTATATCTACAAGAGAGTATTTTTCAAATCTGATAGTAAGGGATATTGGGATTTGGTAAAATAATGGGAGAATAATAAATAAAATTTAATACATTACATTTTGGTAATCAATGTAATGTACTAAAAATGATATTATATTATTATAGAAAAATTGTATCTTATTTGACTTCAACATCATTAATGTGATATACATATAAGAAGGATAATCTTATCACTAACATGGATTTATGGGAATGGTACAAGTGCTTGCGCATTTTACTATTATTGGAATGTATGTTCTACATATTGAAGTCCTTAGATATAGGTAAATATCCTTATATAGTGGCTAGTGATTAGGATATAGTTATTTTATGGAAATATATAACTGATGCATCTGATGTCTAATGACTCATGCAATTATCAATTTCATATAATCCCTATAAGCTTAATAAAAACATATAATAATATACTATTTTGTTTTTTTACTTTGATATTCATTATGGAAAATATAAACATGTGTGGTATGATATCTCTAAGGAACTTTTCCTATGAATTATTAGAGTAGGTGCACCTTCCAAACTTCATATAGTCATTAATGGTTGGCTATATTTGGTATTAGGAAATTCTTGGTATAAATATACGTAATAAATTGTGAACCCACCTTATTCTTTCAACACTAAAATTGAGATTCTCCAGTTTTATTAAGAATTTTAATTTTGAAAATATTGAAACTTTATCCTGTAACTCCTCACTTTGATTCTCTAGGAGGATAAGGATATGAATAATAAAAAACCACCAGTTCTTATAGTGATTAAGATGAATGGAAAGGTAAAAATGCCTAAGACTACCATCAATTATAAGGTATATTCATAATTTATAAACAAGAGAATGAGGATAAAGATAAATTATTTGTAATAAGATGAATTATGTTTTAAATATGGTAAAAATATTGAGTTGAAGAATAATTTCACCTCAATGAAGAATAAAGAGGCATATTGTGGTGATTTTTTATGAGGGAAACCTCTATATTTCTATAAATTGTAAATTAAATAAAAATTTTATTTCTCACATTTGTATACATATATATAAACCATGTAGATTTAGTGTGGTTTCTATAGGTGAGCTGGATCTTTGAGTTTTCAACATAGATTGACTGGATGCACAAGCTATTAGAGACTACCGCCTTAATTTGCTGATGAGTTTGATTCTTGATTTGTTTTTTGGTACGTGTCTAGTTGTACTAAGAAAAGTATTTCTATATCGATTTTAGATATTGATGAATTTATATTCATGTATCATAATAATAGATTCTAATTTTATAAATATGGTATATCTTATGGTATAATATATCATAATAAAGGTATTTATGTACTAGAATAAGAAAAAAATATTGGAACTTGATATCGAATTAAGTTCACATGAGTCATATCAAAACTAGTTCTATAATCACTAACATGCTCATGTAAACATGAATCACTTGAAAATTATATATAAAAAATTCTATTTAGATTATTTTGGACTAAAACTATTTGATATGTGTCTTTCATGTTTTCATGTCAAAATGTCCAAACCTCCATTTATTGAAAAGTGTGAAAGGAGAAAAAGACTCTTGAATTGGGTTTCATATATGGATGTAGACCTTTTCTAGATGAAATTATATGTGTAAAATATTATTTAATAAATTTTATTGATGACTTTAGTACATATAAATATGACTATTTAAAGAGGAATAATTCATATTACTTTTAGAAATTTAATTAATATAAGAATTAAGTTGTATATCAAATTAGTTAGAAGATAAAGAAAATTTAACCATAATGAGGTGGAAAACATATTATACAAGAGTTCATAAATAATATATATATTTTAGATTCAATTTCATCTCACCCCTTGTACAATGTAGTGGAATAGTGTTAATGAAAGGAGTAATGACACATTTTTAGACATAATGAGATCAAAGACGTGTCAAAAAGATCTTATATTATACTTTTGGGGATATGTATTATTTACGACAATACATATAATAAATTGAGTTCTAAATAAATAATTAACCAGTACATAGTCTATAAAATATTAAGACTCTTTTGAAATACATTTTTAAGAAATGTGAATGTGGATGATAAAGACGTCCCAGTAGATACTTACGTAAAAACAACCTCGGATAATAAAGGGATTGTGAAATTAACCATTACCTTGTACTTTTCCTTGGTAGAGGGTAGGTTAACCTCCTGTATAATGGTGAAATAATTGTTATTAAATTATACAATAATCATATATATTAATATGATATCATAGATGATCTTTTAACATTACTTTGTTAATAATATCATAGTATTATCGTCATTTTGGGTGTTAACTGACTCGCTTTTCTTTATATTCTTTGTTACGTAAGTAATGTTTGTTATGGATAGTATGTATCTTATTAATATTAATAATGATATTTAGTCTTTAAACATTATTTTTAATCATCTAATGAAAATTAGTCTTGAATGGATGCGATGGGGAATGAATCACATCATGTTCGTGGAGACGGTAATCTGTACATATGCATTAGCAATAATATCATTATTTTGATATTAAAATAATAAATAATTGGATATTATATCATATATACAGAATCATTATCATGTTTTATTTATTATTTACATCAATTACATATCATTATTATACCCATCCAAATAATAATGTATTGAATAACAATTACACAACGACGTGGAGATTGTAAGCCGTACGTACGCACGTATGATGACATTTCATTAAAAGGATGGATAAAATAATTAATATGGTTGTAAAATATTTTTAATAATATCACAATATATATAAGATACTAGAGTTATTATTTTATAATGGAAACAACAAATAAAGATGAAGTGGAATAAGAAAGGAACTTGAAAGAGGTGATGAAATGTTTACCTCTTCTTCGAGTTCTTCCTATTTATTTGATCAAAAGGGCTCCTTAAGTTGGATTTATGACTAAAGTAAGGAATCTATGATTAAGGGAGGATATTTTAGAGGATATTCGAGTAGGGTTTTGCCGATCCAAAAGGCTTTGATGGTGTGAATTTGATGGAAGGGTGAGTGCCCTTCTATAAGAGGGGTGAGGGGCACCTTAGGAAAAGCTAGAAATATTATTTTATAATAAAATAAATTTCGGTTTATAATGGCTAAAAAATGAATTCATTAAATTATAAGGTGGGGATAGGTCTAAAACCACTAAAAAATAGGTTTTAGATAGATTTGGGTCACCATATTAACTTTATCTTTTAGATTTAACTCTTAGTTAAATAGTTTGACATTTACCAAGTCTCTTTGTATTTTTATATTATATGGTTAATAAACTTAATATAAACTTCTAAGAGAACCACAAGTGGTTTATTAATGATAAAAATATCATTATATAAGTCATTTGGCTGACCCTTAGATTTTTAGGAATATTATATAAATTAATAATATAATGTTTGTTTTAAAAATTCCTTTATGGCAATTTTGACACGATTTAATAATTTATTTTTGTTAAAGTCCTAAAAATTTTATTAATTACAAATAAATAAATTTCATAAATCCTGACATTTCATATTAACCTATAAAATTCTTTTATGGCATCAAAACATTAAAATTATATTTATTGTAACATTTATAATACCATTTATTTGATTCTTTCATTAATAAGGAAAATACTACATCATTATTGTGTTATAAATAAATTTAATTATTCAATATCTAAAAATTATAAATAAAATAACATTATGTAGGAAATATTCTTATATTTTTAATGAATATTTATAGTCTAAAATATAACATATATAACTCTATGTAAAAATTGTTTTACTAAAAGATATATGCATATGTCATTTTTGTATTTACTTTAACTTAATTAATATAAAGTGTCATTATCACTTACAAGTGGCTCCATGGGGTCCCAAAATCAACCCAAGGATGACCATGGTCGGAAATGTATCATACAATAAGGTTAGGACATGTTTTAGGGTAATTTAATATTATTATAATATAATTTTTACCCTTATTTACCGGATTTACCCTTTAACCATGGTAAATAAAATATTTACCGAGGTAATTATTCAAAATGTATAAAAATAAACCATACCTATTGAAACAATTTGGACCTACTGATTATAAATATGGAATCCTTTTTTTTAATTCAAAACACAGAAGTGGCAGAAATTAATTTAAAATTAATTCCCATTGTCAAAAAAAAAACGTGTTTTTAAGAAATAATAACTATCAAAAGGTTGATACTTTCATATGTCCAATTTAAATGTGAAATTACATCCAATAACCTACATTGGATTAAATGGTAAAAATATAATCTAATTATACTTAAAACCCACTCAATAGTATAATTTATCACTAAAAATTATTTTTATTAAAAAATTTGTTTTTAATTAAAATTTAGTATTTTTCACTATTCATCAAAAATTGAAAGTTTTCAGAAAAACACCAAAAATTCACCCTAAGATAATTTCGATATTCCGAATCCAAAAATGAAGTCCATTTTAAAAGAAAAAATTTATAAAATTTCAAAAAGTGGGTATTACTATTCATAACGGCAAGTTTGATTGGTTGTGGTGTGTTAGAACTCGAAGTTGTGTATAACACACGCTACTGTATTATTAAAGAGAAGCATACCATGGAAGCTTAGGGTGTTACAGTTACCATGTGAATTGGCCTTTAAATTTTTCTAATCATTGAGTTCTTTTATTTCACATAGTGTTTTTGTAATAAATAATGATATATATTTCTTAGAAGTATTGTTTCATATAAAATGAAGTGATTACCTATTTGAATCAAATCGAATCAACTTAACCTGATCCAAATAAAAAACCCAAATTAAATGAAACCAACATGAACAAATTCTAACTGAATGTAATGAAGCATAAAATTTTAAAACTTGGAAAAACCAAAATAATATGAATTTTATTGACCTATAAAGAGTAAAACTAAATATTCCTAAATGAATCTACAATGAATTAAATTATCCTATAACAAACAAATTAATTAAACTAACTAGATATAAAAAAATCATATCATGTCTTTCCAAATAGAATCATATATAATTTGTATAATCCAGTTAGACCTCTCCTAATATTCCTCAATTAGAATTACAACAATCATAAAAAAACTAAGATGAACCACCAGAAACCAAAAAAAATAATATTATGAAGAGTATACTCAAAATGAGATGAACTAAATATAGTAGCACCATACAAATCCATAATGGATTGAATAAAACCAAATGAAAAATGGAATGAATTTTTTAAAAAAAACATTCAAAAACTGACCGAACCTTACCAGTATAAATGTAAATTTAATCTACCAAAATAGATCTAAAATAATCAAAATTGGGAAAAAATAATTCAAATAGAAATAAATAAATGAACCCAAATTTTACTAAGTCCAAATAATCTAACTTTAATGAATCTGATATTACAAATGATGAATCAAATTTGACCAAATATAATGAATTCAATCCTATATGATTGAAATTGGCACAAACTAAATTGAACTAATCCAAAATAATGTGAACCCCATTTAATTAAATTGAATCGATTAGAACCCAAATATATTTTATTGTCAAAGATAATATAATAAAAAATAAGACAAACTAAATCTAATTACAATTTCCCAAATAAACAAGTTTTGAACAAAACCAAACTATATCGAAACTCAAGAAAAACAGATAATATACCATTAATTTGAGGATTAATTCTTTATTAACAGGAATTTACTATTTACTAGTATCATTATAAAACTTCCAATGGTTTCCCATGTGCTTGCAGAAACATGATTTGTCCCACGAGGTATTTTAGAACTTATTTATAGGGTTGTGACAAGTATAGTAATAGGATAAATTTATTTTGTAGTTTAGTTTTTATTTTATTTTATTTATCGCATTGTCCACTTAGGCATTTTATCACTTTATATAGATGGAGAGTACTTATATTCTATTAAGGGGTTAAGAAGGGATTTGGAGACAGTTATATGGTTGTCTTTACTCGAGAGTGATATTGGGGTAGTTGAAGGGAAAATTAGTGTATTTAGTTTTTTATTTCTATATAAAATGATAATTCTAATTATTTTCATTTCTTTTGGCATGGATATCCGATATATGGATGGGTCATGCCAAATTTAATTTTTTTTTAGTTTTAATTAATTGTTTATGGGAGAAATTGTTCCCAAGTGGTTATTCCTTAATGCCCAGAAACTTCTGATAGAATGTAGGCATATCTCTTCCATCTTACTTCATCCTAGTTAATCCTATAATAAAGTCTAACTATGTCATTACTATTCCTGAACCTTGGGAGGGCCTATAAAACTTGTAATAACTGGGGAGTTATTGGGAACATCTTCACTGTTCTGTTGAGAATGTATGACAACCCTTCTTTTTATTACACAATTAAACATAATTTATTACATAAAATTAACTTTATATAACATATAAGAACGATAGTTATAGTGTATTTGGGTCTTAAGATCATTACATAACAACTTAAAACATGAAATACAACATCTTTATTGAAAATTTCCTTTACATGACCGCTACATTCCCTTGTACTTAGCATTGCATGGGATAACCTGAGGACATGCATAAAAAAAGGGTGAGCTATAAATCCCAGAAATGGGATAATCATTGAATAACATGAGGAATAAAATACATGTTATAAAATAGGCATATCAATATAGAACAATAGAATCAAAACCATAAAGGCATGATAAAGCATGATAATAATAACATGGAAATGGGGAAACAACACTTAACATGGAATTAGCATGAGCCAAGGCACATTACACATGGAGCATGAGTGAATCCTCATTGCACATGAAGCATGAGTAAAACCTCATTGAACTGGAATTAGAATGAGTAAACACACATTGCACATGACGTATCATGGTAATATACTTAACCCAATTCATTAGAGCGCTATTAGGGCACACCCTTCTTAAACATTTCACTTCATGCATAAGTGTGCAACATGGATGATAAAACATTTAATAATTCAACATAATCATTTATTCCTTGATAAATGAATGTGGAATAAATACTTGAAACTCTTGAAACAATAATTAAATGTTCATAAAGTTGAATACCCTTGATATAGAAATAGTCATGGTATTCACTACACAATGGCTTTGGCTTGGAAAAACGCGGTGCAATTTTGGTAGCATAATAGCGTGACATAAGAATTCATAAAAATGGTTGATGAGAGGGAAAGTGGTTTATCATCATATTTACATGACATGGAAATTATGGGGGTCATATAGATACATTTCCCAACAAATGTAATGGAATTTATATTCATGACACAAAAGAATTGCTTCAATGTAAATGAAGAGAGAGAAATTCCTTTCGGAATTTCGGCATAGTAATGGGTGTACATTGGAGGCATTTAATGAGAGATAAAGGGGTATCCCATCATTAAAAAATAAATAGGGCAGTATGGGGGTGGTGAGAAACCATACCCCAACATTTATAATTGAAATTAAAAGGGCATAACAACTTAACGAATATTGGACACAATGAGAAAGGAAGAAAACCCTTACTTGGATGTGTGCTTCCAAAATCTTGAGAGAGGCTTGAGAGAGGATTCTTGGGAGATTGTAGCACATCAGGAGGACTCTAGAGAGAGGAGGATAGATTTTGGACAACTCCAAAGGCTTTTAGTGAGGAGTAAGTTGGAGATTGGGTGGGTTTATATAGGAAAGGTGAGGGAATTATTTATTATTTAGGCTTGGGACACCTCACATTAAAATAATCCAAACCACAAACCAGTCCATGGTTTTCGCCCATGTTTTTTGGAAAAGGGATGTGGAAAAAAATATTTTATAAGGAAAAATTATGAAATTCTTAAAATAATGAGGATGCTTATATGGAGGTGAGTCACACTCCCAAGGAAAACAATTTAAAAAGACATGATGTTTAATAAGCCTTGACAGGTCCATTAATGCTTTGTAAAATAAGTCAAACAAACCCAAAATCACATTATTTTAATTGAAAAACATATATTTTTTGAACATAAAGATTATAGTATTGCATTACATCATTATTGGGTCATTAGGATGTCATAAAACACATTATATATTTTAACGGTATTTAATTTTTACCCAAAACATGACTTTCTCAGAAAATTATGAAAAAATCACCATTGGATAATTTCGATGTCCTGATTCCAGAAATAATATTTATTTTATCTAAATAATTTTCTAAATATGTAAATTTTTACTTTTAAAATAAAAACTAACATTTATCAAAAATTCACGGGTTTTGAAAAAAATGGCTTTCAAACCTTAATAAAAATTACAATTGAATTCATAAAATTATACAATCATTTATATTTAATAAAAATTTATTTAATAAAAATACTAATATTTTATTAAAATATTACTTAATTCAAAAATCCATTAATTCATCAAAATATATTTCTTAGTTGAACATTAACTGAAAATACTATTTGTGATTTAAAAACTATTTTCAAGGTAACAATAATAAAATGAATGTATATTCATTATTATATACAAATATAATGTACATAACCATAGTGATAAGGTCTTGTTACATAACCCCTTATAACACCAGCATAAGATCGAAGAGTAAGGTGTGTGATGGTGACAGACTCTTGGGGTGGCTCATATAACATTTCTCGGGTGGTAATCTCTATCAACATACACTTCTCCCATAGGCGGTCCCACTCGAGCTAAACATATTCAACATTGGCTTGGGATTGGTCAAGAGAGAAGCCCAAAGACACAACCACCTTTCTGAGCTCTGACAAATGGGCTTCGTATGGGTCACGTCTACTGGATGAGGCCATTGCTTCCTTTGTCTGAGTAAATTGGATTTGTTAAAGTACTATATTTATACTAATCATGTGATCACTATTCAACGTCTATATTAGAAATGATAAAAATTATTAACAGTATTTTAAAATTATAAAACCTAAAACTAAAGAAATTGACATTTTATATAAATATTTTACATAAAGAGACATTTAATTTGATCAAGAGGGATTCCCATTAATGAAATTTTGGGTCGTTACAATCTTCCCCCCCTTAAGAAATATCGCCCTCGACATTTTATTTTCCCACACTAAAAAATATGTGGGTAACTCTGCTTCATCATTTCCTCCGATTCCCATGTCGCTTCTTCAAACTTTTGGTTTCGTCACAACACCTTGACGAGGGGAATTTTATTATTTTATATAACTTTTTCTCTACGATCTAAGATCTTCAGTGGTTTCTCCTCATAAGAAAGATCATACTCTAACTATACCACCTCTGAAGAGAGTAAGTGTGAAGGGTCTGGTATGTACTTCCTTAAGAGGGATACATGAAAGAATTCATGTACTTTGGCCATGGTAGGTGGAAGTTCTAGTAGATAGGCCACAACCCCCGACATGATAAAGAATCTCTAATGGGATGATGTACCTTGGACATAACTTCCCTTTCTTTCCAAACCTCATGACCTTCTTCTATGGAGATATGCATAGAAATACTATGTCCCCAACTTTAAACTCAAGGTCTCGTCGACCATTATCTGCATAACTCTTTTTTCGACTCTGGACTACCTTGATATGCTACTGAATGGTTTTCACCTTCTCCACCATTTCTTTGACCATTTCTGGTCCAAGAAGCTTACGCTCACCGACCTCATCCCAACACGCCAGTGTTATGCACATTTTCCCATAAAGGGATTCATATAGTGCCATTTGGATGCTCGAGTAGAAACTATTATTATAATAGAACTCAACCATAGGAATTTGTTGATCCAATCCTCCTTTAAAGTCCATTGAGAACGCTATAAATATGCCCTAAAGTGTTTGGATAGTCTACTTGGATTGGCCATCAGTTTGAGGATGATAGGCTGTACTGAAGTTCAGTTCAGTATTTAGAGCATGTTGAAGACTCTTCCAAAACATAGAGGTGAATCTTGGATCTCGATCGGACACAATAGATTGTGGTACTCCATGCAGCATTACCACTTCCATGATATATATCTATGCCATTTTATCCAATGATAATTCCTACCGAATAGAAATGAAGTGTGAAACCTTTGTAAGACAATACACAATAACCCAGTTTGGATTGTTGCCTTTGGAAGTCTTCGGAAGTCCAGTGAAAAATTCCATAGTGATGTTCTCCCATTTCTATTCTAGTATGGGCAATGGTTGCATCATCCCCTTAGACTTCTGCCTCCCTGACTTCACTTCCTGACACACCAGGCACTTTAATGTATATTCAACGATCTCCTTCATCATATTATCCCACCAATAATTCTCTCGGAGATCTCAATACATATTTGTGTTTCCAGGGGGAATAATGAAATTTGAACTATGTCCATCATCCAAAAGTTCCTTCTTTAGCTTCGGAATTTATGGAACACATAGTATTTTCACAAATCTCAAAATTCCTTCTTCACTAACATTAAACTCTGAGGATTTCCTTTTTCTGATAGGTTTTACTTTTTCCTGAATTCCCACATCATCCTTTTGAGCATCCTTTAACCTTTACAAAAGTGATGGTTGAGAAATCATTTGTGGAAGGCTTGACGATGTTACCTTATTTATGATTCACATATCTATATTCATAAAATCTAAGAAGATTGGATCCTTTTCAATTCTCATCAATGATAGAATCGATGGGTCCTTTCTACTTAGGAAATTTGCCACATTGTTCACTTTCCCAGGGTGGTAATGGATTGATCAGTCATAGTCTTTGATCAGCTCTAACCATCTTCATTGGCGCATGTTCAACTCTTTCTTTGTGAATATATACTTGAGGATTTTGTGGTCTGTATATATTTCACACTTATCCCCAAAAAGATAATTCCGCCAACTTTTCAAAGTGAAGATCACTACAGCCAACTCGAGGTCATGTGTTGGATAGTTTTGTTCATGAACTTTCAATTACCTTGAAGCATAGGAAATTAATTTTTCATTTTTCACCAACACACATCCCAAGCCCTTCTTCGAAGCATCACTAAATACCACAAAAAGTTCTCCACTTGTGGGTAAAGTGAGCACGGGCACAGTGATAAGCCTCCTTTTCAACTCCTTGAAGCTTTCTTCGCATTCATCACTGCATGAAAACATTACTCCCTTATGAGTTAGCTTGGTAAGAGGGTTGGATAATCGTGAAAAATTTCTCACAAATCATTGATAATATCCAGCTAACCCCAAGAAGCTACGGATATCCATTACCGCTGTTGGCCTCGATCATCCCTTAATTGAATCTGTTTTGGAGGGATCCACAAATATCACATTTATTGTGATGATATGGCCCAAGAATGAGACCTCCTTCAACCAGAACTCACACTTGATGTACTTTTCAAATATCTTATCCTTCCTCAAGGTCTCTAGTACAGTTCTAAAATACTCCTCATGATCCTCCTTGGTTTTGGAGTATATCATAATATCATCTATAAATACTACAACAAATTTTTTGAGGTAATCTCTAAAGACTCTATTCATCAATTCCATGAAGATAACTGGAGTATTAGTGATTCTGAAAGGCATTACTATGAATTCATTGTGCCCCTATCTTGTACGAAAAGTAGTCTTGAGGATATATTCCTTCTTCACCCTTACTTGATAATATCCTAGCCGCAAATCCACCTTGGATAAGTATTGTGCTGCACATATTTGATTGAACAAGTCATCAATTCGTGTGAGATGATACTTGTTCTTTATCGTGATTTTGTTGATATCATGATAATTGATTCAAAGGCGCCTTAATCCATCCTTCTTCTTCACGAAGAGGACTGGTGCACCCCATGGTGAAGCACTTGGGCATATAAACCCATTATCTAGATTCTCTTGTAGTTATTTCTTCAGCTCCTCAAGCTCCACAACAACCATTCTATACAGAGTCTTAGATATTGGAAACACCCCAGGTATAAGATCAATTGAGAATTCCACATCTCTTCTAGGAGGAAGACACGACAATTCCTCGAGAAACACTTCAGTGAATTCCCTCACAATAGGAATTTATTCTAGGATAGTTTCCTCCTTAGACTCAATAATATGAGCCAGATACGCGTGCTCATAGGATAATAATATCCACGCTTGAGATGATGGAGCTAAATAATATTCATCTTCCTCCTTGAACTTGTAAAGAATCAGGGGTCGATTCTCCACATGGAGAGTGATTTCCATCTCATGGTAATTTATGTTGGCTCTATATAAGGAAAGACAATCCATGCCAATAATTGCATCAAATTCCACTAGAGGGAGTACTACAAGGTTCTCCGGGAAGTTCAATCCACAGATTATGAAAAGGGAGGAGTTATATTCATGGGATGCAATGATTTCCACATTTGATGTATGCACCTAAATCTTCACTTCTATGATTTGTGGTGGTGCTGGGATTGTTCTACTAATCTTTAGAGATATAAAATAATTCGTAGAACCTGAATCAAAAAGTACTTTCACTATTATTGAATGAATAACTAGCGTACTTGTCACCACTTCACTGTCGGGGTTCACTTCCGCAATAGTGATGGAAAAAGCTCACCCCTACTACCATGGAGGTTGTTGCTTGTCTCCGAAAACCCTTGGCTTAGGGAACTAATTTTCAAGATGCCCTGGTTCTTTGTAGTTGTAGAAGTGAACAACACGTTGAGGTTTGAACAAAGAATTCCTCTCCACTATTTCAACCGTAGGTTTTTATTTCCGATATTTAATAGCAATGTACCCTTCTCTTCCACACCTAAATCATTTTCTCATACCCTTTAGGAAATTTCCAGGGTGCTTCTTTCTGCACCTTTGGTAAGTGGGGTGCTGGATCTTCTTAGAACTGTTGGATTTATCCATCGGACTACCATCATTGAAGTTCAACTTACGCCTCTTATTCCCATGATATCCCTGAGATTCTCTAATCTCCATTTCGTCCTTGAGGTCACATCAGACAATTTCCTCATAGCTGTCGAAGTCACGGATCACTAGAGCCTTCCACAAGCTTGGTTTTAGCCCACCAAAGAAGCAGTAAACCTTGAATTCGTGGGTAATGAAAAAGCCAAAAGTGTATCATGCAAGCCTTGTGAAGTTTACCTCCTACACTCTAATAGATTCGTCGACTTTTTGCTTGAGGTCAAGTAAGTCCCTTTCCATATTAAGAAGGAGGGTGTACGGAAAATATTTATCGAAAAACATCTTTCAGAAATCCTTCCACTCCAATGCCTCAATATCCTCCTTAGGATTCATATTTTTTATCAACGTCCATCATTGATCATCTTCACCCTCCATACGATAAGCAACAAGGATAACCTTCTCTTGTTTAGAACATTGAAGGATGGATAAGATATTTTCAATGGAGTTGATCCACTGTTCAACGATTGAGGGATTGGATGATCCATTACAAGTAGAAGTCCTTTGTCTCATGAAGATATCGATAGCAACTTGTTCTTTCTTGGGGTGGTGGGTTTAACGTTCCTCTTGACCCATGTTTATATTCAAATATTGAGTTAGCTGATAGAGAAGCGTGATAAAGTTCATGATTCCCACTCCCATTGGATTGGGCATCTCATAAGTATATTAATCACATTGATCTTCACATAGGTTGTTAGCATGAGTCCTCATATTATTGGAAAATGGCTAGAATAAAAGGAAAGTTAGGGGTAATACATAAAGGGTAATCCAAGGAAAAAACTGATGACTTATAAATAACTTTTATTTCCTTTACATATGAATCTATTGGCTTCAGTCTATGTTATACATGATCTACTTTCTAATATATATTCTTAGGGAATTTGTTGTCCCTTAATAATGGTTCATAATAAGATTTTGAATTCACTAAAGCATATCCCCCAGGAGTGTCGTAACCAAGAGTGAATCAAGGTCCGTTTTTGTGCACCAATTCCCGTTCGAGTTTAGCTTAAAGTGGTGTTTTCGGGTTTTACCCCTAGGATACATCGGTGCCAGAGCCACCTCTACATGCTCGTATGCAGACAGGGATGTATTTTCTTGATAAACCACTTACTCAATACTCACCAAAACTTAGGGATGTTTTTATTATACTTAGTCTTGTATCATGTCTTCAGTAGGTTTTTCTAATCCTAATCCCAAAAATAACTAAACCTATCCTCTGATACAAACTATGAATCCCAGAAAGGGAATAATCATGGAATAACATGAGGAATACAATAAATGTTAGAAAATAGGCATATAAATAGGGCACAAGAGAAGCATAAACATAAAGGAATGATAAATCATGATAATCATAACATGGAAATGTGGCAACAACACTTTACATGGAATTAGCATGAGCCCAGGCTCATTGCACATGGAGCATGAGTAAATCCTCAATGCACATGAAGCATGAGTAAAACCTCATTGCACTTGAATTAGAATGGGTAAACACCCATTGCACTTTAAGTATCATGATACTATACTTACTCAAATTCATTGGAGCGCTATCAGGGTGCACCCTTCTTAAACATTTCACTTCATGCATAAGTGTGCCATATGGATGATAAAACATTGAATCATTCAACATAATCATTTATTCCAAAATATATGAATGTGCAATACATACTTTAAATTCTTTAAAAAATAAGTAAATTTGCATAAAGTGGAATACCCTTGATAGATAAATGGTCATGGTATTCACTACACAATGACTTTGTCTTGGAAAAACTCTATGCAATTTCAACAGCATAACGACGTGACATAAGAACTCATAAAAATTATTGATGGGAGAGAAAGGGGTATATCATAATATTTATATAACATGGAAGGTAAGGGGTTCTTATAGATACATTTCCCAACAAATGTAATGGAATTTATATTAATGATAGAAAATAATGGATTGAATGTAAATAAGGAGAGAGAAATTCCTTTCAGAATTTCGGCATAGTAACAGGTGTACATGGGAGGCATTTAATGAGAGAGAAAGGTTTATCTCATAATTAAAACATAAAGTGGGAAGTATGGGGGAGGTGAGAAACCATACCCCAACATTTATAATTGAAATTAAAAGGGCATAACAACTTAAAGAATATTGGACAAAAATGAGAAAGGAAGAAAACCCTTACTTGGAAGTGTGCTTCAAAAGGCTTGAGGGAGGCTTGAGAGAGGCTTCTTGGGAGCTTGGGGCACCTTAGAAGGATTATAGAGATAGGAGGGCAGAGGTTGGACGAACTCTAAAGGCTTTGAGTGAGGAGGAAGTGGGATCATTGGTGGGTTTATATAGGAAAGGGGAGGGAATTCTTTATTATTTAGGTTTGGGACACCTCACATTAATCTAACCCAAACCACAAACCAGCCCATGGTTTTTGCCCAAGGTTTTTGGAAAAGGGAAGTGGGAAATAATATTTTATAAGGCTAAAGTATGAACTTCTTAAAATAATGAGGATTCTTATGTAGAGGTGAGTCACACTCTCAAGGAAAACAATTTAAAAAAGACATGATGTTTAATAAGCCTTGAATGGTCCATTAATTCTTTGTAAAATAAGTCAAACAAACCCAAAACCACATTATTTTAATGTTAAAACATATATTGGCTGAAAATAAAGCTCATGGTATTTTATTTCATCATTATTTGGTCAGTATGATGTCATAAAACACATTATATATTTAAATGGTATTCAATTTTTACCCAAAAAATGTGACTCTCTCAGAAAATTATGAAAAAGTCACCGCTGGATAATTTCGACGTCCTGATTCCAGAAATAATATTTATTTTATTGAAATAATTTTATAAATATGTTAATTTTCACTTTTAAACTAAAAACTGACATTTATCGAAAATTCATAGGTTTTGACAAAAATGGCTTTCAAACCTTAATACAAATCATATTTGTATTCATAAAATTATAAAATCATTTATATTTAGTAAAAACTAATTTAATAACAATAATAATATTTTATTAAAATATTATATAATTAAAAAATCCATTAATTCATCAAAATATATTTCTTAGTTGAACATTAACTAAAAATACTATTTGTGCTTTAAAAATTATTTACAAGGTAACAATAATAAAATGAAAGTATATTCATTATTATATATAAAAATAATGTACATAACCATAGTGCTAAGGAATTGTTACATAACCCCTTATAACACCCACATAAGATCGAAGATTAAGGTTTGTGATGGTGATAGACTCTTGGGGTGGCTCAGATAACATTTCTCGGGTGGTAATCTCTATCAACTTCCACTTCTCTCTTCGGTGGTCCCGCTAGAGCTTAACATATTCAAGCTCATCTTGGGCTTGGTCAAGAGAGAAGCCCAAATATTCAACCTCATTTCCGAGCTCTGACAAATGGGCTTTGTATGGGGCATGTCTACTAGATGAGGCCATCACTTCCTTTTTCGGAGTAAATTGGATTTGTTAAAGCCCTATATTTATACTAATCATGTGATCGTTTTTCAATGATTATATTAGAAACGATCACAATTCTTAATAGTATTTTAAAATCCAAAAACATAAAACCAAAGAAGTTGACATTTTATATAACCATTTTACATAAAGATACATTTAATTAGATCAAGAGGTATTTCTATTAATGAAAGATTGGGTCGTTACAGAATGACCATAAAATAATAAGGATTTTAGAACATCTTTAAGGTATAAAAGATAAAATCTCAGTAAGTGAAGACATATTAGAGAGACTCATCAAAAAAAAAGACCCAATCAAGTAAACATAATTAAATTTCACAAGGATGGATATATTATTTTACAAACTCTCCAAAAACACCCAAACATGTATAAATAGTTTCAAAGATCAAGAGGTTTTACTTGAATTAATAAATAGTGAAATTGAGAAAAAAAATAAATTCTATCACAAGATAAAATACACCCAATTTATGGGGGAATTGTCATCACATTAAAAAATTATATGAATATAGAATATATTAGTTTCCTCATATAATTTTTGGGGGATAAAATTGATAACATATAATATAATACTTCCAACAAACAAAAATAATTTTTTCATATAGTCTAATGATCAATCTCAACCTGTTTCATAAACTATTTATAAATAGATGAGGGAAATGATGATAAGTCTTTGATCATGTCAATGGTGGATAGAAGAATGAATAAAAAATATTTAACCCCAAAATAATTAGAACAAGGTTTTAAATTACCCAAAAATAACATTCTTATAGTTGTAAAAATTCTATAGAGCATGCATACAAAAATACAAGTCATATAGGGATCTCACGGTACTGTTATAGGTTTCATTATATGGGATTATATTTCATTAATAATAGTTCCATATATAGAACTAAATTAAACCCTACATTATGTTGGAATAGTCCTTATATGATGAGACAAAAAATAATAAATAATAATCATTCAATTAATTATAATATACAATTTATAAATAAAATGTTTGATTTTATGGTAAAATTATGTGATTATTGATGCCCTAATGGTCATTTCTAAGTAGTGTATAGATAAGGACTCAATAGTTACCTCTAAAATTATAAGAATAAGAGAGGAAAATCATTTTTATAGAGGAAGGTTAGAAGTATTGGTGAAGGTTCCATGTGACATATACATGATTAAGAAGGACTTCCAAAAAAGATTATTTGGGAAAACCATTCACAAGAAGATCAAGATGAACATAACCAAGAGTTCCTATTCAACTAAAAGATGATTCTTTTATAATGGTATTGACACCGGTATATTTCCCTTGATGAATAAATGAAGATATTGTGAATATTACTCGTATGTGGGAGGGTGTGAATAGATTTCATAAGATCACTAATGGCATACTACCATGACAGTGCATGATTCCAATATCGGTTGATGACAGGTTCTCCATTCATTCATTTTCTCCCTACATGGGCTAAAAATGAAATATTGTGAAAGTGAATACATACTAAATGATCCAATTATAGCTTTAACATGTGGAAACCCACTTATTATGTGGGAATCACTGATACATTTCATGATAACATAATACCACATGGACACCCACATAGTAAGAGTAAATCACTCATAAATTAAAAAACCATTAAAGACCCTCTACATCCACATATCTTCTCCAACACGGCCTTCCATGTTGAAAAATAGGTCACCTTGGCCTCACTAATAAATATTTACATTTATCAATTATGTAGGATATAAGAAAATATAGGTAGGAGGATAGGTATGGATAATTTCTACTCAGGGTCTAGGAGAAACTCTTTAAAACACCCTAGCTAGGGAAATCTAGTTTTTTGGTTTCCATGAAACCCCCACCCCTATGGTTAATTGAAGATCCTAGGAATCAGATATCCTCTCAAAAACACTCCTTGTGTGAAAAAATATTTCAAACATCATTTGTTTTATATCCTCGTGTATCCCTTCATTACGAACATCACTAATGGGTTATCCCTTTCTATAATCTTGAAAAGAGGGGATCTATCATCTTTGAAATTTCCTCATATGTCTTTTCTCCATGATCTTCCCTCTCATATGGATGTACACCATGATCCAACCATGTAGAGCTCCCTACTTTGATATAATCCCTTATAGGTTGGTCCCATCAACGAAATAACCAAGAAAATTGATTCTTATTAGGAATCCCTCACAGATACATCCTCTGTGTTTCAACTAAGTAGACCAACCTCCCATGTAATAATACTATGCAGATCCGCGACAAGTAAGTTATTTTCTCCTCTTTTCTATACTAATTCCTATAAAAACTAAATTTATTCAACTCTTAGATGTTTTTCAAGTTATTATCAATAAAAGAGAGATCAATACCTCCATTTTTTCATTTCATTCACCAATATTATATTTGTAGGAAAATCATCTCCAAATTTATTCAATGGATTCTTTCTTCAATGCTCAAAAACCTCAATGGGAAAAAATACATCGTATAAAACCACATGATATTCAAAATCTTGTATAGTGATCACTTATGATTGTATTTTCTCATCAGTATTGCATCACTATATTTTTCCTTCCATATAGATGTGTGGTCCAAGTCATTTTGAAATGTGATTTTTTTTATTTATAGGTTCTAAAAGTGGTGCATGATGGACCTAGTTTGTTTGATGGGGAGAAGAGGGTATACCAACGATTCTGTAAACTATTGGTGAACTAATATTCTTGTTAGGTAGAGGGTATACCATTGGTTCTGAATACCATTGGTATAAAATTATATTAGACAGTATGTATACCACGGTTCTTGAACCAATAATAAACTTTTGTGCCAATTGTTTTCTTAGAACCATATATATACAACTTTTCCAACCAGAAATCGCAACAGTTTCAATGAACCATTAGAATATGGTAACTCGATACAACCTATACCAATGGTTTTATAGAAACTATTGGTATAGGTATATACCAACAACCCACAAACCAAGGGTTCTTTGAACCATTGAGATATCTTATCACAATTATTTCAAGTCCTATACCAATATTTTCAAACCGTTGGTATTGGGTAAATTTTTAGTAGGGACCTATAAGACGAGAGGTCACTACACCATGTGGGCCATCATGTATTAACACTATAATTAATCTCACTTCTTTTCAATTTTTTTGTAGAGTGATGTAGATAGCTTTAAAGTGTTATATATGGTTGAGTAAGTGAAATTTTAAATTTTTTAATTTATGAAATTATTATATTAATATATGTGTTTTTTCTAAATCTTATGGATGGGATTTCACTAGGATTTTAGAACCTTACCATATTGAAGAAAAAAATTTCATACATAGATAGAAAGAAATATAGAGATAATAATATATATCTTAGAGAACATTTTAATATAATCTGTTCTATATTTCAAGGGATCTTGGAAGGAATAGAGACCCTTGGAAGAGTTTTCATACGATAAATCCATCACTAAACCATTGTATTAACCTCTTATGAGGAACTATATGGGGGACCCTAAAAATCTATATAGTTCCAGTTTGAGGTTATATAATTAGATATCATGGGCCTTATGTCTGTATATAATAGAGAAATTGTTGGATTTTATATTGAAATCACAATGTTAACATAAGTCATATATTGATAACAGGAGGAGACATATTTAGTTTTTTTGTGGGAGATCATATGTTTATACAGGAATACCCATATAGGGGTAAATAAAGGTTTGGAAAGCGGATTAAATTGTTTTTAAAATTATGGGAACCTTTGATATCTTAAAGTTGATTAAACAAGCGTCATATCACATGGCATTACCACCTCACCTTGAATGGATGCATAACATATTCCACATTTTTTTATGAGGGAGATATTCAAATTATCCTTATCTTGTGTGTGAATGGATGAGTTATATCTACAGGAGGATGAGATAATTATATAAAAAATTTATAGATCTATGATAATTGTTTTTAGGCTATATGGGATATATTATCTTTTTTATTTGGTTGTTGTGGTGGCAAAGGGGCATAAAAGTGATAACCTAAGGTATAGAGGAATAAATAAAATACTAATATCGTCAACTATTCACACCAGGTTCCTAACTAATCATATTATTGTTTAATATTAAATTATATTATTTTTAATGTATAAAATTTTAGAAGGTGGGGAGTATGTAGTCACTCTACTTTTATGTTAGGAGAGTTAGTTAGTTTTTTAATTATCAGTATTTTAATCCCAATAGAGTTAAAACTATAAAATACCACAAAATAGATCATTAAATATAAAAAATGACATCTCCATTAAAACATAAAATAATGGTATTATATTATATTATATTTGGGTGAGGATATAATATGGTCATATTTTACAAGCTATTAGAATTTTCTTGAAATTAATTAAATAAAATAACTAAACTCTTCATACTATATAAAAATATTTCCATAATCAATCACTATTAAAACTCTATGTGATATAGATGATGATAATCCATAAATTCCACCCCATGTATCTATATTGAGGTATGTCTCATTGAATCTGACTTTGGTCCTCATCATTCTTCATTTTCTTTGTCAATATAATCATTTTGTTAATAATTTGATTAACTTATTAGTATTTTTATTTAATATAGCCACTATATATCAAAGAATTTATCTGGATAAGAAGTATCTATAGAAATCAAGTTGATGAATATTTATTAAATTAACCATAACACATCTTAGAGAAAAGTTATCAAAATTCATAATTTCTTTCTAGAATTTGGAGGCTTAAAATTCAAACTCATGTTATATAACATCTATATTTGTAATCTATGTATTGAGAAAAATAGTTGAATGAAGTTTAATAAAGAAAAAATAATAATAAAATTATATTTTAACCTTTATTGTTTTCTAATAGTGACGACATGATAGTCATTGATATAGTGGGAGTGGTGGTGATGATATTGTATGATGTCCATCCAATCAATTAATTAGATGGAATAGGGAGTTACATGTAGTCCACCTTTTCTAATGTGAGTATTTAACTCATGAAAGGAGTTGGATATTCTAATATGATTGATTACATGGCATCCAACATTGACACATTTCCTCGTTGGGGTGACTATCCAAGGTTTTGGATCATAAAAGA
Organism: Viscum album; assembly: GCA_963277665.1. Lineage (NCBI taxonomy): Eukaryota > Viridiplantae > Streptophyta > Magnoliopsida > Santalales > Viscaceae > Viscum > Viscum album. The sequence goes on along the minus strand of OY728123.1, from coordinate 859,242,319 downwards.
CCAACAAGCAAGGAAATATGACTCATATGATCTAACCCATGAACACTAGAACCATATTAACTATATAATATTGTATACTTAATGGTAATGATACATACTATCATACATTTCTCATTGGGAATTTGGGAAGGGTGTGGAAGGGTTTCATATGAAACCCATTAGTAAGATGATAGAGAAGAGGCACATGTGGTTGATTAGGAACTTTATTTCAAAATTTATATTTTTCATCCTTATGACCTACCTATCCAATTAATGCCTTATTTAAGGAATTTTAGTTTTATTTTTAATTCCAATTATACTCAATGCTCATTAATAATGGTCATAAATGTGAATTAGAGTACCAAGATATGAACATTTTTCATGGATACTTCTTATGATATGGACACACTATAATAGATTGTACTTGAGAGAAAATTAGAAGTTGGGAAGTATGTTTTTCGGAGGATTATTCAATAAAACATTCATAGAACTTGATTCATAAGGGATGAAATTATTGATGATTGTACTACTAAATGCTTACATTCCTTCCATATTTCACTAGTTTGTGTTTAAGGAAGACTAGGAATAGAAATATTTCTCTTAAATGATTTAAATTTACTATTTCTTTAGTGAATAAATAAACATGGAGAATTATTGGATTTATTGTCTCTTATGATTATGTTATTTTATTTTTGATGTTGTTGTAGTGCTCCATATTCTATGGGTGGGGCTCTAAAGAGATTCTTGTGGTCATACAACATTATATATAGATGGTATATTCCACATGTATGGAGGGATTATTGTTGTGGTACATCTCTATGCAGCTATAGTTTTATGACCTATCACCTCCCTAATTAAGAGTCGGCTAGGTGGAGACATAAGTTTAGTGCATTGGTACCAGGTGACTTATAACTGGATATAGTATGCATGGGATATTTAATCAATATATTTTTCTCTATGGGTGTATAATATACATATATATTTTGTATTGTTAATTAGATAGTGTGATTATTTTGATCAATGGGCATATTTTAATTAAAAATAAACTTTTCCATAGATGGTAGGTTGGTTGGACATAATGTTGATCTAGATGTAACTTTATATTTTATTATTTCACATCTTAATATTTTTATAGGGCTTATCTCATTATGTTCTACGAATATACTAAGTATTATTACGTATCCCTATATTTACACTAATTTCATTTCACTCTTGTGATTTTGAAGAGTATTAGGTGAATTCGGGAGGTTAATTAGAACATTAATATCTTATGGGAAACTTTTCAACTTTTTTTTCTACATTATACATTTATATTTTTATATTTGGTACATATCCTGTCATGTTTCATTTTCATATATACTATGTGGTGTTGGACATTCAATTTTTAATTTTTTTGTAAGTTTTATTATCTCATTTTTATTAGGTATTTTTATGATATTCAAACATGTTTCAATACCATATTTCATAAATATTTTATTTTGTTTCCTTGTAGAGGATATTTCGTGGTTATAAATGAATTTTTTTTATAATTATTTTACCCATTATTTTTCTTCATACATTCATAGTATAATGTATCCCATATCATATAGGATGAGGGCTTGGGGAGGTCACATAACTACACCATTGGTCTTCCTAGGTGTTTCTCATATGAATTCAATACATGGTTCATCTTATATTGGTTTTAGAGATTATATTTTTAGGGTAGTTTTAATAACCATGGATGGTTTACTGGATCCAATCTATAGCGATACATGAACTCATCAGGCCTCTCTATACATAAGATGAAACAAATTAGTAGTGATATCTTGAACCATGCATTGGGGAGACTATGCTCTTAGTATTGAGTGATCCACTATAAAAAATAATGGAAGAAGTAAATAATGTGTAAGAATAATAGAACACAATAATATTTAAAGGATAACTATAATGATAAAATCTCATGAAATAGAAAAATGAACACATGTCATACATTAATCTAAATATAATCCCCACATGTTGCAGATCGATACAGGTACATTGAAAAATAATACAAAATATTATAAGTGAACATTCTATAAAATATCCCATAATATATCCTTATCTCTCCTCCATCTATACCCATATCCACCTGATCACAAGACTAACATAACGACATTCCCCTTTACTATATCTCTAGTTATAAGTAATGTACACAACCTATGTTTCCCATGCATTGTATGAGTAATAAACCTTCCAGGACACCATCAATGGGATCTTAGAATAAGTGCAGAAATTCTATATCAGTGCATGCACTAGTAATAAATAAAAAATTAAATAATAATAAATACAATTCTGGTTATATTACTCTAATGAAGCTACAGTAAACCCCAATATTACATACTCAATACAATTCTATGAGGAATAGGTTATTTCATACAAAGTGTACCATAAAAAACATAATAAGTGTAATTTGAAAAGGGAATAACAATTCCAACCATCAGAATGCTTATGGAAATATTAAAAGAAAAAATATAGAGGGTATAACATAGAAACCACCCATGTGAGTTGAATCATACCATAACATAGGGTAAGGTCTCAAGATTATACCTCATAGATATAAAGTAAAACTGAGGAATATATAATATATCCAACCTCCCACACATTCCAAAATATCCAATACATAGATAATGGAACCATGAAAACACACATCAATTAATTAATTATGATGAACAAGATGAATCTTGGTATAGCCATGTGTCGTGATCTATATATCAATAATACAATCCCAAACTATCCCATAAAGATAAACTCACCTTCGAACAATCCACAATCAATGAAGTTAATTGCATACACCAATAAAAATTCCAAAAATCCTGTAATGAAAATAGTAATAAACCAATCCTCCACTTGAATACAAACCATCAGAATAGAAAATGAAAGGTATAAACAAATTAACCCCTTTGGTTAGGCCATTCTCTAACTAGAAATCTAAAATTCCCATTTAAAGGGTTAACTCTACCATTTGGAACTTGTCCAACCATATATGCAAATTTAATATAAAGAAAACATTAAACACACACACAAATATACGCCTAAAATCTAATGAAATATTATAAAAAGAAAAAAAATGATTTGAAATTCATAAAAAATTCCATAAAAATAACACTCATAGAAGCAAGTTGATCACAAATTCTGACACTTCAAAAAATATAGAGATAAGTCTCATGGAGATCAAGGTTCATTGAAGGGTGACCTCATGGGTGATAGTATAACATCCATATTTGAGGTTCAGGTTTCAGTAAGACCATATTAGTCATAGGAAAATGCTCTTTTCGAAAAGGGTATCCAAAAAAATAGTAAAACACTACAATTTTCCCCAATTCATCATAATTTAATGCCCCTATTATGATAAAACCTCTCTCAATTCCAGTATTTTGATCAAAAATCACCTCCACACCACTCATGAAATTATCCTCTTGTAGCATAATATTCTACCTATAATAGAATTTATCATAGAACCATGTCCTATGACTCAAATACCAACCCCTATCATCTTTAAACTCCTCTAATAGGAAAAGGCCAATGAAATACATCGGGTCTTATAAACATTTATATAATATATAAATTGAATTTCACTTTAGTGGTATATTAAACCCCACTCCCCATATAAGGGGGTCTTTTCTTTAAGAAATGTCCCTATGTACCATTGATTAACAAACCCAACCACATGAATTTCATATCAGCTTCCCAGTCTTAGGTATCCTCCTGGAAGGGGATGTTCTATAAATAAATGTGTACTAGTGGTACAATATGTCCATGAATCAACTACTCTCTCCAATCCATTATAGATAATTATCTCTCCGAAAAATATCCCCATGCTGGTAATTTTATATTCACTATTTCAATCATATGTAATAGGCCCCTCCCATACTTACAAGGATGGGATAAGTGAAATACATCATGTATAGATAGATTTATTAGTTGAACATCCATCTGCTATGTTATGGTTCCAATACATTACAAAATATGAAATGGAATAACAAATCTTGGCATAAACATTCCCCTACTCCTTAAATGATGATTCTCTAATCTGGGAAATACATGTAAAAATAATTTATCACTTATAAAAAAATCCAAGGGAAATTTCCTTCAATCGGATTACATTCTCTAGTTGCTTGGAGGGATTATCAATTTCTTCCAAATATAGTATACCCAACAGGTGACCTTCAATGCTAAGATTTTCCCAATGATCACTAGCTCTCCCACCTCTAACAAGCATAAGGGTGAATAGCATGATCAAATATATTGTGATGCATAGGGATCCATTTATAATATATCATATAATCTGTTTTTATATAAAAATAATATCATGTTTAGATGGTCGACCCATAATCCAGAAGAATCTAGAACATAATCTCTAATCATCTCTTCTAGGATATGAATTTCCCTTTCAAAATAATCTTTAATCTATAGATTATATTTTGTACTCGTCTTCAATGGATATTCCATTGAATTTTAGAAACACTTATAAAAACACAATACAAAATAGGCATCACATTATGATCCAAGGCTCATAGTTATTCCACGAAATTTTAACATCTCACATATATTCACATATCCATGTATATAGTCCAACTGCATATCTTAGATATATCTTAAATTTATGAAATATTTCAATAAATCTATCACCAACCATAACTCATCCAAACATCTCAGGCTCAAATAAAGACTAGTGAAAAAGTATGGGGTATACTTAAAAAATTATAAGTTGGAAATTGAATGGGATTAAGTAAACCACTTTATAGATAGTGTTGTACCAACACTCACTATTAGTTGAACAAATGTTCCATGAACCCTGTGATGACCCTCTTAATACCTAGCCACTAAAACTAAGGCCTAATGTAATCATAAATATTCCACAAACAAGGGATCATGAACCATTATACGGTGTGGGAGACCCTTTTTAACTCCACCATCTAAGAAATGGGAACCACCACGCTATCATAGATCTAAATCTCCCCATCCTCATCATGGGTGAACCATGTCATCAGTCCCTCTTCAAGTAGTATTTTCCTAACAATAAAAAAAATATGAATCAGAACACTAGAATATTTTCACCCAATTCACTAATGAGGATGTAATAACCCGTGAGACAAAATTAATGGAATCCTATCTCTCTATCCTGTTAACATACTATCATAACAATGTATCATCAGCCTCCATTCATTTTTATAATTATATACCACCTAATATTTATTCTTTCTAGTATAATCACCCTCTTCAACATTCCCCATTACCAAGGTATAATCCATCTCTAAATTGAATATATAGAGACACCTGAACCAACACATATTATACGGGTTCATGTATTATTTAGATAATACATACTTAAATATTTTATGTCCTCTAAAAAATATAAACAAATATTCAAAGAGATAACAAGATTAACACTTTTGATAAATGACCACAGCTGCTAGTACTAAATCATGGGTATGGTAGTTCTACTCTTGGGGTTGTAAATTATGATACCCATAAGAAATCAATTTAAACTCCTACTTAAATATAACTCTTTGAAAAACATTAGGCCATCCTAATATAAATTATAACATATCTGTTGTTCAACCATGATTATAATGAATGTAGATTCTAACCTTGCTTCTAACTCCTGAAAGGCCAATTCAGACTTATCAGTCGATTAAAATATAAATTCTTTAATGTATATTCCATTCATCAATGATTATACTTAAGTGACATCCCAAGTAAACAATTTATAATAAAAAAATACAAATAAAATACCAATCTTAATAATATTATTGAGTCTTCACCGAGATTTCACAACAGTTATCTTCTCTAGATAGACTAAAATATCGACATCTCATATAAAAAACCTAAGGAAACACACCTCCTAAATCAAAAATTTTCATAATAAAATATTATCATGCATGTGATATACTCAAAAAAATATAAATATGATATCAAGGATTTCAAAAAAAAATAGGGTTGTGAGTTAATTAAAATTTCATTCATGAACCACATGATAATATAGTCTATGTAGACATGAATGCATTTCATGTTTTCCATGAAATTCTCTAAATAATTTATATTTAAAAGTGTAATTATAGTGAACTCATATAATACATTACTACTCTTAAACATCATCTTCATTGTACACTCTATCGTGAATTGGAATTAATGATAGACTAACTATTAATAAAACTTATAGAATCATTGATCTCACCTAAAATAATCAATTATATTATCTATTTGATACAAAAGATACCACTTCTTTATAGTTACCCCATTAATCACTCATTAGTCCATGAACAATCCAATTCTTCCATAAAAATTCTTAGAGGACAAAACTATAGGGCTATAAAGAGTGTTACTTGAACAAACAAAATAATTTTCCTTTCGATACTCAATTTTAATATTAAGATCTCTCAAATAGTTTGGTTTCATAAAATAATTAGGTATATATATGGGATTAGTTCCTTGAAAGTTGTTAATATTAACCCTAATCATTCTTTTAAGAAGAAATATTGAGAATTCATCAGGTAATATGTTGCATTATGTGCCTTCCATGCCTGTAATATTGTTGTTTTTGTAATTGAAGAGTTCTTGGGGGATACTAGAAGAGTTTTAATGTAGGTTGAAGCTATATAAAAACAACATTGTCCCATTTATTCCACAAAATATGAGATTTCAGTTTAATTATATGTTTTTTATCATGATAATCTAGTGGTTTACAGATCAGGTTTAATGAGGGAAACCATGTGAAATTATTTCACACTATAAAATAGAAGTTTTTTGCTTAAATCATTTAAATCCCAAGGTGAAATTTTTTTTGGGTGTAAAATGGTTTTATGACATAAAATTATTTTAAAAATATAATTTTTGTTTCTATTTTTAAGTTACACTATAAATATAATATTTATAATGTAAAATGGGTAGTTTATATCCTATTTATATCTCTTGCACGAGTAATCTTCTTAACATTTTTTTTCTATTCTCTCATTTGTGGAAAACCCTAGCTTCTAAAGGGGGATTTTCTATCCATTATTTATTCTTTATTGACTATTGGTTCTATTGGTTGTGTTCTAATGATCCATAGTGTGTTTTTCTCTAGTCCCCATTGTTTTCATTTGTTATTATGTTCTAGTGGATTCACTATGGTGATGTTGTTTTGAACATCAGTTGTATTGGGGTAATTTTTTGACAAACATTTAGGGAAGTTTAGGGTGTTCATTGTTTTCTTTGTGTGGTTTTAGTTTTCATGATGTTTTTTCTTTACCCTGTGGTGCATAGTGAGATTAGAAACTTTATTTGAGGTATGAGATCCTCATTCTCTCACTACTTACATGTTATACGTGGGGATTTCATAGTTTTTCATTTCTTTGGGTTGATGATAGGGATTGAAATAATCAAGATAATTAATTATCCTAAATTTGATTGTCGGGTATGAGGGGGGATTTTTCATGCTTTAATTATCTAATGATATGTTGTTGATGTATTTATACTATATTTTACCAATATTAAAAATAACACTAGTTGGGGTCTTTGTTGGAGTTGTAGATGGCATGCATTATGACCCTTGTTGTGTTTTTGAGATATGTCACCATGAATAAAAGTCTAAAGATCATATATATGTAAAATAAAATGGTATCCCCTAGAATCTAGTTTGTGTGACCACACCCATGCAAAAATATATATATGTCATAAAATCCCCAGAATAATTTTTGGAATCCAAAATATGTTTTTGTTGTCTGTGGTTGTTGTGTCGTGTGGGCTTTCATAGTTTGGGATATTATGTGGTCATGTTTTTTACTAGATGAGTTTTTTACATGCATGGTTGTGATGAAATGTGGTCAGTTGGCATGGTTATGATATGGGAAATTGTGATGTGGTTGTGGTGTGGTGCGTGTGGTGTGTGGTGGCGATGATGTGTAGTCGTGGTGCATAGAGGTTATGGTGTCCAAAGGCAGTGATGTGTTTTGGAGACTTTTTTTTGAGCATAGAGATTGTGGTATATAGTGATGGTGATTTGTGTTTGTTATGTGTGGTTGTGGTGTGTAGTGGATGAGACATGTGGTTATTTGGAAAATATGGTTCAGCTAGTATGGCACAAACATGATGGTTAATTAGAGATAGATGAGTAGATGTGTGGTGTGGTTGTGATAGTTTCCTGGTTATCCATGGAATAAATGATATTTCTGAATGAAATAAATAAATGAATAGGGTGTCATTTTTTATATACTAAATGTCTTAAATTAATTAATGATAAAAGAAGGGGTTGTGTAAGTGTGAATGAATCGTCTTAGTAAATTAAAGTTATTTGGATCACGATATATATATAATGTGGTGAAACCTATAATTGAATGTGGGAAATAATATATGGATTATGTGGAAACACTGTTGTGTTTCATATAGTGGTGTTATTGGTTGTGGCAGTTTATGTGTGGTACAGTAGAACTGATGTGGTGTTATTTAGGGAAGTTGATGTGAACTTATAGGTTAGATACTATGTGTAATCAATATATCATGTAAGTTTACGTTATTTCTATAATATCCCCACCTAATTTGGTTAAACATACCAATTCTTTGATGTTCTGGGTTCCATCTGTTTTTCTGACTTCTAGGATGGAGGTCATAGGGATGGTTGGCTACCCCCTCTTCCCCACTCTTCCTTCAAAAATAATGGCCCATTTGTATTCAAGAAAGGTGTGATGGGATAGCCTATGTTTTTTCAGGTGAGATTTGATGTGATAAGATTGGTATGGGATGTGATATGTGGTGGGGTAATGAATGATTGGAGTAGGGCATGAGGTTGACTCCATTCTTGTTCATGATTCCCAACTACCCCAGTTATGTGATGGGATGAGATATGATGGCCAAGGTGTCTTCGGTCGATATGTGTTGTGATAGCCCAAGTGTTTTTAGGTGAGAAGTGATGTGATGATACCAATATCTAGCACTATATTCATGAACATGTGAGGATGGGGTAGGTAGATATACGTCTTGAATCATATAAGAGATTACTAGAATGTGATGTGATGTGGTGTCATATATATGGAAGGGATGTGAGAAAAATATGTTCAATGTTTTGGTGTGGGAGCTGTAAATCAATGGTGAAGAACTAGTAGGGAACCTTTATTTGTTTTAATGTAGTTGTATATTTCTACATTGTATGCATGATTTAGAGTGCGATCTATGTGGAGCCTAGGTTTCTTTAGTTGAACTGTGTGGGTTCTTGTTGGTTTTACTATTTTTTCATTATTGTAATATCATGATCTTTTCACATGTGAACAAGACACCATGGTTATGTCCCTAATAAGTAAAATCACATGCTCACCCTACTTATATAAACAATTTTTTAGGTTAATAGGAGGACTTTGGGCACTGATGTAATGACCTGAACTCTTATATCTGAGATTCCCTATTTTTGATTAAATAAATAAATTATTTAGTGATGATGTTATAAAAAAACATACAATACATTGGTTATTTTGTAATGTTACATTCTTTAAAATTTAAAAAACCATTAAGAATTAAAACCATTTATAATATACCCATTAAACAGTAATCATATGACTATTATATGTAACAGTTTGTGATAAATACCAACTCACACAAGTTGAAGAAGCGATGGCCTCGAACAATAGAATTGTTCCTTATGAATTTCATCTATTAGAGCTTTACAATGCGATAGAATCCTAGGGATTTTTCCTTCATGAAGGGAAATCTAAAATGTAACAACTAAATCAAAAGTGAAATTTTCTATTGGGAAGACCAAGCTTATAGATCACAACTCAAACCATGATTTTCAAACCACCCCATGAAAATTTCAAGATTGAACACCTTACCCTTAGATAATTCACTTGTTTAATAATGAATATGTAATAAGGACCTAAAATAAAAATTTGTATATTTTTCTAAAATAATGTTTATATAAATCCCTTTTTAATATTTCATTTTAAAATTTTAGATAACAAGTTTGATAAAAATTTCATTTTGATATGGTGAAACAAAACTTTTATTTTTGGGAAATGTTTTGTTTCAATCATGAAAATCAATTTTATTGAATTTAAGTAATATTAAAAGAAATTATATTTCAATAAAATATTATTATTAAGTATTTTTCCAAAAAATATTAATGATAAAATAATTTTATGAATTTAAAAATAATTTTTATAAGGGATAGAAAACTGTTACTGTGAAAAAAAACCATTAGTTTTCAATAAATATGAATTATTTATTAAAAAGTATTAATTATCGTTATTATAGAATTATTTGTATAAAATAAATATTTTTCGAAATCTTCAAATTGAAATAATCCTATGGTAATGTTTTCATAATGTTTTGAGAGAGTCGAATTTTTGGGTCAAAATTAAATACGGTATAAAAATAGTGTACATTATAACATCATATTCACACAAAATTGATTTATTAGATTACAAAAAAGGTATCCACAACCCAATATATATTTTTACCTTAAAGTAACATGATTTTGGTTATTTTAGTAATTTTATACATCCTTAATGAATCCTCTAAAACCTATATTATATTTTATGTTTTTAAAATTAGTTATTTTCAAACATGGATCACCTCCACATGACCAAGGGAATTATTTTAAGGAGACCGGTTTATAAACATGTAAAAAATTAAAATAATATCTCCTTGGAAAAAACCATGGTAAAAAATCATGGTATGTTTTATGGTTTTTGTTACTTTATCATATAGAGTCCCGAGCCTATGTTTGGAAATTAATAAATACCTCTCCTCACTTTTTCTATATAAACTCACCCAAAATATCAATTACCTTCCCAAAAAACCCATGGAAAACAACACCAATCTATCCTTTTCTCAAAATATCCATCAAATTTTTCCCCAGGAACTCAAAAATATCTTTCGAAGCTTTTAGAATCACCCTCTCAAGGTAAGGAATCATCCTCATCTCCTATTTATTCAAGAACCTCGTTTTTATTTTCATATTTTCAATTATTCATGCAGGGATATGCTTTTCCATATCCCTCATACTTCACTTATGATTTCAAATTGATGAGAGACCCCTTTAAATCTCATCCATTCATCCAATTGTTCATTATATACCCTCATTATAGTATGGAAATTATTGTTGGATTTTTCAATTACAAAAATTATATTGTGAATACCATCACCATTTCCACTGAAGAGAATTCACCCAGATCAACCTATCCTTATTTTATTTGGGACTTAAATGAATGTAACCTACATTATTTAATCATGGGGTTATAATTTATTTAATACATCCTTATGTTTTATGATATATGTGGCACACTTATTCATGAACATGATTTGAAAGAGATGGGTGGGCCCAGAATTATGTAGCCCTATAATGGATTGGGTAATATTTTAATCTTATTATATTCCATGTATGGTTTGAAGGAGGTTATCCAAATCACACTATTTTATGATTTTTTGGTAGTTATCCTTGACTTGTGTTTATGTTTCCATGTTTTATGTTTTTCCAACATTCACATGTTTCCTTTGTGTTATCATCATAAATCATGCTTCAATGTTCATGTTATGATTCTCATACCTTTGTTTGCCATTGAAATTTATATTTAATAACACATAATACCTTCATTATTTTATGCTTTTGTATTCCCTAACTGGCCTTTATAGATCACCACTTTATTATTTATGTCCCCAGGTTATCTCGTACAGTTTTAAAAGTGAAATGTAATTTTATATAATATTAAGGACTTTTTCTATAATGTTATTATATACATGTATCAAGGTTATGTCATATGTACCTAATTTCCCAAATATAGTAGGATTTACTATCTTCTAGGGATTTAATAAGTGTACCTATATGTAGTAAATCATTAAATAAAGTGTATTAAAAATATGGGTTCTCACTGTTGTTATCAAGGAAATGTTTAGTTATTTTGGGGATTAGGATTAGAAAACTTGAGGGAAATCCCTAGGATATTTCTAATGATAGGAAAAAATCCCTAAATATTAGTAAAGAATAGACTATGTGGTTTCCAAGAAAATACATCCTTCTTCAAGACACTACATGTATATGTGCTTCTATTGTAGAGACCCAAAGCATGACGTACATGGACATTACATTACTTTTACGGAATACTTAATACATGACAAAAACAGACGCCTAAAGACCGTATTAGTTTAGTGTCTTTGGAAACTTGGAACATAATCTTCTAATCATGGTGAAAGATCTTCAACATATCCCATAAAGATCTTCCCCTTTTGGTTTTCTTACCTAAAACCTTTCTTTATATCCTAGGGAAATGAAAACATAAAAAGGGTGAGATCAAATTCTCAGTAAGGGTAAACATAGAGAACATAAAACAATCTATAAACATTTGAATGCAAATACTAGAACATAAAATCTAAACATCAAAATCTTGAGAAAAGACATAAATCTTGGAAGTACGTAAGGCATATATCATAATGGAACATCAATCATGATTAAATATCATGGGAATAAAACATGTAATTTTGGAAAACCATTAAGCACATGATATGATTTCCATAGTAGCCAAGGCATTGCTGCAAAGACCATCTGAGTAGACAAAGTCCCTTTCTGAATCGAGTTCACTCCTCGTTCCATTCCTGTATCACTAAACCGGATTAAATTACCATTCAAGCCATGTCTATATCATGAGATATAATTCTTTACCCAATGAATTTGAGGGAGATATAGGTCCCGCCCATCTCATAATGAAATCATTCTTACTTGTGCCACAAAATAAACATAAAAAATTCATCATAACACAACGAATAAAATGGGTTTCATAAACAAAATCCCACCATCAAATAATCTATATTAAGAAAATGGATATCATTTCATCATAAGAAAAATCACACCATGTAAATAATAGATACATTATGCTTGAAACATAAACATGGTAAATAATGTCGTCTTAGGTGGAAAATAGTTTTGATAAAACACTTGAAATGAATTCTTGAGGAAAATATCCTTTCTTCTTCAAAATCATTTTCTTTTCACAAAATTCCATGTAATTTTAAAAGAAAAGTATTTTGTTGAAAATAGTCATAAAATATTGTATATTAAACTTCATTTAAATAAGTCATTATGAAACCGTAAAAATCCATTCATGTTGTATAAGTTAAAATTAACATTCTTCACGTACTTTTGACAGAAAAGTCAAAAAGTACCTCTTATGGTAATCAAAATAAATATTCCTTACATACCATGTAGTAAAAGTAAAAAATGGGTAAAAATTACTTTAAAAATACATGAAAACATCTTTATAAAATAGACACATGGATAAGAAATATAACCCCAATAAATACTTACGAATAAACAATCTCAGATAAAAATGAGATTGGAAAAGTTATCCCTTACCTTATGTACTATATGATTCGTATGTATCTGAATCTCCTGTATAATGATTTAAATAATGTCACTGAATTGTTACAGAATCATATTAATTGTTATGATATCAAATATGGTTCACTTATGACTTTATATTACCCGTTCTTTTGTAAATTCCATGTTAAAGCTGTGTTTCGGTAAAATCGTTTCATTTATCATACATGTTTCGACTTGTAGTTCTTGATATTATTACTTATATCCTGATTTACTTAATTCTATAATGTAAAACATGATTTATATATAATATATATTCAGAATATACATTTATATAATAGATCGATAAATGGAAATATATACACCATTCATGGAGACAGTAGGTCGTACGTACGCACGAACACTGTTTTTTGTTTCCTTATTGAATTGAATGGAATTAAGTAGATGACATACATATATATATACATAAATTCAGTATCATTATTATGTAATATATTTCATTATTACTTATTATATATACTTTATAATTATTCTTGACTTGTTAACATGGAAAATGAATCTCATCGCGTTGTGGAGACGGTAATCCGTACGTACGCACGGGAAATGATATTGTTACCATATTTATTGAATGGTATTGGAGTGAATGATATAATATCATTGAATCAGTATGATTTTATAATAATTATATATAGTTATTCCTTACACCATTATACCCATCCAAGTAAGGTGGTGGTGGGAAAACTGATTACACCACGACGTGGAGACGGTATTCCGTACGTATGCACGCGTGATGATTTCATTTTCCGTAGGATGGATAGAAGATGAAATAAGGTTGTTTTATATTTATAATAACATATAAGTATATAATTAATATTTATGTTATTACTTTATAATGAAACAACTAAAGAAGAGGAAGTAGAAGTAGAAAGAATCAGAAGAAGAGATTACCTCTTCTTCGACGCACCTCCTTTAAGCTTCCTCTTAAGGAAGTAGAGTTGGTATTTTGAGAATACCAGAACCTCAAAAATGTTTCTAGGGAAGTGGAGAAGATAAATGGGAAGGTTTTGGCCGAGCATCAAGGCTCAAAAGGGTGTGAAGAGAAAATGGAAGGGGTGTCCTTTTTATAAGGGAGGAGAGGGGCACCGTTGGAAAAACTTAAAATATTATTTTATAATAAAGTCATATTCGGTTTATAAGAGCTCAAAATTGATTTATTTCGAAGATAAAGTGGGTATGGGTCGAAATCCTCTCAACCAATAGGTTTTAGACAAGTTTAGGTTTCTATTTAAACCTTATAATTTAGATTTAACACTAAGTTAAATAATTTAACTTTTACCATGTCTTCTTGTTTTATTACACTATATGGTTAATAAACATACTATAAAAAGCCAAAAGAACCCCAAGTTGTTCATTATTAATATATATAACCTTATATAAGTCATTTGGCCGATACATAGATTTTTTGGAATACTATAAAAATTAATAATAAAATATTTGTTTTAAAAACTATTTTATGTCAATTTTGACAATATTTTGTAATTGATTTTTGTGAAAATTATAACAACATGATTAGTTCAAAAAAAGTTAATTAAATCAATACTAACATGTCATATTAACCTATAAAATTAGTGTAATTCATAAAAAGTCTCAAATTACATTTATTTGGGTATTTATAATATAAATTATTTTAATATTTCTTTATTTAGGTAATTACTGCATCACCATTGTGTCATAAATAAATTAAATTATTTAATGTATAAAAATTATAAATAAAATACCATTAGGTATTAAATAATCATATCTTTCTAATTAATATTTATAGTTTAATTTCTCTTATTTATAACCCTATATTAAAAATGTTTTAGTTATTAATCTTTGATTTTAACTATTTTAACTCCTTTTTAAATAAAATAATAATAAATGTCCTAATCTAATCCAAGTGGACCTAAATGATAATATTATATTCCTAAGGTTGTTTTTGGTCAAATTATACTTATCAAATAGAATTATAACATGTGTTAGTATAATAATAATATCATTTTTACCCTTAATTACCCTATTTACTTTTTACCGTGGTAAATAAAAGTAAAAAGTTACTATTCACCAAAAATTATTTTTATCTTATTGAATGAAATTTTACTCCTTGATATTAACCATGTCTCTAGGATTTTCTAAATTACACTCACAGAAGCGGTAAAATTAAGTTTTAAGTAAATTTTCAAATTCTTCTAGGAGGTGGGTAAAAGACGGTGAAAAGTTTAATAAAATTTTTATATATATAAAATTATTATAAAATTACTCCAACGAATTACATTGAAATTATATAGGTATTATGTATCAATTTTGACCTAAAATAAATTTATATAAAATAAATAATTATTTAAATAAAAATTAGGTTTTTAAATAGTAACCCAGTGTTTTCACTATTCATCAAAAATTGAAAGTTTTCAGAAAAATACCAAAAATTCACCCTAGGCTAATTTTGATATTCCGAATCTCAAAATTATGTCCATTTTGAAAGATAAAATTTATAAAATTTCAAAAAGTGGGTGTTACTATTCATAATGACTAGTTTATATAATATTTTAATAACATATCGTTGTTTAGTGAAACTCGATATTGCGTACAACACACACTATCGTGGAAGGTCACGATTGCGTGTAATGAAAGCCAAGTCAGGGTTTCGTGTAGTGAAAGACTCCTTTGTTGTTTCATATAACATAATCCAACCATATTTCATTTATACGTTGAATATATATATATATACACTCATTGTTGCGTAGAATAACTACTATCAAATGAACTTGAAATTGTATGTAACACGATCCAAGAATAGTGTTGTGTATACTGCAATCTAATAATGTCTTGCATATAGTGCAACATAATCTTGGTGTAGCGTACAACAGAAGATATGAAAGAAATTAAAAATAATAAATCTCATAAAATCTTGGGGTGTTACATTCTACCCCCCTTAAAATGAATTTCGCCCTCGAAATTCATCGGGGTTATAAATTGTTTATCTCATGAGAGTTTCTTTCATAGAAACCCACATCGTAAAAAGGAATACCAAAACTTATCTTTAAAAACTAAAGTATTAAACGTAATAGTTACCCAAATTAACTAATCAATGGGATTACACATAGGATAACATAGGTGAAAATAGGGATATGGAAGAGAAATCTAACCATCAAGTTCTGATAGAGAGTGGTAGAGGACATGGCTATGATAAAGCCAATAGTAACAAACCATAAATTTGTGATGATCTAAGGTACCATCTGATTCCTCAGATATGAGGGCACTAGGATGACATTTTTGGTTTTCAAGATCATTTCCCTAATGTTGAATATTTTTTGAATTAAGAGAAATACTTACTTGATTTTGGTACAATCTCACTGTTGTTTATGCCTTGAACAATTTCCACTTCATCTCTTAAAGAAATGAAGTTGAATTTGTCTTCTGTGAAGTGTTAGCAGATCATACGATAGAATGATAGGTCATTCCATCTATCTCAAACATAAGGTTAGAAAAAGCTATCAAATATATATCAGTCCATCTATAGTGAGATTAATCGTATATGGTTCCTAAAATAGACTTATAATTCATATATAATACTAATTAATATAATAAAACTAGTTTCTACTAACTAGGGAATTCCTGTAGGCTAGTGGTATGCGATAAAGGCATGTCGCACTTTAGTTGTGGGATTCGATTCCCACATCCTTGTTCCACGCGACGGGTTGTCGCTCTTCCTATGGGTTCTCATTTTTCTTAAACTATAATATTATAACATTCCAGAAATAATATCAAAAAACAAGTTATATCCTTAAATAATAATATCTGATTTCTAACATAATCCATTACAATTTTTAGGCTTATCCAAAATACATCTGTCCAATCTCATTGTATAAATAAAACGATTACTGAAAAAGTCACATAACAAGCACGTGAATACCATCATTTATCCCCCATATATCATAAGATATATCTTGTTGATTTCATTCCAAACATGTGAATACCTTATTCATGTATTATCTTGAAACATAAATTACCATATAACTTTAGTGAAAACAGGAATTTTGTCAAAAGTTAACTCATTCCACATACCAAAATCCCAAAATTTATATATACTCAAACCATGATATCACTTTGTCCTTATATCAGTCATGAGCTCATGAATACCATTAAAATTTCATTTTCTCTTTATCCCTTCATTATGCACATATCATCTTTGTTCCAAAAACATCTGAATAACCTTTCATGGTTACCAGTACCATTTAACATATACTTTCAAATACTTTAGAAAAAAATACAGTAATAATCCTTAGATGTTTCTTTATTCTAGAGTACCATTAAATTACCTATACAACATTACTCTTGATAAACATAAAATCATTCCACTACCTTCTTAAACCATTGAACAAGCTTCAACACTTCTTTCATCTCATATATCATTTGTAGTATCCTCATCATCATCCGCATAAATACTACCCATATGACCATGCTGATTCTCTTCATGATATTTTCCCTTAGGGCATCGGTTTGCATAATTCCCACACATTCCATATTTCAAACATCTAATAATTGTTGATGTTGTAGAAATACCATTATCCTTCTCCATGGTGTTAAATGACCCTTTTCCTTTTCACTTATTGGATTTTTGTCCTTCTTTTCTGCACCCAAAGCATCTTCCAGTTCCTTTGAAACATTCGCCTTGATGCCTCTTCCCACATGATTTACATGAGAGAAATTGAACTTTCTTTCCTCTATGATCATAATGAAACTCCATCTTTCTCTTCTAAGCTAAGTCAGGAAACTTACCGAAGTTGATATTATTGGTCATATTATGAGATTTCTGATTAGGCATAATAACGATGTTTGGACTTCCAAATCTAGTTTCGTTTGGTTGCTCATGAAGAATATCATTCCATTGTACATCATATCCTCCATTATTGTGAATCTTCTTATTTCCAACCATTTTCTAAAACCCAAAAAGAATAGTGTGAGAGGAAAAAATCATAATCAAGGGGCAGTACCATCAATATCTAACATCTTAGGTTAAATTCTAAGATATTTACCGTAATTTCTTGACTATAACCTAAACGTATACTTATCCTTAGGGACATCCCTAGACATACCTTAGAAATATCTATAGGGGTTTCACTAAAGTTTTTTCATCCTAGTTTCCAAAGGTTAACTAAACCTTCGCTTTGATACCAACTGTAGAGAACCAAAGCTTGACGTACATGGAAATTACATTACTTTCGCAGAATACTTAATACATGACAAAAACAAACGCCCAAAGACCGTATTAGTATAGTGTTTTTGGAAACTCGGAATGTAATCTTCTAATCATGGTGAAAGATCTTAAACATCTCCCATAAAGATCTTCCCCTTCTGGTTTTCATACCTAAAACCTTTCTTTATATCCTGGCGAAAAGAAAACATAAAAAGGGTGAGCTCAAATGCTCAGTAAGGGTAAACATAGAGAACATAAAACAATCCATAAACATTTGAATGAAAATACTTGAACATAAAATCTAAACATCAAAATCTTGAGCAAAGACATAAATCTTTGAAGTACGTAAGGCATATATCATAATGGAACATCAATCATGATAAAATAACATGTAAATAAAACATGTAATTGTGGAAAACCATTAATTACATGATATGATTTCCATAGTAGCCAAGGCATTACTATAAAGACCATCTTAATGGACAAAGTCCCTTTCTGAATCGAGTTCACTACTCGTTCCAGTCCTGTATCACTGAACCGGATTAACTTACCGTTCCATGCATGTCTATCTCATGAGATATAAATCTTTACCCAATGCATTGGATGGAGATATAGGTCCCACCAATCTCATAATGAAATCATTCTTACTTGTGCCATAAAATAAACATAAAACATTCATCATAACCCAAAGAATAAAATGGGTTTCATAAACATCACCCCATCATCAAATAATATATATTAAACAAATGGATATCATTTCATCATAAGAAAAATCACACCATTTAAATAATAGAGACATTATAATTGAATCATAAACATGCTAAATAATGTCATCTTAGGTGGATAATAGTTTTGATAAAACACTTGAAATGAATTCTTGAGAAAAATATCATTTCTTCTTTAAAATCATTTTATTTTCAGAAAATGCCATGAAATTTTAAAAGAAAAGTATTTTGTTGAAAATAGTCATAAATTTTTTTATAGTAAACTTCATTAAAATAAGTTGTTATGAAACAGTAAAAATCCATTCATTCCGTATAAGTTAAAAATAACATTCTTCTCATACTTTTGTCAGAAAAGTCAAAAAGTACCTTGTATGGTAATCAAAGGAAAGATTCCTTACATACCATGTAGTAAAAGTCAAAAATGGATAAAAAGGACTTTAAACATACATGAAACCATTTTTAGAAAACAGTCACATGGATAATAAACATAACCCCAGTAAATTCTTATGAATAAAGAATCTCGAATAAAAATGAGATTGGAAAAGTTATCCCTTACCATATGTCTAATATGCTTCGTATGTATCCAAACCTCCTGTATAATGATTTAAATAATGTAATTGACTTATTACAGAATCATATTAATTGTTATGATATCATATATGGTTCACTTATGACTTTATATTACCCGTTCTTTTGTAAATTCCATGTTAAAGCATTGTTTTGGTAAAATAGTTTCATTTATCGTACATGTTTAAACTTATTGTTCGTGATATTATTACATATATACTGATTTAATTAATTACATAATGTAAAAATGATATATATATAATATATATTCAGAATATATATATATATATATATATATATAATAGATCGATAAATGGAAATAAATACACTGTTCATGGAGACGGTAGGCCGTACGTACGCATGAACGTTGTTTTTCTTTTCCTTATTGAATTGAATGGAATTAAGTAGATGAGATATATATATATATATATATATATAAATCCATTAGTATTATTATGTCATATATTTCATGATTACTTATTATATATACTTTATAATCATTCTTGAATTGTTAACATGGAAAATGAATCTCATCGCGTCGTGGAGACGGTAATCCGTACGTACGCACGAGCGATGATATCATTCCCATATTTATTGAATGGTATTTTAGTGGATAATATAATATCATAGAATCAGTATTATGTTATAATAATTATATATAGTTATTATTTACACCATTATACCCATCCAAGTAAGGTGGTCGTGGAAAAAATGATTACACCACGGCGTGGAGACGGTATTTCGTACGTACGCACACGCGGTGATTTCATTTTCCATAGGATGGATAGAAGGTGAAATAGGGTTGTTTCATATTTATAATAACATATCAGTATATAATTAATACTGATGTTATTACTTTATAATGAAACAACTAAAGAAGAGGAAGTAGAAGAAGAAAAAAACTTGAAAAAATCGGAAGAAGAGATTACCTCTTCTTCGACGTACCTCCTTTAACCTTCCGCTTATGGAATTAAAGTTAGTATTTTGAGAAGACCAAAACCTCCAGAATGTTTCTAGGAAAGTGGAGAAGATAAATGGGTAGGGGTTGTCCGAGCTTCATGGATCAAAAGGGTGTGGAGAGAAAAGGGAAGGGGTGCCCTTTTTATAAAGGAGGAGAGGGGAACCTTTGGAAAAACTTAAAATATTATTTTAAAATAAAGTCATATTCGGTTTATAAGAGATCCAAATTGATTTATTTAGAATGTAAAGTGGGTATGGGTAGAAATAATCTCAAACAATAGGTTTTACACAAGTTTAGGTTACTATTTTAACCTTATCATTTATATTTAACACTAAGTTAAATAATTTAACTTTTACCGTGTCTTCTTGTTTTCTTACACTATATGGTTAATAAAATTACTATAACAAGATAAAAGAACCCCAAGTTGTTCATTATTAATATATATAACCTTATAAAAGTCATTTGACTGATCATTATATTTTTTGGAATATTATAAAAATTAATAATATAATATTTGTTTTAAAAACCATTTTATTTCAATTTTGACTATATTTGGTAATTGATTTTTTTGAAAATTATAACAGCATGATTAGTTCTAAAAAAGTTGATTAAATCAATACTAACATGTCATGTTAACCTATAAAATTATTATAATTCATAAAAAGTCTCAAATTACATTTATTTGGGTATTTATAATATCAATTATTTTAATATTTCATTATTTAGGTAATTAATCCATCATCATTGTGTAAAAAATAAATTAACTTATTTAATGTATAAAAATTTGAAACAAAATACCATTAGGTAGGAAATCTTTTATCTTTCTAATTAATATTTATTGTCGAATTTATCTTATGTATAACCCTATATTAGAAATGTTTTTGTTATTAATCTTTGATTTTTACTATTTTAACTCTTTTTTTAAATAAAATAATAATAAATGTCCAAATTTAATCCAAGTGGACCTAAATGATAATATTATATTCCTAAGGTTTTTTTTTTCGAATTATACTTATCTAATAGAATTAGAACATTTGTTAGGATAATAATATTATCATTTTTACCCTTAATTACCCTATTTACTTTTAACCGTGGTAAATAAAAGTGAAAAGTTACTATTCACAAAAAATTATTTTTATCATATTGAACCACATTTTACTCCTTGATATTAACCGTGTATCTCTTATTTTTGAACTTCCACTCACAGAAGCGGTAAAATTAAGTTTTATGTAAATTTTCAAATTCTCCTAGGATGTGGGTAAAAGACGGTGAAAAGTTAAATAAAATTTTTATATATCTAAAATTATTATAAAATGACTCCAATGAATTACATTGAACTTATATAGGTATTATGTATCAATTTTGACCTATAATAAATTTAAATAAAATAAATAATTATTTAAATTAAATGTCGGTTTTTAAATAGTAACCTAGTGTTTTCACTATTCATCAAAAATTGAAAGTTTTCAGAAAAATACCAAAAATACACCCTAGGCTAATTTCAATATTCTGAATCTAAAAATGAAGTCCATTTTGAAAGATAAAATTTATAAATTTTCAAAAAGTGGATTTTACTATTCATAACGGCTAGTTTATATAATATTTTAATAACATATCATTGTTTAGTGAAACTCGATATTGCATAAAACACACGCTATTGTGGAAGGTCACGATTGCGTGTAATGTAAGCCATGTCAGGGTTTCATGTAGTGCAAGACTCCTTTGTTGTTGCGTATAACATAATCCAACCATATTTCATTTATACATTGAATATATATATATATACTCAATGTTGCGTAGAATAACTACTATCAAACAAACTTGAAATTGTATGTAACACGATCCAAGAATAGTGTTGCGTATACTAAAAGCTAATATGGTCTTGTGTATAGCGAAAGATAATCTTGGTGTAGCGTACAATAGAAGATATGAAAGAAATTAAAAAGAATAAATCTCATAAAATCTCGGGGTGTTACAGCTATTATAGATGTAAATAAGGGTAGTAATCCTAAAAAGGTATATTGAGTTGGACTCAATCATCCCCCAATTAATCATAATGGGACTCTCTAAACACATGGTTTGACACTCAAAATGGATATTCATAGATAAATTCCCAATTTCATTATGAGCCATTATTAAGGGAAAAAAAGGAAAATAACATTTTATCTTAATAAATAGATCTGTGATAATAATGATTGAAATTTATAAATTCATTGGTTAAGGAATGTATGTTATTTATGGGTTATCCCTTTGATGTTCATAGTTTCCCATTTATTTTTTTAGTAATTTAAAAATTATCATCCCCATGTCCATTTTGTATGATGTAAATGATTAGAACCAGAATCAAATAGTCAATGGTAGGCTTATTGGCCATGATTATATGCATTCTTTCATATCATGGAAGTTTAGTAGAAATATTCAAACACCACCGCAAAACATGGAAGTGGAGATATCAGTGAAAATAGAAAATGGGGAAATTATTTCACCTTGATTATATAAATCCATCCCTATCAAAATAAATTTGTTGAACATCCCAAAAAAACCTTATGGTACTCCCTTTAGAAGAATTTGATGTTATTCCAGGTATGAATTGTCTTTCCTTATATAGACCCAAAAAAATTTCCAATAGATTGAAATTTCCCTCTATATCATGAGTTGTTCTCTAATTGAATACAATTGTGATTATGAGGATGAATCTACATTGGTATCATCATCTCAAGAATAGATATTATTTCCTCATGAGAAATGGTATCTTTCTCAAATGATTGAGTCTAAGGGAAAAGTCATCCTAAAAGATAGTCCTATTTTGAGGGATATCATTGATGTGTTTTGTAAATAATTATGTGTCTTTCCTCCTTGTCAAGAGGTTGAATATTCAATTGATCTTACAAAAAAATATTTTCAAATATCCAAGAATATATATATATAAATTTAATTGTGAAACTCATAGAGTTGAAGAAGTAACTACAGGTGAATCGAGATAATGGATTTTAGGCCCAAGTGATTGACAATATGGTGCACTGCTATTCTTAATTAAGAATAATGATGGTTAAATGAACCTCTTCATTGATTATCATTAGCTTGATAAGATTGTGATGAAGAAAACGTATCCTCTACCATGTATTGATGACTTGTTTGATGAGATACATGGAGCCCACAATTTCTCTAATGTGGATCTCTGTTCAGAATAATATCATGTAATGGTAAAGATGGTGGATATCTTTTAGAAAACACCTAATTATTGGTATGATAACTATGAGTTTATAGATATTTTATTTCAACTTAATAATTCTCCAAAAATCATCAAGGACTTTATGAATTGAGTATTTATAGTTTACCTAAAAAACGTTGTAGTAATTTTAGAAACAATTCTTATCTACTCTAAAATAATAGTGGAATATGAAGAGTATTTAAACTATGTAATAAAGAATATGATAAAGGAATATTTATTTATTTTTTATTGTAAATTTCAATTTTTTTGGATATAGTTACTTTCATGGGATCTATTATCATCAATAAAGTGATATTTGTGGATCCTTCAAGAAACGAGGTAATTAAATGATTCACAATTCCAACATCTATGATAAATATCGGAATTTTACTTAGATTATCTATGAATATCATCAATTCAAGAGAAACATATCATGATTATAAATCCAAAAAACCAAGCATAATCAAAGGTATTCATGGTTTTTTGGACCCGTGAATGAAAATAATGTTTTAAAGAACTAAGGATGGTGATAATTTCAACACCTATACTCACATTTCCCACAAATGGGGAAGTATTTTTGATCAATAGTAATGTATCCAAAATGGGATTGGGTTGTGTACTCATGAAACATGACAAAGTTATAGCATATTACTTCCTCTAATTAATGATCCATGAGAATAACTACCCAACACATGATCTATAATTAACCTGATATATAATTGGAAGTAGTGATCTTTATATTGATGTCTTGGTGAAATTATCTCTATAGGGAAGAGTAGGATATATATATATATATGAATCATAGAAGCCTCAAGTATATATTCACCCAAAAGGAACTCAATATTTTCTCATGAAGGTGGTTATATCTAAAAAACTGTTATGATTGTTCCATCCCCTACCATCTGGGGATGGATAAAAAAGTTTTAGGTGCTCTATGTAGAAATGATCCTGCAACCCTATCTGTGATTAGGATTATAAAGAATCCAATCATCATGTAAATTCAAAGTATAAAAATGGGGATAAAAATGAAACTTCGTCATAAATTTCTCAAATAACTAACAACCATATATTCTTGAGATAATCCAAGAGTCCCAAAAAGATGACGAGTTTCAATATAAGAAGGTAGTGAATATTCCGAATTTCAACAATGTGGAAGATGGAGTTATAATGTTAGGATCATAGATATGTGTACCTTCAAAACAATATATGGTGAGGGAAATTATGGATGATGTTCATAGATCGTCCTTCTCTAATTTATCCAATAATAACTAATATGTATAGAGATTTGATGAGAAACTTATAGTGGAATAACATGAAGAGGGATATTTCAGAGTTTGTATCTCAATTCTTGGTATGCAAACATGTCAAGGAAGAATGAAAAAAGTCTAATGGTGTGATGGTAACACATCCCACACTAGTATGGAAATGGGAAAACATAATCATGGATTTTATCATAGGAATCCCTAGGATACCTAAATGAAACAACACCATTTTGGTGGAAGTTGATCTCAATATAAAGGTGACATATTAAATTACCATAAGGAAATATTTCTCTATTGAACAACTCACCAAGATATAAATAATGGAAATTGTAAGACTTCATGTAGTTCCAATCACAATTATATTATATCATGATCTAAAGTTTAACATAATTTTTTAGAGAATCCTTCAGAATGAATTGCATATATAACATTACTTCCACACTGATCATCACCCTCAGATAGTTGGTCGGTCTGAAAGGACCATTCAAACTCAAGAGGATACGTTGTGATCATGTTTAATATATTTCCATGGATGTTGGTAATTGAATACTCTCCTAATTGAGTTCTAATATAACAGAAATTTCCATTCTATCAGTTAAATGGTACCTTATGTGGATCTTTATGGGAAGAAGTGTCATAATATGACTTGGTGGGATGATATTGGTGAGTACAGACCGATGGGGGTTGATATTATCAAATAGATGATGGATAATTTTTTAACCATTCATAGTCAAATAAAAATCTACACAAATTTGAAAAAAAAAATCTATGTAGATAATAATCGATGTTATCTAGGGTTTGAGGTTACAGATAAATTGTTCCATTAATTAATTTCATCAAGTTTTGAAAGAAGGTAAAGCTAATTCCAAGATAAATTAGCCCCTTTGAGATCCTTGATCACATTTTAGTAGTATCCTATCAACTATAACTCCCTCTCATCCTATCTAAATTACAAGATGTGTTCCTTTAATTCTTCTTGAGTAAGTACATACCATACCCCTCACATGTATTGAATCAAGAGGCAGTACCATTGATTAATGGTATTTCATAAGGGGAGCATCCAATCATGGTCTTAGATAATAAATACAAGGTTCTACTAAATGTGACACCATACTAGGTCAAAGTGTTATAGTGGAACCACATGACCGAGGAAGAGAATTGGGGGAAAATAGATGATGAAATATAAGTTTCCTCATCTGGTTTAGTGTATTAAATGAAAATATTGTGGGATACTTTTTTGAATGGGGGAATAATGTAACAACCATATATTTTATAAATGTAATTTCCTCTTTTTGATTAAATAAATGAATTACTATGTAATGAAGTTATAAAAGACATATCCACTGCTTTGGATATTTTTTAATGTCACATCCTTATGATTTAAAATTATGTTATAAATTATAACTACTAAGAATATATCTATTCAATATTTTTCAAATGACCATTAAATATATAGGGTTGTGTTAAAGTCCATTTGAAACATATGGAATAAGTGATGGCCTTGAATAGTAGTATTGTACCCAATGAAGCTCATTTATCATAGCTTCTCAGAGAGATAAAATCACTGGAATTTTACCCTAACTAATTCCAAGCAATGTTTTAATAAATAAATAATTAATGAAACCATTTTTAGGATACTTTTAAGCTTATTGATATCACAACTAAAACTATGTTTGTTGAACCATCCCTAAATATATCACGAGAACACACCTAAACCTTATATAATTCACTAGTTTAATAATGATATAAGTATTTAGACCCTAACATAAAAATTTATATATTTTTTATTAAAAATATATTATATTTGTCCCTTTTAAATATTTATTTTTAAATTAATGCATAATGAGTTTGATTAATATTTGATTTTTATATGATAAAACACAAATTGTATTTTTGGGAAATTTATTGGTCCAATAAAGTAAATATATTTTAAATAATTCAAAAAATATTGAAAAAAATTATATTTCAATAAAATGTTATTATTAAATAATTTTTATTAAATATAAATGATAAAGTAATTTTTGGATGTAAGTGAAAATTTGAATAAGGGTCATAAAACTTTTATTTAAAAAAGTAGTATTTTTAAATAAATGTCGAATATTTATTTAAAAGTGTAAATTTCAATAATTTTAGAGTTATTCGGATAAAATAAATACAAGTGATCTTTTATAAATTATCTGACTATGATTGTTTCATATTTTTTTATGACATTCAAATTTTTGGGTCAAATTTAAATATGGTGTAAATATATGGTGTGTATTGTGAAATCATAATGACCCAAAAGGGGTGTAATATATTCCATAAAAGGTATCCATGACAAAAAAATATTAACCTTTTAAAATAATGGGTTTTTTTGTTATTTGAACAATTTTATAAACCTTTAATGAGTCCTCCGAAGGTCATATTATATTTTAAGTTTTTCAAATCAATTCTTTGTAAACAGTACACACTTCCACATCACGAAAGATATTATTTTAATAATATCAGTTCATAAACATGTGAAATAATGAAACCAATTAAATTTGGTAGAACCCAAGGGTAAAAAACGTGGGAAGGTTTTTTGTTTTGATAACTTTATCATATAAAGTCTAAAATCGATGTTTTGAAATTAACAAAGAACTCCCCAATATTTTTTATATAAACCCACACCAAATACCATTTCTTTTACCTCAAAACCCATTGATGATAAACCTAATCTACACATTCGTCTTTATATCCCTCCCATGTTTTCCCCTAGCTCCCAATATTTTCCTATCAAGATTTTATAATCACCCTCTCAAGGTAAGGAATCCTATCATTCTCCCCTTTTTATAAGCACCTCCATTTTATTTTCCTTTTGTTTTCCAATTTTACATGTTCAGATGTCTTTTTCCATATACCCATTCCTTCCATTATGATTTCCATGTGAGTATAGACCCATTTAACTCTCATTAAGACCTCCCATGATTCATTATGTACACATGTTAGGCAGTCAAAATTATACTGTGATTTTTCCATGACAAACTGTTGTATTGTGAATACCATCACCATTTACTATCAAGGGTATCCACCTAGATGTACCTATAATTATATTATTGGGTGGGATCATAAATATATTTCCTTCCAATGTATTGGGTAATGTTTTAATATCATGAGATACCTTGTACGGTGTGTGGTAGATTATCCTCAGAACAATATGTTTTGATTTTCATGGTGGTTATCCTTGAATTATGTTTATGATTCCATGTTTTATATTGTTTCCACATTCCTATTTTTCTATTAAGTTGTCATATTATATCATTCTTCAATTTTCATGTTTTGATTCTCACCCTATTTTTGTCCTATTGAAATTCCTGTTGAATAAAATGAGATACATTTATCATGTTATAATTTTTTTATTCAGTTACTAGGATTTATATCTCAACCCATTAATATGTGTTTGCCCAGGTTATACTGTGTAGTTTCAAAAGAGAAATGGAATTTCAGAAAATGTTGAGGATGTTTTAAATAATTTTATTGTATCCATGTATTATGTTGATGTGAAATATACCTAATTTATTAAAGACACTAGCCATTATGATCTTATAGGGTTGAATAAATTAGGAATTTATCTAATAAACCATAAAATAAATTATATTAAAAATATAGGTTCTCATAACAGAGATGGAAATTACTAGCTTGGGTTTTGAGATGTTGTTGAGTCACTACTTTAGGACTAATTGTTTAATGTATAGGTGGCTTTTTATATATAAATTTTAATTTATTCGAGAACAGTGGAATTTATTTCCATTTTTTATATTATATAATGGTGTTTTTGGGGATTTTATCTTATATCATGATATTTATTCATTTATATAGGGAAATCCCCCCCCCCCCCTTGTACTATGATTTTTTATATCCTTGGGGATTGTAAAAAACCTAGGGCCTATTAAAGGTGGGACTCATGATCACTATCTATCTTACATAATTATTGCATATTTGGAGGGAGGGGTCATGAGAGAGTGGTAACAAATGTTTAGTTGAGGGAAAATATGGATTTTAGAGTTAAACACTATGAGGTTTGCATTTATTTGTAGGGAAATGGTCTGATTTGATCTTGGTTAATGTGTTGTCTACGGAGACCATATACAACAAGGGATTTTAGGGACCCTATGATCGAGTACATGGACTCTGACCATATTGAATGTCAAAGTGAGATGAACCTATTTTAAGGTTATAGGACTAGGAGAGGTGCATGCCTCATGACTGATTGTCTTTATGTTTGAATTTGGTTGTTGTGGGAAAATAAAATAAAATAATTAAATAAACCTATAATAAAATTCCATGTTACTAGGCTTAGAATGTTTTACATGTATTCAGGAATAGCTCTGTTTCATCATTTGTGTGGGGATTACGAAGTTGTTTTTTAGTAGGATGATCTAGTTGATCGTCTGAAGGTTGACATAGTAGATGAGGGAAAGACAGGACAATGTTCCTTTTGATCCTTTCAACACCATAGTTTGGTAAATTATGAGGGATCATATTAGATATGAAAGATTGAGAATTTGTTAGAGGATCTCAATATTAATTTTGGAATGATCCAATCATGGGATAAGTTATTGGTGTCATTTATTATTATCCAAAATTAGGGAGATATACATCCATGGTGGATCATTTTTCTTGCTGTCTGTAAATAGAAAAAAAATTTATGGCCCGACTATCAGAAGGAGTTCAGTTCAGAGTTTCTATTTTTAAAAATCATGGAATATAAGAGGTAGAATCTAGTCTCCCTTCATTAAGGGATCATGAATTTTTGGGATATTAGGATGAAGCTCGAGGAACTCATACACTTTCACCATTTTTCAGATGATGATTCCAAAGTGCGACGTTTATAGGAGGCTTTATGCCTAATGATCGGGTGTGTGGTCACACAATTTATACTACTTACTTATCTACAGCTTCAGAAAATGGAATAGTTCATTGAGTATATTATTTATTTTGTATTTGAGCCTTGATAGAGTGGCTTGCATGGAATTTTGAGGAGTAGAGGTTCAAGAAGTGTTTCAGGGTTGTTCAGGAAATCAGGGTACCAATCAGTGAGGAACCGATTTTGGATGATATCTCCATGTACTTCTTACATAGGTGACATCCAAGAAATATATAAAATATTTTTTTTTCTATTCTTGTGTTTGGAATTGAATCTGATAGGCCTAGTTTTAGACCACTCAAGTAGGATAATATTTGGTCAGAGTTCAGGACCCTTTTCAGTAACAGTAGATGTTTACTCTGTTGTAGTTTTTGTGATAGGACACATCTATGCTTTTTCAAAAGTTGGGTACAGTTGGTGTTGGTATAGTGAATCCTCAAGATGGTCCATGTTTGTAGGGAATGTGGCTAAAGTGTGGGCTTTTAAGGTAAAAATAGAGATACAAAGGAGATGGGAATTTCCAGATGCATGCATTAGAGGTAGCCATACTGGTAGAGCCATGTTTTGTTTGAGGCATGATATATTACCGTCTAATATTATGTATCCTTTTTTTGATTCAAGATCCTGATATTAATTTTTGGATCCTACTTTATTCCATGTTTTTTTAATATATTTAGAGAATATTTCATTTCCCCTTGTGTAATATACCTTGGTTGGAGGTTATGTTGTTTTTTTATTTATGTCGGGGAAGTAGGTTGGTGTTGGGGAAACAACAGTCAGTAGGAGATTTCTTCTTGCTATAGACAAAACCATATGATTTCATCATTATCATGGATTGGTTGTATACTATACATTCAGTAAACAAAATATTCTATTGGGGAGTTATTCTAAGGGCCAACAAGTGGCATTCATGGGTGAGTGAGGTTTTTGGATGGGTGGTAGAAAAGAGGGTACATTTTTTCATAGTTGGTTGAGTTGTTAGTGGAATATAAATTTTAGTATATTCATGAGGATTTCTAGGAGTTCATTGATTTTTTTTATAGATTATTTTATAACCCTAACCCCTCAGCACAATGTTATGTATAGGAAAGAGTTTCAGCCTAGTATCTCTCAAATTTTGAAGGATCCCTATCAAATAGTGCCTATAGAGTTGCATGAGTTGATTTTATAGATGGATGATCTAATCAAAAGGGGTTTTATCTGACCTATTTCGTTTCATTGGGGTGATCCAAAAATTTTCTCCAAGATTAATGATTTTATTATAAGTTTATGTATAGACTACCATAGGTTCAAGCACATGAGCCTTAGACCGGTTGGTAAGGACTCCGTAAGTGCATCCAAGTGACCAGGGATCAAATCCAGGCATAGACAGAATTTCCAGGGTATTGTAGCAGGTACTGTAGCGGGAAGTGTAGCAGGCACTGTTTGGCATTGTAGGAGCCGGGAATATGCCCCTGTTTGGGCCTTCGGGCCACTGATTTGGTCCCTGAGTCCTGTAAGGCCTTCGGGCCACCCAGGACTTCGGGTCAGTAAGGCCTTTGTGCCACCTCAAGGCCTTCAGGCCACCTTAAGTACAGATGAAAACCAGACAACCTACAAGGAACAAGCTCCACAAGGGGGATGAGCAAGGATCTTTCACCACCGTAGAAGCTAAACAGATTGCAGGAATGAGAGGGTATGGCACCTGCCACCAGGACAAGCCTGTGCATGCACGGGAAAGCCTACCCGAATAGCCATGCGAAGGTGGAGAGCTTATTTCACAATGAAGATGCTGGGGAGGAGCAGTTCCAAGTAGTTAGTCTGGGTTGTATGTAATGTTTGAAAGCCTACGGGCAATGAATTCCTCTAAGGCCTATGGGCCATGTAATACTTACGCCTACGGGCCTTGTAAGGGTTCCACCTCACCCCTTGAAAGGTGGATTATCAAAAAATAAATAAAAATGAAGGCCTTCGGGCCATTGGAGGGCTACCATAGGTTGAAGTAAGTGATGGTTGAGAACAATCACCCTCTTCCATAGATCGATGATCTGTTCATCCAGTTGATAGGATCAATTTGTTTCTAAATGATTTTTATATACTCTATAAGTCACTAGTTGAGGGTGATAGATGAGGATATCCAGAAGAATACCTTCATGTATAGGTATGGACACTTTGAGTTTGTGGTCCTATCATTCTGTGACATGAATGAATGAGTCGATTTTTTGGCGCTCATGATATCCATATTCAATGATTTTATAGACTACTTCATTTTCATTTTCATTGATGATACCTTGATCTACACTAGATCATAGGGGGATCATGTTTATTATTTTAGAGTTTCTTTAAAGGTCCATAGACACCACCAGATTTTTTAAATGATGCCCAGATGCATGTTTTAAACATGATAGGTGTGTTTCCTTGTCCATGTGATGTCATAATAGGTTGTTAAAATGGAACCATCAAAGTTCAAGGTAGTTGTTTCTTGGGAATCACCCAATAACACTGGATTAATTTGAAGTTTCCTTGGTCTTGCGGGATATTATCATATGTTTATACCCGATTAACCTTTATTTTCATCCATTCTAATAACATAGTGTAGAAAAAACCAATATTTTTTGTGTGATGATTAGTTCCAGGCATTGTTCGGTTACCTAAAATAAAAGTTGGTCAGTGATCCAGTTCTTCACCTACATAAATAGGGTGTGTCATTTGAGGTTTTTTGTGAGGCATACCATCTGGGATTGGGATGTGTGTTGATGGAGTAGAGGTTAGTAATATCTTATGGGTTTAGGAAGTTGATTATCCATTAAAATAACTATTTCACCCATGATCTAGAGTAAGAGGAAGTCATGTTTATACTAAAGTTGGGGTATCATTACCTCATCAGTAGTCACATTGTGGTTTACACCAACAACAAGAGCTAAAAACCTATTTTCTGTGTATATTAATTAAATCTACACCTATAGTGGATGGAGTTTCTTTAGTATTATGATAATCATTTTTATTATACCATGCGAAAGGGGGTTTTGACATATTGAGTTATAATTCATGAGGAGATGTGGTTCGAGAGTATATAGATGTTTATAAAGGTATAAAAGTGATTAAATTGATGCATATTGATGTTAAATATAGTAGTGCTTGTGGTTGTCTTTATTATATGACTATAGAGTCATCCTTGATGTAGTAGGTGGAGGAGTCTATGTGGGGAGACTTAGAGGTGTTGGTGGTGCAGCACCATGTTTTCCTTGGTGATGGTCCCAAGGGATATTTACAAGATAGTCAGAACCAGATGTTTCTCTATGAGATTTTGTTCATTCCGTAAAAAATAGGTGTGGGATTTATAAATGAGTTTCAAAACACCCCCTTAATGGAATATCTCAATTTGAAAAATATTTTTCATGGTTTGAGGAGAAAACATAGGTTTTTAGGGATGAAATGGTCTACAGTAGAGTGTTTAGTGAGGTGTTAGGTTTTTCATCAAGTGAAAGAGGGTCACCATGTTCCTAGAGGTTTCATACATTACATAGATGTTCTTGAGTGTTAATGGTAAGATATATCAATGTATTTCATCATTGAGTTACCCCGATACCAGGGATGTTGAGATGTAGTTTTGGTGATAGTGGACCGAATAACCAAGTCGTCTCATTTTTTAGTGATCTTTGAGTCTAATTCAATGGATTTTTTATTGGGGAATTATATGGATGATATGGTTAGGCTACAAGGGTTACCATGGATCATCATCTCTAATCAGGATCCTTATTTTACCTCATGGGTCTATATGTGATTTTAGTATTATTTTTACTCCCAATTTCACATTAGAACTACTTCGCACTCTCATATGGATCAAAAGATGGAGTGTTCCATCCAAGCACTGGAGGATATGTTCCAAGCATTCATCATGGACAATTTGTTATCATGGTAAAGTAACTTTCCTTAGGATGAGTTTTTTATAATAATATATATCACTTTCCCAACATCATAGATTCATTTGAGGTGTTGAATGAATGACTATGCTATTTAACCTTATTAAGAAGGAGAGGATAGTCAGCAGTTCATAGTCTTGATGTTGGGAAAATCAGGGAAATGAAGATAAATTTAGTTTGAGAGAGGTTGAGGGCATCATTGGACCATCGAATGGAAAATTCTAATCATAGGCAGAGGCCCTTAGATTTCAAGTATGTAGACTATGTGTTCTTGAGAGTCTCCCATTGGTGAGGGAAGTGGAGGGTTTGTATGTGGAGTAATATTTCTCCCTTATTTTTCGGTCCCTTTGAGCTTTTTGGGTGTGTTTGTGAGGTGGAATAAAATTTTGTGTTCCCTCATAGATGGATAAGATACATGAAATCTTCCATATATATTAGCTTCATTAGTATCATCATGATGATTCCCACATTATAGAATGGTGATAGTTTGATATCATTGATGATGTGATATTCCTAGAGTGGCATGTGGAGATCCAGGAACATAAAGTGAGGGTGATTCAGGGGTGATCAATTACCTAGGTTCAAATGTTTTGGATACGTAGTGTCCTGGTGGAGAGTTCTTGTAAGAGAGAGATGGATATTCATGCCCAATAACAAGAGTTGTTTTTATTTTTTCTTTAAACTATAATTTTTTGATTATGTGGTGTTTGGATATTAATGTTTTATGATATATTTTTATCATTGATGATATTATGTGTGAAATATATTCTAACATATGATAAATTGTAGTGCTGATTACTAATCCAGAAGTTGTATACCTTGACATGATTAAATCACATGAGTGAGTTAGTGCCACCCATGTTGGATAATATCCTAAAATGGATGATGGAATTACCTAATTTTTTTGCTTAAGGAAGCACTGCATGTTCACTTTGGTAGTGGTTTCCTTGGTCATTGTGGAGGTTTAGATGGTTTTACGGATAGTAGTTTGGAAATTTGTCAGTTTTTTGGCTAGTACTAGATGATGTGGTGTTTTTTCAAGTGAGATGTGGTAATTTTGTTGTGTGGTGATGTAGTTGTGTAAGATTATTTTAGGAGTTATGGTTTGGGAGTTTTGTTGGTGGTGTATGATGTGTAAAGATAACCTTGAAAGGTATCTTGTAGGGTGGTTGTTTTACCCTTTTCTTTTAGGAGATTGGATTTTACTCTTAGGGGTGATAATAATTTGAGTGGTCTCTAATGAAATGTTTTGGGCCCTCCCATACCATTAAATTGTAGTTCATGTAATTAGAGAGTTCTCGGGGGGTATAAAGGAGGATTGGTGGAGTGTTGGGCTATTGAAGAACATCAACATACATTTATGCTATAAAAGATGATTATATGGTGTAAGTATATATTTTATGACTTGAGAAGAATGTGGTTTGTAGCTTTTGTTTAGTGTGGGAATATTGTATGAAGAAAGCTTACACAGCAAAACATAAGCTTATGGATTAATTCTTTTAAAGTGTGATCCAATATGTATTCCATCATAAATAGGTTTTATGAACTAAAAACTTATTTTCAGCATAAGTTATGTAGCCTCATTAAATTTAAACTATAGATCTAAAATTTATGACATGAAATGTGTAATTTACATCCTATTTTTATCTATTACTCTGTTGATCATCTTCTAATATGGTTTCCAATTCTCTTGTTTGCAGCAAACCCATGACGCCAATGGAGGATCTTCCAGCCCTGCTTCCATATTCCCTGATCACTAGTTCTAGTGGTAATCTTCCAGAATTTTTTTATCAATTGTTATCAAATCCCCATAATTTTTCATCTATTATTATTCTAGGGGATCAGTTGTGGAAGCATTTTATTGACTGGGGTTCTCTTTGGCCAGTTTTTTTACAAAACCTTTTTGTGGTTCAGGGTGAACATTTTTTTCATGTGTGGTTGTAGTTTTTATGTTTCTTATTATTCTCCTTGTGGTTCACAATGATATTAGAATTCTTTATTTAATTTAATAGTTCCTCTTTATCTAACGTTTTTCAATCAATGGGTATAGATTTCATGGTTTTTCATTCATTTGGAAGGATGTTAAGGGTTTTCATAATCAAGACAATTAATGGGAATAAATAAAATATATGGGTATGGGGAAGATATTAAATGATTTATTACATTGATGATGTTGTTTCTAATTTTTTAATGATATGTTCTTACAACACAAAAAATAACAGCTATTTGGTGACTTGTTTCATTGTTGATGATATTCATTGCAACCCTTATAGTCTTTTTGAGTGATCACACCATGAATAGAAGGATACAGAATGAATATATGGTTAATAAACTAGTTCCCCATGGAATCTAGTTTGTCTAATAATATCCATGCCAAATAGACATTTAATGTGATAAAATCACTTGAATAAATTATGGAAGTCGAAATGAGTTTTTTTGTGTGGATACCTTGTTATGTTTATTTTACTGGTTTGAACTATTGTGAGATAATGGAGGTGACATTCTATGATGTATTATTCTTGGGTTTATGATGTGGTTTGTTTAGTTGTAATGGATGTGATATTGGTATTTTTTATGTATTCATGGTGTGTAATGATGTGTTAAGAGGTGGAAATGGTGTGTGGTTGTGGTACTCGTAGGTTGTGTTTCCCATTATTGGGGATGTTCGGTGGTGATGTGTAGTTGTGGTGATTAATGTTTTTGGTTCAAAATGGTGATGATATTTTCATGTGGTGTGTGGTGGATGATACATGTGGTTGTTGTTGTAGGATGACTTATATGGTGTGGTATAGCTATAATGGCTAATGAAAGATGGATAGTTAATGTGAATTGTGGTTATGATAGTTTCCTAGATAGGCATGGAATAAATGATAATGATCAATGAGATGAATAAATTAATTGAGTGTAATTTTTTATATGGTAAAAGTATTAAATGAATTAATGACAAATTAATGGGATGTGTAAATTTGAATAATGTGAAATGGAAAATTAATGTTAGTGGGAGATTGATGTATCTAGAAAGTGGTGAAACCATTAATTTAATGTTTGAAATGTTGTGTGGCTTTGGTGGAGGCTTTATAGTGTTTTATATAGTGTTGGAAGTGATTGGATGGTTGATTTGTGTTATGATGGTGGTGATCTTTGGTGTTATATTGAAGTTGACATGAACCTATAGGTTGGGTATTTTATACTATCTTAATATGATGTATGTTTATGTTATTTTTATAAATTCCCCACCTGAGAATGATTACCTTACTAATGTTCAATAGTTTTGGGTTCTGAGATTTTCCATGACATCTTGGATGGTGGTGATATAGGAGCTGGTTTACCCATCTTCTCGGCTCTTCCTTTAGTAGTGATGACTATGTGTCTTTGGGTGAAAGAATAAGTGATCGCATGTGTGTTTTTGGGAAGGACATAATGTTATGAGGCTCTGATGATATATGATATAAGGTGGGGTCATTCACAGTTGGAGGAGGTAATGAGGTCGATGTCCATTATGTTAATGATACCCTAATTCCCAGGTTATGTGATGAGATTAGATGTGATGGACTAGGTTTCTTCAAGAAAGATGTACTGCGACTGTACTAGTGTTTTTCATGTGAGATATGATATGATAACACATGATACTAGCACCAGATGCCAGTCCTTGCAATATTAGTGTAGGTAGGAATGTGTCCATATCCACTTCAAATATTTCTAGCATATGATTTTACTTTGGGTGATATGTATGGAAGGTATGGGGTCATAAGGCATTCTACATTAGTTCATTAGAGCAGAAAATGAGTGGGGTATACATAGCATGGTGCCTTTCTTTGTAATGATTGTGATTTTATATTAGTTTATTGGATGCAGGATTTGGTGAGTGAGCCATGGTGAAACTAGGTTTGGTTATTTTTCCTATATATATATATTCATTTTCCTTCTATAATTTCTTAACTAGCACATTATCATTATATTTTCAAATTCGTCCTTGAGGCCTTAGTTATGTCCCTTAAAATTATACTTTTATGGTCACTCTACATATATAATCTTTTTTTCAGGTTTCTAGGAGGACATTGGGGATCAAGATAAACATTAATAGAATGGGTTTTGAGTAGTTTTTGAGTAGAAACTTTAGGATTATTTTTGGTATATAGTGAATATTTTTATATGTATTAGTTTTACTTTATTTATGCATTTTGGGATGGATTTTAGTTTAATTTATATTATCTCCTTGAGTTTTTTTGGTGGGGTTTTATCCTATATTCTAATACTATTTCATTTTTATATAGTAATGCCTACCATACTATGAGTTTTTTATCATGGGAAGTAGTCACCAACCGAGGGCCTACTAGAGGTAGTTCATGGGGTTTCATTATCTCTATTCCTTTTTTATGGAATGTTTGGAGGGAGGGGTTCATGAAGCAATGCTTCTGAAAATTGATCAACTATTTGCAGAAATATATATATATCCATTACTTTAATAACTAAAAACACCATCCTTTAAATAATCATTAAAATGTCTCCCAATATCTTGAGGTCAAGTCCATATCTACCAGCCTTGAAATCCAATTCACCCATAAGAATATACTTCTCTATGATAATCGATGTATATGAAATACTTCTTAGTTATCAATCAATGCAATCAAAAAAATCTATCAACAAAGACATCTGAAATATGACATCAAAAGTATTTATATATATAATATATAAGTTCCCAAGGTTACCATAGCCCCCACACACTATAAAACATCTAAAACATCTCCTAACACAATATAATATCTTCCCTATAGTTTTATCCAAAACCTGAATACTTGAAAAACCTCCACACATTGCATCAATACATATAAAAATTTATAAGGTATAAAATAATGAAAATCTCACATATAAAAGAGAGAAATTTAAAGGGGTACAAGAAAAAATAAAAAACCCCTTTTTAAGAATAACCATCTACATCCTCTCATTAAACATGTCCTAGTATTAAATCATTGATTGAAACATATAAATTTCATTATCCTTAATATCCATGAAATTCCTCAGGAATATAAAATGGAGGATTATAATGGTGTTATACCTAAGATCCATAATCACCTCCCACACTAACATCCCGGATAAAACCAAAAATACATCATTTAAGGTCATACTTACATTTCTTGGAAAGCCGAGAATATGATATGATCCTCATTCCATACCATACCATAGAATTATTTTATAGAAAAATAGTATGTTTCCTATAATTCATCATGTATGGAACTATTTATGTGGGATAATATAAATAAATATATTGACCTCCTACACTGATAAAAAACCACTAAAGACTCTTCTAAAAGGGGTATTGATTCCCCGCAATGCTGGTTAAACTACCTTTCAAAACCCTGGATCACATCATCATCTATCCTCTTACTACCATTGGAATAGGCTCCACTGACTCCACTAGTAATTACACCACCTAGTCCATGTATGGAATCAAAGGATCCTACCACAATATCCCACAGAGATATCTTATTTCAAGTAAAATACTTGGAAACGACCTTGAAATATGATATTTGTTTGAACATGCTCACATATAGCCTTAAATCTGGATAAAGTCGAATTTTGATCCTTTATCCCTTGTAAAACTCATACATAAATAATAAAGTAGAAAACAATTTATCTAAAAAACAAGTGGAATAACCCATCTTTGATCATGCTTCCTAATATACATTTATGAACTCCTGAGACCAATCAAGCTTTAGTGACTTGGGGAAGAAATCCCTAAAAAGGGAACCTTGATGGAATTCCATGAAAACCCCTTCATGAATCTTGTACAGGACTATCACACCCATCATCTTTTAAAATTTCCTTCATTGATAAAGTCTACCAACTTCCTCTACTTCTAATTGAGTTCCTCAACTATCTTGAAGACACACATGAGAATTTTGATCTATCCCTCAGTTTTCATAGGAATTTCCTTTCTCAATAATATTGGAGGATGTTTCGACTAAAATTCTTTGGATAATATTACAAAAGTATCATAACCCTAAGTTTCACCTCCACCTTTAACCAGGATAATAAAAAAACATTGCATCCTTGATAAGATCAATGGAAAGAACTACAGGATCAACACCATGATCTTGCTCATATCTTCCATGATCATCTAGAGGGATAATAAGGGTTTTTGTAACTTCAATAACATTTTCCATGATATTATTAGGTGTATACATGAGACATAATGGAGGGAAAGTTTTATAAAATTAATTAAAATATATTTAACTGAACCTCTAATGACTTAAATGTTATCAGAATTCAAACATGGTTATGTGTACATAGATAAAACGACTTCACCCAACCTACTCTAAGCATCATATAAAAAATTCTCAAATGCTTAATCATAGAAACCATAGAACAAAAATCTCTTATCACCTAAGGAATAATAACAAATTACATGAACAATCACATATATAATATTTATATCAAGGAAATATTCATATAAAATACCCTAGGTTAAATAAATTATATTATATTAATAATGTGTTTGGGAAAACACCAGCTATATTATTATTTACATTTAATTAATTAAAAACCATTCATGGCCATATTAAAGAAAGTATGTAAAATATAAACCCACATTCCAAATCATGATGCATGAAATCACACTATTCTTACACAATATGAATGCGGGAAATAAATAAAACCTAATTTCTATAATATTATTTTAAGGAAAACAGATAAATTGTAATGTGAAAAATAAAAAAAATTAATCAAACTGCCATAGTAGCTCAAGATTCTGCTAAAAATAATTATCAGAAACAATTATATCTTCCAACCCATATTATAACTATTATATCTCCAATCTACCAAGCCACAAATTTTAATGGCCTATAAAATTACATTTCATTGTTTTTTAGAAAATTATATTGTCTTCTCATGGATGGGGACATGTTGGTACTTAATAGTAAAATAAAAATTACAAGAGTAATAATATCTTAAAGAGATGTTTTCCTATGTGTTTAAAGGCTTGATATAAGTTTTAGTTCCTCTTCGGAGTGTTTTAGGAATTTAGGTCATCCTTTCTAAGAATTATGTCTTCATCTAGTAGATCATGTCCTGACCAATGGGTGTCCTGGTGTGGGATATTTTTGAGTGAGGAGGTCTAGTTGGGATATTGATATGGAATTAATGTATGACCATACATGACTGATAACATATAGTCTGAAACCTAATTTTGAAATTATATGTGACCAACCTTGAGTTATAATGTATGGTTGGGTAATTTATATGATAAATTATGTGGGGAAAACCATGAGTGAGAAGGTGTGGTCGATGACTTAACATGAGATTCATAGAAGTCCTTCCTTGAGTTATAATTGATAGTTGAGTGGTTGGTATGGTATGTGACTTGGTACATGACATGGGGTCATAACCTATGTGAGAAATTACAAGTCGTATTATGATAAGTGTTGTGGTATAGAGTGAATATCATCCTTACAAAATTGTCAAAAGTGGGTAGGGTCAAGTGTCTTAGTGGCCTTATTTGGAAATGATGATCAAAAGTTTATATATTTCTACTTATTTTTTGTTATGTTTCCTAGTGGATGTGTTCTATGTGAATTAAATTCACTCTATTTTGATTGGAACACATATCTATATGATCACATTAGAATCAAATATTATCAAAGGGAGTAGGGGGCCTCTTAAATCCCTTTTATGCCTAAAATTACTTAGTATGTCCATTATATGGATGGCCCATGCCACATTTTTAATATATTTAATAATGAACCTTGATACATAATTTTAATTAAATAGAATCATCATGACTATTTTATACCATCATCGCTAGTCAAAAGCTTAATGCATATGGGTATAAAATCTTAAGGTCCTGAAGTACCCCTTATTATGAACAATTTATATGATCTGATCATCACCACTAGAAACTAGTATCATAGAATGTTAAAGCCAAATATATTTTTAGTTAGAGGCTATGTTATGTTGTGGGTACTTAATAGGTATACATATGTTATTATTATATATAATTAAAATGATTAAATCCAATTTTTTTAGGGGATATATATTGTCTATACTAGGAACTCTAGGATGATTGAGGATTCAGACTGAAGAATCAAAATGTGAGATAGATGAGAGTCATGATGAGTCATAGGTATTATATTAGAATTACTAACCTTTTTTATCTATCATGATAGTGGCATGGTTATGACATGATACACACACCAATGGTTAATGTTGTTTGACTTGTTTCTATATCAAGATATATTATTAATTTTAAAATATATGAAATATACTAATTGGTTTCTCCAATAAATTATAAATTGTGATTATATTAATATAGATCTGAGTGGACTATTTGATGGATTTTTTATTTTCATTTTCTGGGTAAAATAGGGAAACAATTTTAAGGATTTTTGAATTCATATAGAACCCTGTTTTTAAAAGGAAAACCTATCCAATGGAATGGGTTGTGCATAATATGATTTTAAAAGTTTTTTTTTACTTGAAAATTATCACAAATATAGTGATATTGTAATATTTTTTGGATTTTATAGCTTCGAAATAATATGATAATAAATATTTTTAAAACAAGGTTTCAAAGAGGATTTTTAAAATGTGGTTTTTTTTTCAAATTGTAAAATACTAACAGGTTTGGGAATTTTGGGATTTCAATTATGAAATAAAACTATTGGGTTCCAAGGGGTGTTTTAATAAGCATCCTAAAATTTTGTTTTCATAAAATACTTTTAGGTGATTTTAATTAGAAACTAATACCTGTATAAATAGAGTATCTTGTATTTTAATGGTTTGGAAAAGAGTAGTCCAGATGTTTAAATTGTGTGCTTATATATTTTTTTGTGTTTTTATAAGGAACAAAATGAGGTTGGAAGTTGTGAAATAGTTATGTTTGATGATGGGAAAAAAAAATTGATTCCTTTACAGACTATGTTTCCTAGCCTTTTTTTATTTACTGATACTGACCTGGGAGGTTGAGTGGTGT
This sequence comes from Viscum album, assembly GCA_963277665.1. Lineage (NCBI taxonomy): Eukaryota > Viridiplantae > Streptophyta > Magnoliopsida > Santalales > Viscaceae > Viscum > Viscum album. The sequence goes on along the minus strand of OY728123.1, from coordinate 859,199,326 downwards.
CTACAATAGGAATTTCATGAAATATTTAGAATAAATTATTACGATGGCCCTATTGAATGAATATTACTTTTTTGATCAAGTATCTATATATTATTTTTTATGATTCTATGTATTGGCCTACTTTTAGTTCATTTTTTAATCAATTCATATTATGTCATTCACAATTACCAAGAAACTTTCTTTATATGTGTAATCTTTTTGTTAAAAGAACCATTTTCTTAGAGATGAATCTGTGAACTTTTATGCCATGGGATTAATTGGTGTAGTTTTGAACAATAATAAATTCTTATGATGGTTATGATTGGGGTCCTCATGTAATAGGTTTTGTAATCAGTGAGAACTTATAGTTAGCTTAGGGTAAAATGATGTCACTAAAATAATTACATTTATAGATGATTGATGAGAAAATTATAATTTTGATGACCTTCTTTTTTTGTGAGTGTGTGATTTTTTTCTCCACAATAAGTGATAATATTATAGAGTGACTATAATAACGTTTTATGGTACATCCTAAAATTTTTTATTACTAGTGTTGTTAAGGATGTTATGAGCATGACTCAGGAAGAGAAGCACACATATGATGATGTAACCTAGAGATCATTGTGTTCGAGGGTAGTATAAAGGAATACATATGGTGGAGAGCACACCATTTTCTATTAGAAAGTATGGACCTCAGTATAAGACAATTTTGGTGATTATAAAAGATTTAATTCCTTTTAATCTATGATAGGGAAGTAATTGGTGATTATTGTTGTGACATAGTTAGGATTTGGGTGGTCACATCTATTCATTTCATTTAGTAATTTATAAATTATGTATTTTTATATTGGTTTTTTTCAGTTCACTAGTGAGATGATGAGGATAATCCTGTGGTAAGGATCATAGAATTGGTCATGGATGTATTTTCCTTGTGTTTAATTAGTAATAAATATAGTGAAACTGGATGGATGTCTATTGATGTGAAACTAACATTTTTCTAATAAAAAATATATAATTTATCTTGTTTATTAGTGAATACAAAATTGTCGATTTCGATGTGATATTAGATGATTTTTTGGTGTATTTATTAGGATGAGGGAATAATTTTGTGTAATATGGGACTATGTTGGATCAGATAATTATTTGTTCTCATGGGTGGAGTATGATGGTAAATTAGGTTAGTTGAGGATATAATTGTGGAAACAAATTGAGTATTATTCTTGGAATATAGTGATGGTATATATGTGACTCTATAATGCCTCTATAAATTAATTAATCATGATAAATATAGTGAGGGTTTATCAAAAAGTGAGGCCAAGAACTTTTCAAGAAGGGTCTGCAAGAGGAGGAAAAACTAGTACTGTTTCCTGGAATTTTATGTGTTTATGTGGAAGATAAATTAAGATAATTCTTTAGGATGTGACTAATACATTTCACGGATCAACTCATTAATTTCATGAAATGGTTGTTGTATTCAGTTTTGGTGCATGGATGGTTGATTTGTGCACAAACTAATAATGATTTATCTATATATAGTGCTAATAAATTCGGATTCATGGAAGGGGACTCGAGAAATTATCCTAGGTTCTTCTCAAAAAAAAATAAGGGTTATGGGGCATAGTTTGTAATGGACCAAAAATTTATGGGTCACTATTATATATGGAAATTTTAATTTTTTCCTATGTTATGGGATAATCAAAGAATTCATATTCATATTAGTATTATGAGATCCATAAAATCTTTGAGAGATTTTTTTCGATATGTTCGAAGGCCCGAGACTATTTTGACTTCTTATGTGAGTATTGGATAATTGTAGGGAGTCCTTGTTGAGAATTTCAAATCCTAGAATTAGGTCATTCTAGGACCAATGGGTTTCAAAAAAGGATTATTTTATGAGTGATATTTTGTTGTTAGGTAGTCAATATAGAAGGGATATATGACTAACCTTAAGTGAGAAGGTATAGTCAATAATAAGATGTGAAAATGACATGTGACCAACCTTGACAAATATTATGTAGTCATAAACTTTGTGGGGTACTTGATATGTGTCGAACATTGAGTGAGAATGTGTGGCCAGGGCATTGTAATATGTTTGATTGGTGGAATACCTTGTGTGGAATGGGATAGTTTGGTGCTTAATATAAGATGAGGCTTGTTACATTACTTTGGGTTATACCTTGAGTGATGAGGTACCAATCATGTTTCGAGATTTATTTTTTAATGGGGTGACTCTCTTCCATCAATAATGGATGAAAGAAGGTTGGGTCAGGTGTCATGGTGGTTGTCTTAGCACAAAGAGATATAACATTTATGATTGTGTGTGAATTTTGTGTTACATTTCTAGGTAGGTGTGTTTCACATGAACAACTTAAACTCTATTATGTTGTTCATTCAATTCAAATTGATCTAAAAACAGTTGAGAATTTTTAGTATAGTGAAAGAATCCTACTAGGTAAATTGAATCATCCCTACCCACAAGAATATAATGGGTTTCAATGTATGTGGGTATATATGTATCATTTAGAGTTAGACATATGGTTCATATAACTAATATTAGAGAGTTTCAGGATTTTATAGGGGTGATTATATAATATGGTACTGATTCGACTATTATTTACTTATCATTTTTTGTATTGAGGATGTATCAGCCAATGTACCTATATGTTGATTTTTATAGTGAAGTCTATTATACTCTATTATTATTACTGTAATTATTCAATACATTATGTAAAATATTTTCAGAAAAATATTACACACTATGGGAGGCCACTTGGATCCGTGTTATTTATATAGGTTTTTAAGATTTCCTTGTAAATATTGGTTATGAGAAATCTTTTGGTAGATTAAAGAATGAATCTTTTGATTTATATTTGAGAGAACAGTCTCCCCATAATTTTTTAATTACCACAAAGTTAGTCAATGGATACTAGAATACAGGGAGGCAAAAATGAAGTCTTCAAACTCACCTAGATCGATTGTTGTTTGTGAAATCCAAGATGGGGAATGAAAAAAATAATAAGAAAATAAAATTGGGGATTTGATACCATTTATCAATTCCCCAACATACTTTCCTGAGTAAGATTTAGAGTAGTAAATGGCACCATGAATGCTTGATCATATTAATGTGGTTTCGGACTAACATTTTGGACCTATGAAATAACTTGTAGAGTCTAACTATATTGGTAATTCCCTAAAATAGGGATATAATGTTTTATGATATCCCCTTAGTCATAACTTGTGATATTCACTTATAGATGATTCTATCATAGAAAAAAAATTATTTATCATAGTGAATGATAAAAATGTGACTTTTTTACAATGTATGTAATCCACCATGTCATTTCTATAAATTTACTTTGGTTATGAATCATGAAAATGATTCATTTATAGGTATTTGATCAATTGAATATTTTATATGATCATATCCCTAATTGGTGAGAACCAATGTAATTCATGAAGTTTTTCATGCAATGGAGGCCAATACTCAACTCCCATCATTGAATAAATGTAACCTATATAAATTTAATTGATCCCTAAATTAAATAATTATGGAACTCATAATCCATAATTAATACTCTTGTCTTCGGGTTTCTTCATTATAAATAATGTAGAATGTTTTTTCACCACTTTAGAGATCATAGAATCATCTCATTAAAAATTATTATTCCAATGGCCCATGGAATCCCTTTGGAGGAAAGAGTATATTGTTTTTTGTACGTTATTATGATCAAGAAAACTCATTTTAGTTTAATGAAAATGTATATGGAATCCTTCCTTTTTATTAAATATTTGTTCATTGACATGGTTCAAATAAATGATCTTTTAATGTTTAGTTTCCTAGAAAAAAGGTACATAATACCTGAAAACATAAAAAATTATTCTAATCCACTTGAAAGGATTAATAATAGGTTTAGACTATGTACAATAACTGTATCTCAAAACCTGGGAACATACATCAATGGGAAAGGTTAGTATAAGGCCTAGTAACGGAAATACAGGGAAACAATTTGCATGTGGTATTGAGAAATTTTAATAAGAACATAAGGAATAAACAAATGAACAATGGAAAAAAGAGACATATCATGGTAAAAATATCATTAATCATAAAATGTAAATGTGTATACAACATTTAATGGAGTTCTACATTAGTATATCACCAAGGATTGTCACTTAGGTGTTGTAAAAATTACCAAGGTTATTCACCAATGTATCGTGAAACATGTCATCTCTAAGGATTATATTATTTACCAAATGCATTGGAGAACTATAATGGTTCACCATTAACCTATATTAATTAACTTAATCCACATATATCATAAGAAAATAGTTCAAAAATAACCCATTGATAACAAAACAAAATGGTTTCATATCAAAATAATGATGCTTTTAAGAAGTTCGTAAAGACAAGTTCATTATGTCTTTTTAAACCAAGGAAAAGGGAAATAGAATCTAATTTATGTTAATACCTTAATAAAATATATAATTATTATATATAGGTAAATATCCATGGAAATTAATGAGGTTTTTATTCAGAAAAATAAAAAAAATATTTTTCTTAATAAAAAGAGAGAAATTTTAATAAGAAAATTCTACAGCATAATAGAATGAAACATGGTTTTAGAAAAAGGGGAAAAAAGAGGGGAGAAGGGTATTCCATTAATAAAAGACTATTATTAATTTAAAGTTATATAACAAAATGTACAGAAGAAAATATTTTGGAAACTATTAATACATACCACATAAAAGGGGAACATGAAATGAAAAGAGGAGTTGAGATTTCCTCAACCATGAAGAGTAACTCCTAAAACATAAATATTGGGAACTTGGGGGGCTTAATGAAACCTTGTGAGGACTCCTTTAGAGGTAAAACTATCATATAATCATGGAGGATGAATTTTTAATGAATGGTAATGGATATATAGGTATGTATTTATAGAGGAAGATGAGGATTTATTTATAAATTTCATTGGACACCTATGTAGAGGTAAATGAAAAACCATAGTCTTAACCATGGAATGTTCCCATGGTATTGGACACATGGGACACATATTATGATATTTTAGTCAAAATAGTTGATCATAACTTTATATTACTTATTAAATCATTATGTCATAATTATGAAGTCATTAAACATATAGAAAAACTCAAATTGTATTTTTAATATTCATGAAAAATAAAGTATTTTATAAAATTCTCATAAATTCAACCAAACCTAATTTTGATTGGATTATTTAAAAATGATAATTATTTTACCATATTAATTATCTAAATATGTGAATTTAAATTTAATAATATAAAATCCTTATTTATTAAAAATAATAGCGGATAGAAAAGGCATAGTAAAATTTATAGCACTTAAAACAAATAAAAATATTTTATCATTTATATTTAATGAATAGTGTTTCTGTAATACTATTTAATTAAAATAAGATTTATTCATAGTGCCTTAGTTTATAATAATAATTATATATTTTCTAAAAATGATAATTTCTTTTCAAAAAATAAATTTATCACATTCATCATGTTCTTTAGAAAAACTAATCTCAAAATGAAATTGATGGCACAAACACTTTATTTATAAAAAGGGATTATACATTTAGTTACTATGTCCTTGACCAATAAACCCTTATAACCCATGCATAATACCTAAAGGTAAGGTGTGCTATGCAGATAGAATAATTTGGTGGCTCAGCTAACATTTCCTGAGTGGTAATTTATACTAAGTTGAACATCTCTTGTAACAAATTTTATGTAGGCCTCACTTGTTGAGGATCGACTTGTGCTTAATTAAGAGTAAAGCCCTGTGATGCTACCTCCCTCCTAGGTTTGAAAAAATGGTCTTCATATATAAGGACACTATGGGTTGATCCCATCATTTCTCTTTTCTGAATTAATTATCCTTTTTCATTTCTACTTATAAACAATAATTATAAAATTAAAATTATTATCAAGAGTATAATTCCCAATGTCCATATTGACCAAGGGTTATAATTGACCAATGTTCATATAAAAGTCAAATCTAGATGGTCACATTTCTCTTTATATTTACTTCATTAATAATTTTTTTTGAATAAAATAATATAACACACATTTTCAGGAAAAAAATATCATTCAAGAAGTTTGGGTCATTAAATTATTCACCCCGTTAAGAAATTTCATCCCAAAAATTTTAACTCATTCTCCCAGTTGAGAAAATTTTTTGGTACTTCTGTCTCATTGTTTTCTCTATTTCCCATATCACTTATTCATATTTGTGGTTCCTCCACAACACATTGACAAGTTGGGTAGTGTTGTTTTATATAACCTTATCTCTATAGTCCACAATCTCCATCGGTGCTCCTCATAAGAGAGGTCATGTTCCAGTTTTACCACCTTCAGATTCAATGCATGTGAAGGGTCAGGTATGTACTTCCTCATGAGAGATATGCAGAACACATCATGAACTTGAACTTGGTTTTTTGTAAGAACTATTAAATATTCCAATACTCCGATTTGATCAAGGATATCATAGGGTCCAATATACCTTGGGATAAGATTCCCTTTCTTCCCAAATCACATGAATCTCTTAAAAGGTTAAATTTGAAGGAAGTCCTTTTCATTAACCTCAAACCCCATGTCCATGTGACGGTTGTCAGCATAGATCTTCTTCTAACTCTAAGAATCCTTTATGTGTTGTTTCATAGAATGAACCTTTTCTACTATCTCTTGCACAACATCATTCCCAATTATCTCTCCCTCTCCAGTATCATCCCAAAAAGTAGGAGTTCTACTGTGATTTACTTATTGAGCTTCATAGGGTTTCATTTAGATACTCGAATATAAGATTTTGTTGTATGAGATATAAAATAATGAATTTTGTTGACCCATCCACCTTTAAATTTTATTGAGCATGTTCTCATAATGTTCTTGGGTGTTTGAATAGCCCTTTTAGATTTGACATAATTTTTATAGTGATAGGATGTACTAAAATTCAATTCAGTACTCAGATTAAGTTCTATACTTCTTCATAATTTTGATGTGAACCTTGGATCATGATTATAAATGATATAAATTGGAACTCCATAAATCCTTAATAATTTTTTTACGTATATAATGGAAATTATATCATGAAATAACTCTTCTCCGATAGAGATAAAATCAGTAGTCTTGGTGATACGATATACTATAACCCATATCAAATTGATTTCTTTGGAAGTTCTAGGGAGACTGGTTACAAAGTCCATAGTGAAATTTTCCCTCTTTCATGTTTGTATGGTTATTGGTTTTAATTAACCTTTAGTAAGTTATCTCTTTTCATTATCTTGATGACACACTAAGTAACTTATATTGTAGTGGGAAATCTCCCTTTTTATGTTATCACACCAATAATGATCTTGAAGCTCCCTATCAATTTCATTGCTTGAAGAACGTATAGAGAACATAGAGATACGATCTTCACACATTATTATTTCTTTATTTCTGTAATAGATGGAAACCGTATCCTAGGGGGAAATTTCAGTACACATTCTTGATCAATATCAAACTTGGGAAACTTCCCATTCTTTAGAGCATCTATCTACTTTTATAAAAAAGGATCTTTTATTTTATATTTCTTAACACTATCTAGTAATGATGGTTTAAAAATAATTTGGGATGTGGTTGATGATTTCTTTACCTTATTATTCCCATGCCCAATTTTACTCGGTCTTTAATCAATTGATCACTATGAATCCCTATCATTTCTAGCACAGTAGGGTCAACTCTAATTAATGAATTAGAAACATTGTTCTATCTTTAGGGATAATATTTAATTGAAAAATAATAGTCTTTAATAAGTTCTAACCATCTCCTCTATCTCATGCTCAATTACTTTTTTTTTTGAAAATATAATTTAAACATTGGTGGTCTGTGTATATGTCACATTTCTCCCCATAAATATAGTGACTCCATATATTCTGAGGAAAAACATCTGCATCCAACTCCATGTCATGTGTTAGATAATTCTAATCATGATACTTTAACTGTATAGGTTCATAATCAATCACCTTGTCATTTTTCACGAGGACACACCCAAGACATTTAAGATATGAACTTCTAAAAATAACAAATCCTTCTTCAATGGAGGGTAGATTAAACACTGGTGCAATAATCAATCTCTTCTTCATCTCTTGGAAGCTTTCTTCACAATACACTTTCTAGATGAACTTTACCCCTTTTCAAGTTAACTTTTGTAGTGGATTACAAAGTCATGAAATGTTTTTCACAAAACACCTATAATATCTTACTAATCCAAGGAAACTATGAATCTTAGTTATATTTCTAGGATAAGGCCACTCCTCCACAACCTTTTTCTTATAATGGTCAACTAATATTCCTTCATTGGTTATAATGTTCCCTAATAAAGAAACTTGTTGTAATTAAAATCCAAAATTTCTAAAATTTCCAGATTGCCTCTCCTTTCTCAGAGATCACAATATAAACCTTCAATGATCCTCATGCTACACATGAATTTTATAATATACTAGAATATCATCAATAAAAACTACCAAAAAGTTATCATGGTAGTATTTAAATATTATATTCATCAGATCCATAAAAAAAGTAGGTTAATTAGTCAATCCAAAAGGAATATCAACAAACTAATAATTCCCATTTCTTGATTGGAAGGCAGTATTTATAATATCCTCTTTCTTAAACCTCAAAGGATGATAACCAGATCTAAGATCAATATTGGAGAATAATTGAGCCCCAAAAATCTAGTAAAATAAATCACAAACCCTTGGAAGAGGGTACTTGTTCTTCATTTAAATTTTGTTAAGTTCTCAATAATCAATGCATAATCACATTGATCCCTCCTTATTCTTCACAAATAGAACAGATTCTCCCTATAGAGATAATTTTTTTTAGATAAACACCTTCTCCAAAATATCTTAGATGAATTTCCTTAATTCCTCTCACTCTATATTTTCTATTCTATATAGAATCTTTTAAATCGGATTAGATCCAGGCTTGATTTCAATAGAGAACTCTACCTCTATTTCTGGGGGAGGTGTGGGTAACTCCTTAGGAAATACATCAATGTATTTCCAAATTGAGGGGACACATTTTATGCATATAATTTTGTTTTATTTTTAATATTCACTAATAAAATCCATAATAAAGGATAAGGGAGGTTCTTCTAGACAAATCACAGGTAGAGATATCTCTCCTTTGAAAACAACTGTAGGTTATCCATTCAAGCCCACTAAGATTTCCATTCTTCTATAGTTGATCTTAGTAATATACTTTAAAAACAATCCCATCTATAGTATAATTTAAAATTCCATCATGGGAATGACTACAATATTTTCAATGAGATTATTACCTCCAAAGTGAAAAATAGAGTTTCTATTCATTTTTTTGTGATTGGATAATCCCTTCATTAGTCTCGATAGATAAATCTACTTCTTGAAGTTCAGTGATTGATTCCATATACTTTCAGACATAGAGTAAATAAAGGAATGCATAGAACCGGAATCAAAAAAGTATTTTTTAGCTTTTATAGAACAAATAGAGTATCTTCTACCACATAATTTGGTTCTTTAACTTCATATGTGAATATATCAAAATCCCTACCTTGATCTCTTGTCCTATTCTAAGGTTAATGGTGATTCCCCTCCATTATGTTTAGTGTTGGATAATTGTTGGTGAAGTTCCCAATCTATTCACACTTGAAGAATTGGACTTTAGGTAGGGCCTATAACATCTTTCATTTGTTGTTAGTGTTGAGAATTTTAGGTTTCACCTCACTATGACAGTTCCAAGAAATATGGCCATCTCTTCCACACTTGCAACATTTACCACTCCCGAGAAAGCAGTTCCCTGAATGCTTCTTCCCACATTTTTTTCTTGTTGAAATTTGAAATTTATTTCCTCATCTTCCATGATCAAATTTAATCCCTAATCATGGATTAATTGATCTTTTACATTCATTCAATCTGTGTGGCTAGTGTATATCACTAAACTACAGTTTAGCCTTCATTGAACATCTTAATATCTCCCAATAATTGTCATTATCTCGATTGGATTGATTCTTTCATAGATGGGTTCTTAGTAAACATTAGAATCAATAAAACATTCCATTATGATCCATGATAAAGCTTGTGGTTTAGCAAGAAATAGTTTTAGAGTTCATCACCTAGATGACCACATATTCATTTTCTTTCTACTTTAGCTCTAATAATTTTTTCTCCATTTCCATTCACATTGAACGAGGGAAATATTCCTTGAAAAAGGTTCCCCATAACTCTTAACAATCCATAGATTCAATATCCACTCTTGATTTATGTTATTCTTTAATTTCCACCACAAATAGACTTACCCCTTTAAGAGGTACACAACAAGGGTGACTTTCTATTATTCCAAACAATTGTGTATAGGAAATATATTTTCAATAAATCTTATCTATTATTCAGAAATCAATGGGTCAGTAGTTCCAATGAAATAAGGTGGTCATTTATTCATAAAGGACTCAATGGAAAGTTTTCACCTTCAAGGAGAATCTATTTTCTCCACGTGATTCATGTTATTGCTAATAAATCAAGTCAGTTGATTCATTATTCTCCTAATGTTTTCCATTCCGTCTTCCATCGAAGGGTTGTTATCACATTGTCCATTATTCTCACTATTTATGTGGTTCCTCTTATTTCCATCCATTTTATAAAGGAAAAAACCTTATTAAGAAATGTGTTTCTCTTAAAAATATAATAATTCTAGAAGAATTTAATGTATTAAAACATAAATACATTATTCATTAATGAAAATTAAATTCTAAAAATCCTTCATTATGGTTTATAAAAATATGTTGATTAAAAAAATATATACACCAATAGTTTCATCCTAGGTGCGCAGTAAGGACCATTTTCATGTACTAGATTATGATGGGATGGTCCTGACACACCTCTTTGTAGTTGTTACCCCTATGTACATATGTTCTAGAACCACATCAACATGTTCGTATCCATACATGGATTTCTTTTCTCTGAAATCACATAGTTAGTATTTCACCAAAATACCATGATGTAAAACTTTTCCCTAAGGTTTTTATTAATTTTTTTTCAAATCCTAATTTCCAAAAATAACTAAACCATCCTTTGATACCGACTATGGAATCTTTCATTTTTACTACATACCTTTTCATTTACACTGTTCAAAGATATGATCATTTAAAGATTAACTTCTTAGAGAAAAGCTACATAATACCTGAAAAAATAAAATATTTTTTGAATTCTATTGAAAGGATTCATCGTATGTTCATACTACATACATTTATTGAATCTCATAACCTCGGTACATACTTCATAGTAATGGGTGATCATAAGGCCTATTATGGGAATGAAAGGGAAACTATTCACATGTGATCTAGAGAGATATCATAAAGAACATGATGAATAAAGGCATAAGAAGAGGAAAATTAGTCATATAACATTATAAATAACATGAATCATAACATGGAAATGTGGTTATAATATTTAATTAAGTCATTCATAAGCATATTACCAAGGTTTTCCACTGAGGTGTTGTAAACATTTCCAAGGTTTTTCACCTTTATATAATAAAACATGTCATCTCTAGAGATTAAATTCATTACCTAATTCATTGAAGTGATATTAGGTTTCACCCCTCATGTTTCTTAATTAATTTGAATCCCATACATCATAATAAAAAATTTCACAGATAACTCATGGATAATAAAATAAAAGGGTTTCATATCAAAATCATGACATTCTTAAGTAGTTCTTAAAGATAAGTTCATTATGTATTTTTAAACCCATGAAAAAGGGAAAGAGGGTCTCATGTATGTTAATACCTAAATAAAATAGATACTTTTGACATCTAGGGGAATATACTTGGAAGAAATGAGGTTTGAGTTTTTACAAAAATATAAAAATGATAATTTTCTTAAGAAAAAGAGAGAAATTTTAAGAAGAAAATTCGGCAGTATAATGGTATAAAACATGGTTTTATAAAATTGTAATAATAGAGGGGAAATGGGGTCTATCATTAATAAAATAATCATGATACAGTAAAAGTGTAGAATAAATTGGATAGAATAATGTAGTTTGGGATCTTGAAAGACATACCACATAAAAAGGGAATAAGAAAGGAAAAGAGAAGTTGAGATTTCTTTTACCTTGAAGAGTAACTCCAAAAACATAAAGATTGGGACCTTGGGTACTTGAGAACACCTTCGTAGGACTCCTCATGAGGTAAAAATTTGGTATATTCAAGGAGGATGAATTCATAATGAATTATTATAGAGAAATAGATGGGTATTTATAGAAAAAGAGGAGAATTTGTTTATTAACATCCTTAGACACTTAGGTAGTGGTAAACAAAAAACCATGGGCGTGACCACGGTATTTGCCAATGTTATTCGACACTCAGGTAACATATAATGATATTTTAATCTTCAAGAATTGACAATAGTTTTATATTCCTTATTACATCATTGTAACATAATTATGACGTCATTAAACATATAGAAAAAACTCAAACTGTATTTTTACTTTTCACAAAAAAATAAAGTATTTTAGAAAATTATCATAAATTCACCCAAACCTAATTTTGACATTCTAATTCAAAAAATGATATTTATTTTATCATATTAGTTCTATAAATATTATAATTTTAAAATTTAAATATAAAAAAACCTTATTTAATAGAAATAATAGCTGATAGAAAATGTATGCTGAAATTTTTGAAAAGTGAATAAAATAAAATTATTTATCAATTATTTTTACGAGTGATTTTATAATACTATTTTGTTAAAATAAAAAAAATTCATAATACCTTAGTTTATTATAAAAATTATATCTTTTCTAAAAAGTACAATTTCTATTAAAAAAATTAATTTATCACATTCATCATATTTTTAAGAAAATATAATATCAAAATGGAATTGATGGAACCATAATTTTATTTATACAAAGGGAGTATACATTAAGTAACAAAGTCCTTGAAACAAAACCCCTTATAACACTTGTATATAACCTATGGTTATGGTTTTTGATGGTGATAGATTAATGGGGTGGCTTGCCTCACATCATTCAAGTGGTAATTTCCCCTAACATGAACTTCTCCTATAAGATATTCCATTCAACCATCAATTATTGAAGCTCGACTTGTTCTTGGTCAAGAAAAAATCCTAGTGATGCTACCACCCTCTCATGTATTGACAAATGGGCTTCGTATAACACAAATCTACTGGTTGAGGCCATTGTTTCTCCTTTCTTCATTAATTATCCTTTATCATTTCTACATATAAACACTAATTATAATGTTAAAACTATTATCAAGAGTATAATGGAAAATGTTTATATTGAAAAATTTCCATATAACGGTAAAATCTAGATGGTAACATTTCCATTTATATTCACTTTATTAATAAACATGTTTTTTGTGAATAAAATAACTTAACACACATTTTCAGGAAACAAATATCATTCAAAAAGTTTGGGTCATTACAATGTAACTTTATTTATTTCAAACATGCCTATTTATGTTCTATATTCTTTAATACATGTTGTTTTATTGATTATATATCTATAATAATTATGTGTTTCTTCCTCTACTATGATCATATGATGATCCTCCAAACCCCATCATTGGTATTAGTTCTATATTAAAAAATGAATCTATATTACTATTTTTTTAAATATAATATGCATCCAAATATTCATAATAAAATATTATAGAGTGTGATATGAATGTGTAGATTAACATTTTCTTAGTCTTAGTATATATCAGTTACATTCCATAAGTTATGTTATATTGAAACCTCATATTTTTTAGATATACGATAAGATATGATGTAGATAATATCATAGTCTATGATAGAAACCCATGATACCTGAAAACATAGCATCAAGTCTTTTTTTTATAACCTCTATTATAAATGATGACAGAACCATATGTAAGATTCCTTATCAACACATAAGGGTTATTTCCTATCCAAAATACATAATATGTAATATCTTCTACAATACTCTTATATATGGGTTACCCAATGATTAGGGGTTCCTACAATTATTGAAAAAGTGGATCTTAATATGTAAGGGTCCAGTTTTGTTTATCATGGATCACAATTGATAAATATATTTCACCAATTATAAAATATGATATAAGTCAAAAACGATAAAAATAAAAATAAATGTTGTAACTTATTATAGTTTATAATTTTTTTTATAAAATCTATGTTTTAATCACTCTAAATAAGATATTTGTATGCCTTTGTAAAATTTGAAATTTCTATATTAATATTTTATGTTTCTAACGTAAATAAAATGAATATTTTTTTATTTTATTTGGATTGTTCATGTTTATAATTTTTTTATGAAATGTGGATATTATTTATGCTTCAATTTGTATGATACATTTCTTATAATATAATTTCCATTCGATGTGTTACATACTAGGTTGATAGCAAAAGATTTAGTTTTTGTCTACATTGACCTATATTCTTAATAAAAGTTATTAACATGAATTTAATTATAAAATATAGTTAATTAATATTAGGTATTAACGTTATGTTGAATTAGAATCAATATTAAGTAAATTTTATCTATGTAGAGAGACATTTGGTAAGAATTTACACTAGTCTGGAGGCCTATGCCTTATTCTAGAAAGGGGTGGTTATCTATGTATCAATTATTATTAATGTATGTATTATCTATTTCATATAATTCTAAACCATAAATGAAAATTTCATATAAAGTGTTCATAATATGCATTTTGATAAGTTTGAATATATTTAAATTCTATTTTGGGGTTAGTAACTGAAATTGTCGGTTTATAAAGAGTTACACATTAATATATTGTAAACATATTTCTTTACTGGTTGGAATAGGGGTTCCAAAACTAAATAATTATGAGTCTATATATATAAAACATGAGATAATTTGGATTTTATGTGATATAATAGTTAGGGATATAATATTAATGTGTTGTATATTATATTAGTTATACTTTTACAAAAAAAACTCAAATACTAGTGTGATATTCTTTCTAATAAAAGAACATGTTAAGACATTGTTCATCTACCCATTTTGGTTCTTCCATTACAGGGTTCCTATTTATTATCTTATATAAGGCATGGTGTAAATTATTAACCCTAAGAGTGGGATAAAAAATCTCATTGTGAGATTTAGGTGACTTGTAACTGGAAAACCCCAAGATTTGGGATACCATTATAATATAGTTGAGTTTATATCTAAATGTGGGATTAGTTAGAAAGGGGTCTCCCAATTAACTATACAACATTCATATATTATATTATTGGAATTTTTTCCTACATAGAAACAAAGTATAGAGTGGAATAACATAACAGACTCATTATATATTGAAATATGGATCTTGGTTTATTTTGAGATCTTTTATAGATATAATTGATAAAACTATAATAGATTGGTACCTAAGTTTACAAAATTTATCAAATAGTAAAATTCAAATTGTAATAATTTAACTGGTATGTAACTGAGTGGAATAACATAACAGACTCATTAAAAAATTTCTCACCACTATTCCATCGGATTTGGAAATGATTCTATAGAATCTTCATCCCTCAACATGTGATAATTCTTGAAATAGATGGAAAACAAATCTACTCCTTCATCCATAAAGATGTATTTATAGTCAAACTCCGTATTTGGTTACTATGTGAGGATCACATATTTAATTATACATATAATAACATGAATTCCATTTTTTAGTGTCAAAAATTTTAAATAATATGGATGCTTTATTAAAAATTATGTCCCCTGGATTTTTATCCATGATGATGTTAAAAAAGGATCCTATTTTCAACTATTTAGTAATGAATGGATGTAGAAATTGGTAGGTAAGTGAAAAAATCATTCATTTTCCATCTAATTACCCAGCCATATTTACTATAAAATATAAATAAGACCTAAAAATATGATGACATTTTACAAAAAATAATTTTAGTCATGAATGTTGGGGAATTTATATACCTCATCTATGAATATGGTGTGTTGATGTTTGTAAAAAAATAGGGGTTTCGTCGATAACTAAGTTATAGAAGGAGTTTCTAGATAAATATAGTATCCCAAATTTATATATATGATTTCATATACCAAAGATATATAGGGATTTAAAATAATATTTATTATGGGACAATATGAAGTTGGAAATTATGGAATCACTATTAAAAATCCTAGTGTTCTAAATGGTAAAGGATAAGAGATAAAATTCATACAGTTTCATGCATCCACTCCCTATACCAATGAGGAAGTAGGGAAATATAACAATGGAAATTCATATAATGATACAAAATAAATACTTGGTGAATGATGTTATAGGGGTCATTGTGGATCATTTATGCAAGTTTTTATTTTTTTATAAATAAATAGACACTTTATACCCTAAGAAACATCTATTTTTCAATATCAATTATGTTTTGAGACTTAATAGTAAACCTCTATCAATTGAATATTATCATTAAAAATTTTTCAAATCAAATTTTTATAGGAGGCTTCATAAATAATTGTACATTAAGATACATTTGATCACCATAA
Organism: Viscum album; assembly: GCA_963277665.1. NCBI lineage: Eukaryota > Viridiplantae > Streptophyta > Magnoliopsida > Santalales > Viscaceae > Viscum > Viscum album. Next base: position 859,182,794 of record OY728123.1, on the reverse strand, counting down.
ATCATATTCAAGTTTGTGGGCAGTCTAAAGGACAGTCTCAACACTAAAAGACATATATGTTCTCGGTAACATAACTTACAAGGATCAGGGGACTAATATCTACCATTGCGGTAATTTTCATATAATAACAGATTCCATTAAAGTGTACTAATGGAACCATATGTAGCATTGTATTAGAAAATATATTATACACTAACCTCCTAGGATGAAGTTGGGAAAAGAAAGCTAGTTTTCCCAAAACGTATTAGGGACACAATATAGTATGTACAAGATATATAGAATAATATCAAGATATCTCAAATAAAATAGTATACATATGCTGATTATCTATGGTAAAACATGTTATTTCAAGTGTGGGATAAATTATTGTTGAAGTTATCCCCTAGGAAGGGAGTTATAATGTTTGGTAAGGGGAACCTATGTTTTTGGTACACTGAGAATTTTAAATTTTTTGAGAGAAATAACGTTCTGGATTTTCATTTACCTATTCCACCTAACATATTTAGTGTAAACTATGTATTATATGTGTTTTTATTGAGTAAGTACAAGATATAACTAATCAATATACACACCAATGAGGATATAAAGATAGACCTTGATTTTTTTTATAATTAAGATCTTTCCCAAATTCTTGACACTAGAGACAAAGTGTTGCAGAATTAGAAAACATGACTGATGAAAGTGATTTGTCTGAATCACAAGTTATAGGATGGAATGAGGATCATGATGATTAAATGATGAATAATTATCCAAATTTGATTATGGGATAATTTATATAGTAATTTTGGGTATAAAACTATTTTAGGGGAGAATGTCATACATTAAATTATACTGTTGTAAAAAAACACACCATCGGAAAACTTTTAAAAAATTAACATTTTATTATTTTGTAATAATCATAAAGTCTATATTAATAAAATATAAAAATATAAAATATTATTCAAAGTAATAGCTAAAACTACTACTATAATACCTATGACACAATAGGGTAGAATGCACATGAACCTCGGCCCTGTTGGTGAGGTATCCTTAAGTGCATCCAAGAGACCCAGGTCTAAAACCTGGTAGAGGCATATTTCTGGGGTACTGTAGTAGTACTATTGTAGGTACTGTAGAAACACTATATACTATTCATGTACTGTAGCAGAAATGTACACTGTACAGGTACTGTAGCAGAACTGTACACTGTGTGGGTATTGTAGCAAATACTATAGCAGTTATTGTAGAAGATACTGTTTGGTACTGTAGTAGCTGGAATTATTCACCTTGGGCCACCTATTTGGGATTGGTGTATATAAGGATTTCGGGCCACCCAGGCCTTCGAGCCACATGTAGTTCCCTAGAAAGACTCTACAAAAAGAAGGATCCCCAAAAGAGGATTCAGAGCAGGTGCACTCACCGAAGCAGAGCCAAATGGATTTGTCAGAATGAGAAGGCATGACTATGCCATCGGGACCAGCCTGTGCTTGCACGGGAAGCCTAGCCATATTTCCATGCGAAGGTGGAGAGCTACTATCATGATGCAGATACTGGGGAGGGGCAGTTCGTTATAGATAGTCTGGTTGAATTCCCTAAGACCATCTGGTCATGTAATTTTTTAAGCCTACGGGACATGTAATCTCTGAGCCTACGGGCCTTGTAAGGGTTCCCCCTCATCCCTTGAAATGGGGTTATCAAAAATCAATAAAAATGAAGGCCTTTGGGCTATTCGGGCTAATAGGGTAGAACTATAATCTTTTACTATGTAGGGTCACACTCTATAAGTAAATATTAGTATATAAGATATATTTCTATTATAAAGAAAATATTAAGAAAAATAATATACATTGTATAATAACTAAAATAAGGATTTTAATTATTTTATATATTAAAATGAAGTATATAACAAGGGGTTGTATGATTTTTGTAATCTGATGGTTGAAATTTGACCATTGGAATCTAACCATCAAGGATCATAACATTATAATTGTATATTCCAAAGAAATGGGTAAATTATTTTTAATTATATAATTTTAAATTATTTAAAATTAGTATTTCCTTCATAAATAAAAATTTATTTATATATATAATTTACAAAGGAGTTTTTAATTTTTGGGGCCAAGTGCATGATTAAAAAAATTATTTTTATTAATAATTAAATTTATTATTTATAAAAAATTAATTTAATAAAAATTCTTGAAAATTTGAATTAGTATATTAAAATCATCTAATGGTGAATTTTTCATAATAATCTAATAGAGTAAAACTTTTAGGTAAAATGTTAGAAAAAATAATAAAAATATATATTAAGTATTATGACATAATAATGACTTAAATAGTGTAATAAAAAATATTTATACTTTCTCAATCAAATAAGGATTTATTCATTAAAATTATGAATTTTAATTAATAAAATTAGTTCTCAAACCTATGTAGAATATTCCAAAAATCAAAAGTATATTTTATGATTTTTGAAAAAAATTGAGTAATAATATTTTCCACATCCAATATAACGTATTTAAAGGTAGTTTGGTTCTTAAAAAATTTAAAAAAACATGCTGAAAAAGTCAAATACCCTATGATATAACCATCATAATTCCAATGATTTTCTATTTTTTGTAACCTAGATTCCATGAACTATGTTGAGAAATTATTAAATAATTACCCCTCATTATCTATGAATACTCACACATCATACAATTATCCTCTACTCTAAAACTATTTATTATGATTTTCATCCCATTATATATCTCACGAATCTTTGGGTAGAGTCTTAGGTTGATATGAGTTCAAAAATCCTTATTGATTTCTCCCATGAAGTCGGTCCTAGGAGTTCTTTCTCAAGAGACTTAATAGGTTAAGGGTTCGTAAACCCTTATCTATAATTATCATTCAAGAATGAAAAGTTTATAGATCAAAGGATTTAATTATCATGATTTTTAAAGGTAATTATCAAATTAATGGTTTTAAAAAAATTGTCATTTATAATTCAAAATTCATTGAAATTCCTTTGTACATCAATTTTTAATGATGTTTTGTTTCATTATTTAAATTAAATTATCGTTTGTGAATAATATGTTACCTCTCATTGTAGCACCTTTTTTGTAAGCCATTATAATTATTTAACATTATCATTATATAAATTTATACATATCTCAAGTATTTTTATTTTTATTGTTGTGTTATATCTAATAGGTGGAATTTTTCTATGGATAATGGTTATGTAGTTGTTTGTGCTTTTATTAGTTCTGATGTGGATTAAACTCAATTTTTGAAAATTTTCACCTTTTACATCAAATCATGTTGACCAATAAGTCATTCCTTTTGTAAATTTTGTATCCCTAATGAGTACCAAATATATATAACACATTCTCATAATTTCTAAAGGGAATGTTTTAATCAATGTTAATGATTTTTTCTACTGATATCTTTGTACCAAAAAATGTACCATGCACTTTTATTTCACTATATTAATAATAGTGTTTTACTTTAAATTGTAAATAATATATATATTTAGGTTTATTTTTTGATATTAACTTTAGACTTATTATGTGATAGGTGGGTTTTGAAATTATATATCCCATTAATACATCAGTTAGTCTCTTGAGACAAGCTAGATCAGGTATTTGGTGTATAACTTACCAATTTATGTGTGATATATTAGTATAAGGACTTAAAAGTATACCCATAATGTTTATCATTACGTATTAAATCACTATAAAATCATTTATTATTATCCATTTAATTAATGTTTTCTATTATTAGGTTATATGTGGATTTATTTCATGCTCATGTTATCATTCATATAGAATAAATTGATTATTATTTATTCATGCCATATTATTTATGCCCATTTTAATCTACCATTCCTTCATCAGTATGTTACCCCATAACTTAGGATTGATCTCACACATTTATTTTGTTTCCTTTTTCTATAGGGAACCATGAAGAGTACTATAAATGATATTAAAAAATCTAAAAGTAATAAAAAACGTCATCGAATTTTATGGAATTATTATAAGTTATAAAATTTACTGTAAGGGTAATATAAGTATCAATTATCCTAATACTATTAAACATTTTCATCTTGTGATATCTTATATTCTACAAAAATTTAATATAATAACCAATTTAACTAAGTCACTAGAGTTGGAGTGATACTTTAAATTTTTTAAATCTATAAATTTGTATTCAGAGGTTTTCAAGTAGCGATGATCCCTTTATGAATTAATTTAAGCTTCTCAAAGTTATAATATACCATTTTATGATGAAATGAAATAGTTTGGTTTCACCATGAATATATATTATTTTTGTGTATATAATCAAATTAGTGGGATTGTGGTGGTATTTTTGATATTATATGTAGGTTAAATACTCAATATTGAAAATGGGTTCCGTGATTTAAATTATATAATGATATAGTTGTGTTGATTTTTCTTGATGAAATAAATGGGTGAAGAAACCAATATAAATTGTATGAATATGTATAAAGAAATATATAATAGGCTTCTTGGACTAATTAAACACTCATATATTGGTAAATTTCCAATGTAGTTTAGCATGGAGAACTCTGAAAGGGGAATTTTCTAGTGTTGAAAGACATAAATCCTAAGAAGACTAAAAGTTCATAAAAATAATTAGACATGATTTATTTTATTGATTATGTACCCTACATAGTACTATCATATATATCATGTATTTTACTCAACTTCATTTCACTTATTCTCTAAGAATAACTATTATATATGAATAAAATCTGAGTGAAATTCACAAGAATACTATGAATAACACTCTTATATACTGAATAATATGTATGGATAAGTTCTTAGTATTTGTAAGATAGGATGAAATCATTATAAATTATTTAATTGATAATAGTTTATAATAAAATAATGATTTTATAAAATCCAAATCTAGTTTTCTATTTTACTTAAGTGGTGTAGAATGTAGTTGGAATATTTCAAAACAATCCAACATCACGAACTCAATAATAGTGGTAGAGTATATCACTACTTAATATATTTTGAAGTAAGATGTTTGGATTAATAATTTTAACAGTAAACATATGTTAGTTCCTAGTGATGAGAGATAATAAATCTTTATTCTGAAAAAAATATAGTTATTTTTTAATCCACGGAACCTTGGTCTCACTAAAAGTCCAAACACATCCTTCTCAAGTACCATATTATTTAGTGTATCATTAAATGGGGTTGTGTAAAGTTATGTTGGATGGATACATAGAAGAATTTTTCATTTCCATTAACAAATCCATTAACTACAAAAAAATCATCAAGGTCATATCGAATCTATTTGTCAATGATAATGAGAAATTAGATATAGCAATTGTGATTCTTCACTCAAATATTCGGTTCTAGATACATATTTTTTACATTTATGGATTTGAAATTGATAAAAATAAAAAAACTTCTACCATATAAAATATAAATAATCAAATAGAAATATTTTATCACTTATAAAACTTGGGACATCTCAATTAGTATTTTAGAGAACAGTGAAAAACTTATACATAAAAATACCAATGTCTTCATGTGATAATTGTTTTCCTATTATACCAAGATTTTCTTATTTTATAGTAATTATTCAACACCTCCCATAGAATTTATCACATATAAAACCCTACTAGATATAATTTATTAAACATTATTCTTTATAACCTGATAAAATGTAAAATATAATAGGGCTGAGCTCAAACACAAATTAAGGTTACAAATAGGAATCGACAATTAAATTCCATCAACCAGAATAATATAAAAAATAGGGTATGATGACATAATCAAATAACATGAGTATACAATATGATAATTAATTCCTATAAAATTGTGGATATTAAATCCTAATACATGGAAAAAATATTTACCAATATACATAATAAAAATAATCTATCAATCATGAGCTATGTGAAAACAATTAATGAGAAAAGGATCCATTTGAACTCATAAAATGAAAAAAAACAATCATTTATCTGGGAACATAAAAAATTATTCATCAAATCACATAAATTGGTTAATTCAAACATTTATTTATGACTAATGTATAGAAGTTTACTTTTTTATCTCTTAGGAGCCACTCATATTCATTATACTCAATCATCTGTTAGGAGTAACTTACAACAATTAACACCAGAATATCTTCGTATATACTCATAGTCATTAAATCCTAACATCTATTTTGATTTAAAAACAATGGTTAAATTTTTTATCTCTAAGGACTTCCTTGCAATAGTTAACTCGGTCACTTTACTCAATGCATTTGAGGGCTGTAATGGACCCAGTTGTCCTTGGTTTATATTGTAATCCCCCTTCCATAGTTTATAACATAACCACATATCCATTTTTTTATAAAAAACCACCAATAAACCATTCATACATGTCTACGCATACCATATAATGAATATAACATTTATAAGCTTTCACTTTTTAATATTGATTTATTGAAAACAACCATCATTCATTTTTATCTTGATTAAGACAAAAAAAACAATTTCTATGATAATCTATTTAAAACAACTATTAGCATTACATATAAACAATAAGTATTATATAATTGGAAAATACACACATTGCATTAAAATAAAACAATACAGGATATTTCTTCACATAAAAAATTACATTTAGACAAACATTTAATACATTTCATTAAAAATGGATTAAAATATACTTTTTAATTTCACAATATTTTATAAAAATTTCATGAATATTTAGAAAAATATTTGCACTGAAAATATCTACAGAAATTCATAAATTTATCTTCAATGAAGTTAATAGTCATGACTATCAGAAGATCCATTCATGTTATCAACATTATAAATAAAAATGATTTTTAAACATTTGGAAAGAGAGTCAAAAGTGACCTATGTAGAAACTACTAAGAAATTTCCTTCTAAAGTAATTTAAAATTACGTAAATATCATGGAAAATAAATTTAGGATATAAATTATGTATATAAAAAACATTCATAAAATAATAAAAAGAACATGGAGGATGAGTTTAGTTGAAAGTCATTGGAAACATTAAAACAACATTTTTAATTGAAACCCTTTATGGTCTTTCATAACAAAAAACCATTTTAAATTAATGAATACAATAATGAACATAAAATAAAATTATTATAAAAAATTCATGATATCATACATTAATATTCAGTTTGTACACAAAATATATAAGCATTGGTGAATCTAACAAAACAAGTCTCAATGAAGGATGCTTGAGATAAGAAACCCTTATTACTTGGGTAATATTTGGATCAAAAATCCACTGAATGAATGAATATAAAATTATTCTAAAAAACCCCTAATTTCAATTAAATAATATTTCATAACACACTCATGGGGTAGTAAGTACACCATATAACATAAATCATGGTGCACAACACTAACTTTGTCACAAAGAATTGAAATTTAGGCCCTAGAAACAAATATAACTTTTATAACATTTAAATCAATATATCTTGAAAGATATAACATAAAAGGAACATTAAATAACAAGATCAAGAACTAATTCAGTATATAATATATCAATATTTAATATAAGCACCCTATAAAAGGATCTAGGTTCATAATAAATGAAATATCTCAAAGAAAAAAATATTGAGACGAATAATCCATACAAATATTATATCATTGACATTTGAATTTAATCAATGAAATGATTATGTATATCAATTGAAAAATCCCAAAAAAATAAGTGGAAATACCGAATAATGAAATCAGAGGTCATTTCACATATTATCTGGTCATAACATAGTGAATAAATAATAAGTATGACCCCATGAATGGGCATTGAGTTAAGAAACCACTAACCTCAAGTCCAGAATTGCAGTGTGTGTCCTTTAACACATATATAATAAAAAAATATTAATTGTCCTTTAATTGGTTTAATCAATTATCATTAAACAATTAACTTCATTTATCTTAATTAAATATTTAATTACATTATTGGTTTAGTTCACGTTGTGTATTTTGAGGACGCTCAGTTCATATTTTCAAAATGACTTTAGTAGGTTTGTTGTGGTAAAATATTTCATGGATTCAACACATATAGAATAATAAAAAAAATTAATTTATTTATACATTAAATACAATATTATTACCAACCATTAAATTTTTCCATGAAAAATGAATCACATCACTTTGTGTAGGTGTAAATCCACACGTACGCACAAACAATGTTACCATTTTCCAACCGATGGAAGGGAAAGAAAATAAATGATATATTATCTGTCAAGATATATAATTATTTCAAGAATATCATATAAATACCCACTAAATCCATCACATTAAAAATTCATGATATGTAGTAATGGAAGACAAAACACATTACTTCATGGATGTGGTAGTCTACACATTTGCACGAATGAGGTTTTCTGTCCCCATAGGATGGAAAATGAGATGAATAAATTCATTAAATTAACATAAAAAACTCTGTATATGGTATATACTTATTTATTATATTTTAGTGTTTAAGAAATAATTTAAGGAGGTAGAAGAATAATTAGAATGAAAACTCTGGATTAACATGAATACCTCATCTTTGAAGAATCTCTATTGGATCTCTTCTTAATGACCCTAAGGGTGGTCATTTAAGTGGAATAGAAACTCAATAAGGTTCATGAGAAATTTAATGAGTTGATTCAGAATTTTTTTCAGTTAAATTTTCCAAAACGTGTGAGTGATAGAGGATATGTGGTTTCCCTATATTAGAGAGTAAAGGGGCACCCTTGGTATTTCGTAATGTATTAAATTAATATAAGTTACTTTTCATATTCAAGTAGATCAAAAATGATATATGTAGAATATAGTATATATATACTTATGAATACTCTCATCCAGTAATATTTTGATTTGTTTAGGAGATTATGTAACCCTTATATCTTAGTGTTAACCTTTCATTAACCCTTTTGACAATTATTGCAATATCAATTTTTTTACTTTTGTAAGTTATGAAAGTAGCTATAAAAGTTATAGGAAAACATAAGTGTAAAATGGTTGAAATTATCCAACAGATCTCATTCACCTATCCAAATATAATATTTTTATCATTTTAAAATCATTAAATAAAATATTATTTAACATGAAATTCCATTAAAGTAATTTTTGGTATATTCACATAATTTGACATCAAAAAATATCAAAATAGTAATATAATTAGAATATACATTTCTAAAAAATCAGTAATAAACTATATTAATCTAAAAATTTCATTAAACAACATACCCCACCCAAAAAAATATTTCATAGTATTTTTTAAAATCATTTACTTAATTTTTCTACTTCATAACCAACCACTGTAAAACCATTGCATAAGTATTTATGGTAGTTATTACATAACTAGAAATTAAAAATAATTTTTTTTGATAAAAAAATCTCTGAAACTTTATATAACCACATAAAACTGAATATAAGATCCATTTATCCCTATAAATAAATATTAGATTTATTACAACTAAAAGAGTGATATTTTGGACGGAATATTTTCATAAAATAATATAAATGTCATTATCAATGAAAAAAGGAAATATGTTTTAACATAAAAGAATATATGATTATTATGGTCTAACTAGTATCACAAAAAAGAAATAATTCATGTGTTTATAAATTTTTAATGCCTTATCACATTATGTTTTACCATATTTACTATATTTTCTTACTGAGGTGAAACATATTTTCCAAAATTAATATACATAATGACTAAAAATAAAGTTGAAATATTTACCAAATATTGAACATGATGATACCAAATATGAAATACATTTTATCAAATTCGATCCAAATAAGTGTTGGAAATTATTCTTAAAAACTGTCATATACATTGATGAAAAACAATTTTTCTGAAAAAAAAATGTATTTTTAAGTATAAAAACATTTTTATATAAAAATTAAGAATAATTTTGATTATTATTTCATTAATTAGATTATTTAAATAAATAGGAACTGATTCAATTTAAAATTCAATTTAAAAAATTGGACTCTTTAAATACTTCAAAGGAAAAGATAGTTTTCTATTAAATTGGTATTTTTCACTATACACTAACAAATATATCCTTTCAGAAAAAATATAAAAATTTCCACCAATGATAATTTTGACATAATGATATAAAAAATTATAAAATTTCTATAAAAATAAATTTCAAAAAATTGAAAAAACAAATAATAATATTCTACCACAAAAAGAAATGAAAATCGTTTTTGAAGAAGACGCATTTTTTACATAAAATGACTTTAATTAAAATAGTGTACCTTTTTATTATAAATTAACAAATTAAATTACATGATATAAAATCTTTAAAAATATTGTTCATAAAGTGTTTATTACTACTCATACATTCAAATTTAACTTTTTAGTTATAATTGTCACATTTAAATGATAATATTTTATAGTATATCATAATTTTATAAAATTTTAATATTGAGTTTTATCCAAGATATACATAATATTATTATTTCAAAATAACTTTTTTGGGTTTTACTTTCACCATATCAAAGAAATATCATCATTATAACTTTATATCCATTATGATATAAAGTGTTAAAACATTTTTTAAAATCTATTCCAGTGAGCGAGGGACAAAACATATGATCACTAAAGGAAAAACCCTTTTAATATTTAAAAATAACTTTTTTGAAAACCCATATTATAAAAGGGTTAATATAACATCATTTTAAAAATAAAAAAAGGGAGATATGAAGCTCACATATAATTATAGATAATAGGGTTCCCATATAAGTAGAACATTAGTGAGAATTGAAAATATATAAATGGAGGAAAAATAATAACATTTAAGTAATAGTAGAGAGTAATAGAGAACATGATCATGAGAATGTTAATGAAAAAACCCCTAAATAAATAAGGTCTTAATAAGACCATCAATTAATCAGAAATGAAGTTTATACAATAAATTTTTTATTTCAAGATCCTTTTCCTAAAGTTGAGGAATTACATTACCATTTATACTAAGAACATAATAAAATACACTTCCTTAATTTTCTTCAAATATAAATATGAAATTTAATCCTTTAAATTCATGTTTCATTGTGTTTCCACCTTTATCTCATATTTCAATCCAATTTATTAGTTTGAATATTTAATTATTGATGCACTATATTGATCTTCTGATTGACCATGAGGAATATAAAATAATGAAAAATTATTTTTCTTATCACTACTAAAAACCAAATAGTTAATACGTGAAAAGATAATACCAAAATAAACCATTACATAATTATGTAAAATAATAATCTCAAATACTTCAATATTATCACCAAAGTTATATCTAATATCATTCCTTAAATAGTTACACCATAAAACTATTAAAAATATGTTTTTCCAAAAATAACTTGATTCACTAAAAATTCTTACAATGTAGAGAAATTCCCAAAACTAAAAAGAATCACCATTAGTTAATAACATTAAAGGTTATCCATAGCTTGATAATAAATATCTCTAAAAATGTTTCCATATAAAAAATCACTTTCCATGCATTAAGGTTAACCCAATATCCATTATACCATAATTACCCCACTCGAGTATCCATCCTAAAACCGACTAAAAGGATTAAATCACCTTAATATATTATTACTTTTGACCATAAATAAAGAATTTTCATCATTGAACATATTATCAAACTTAAACATATAAAATCAGGAAAGAATCCATTACTCTTAATTTAACCTCACATGAAAACATCTCAATATCTAAAGTTATCTAAACCCTACTCTAATACCAACTCTATAGCCCCAAACGTAAAATCAATGATTTGGTTCTAGAAACATAAATTATAAATTATGTTATTTGATGTCGATAATTGTTACCCAATTTTATACGTATATGGCATACCACAATGAGAAAAAAAATTAGAACAATTACAAACCCAAAGACCGTTTTACATTTGAGTTTTTGGGAAATTAGAAAATATTTTTAAGAACAATACCCTTGTATTTGAGTGATCATTTTAACTACAATACCCAGCATTTCTAATTTCACAATAAGACTTCAATAACTCCTATAAAAGTTTCCTAAAAAGAAACCAATATAGTCATAACTCATTTAACATAATTCTTCATAACATGGGGAAATGGAAAACATAAGAAGGGGGAGTTCAAATGATATGAATGGGAAGTCATAAGCATTAAAAATTGAATTTCATTAGTGATCATAGATGATCATAAGGAAAATATGACATAATAAATATAAATGAAAATTAAATAAGATAATTCATACCCATAAAAACGTGGATCATTAATCATGTGACATGATATAATGATTTAATAATGAAAAGAGTTATATATGACATAAATGAATATCCATGTCAAAAAAATCACCTATCAAAGGATATATTAGAACACATAGAAATATTATTTAAATATCATTGGTATCTTTTAATGTCAAACATTAATCATGGAATCACATCAATAGGATAATTAAATCCCTCTCTGAGGATTAACTTCTAATAATTATCTCTTTCACCTATTGGGTTCTACTCATATTTACTAAACATTTTTGTCTCTTAAGAGAAATATACAATAGATTAATCTATAAACTCATAGGATGTACTCATATTTAGTTATATCTTTCATCTCTTTAGAGTGACTTGTATGATTTAACATCATTTTATCTTATGAATATCTTAAAATAGTTAACTATGTCACTTTACCCAATGCATTTTACGGTTAGAATAGACCCACGAGTCCTTGTTTTTCAACAAAGACACCAATCATTGGTTTAAAATTTGATCACCCTTCAATAATTCAAACATATTTCCATGTATCTTATAATGAAAAATACCCTTTATAATTTCAACATTTCAAAATAGAACTCTTGGAAAAAATCATCATTCCTTTTTATCTTTATTAATCTATGGAAAAGAAATAGGTTCCATGATAATATCATTAAAAAATTATAACTAATATTGATAGTGAAAAAATATTATATGATTGGAACATATCCTAATTTTATAATAAGAAAAATTTACTAGATATCACCATAAATAAAAAAACAATTAAAAATTACATTTAATACATTTATTTGAAAATGATAAAAAAAATATCCTTTTATTTTGCCAATATTTTATTAAAATTTTTAGAATATTATGAAAGATATTTTATTAGGAAAATACCATAGATAATTATAAAGGTCAATTTTTAATGAAAATAATGGTCATGATAGTGGAAAATCCTATTCATTTCATAAAAATAAAAAATAATCACTCTTTTCAAAAAAATTTAAATATATTAAAAAGTGATCAATTTATAAAACATTAATAAATTTCCATTTATAACCTATTAAAATACGGTAAAATATCATTCAAAATAACTTTGTGTAAGGAAAAATCCTTAAACCTTAATTAATCAGGTATCATTATACTATCATTCACTTTATTTAATTTCAAAATATATTTTAGTTTTATTTTCTTGTATAATTATATCATATCACTTACATAACAAATCCATATAGTATAAGTGGGCACTTCAACACAGTAACAGTTTTCACAAAAAAAACTTTTTAGAAGTAATTTTTTTTTTATTTTCTTGTAACATCTTCATGATTTATATCTTGACATCATCCTTGTCCCTACTCATCCTTAAAACCCAGTGAAAAATATTTTAAAAAAGTGGGGTGAGAATAAGAACTTTAGTAAAGGACATAAAAGAAAGAAATCCATTAGTTTGGAGAACAAAATGAAAACTCATGAAATATTTACCTTTACCTAAATGATATTTTATTTAACTAGATAAATATATTACATAAGAAAAAACACACTTTCTCTCGAATAAAAACCATTAAACCCCAAATAAATAAATAAAATAAATCACATATTCGTAACATAGAGAATCACATTCATAATCTGTTTTAAACCCATGTCAGAAATAACTGGATCCTAGTTAAATATATATGAGAAAAACTTTAGTAACTCCCTCCTTATTACCTCAAAATACAAGGTATATTAACCAATTCATTATAGTGATATCTGGGTGCACGCATCGTATAAGTTATATCAGGCCCACCCAACTCTATCTGGGTGCACCAAACGTATAAAATGTATGAAGCTTACCGATGAGCTGTAATGGGGACCAATAATTCATTTAAATAATATCAAGATCACCTATTTTATTTATATATCTCAATTAATATACAAAAAAATATTACTTTAACATTTTCATCATAAAACATTTAAAAAATTATTTTTAACCCATATAAAAAATAGTTGGATATCAAAATACCATTTTATTTTAAAACCCCATTTTCAATAACAAAATACCTACAAAAAGGGTCAGATTGTTTTTAATTGAATAAAATATAATTAAAATATTATTAATTAAAATAACCTTTTCACTTTGAGTAACATCAATGTATCTCATCTTAGATGAAAAATTATTTTCAAAGATCACTCGAACCATTTCATGAGTAAAATATCATTTCCATTTTGAAAGTACCTGTTTTAATAAATATGTAATTATAAATGGAAAAAAAATATTATAATATTTCTTTGTAAAAATTTTAATGGTGATTCAAAGAAAAATATTATTATAAATGGCGGAAAAAAAACTATTCATTTCTTATAATTTAGAAAAATATTTCATCCATATTTTTGTTGGAAAACTCACAGAGTACCTCATTTGGTAAATAGTTAAAATATTCCATTCAAACTCTTTTTTAAAAATAAAAACATGGTAAAACTTTAAATTAAAAATAATATAATAATATAAAAAACCTACTTTAAATAATTTTAATAAAATAATCATATTTTTATGGAATAAAAATATAGTCTTGATAAATAACTTTAATGAAGAATTTTAAAAGAATGTTCATTACCATGAGTATGAATCATCACATACGTTATTTATATTCCTATATAAAGTAATTATTCCTATTTTATAATGTTTTAATAACATTTTTCATGTTCCAAAAAGATTTATTTCTTTTAAAACTAGGTTATATACAATTACTCAATCAATTAAATTAACATTTGGTGTTTTGATGATATTCGGATCATATGTCATTAATGACTTTAGTAGGTCAACTATAATCAAATATTTCATTGTTCTGTTATCTCTAGAATTATAATAATTATATAATTGTAATTTTTATATATCAATTACACTTTTAAATCATTCCATTATGTATTCTTATGAATAATTTAATGTGTAACAACCATAGAAAAGGTAGGACATACCTACGCAAGAGTGACGTTTCCATTTTTCACTAATCATTATGGAAAGAAGGAATGAACTATTTTAAATTTCTATAATTATAAAAATATCATAAATATTATACTAATTATATAAATAAACTTATATATACCATCAATGTGATGTGGTGAAGAAAAAATAATCACATTTCTTTGTGGAGGTGGTAGTCCACACGTATGCACGAATGATGTGATCATTTTTCAGTGAATGGAGTTTTAACAAGGTAAATGATATATTATCCTTTAATAATGAAACATATTTCATGAGTATTATATATAAAAATTAATCCCATCATTATAACCATTCATTAGAGGTAATAATGGAAAATTAATTTCATCTTTTTATGATGTCGTAGTCTTTCGTACATACGAATGATGAATTCATCTCCAATTCGATGAATGTTGGAGATGGATATAGGTCATGAAATTAAGAAAAATAAAATCTAGGTATATTTAGGATATTGGGGTAATTATTTAATCATGATTAAAGAATATTTTAAGATGGTTGAATAAGAAATAAAAACCCCTCGATTAAGAATGATACCTCTTCTTCAGACAACATTGATTGCTTAACAACATAAGGATATTAAGGTCAGTTTTCAGACTAAAAAATTTCCTATATAACGAGGGTAAGGATTAAAAGAATCAATTAATGGATCTATTGTCAAAAAAAATTAAGTGTAATGGAAGGACAAGAAGAGGTTCCTTTTATAAGAGAGTTGATGGGCACTCTTGGAATTCCAAAACATATTAAATTAATTTAAATTAATTTCCAATTCCAAATGGATCGAGACTAATTTATATAAAATATAATATTAATATGGGTGGAAATAATCCAATAAAACATATATTATTCAAGTTTTTAATATGTTATTAACCTTTTATTTTGGTTTTAGGCCCTTATTAACCCCTTTCACACTTTTCATGACAACAAGGGTTTTTACACCATATGGGACATTATAATTTTAATTAATATAAAATAAAACATAAATGGTCCATATATGGTATTATGAACCCTATAAAAAAAATTCCAAACATATTATTTTTATAATTTCTATATCAGGTAATAATATATTATTTATTATAAAATACCATTAATGTCTATTTTTTGAGGTATTCATGACATTGATTTTAATAACATCATGATTAGAATTAAAATTCAAAACAATATTTTAATATTATTCTCAGATGTAATTTTCCACTATAAAATCCTTTTATCACAAATATTTATCTCAAATTATTACTTTGAATATTTTTAATATCACTTATTTGATTTTCGAATTAAATGAATAATTACTGTGTAGGAGTTGTGTAAGTATTTAAAGTAATTATTTCACCACTAAAATTTAGAAGTAAATTACCAAGATGAAGATAATACATTAATATTTCTATATAATATTTATAATTTAATATATCATCTAGTAATATCTACCTCAAAAAATTTATATTTAATGAAAATAAATGTGTGACCTTTTTACTTTTTTGTAAATAAAATATAATAAAGGTCATAATCTCTTCAAAATGGCCATATAATTCCATATAAAAAATATTGGATGATTATGGTAGAACTAATATCACAACATAAAATTTAGTCAATGGTTTTAGTCAATTTATATGCCTTATTATTTTATTTTTAACTTTAATTTCCTTTTTTACCCTTTACTGTGGTAAAAATATTTCCAAGGTTACTATTAATATTGAACAAAAATAAAAGGGAACTATTTAATTATTTTTTAACTCCTTATTCAAAATATTAATATAAAATTAAAATATCAAAACACATAAGTTTCAAAATTTAATTTAAAGTTAAATCATAAAAAAGCAACAAAAAATAGTTTTTAAGAAAAATGTCCCTCTTAAATATAAATTGGTTTCTATACTAAATTCAATTATATGATTAATTTAAAAAATCATAAATTTTTTATCAATAATAGAAATGAATAAAAATAAAATTTTAAAACTAATCTAAAATATAATTTTACTTTATTAATACCGTACAAAAAATTAAATTTTTTAATTAAACATAATAATTTTCACAATTCAATGAAAAATCAATATTTTCAGAAAATTTTCAAAACAAATCCTAAAATAATTTTAAATTAAGAAATAAAAAATAAATTTCATTTTTTGAAATACATTTTATAATGTTTATATATATTAATTATATTATTTTCTCAAAAAAATAACAAAAAATTGATAGAAAATATTTTATTGAAGTATAAAATAAATTTAAGAATTATTTGAGTGACTATTTTATAATAATTTATCAATAAATATAAACTAAGAAAGATCTTTATACTTCTTTAAAAAATTATTTTTCCCTATTTATACCATTCAATTTAATGGCTAGGTTATAATGGTCACATTTAAATAATAGAATTTTGTTGTTTGTTTAAACTTAGTGTTGCCTATATTGTATGCTATCAAACATATTTATTATTTTTAAAATATCAAGATATTATATCCCCCTTAATAAATTTCATCTTAAAAATTTTAACTTTGGTTTGGTAACCATGGATGCATTTACAAAATACCTTTATTTAAAACCCACATCATAAAAAGGGTTAATAAAAATTCCTCTTGAAAATAGAAAAATGAATGTATGATGGTAATATTTAATAACACATAACATGGTTTCCATATATTAAAACATTATTGGTATGTGAAAACTTTTATATAGAAGAGAATCCTAACTCTCAAGAAGTAATATAGAGTGACAGAGAACATGGATTTGAGAAAGTTAACCATCACAAAACTATAAATATTTTATGGGTTGACAACCAATGATTTCTCGATAAGAAAAGTAAAAATTTAAAAAAAAATCAAAATAATTTTCCAAAATTTGGTGTATTATTTTACTTCATATTCTAGGAACATAAAGAAATATAATTACTTGACATGAATAATTTAATCCTTTAATTAATTCCCACAACAATCTCATATTTATCAGTAAATGATGAGTATTTGAGATGAATTTATAATGATTGAATTACTATAATAAAATTCTAATAGATCACACAATAAAAAAAATTAAAAAAATCTATTCCATGTGTCATTTTAAATTATCTGTAAATAAAATGGTTATAGAAAATAAGATAACTACAAAAACGAATAAATCCTTCAAACTAAAAAACATATTTAATCTCTATAATTCAATAGTAACACCCAATGTTCAACATATATCAATAATATATATATATATATAATTCCTAAAAAAACAATTTTTATATTGAAACACAAAAAATAGATGGATTTTATCACATAATCTACTATGATAAATTTATTATTTATCTCTAATGTAATGCTCGGACCCAATAAGTAGAAGATGGTGCCAGAATTTATTACATTGGCTTGATTATAAGGAATAAAATCCCAAAGGACCAATTAGTTTATAAGTTTTGGAAACCCAAATAACATACTTGGAACTTGTTTTACATTGGGGATAAAAAAATAATAAATATCAAAATAAAATGCACAGTATTACTGAAACTCATTATATTAATTATTCTTCATACCCTAGGGAAAGAAAAAAAGGGTGATATTAATTAATAATTAAGGGTAATGTATTGTGGAATATATCATTAATTAATAATAAATATTAAATATGTAATAAAGAAAATATGATCAAATAATGACATAAAAATAATCACATGAAGATAAAATTTGACCATGGTTTATTCTAACCAATTATATAATCTCATGGAATAATAATAACGATGGAATAAATAATTTTGTATATATGAACTATAAAGATATATCCTAAAGATAGATACAATCAAGATCTATCATCAAGAATGTTCATTTATGTGGGTAGAAACCCATCTTATTTTTGGCAAGATTTATCCTCTTGATAATTTAAAACTACTTAGAAAACACATGAAGTTTTTTTCACCAACTGATTTCATCCCATGAGACTAATGATGCATCGAGTGGCTTTCATTAACTAGTCTCATACCAATATATTGTAAGTCCAAAACATTCCTCATATATTTAATATTCAATTTGAATCATAAATATTGTGCCTTATTGATTATCCATATTGATTAAAGGATACATGTTTATCAATATTTCTCCAATAAATCATATAACATTGAAACTAATAACCATTTGTAAAAACATTATATGGTTAAGGGAATAATTATATGCATCATACAATAATATGTATATAATAAATAAGTATATTTTCTAATGAAATATGATTATGATAAAGTAATTGTTTTTAGAGAATATTAACAATCTCAAAAGAAACTATGATTATAAGATAACTTTTACCAGTTGTAAATTTTCAAGTTAAAACCCCTTGGTTTAGATAATTTAAAGTAAAACCTTAAATACCATGAATTTTGAAGGATTAATGGTGTAATATTTCAAAAGGGGTAATAGATACCCTGTAAAAATGAGTAATTGGTTAATATGACATTTATCTTATATATGTAAAAAGTGAGTTGAAAAAAGCCTTACCTAATACTTCAATTTGGTGGAAAACACTTTAAACTTATTTATAATGTTTTTAATAATATTATTAATTTATAATAGAACCATAATAATAATTAAAAAATCACATATGATCTTATTATAATATCTTTTTACCCATTTGTTAATAATCTTTATTTATTTACATTAATTCAGGTGTTAATTGCCTAGTTTTTCAAGTATGTTTTGAATATTTTTCATGTTACATATATTATGATTTCATCATCTAAATAATTTAAACCACGATTCGAATATATTATATATATGTATATATATTAATTATTATTTTTTATTTTTATTAATCCCTAAAATTTGAAGATATGAAATGAAATGCTCTGTTCATAGAGATAGTTGGTCATACTTACGCATGAACACTAATTCTATTTTCCTATCGTATATAAAAAGTTACATATATATGTGGATATTATCATTGTAGTATCATTTTATGTTATATATATCTCATATTCTTATTAAAATCATATTCAATACATTCCATGAAATGTGTGAGCAAATTAGATAGCTTTGAGGTGGCAGTAGTCTGCACATCCACAAATGATGTTATCGCATTCCCACAAAATGTAAAGAATTAATTTATATGTTATATAGAAACTATAGAAACATAACTACATTATAAATATCACATATATAAAATATATAATATAACTCTATAATTATTCCCACCCTATAAAAGTGGTAAAGGAAGAATGGATGACCACAGTTCATGAGGGAGTATTCCTCCGTACACATGAATGATGAGTATGTATCCAATATTATGGAAATGTTTGTGATTTTAGGTCATACACTTATCATATAAACATATTAATATATTCATTATTCTATTGTTATTATATTATAATAATATAAAAATAATTGAATGTGTGTTGAAGGAAAAAAAACAAAAGTTTTTATTGAAGAACGTTACCTCTTTTCGAGTAAATACTTTTTTTATAAACAAATCCTTCCTTTGAATTATATCTATAAAAATTGAGTATTATAGGATATTTGGAGGGATGTTGGGAGATTATTTGAGATTTTTTTGGATAAGAAAAATGGGTTGAGATGTTTGGATAAGTGTAGGGGGTGGGTGCCTATTTCTAGTGGATGGGGAGTGGTATTCCCTTAAATATAAAACTATAAACACCATTAATAGGTATTACTTAAATAACATGCCTCCAAAATTTTCAAAAATTGGATTAATGTGAATTTATGGTCGACAAACACATCCACCAGATAAAAATAAGGGCATTTTTATAATTTTATTCTTTAACTTATATGTTTCCCCACTTTTACCATTTCAATTTTTATTAAGGAGACTAGTTTTCTAATATATATAATTTAAAAAATATAAATCTCATGTTTGTTGGAAATTAATTTTAAAAAAATCGAATGTAAAGCGCAAAAACACTTCTTTAAATTGAACCAGGATAACAATGTTTTTACTATTTATAGGTTAATATTTCATTAATAAAGAACAATTCTAACATTAATATTAAAAAATATTATATTTACTAACATCTACAAATAATTTGGAAAAATTATAATATTTAATAAATTTTAATACTTTTAATAAAATATCATTTGTTATAAAATAACATTAATCTCACTTTTAACATTATTTTCATAATTTAAATTTAAAAATATAGACACAATGATGTAATTTTAATATATTAATTTCACACCTATTTAAAATTATATATTCATTTAAAATTATCAATTAAATACAACAATGCATTTATTTTACCTCACTTTTTTAGTATACTTTATTTTAGTTAATTATTAACTAAATACTTACTAAATTTTCATTGCTTAAGCAGTTTACCTACCTAATTCATGTCTAAAAATAAAATATAAATTAATATTATGAAAAAAATCCTTTACCTTTAAAAAAAATTATAAACAAACTAATGTGTTTTCTATCCATACCTCAAGCCTTTATAAAGCATAAAGTTAGTGATGGTTCTATTTTTCTTTTTCCTAACCTAACTTATTATATAAGTCAATTTCATGGAATAATATGCCACTAACTCATAATTGTTTATAAAAGATGTTATATGGTTAAAATATCAAAAACTAATGGGTTTTGGGCAAGTTTCTAGGTCATTTGGCCCCATAAGACAAATGGTTAACCATTAAGTAAACACATTTTTACCTTAATCTCTATAATTAATTTCACTAATTATTGCGGTAAAAAATTAATTTTATATTATTAGACTATAAATATTACACTATTGAAAACTATTTATATCCTTTTTTACAAATTCAATCCACATAATTGTAAAATTAAATTTAAAGATAATCCTACAGATGTGGTGAGAAAGTGGGTTTTTAAAGTGAAAATGTTCAAAAGTTCACTATGTTTTTATATACAAATTCACTATAAAAATGATTAAAATGAACTGAATTGTATTAATATATGTATTATTTATCTATTTTAACTTTAAAACCTATTTAAAATATAATTTAACATTAATTATTATTTATATGAAATAATAGTTTTCAATTAGAATGCTGTATTTTTTAGTATTTATAAAAAACAAAAATTCACTAAAAAATATCAAAACATAATCCTAAGATAATTTCAACAACAATCATTCAAAAATAAAATATATTTTAAAAATAACATTTATAAAAGTGTAAAATTGTACTTTTAGAGTAGACGCACAATTAAAAGGCAGAAAAACTGCCATTAGAAAAATGTAGATTTTTTATGTGTAAAACAAGGTTTATTTTATCATATGTCTTTAAAATATATTGGATATATTTGGAAACATTTTATTGAATATATAATACAGAAATAAATATATCATAATGTCTCAATATGTTATATACACTTCTATTCTTGGTCTTAAGTGTCTTATATGCTATCGAAGGAACTCAAAATTTTGTGTAACACAAGCCAACTTAGTGTCGAATATTGAGAAATCTATAAAAAAATATTCTAAAAGGAAAATATTGTAAATTTTTAGGCTGTCTCATTATCTCTATATTAAATAACTTTCTTTCTCAAAATTCATACTTGATCTCGTTAATCTCGTATTTGTTATTTGAACATTCCATTACTGAAAAACCCACATCATTAAATGGTTAACAAAACAACCTATTAATTTATTTAAAGATTATTAATAATTTCTTAAATTAATATTATATTTATAATAATTACAATATATATCTCCAATTATTAATTAATTTAAACAAATCTAATATATTCTGAAACCTTTTAAACGAAAATACATATCAAATCTATATGAACATATATATATATATATATAATAAACATTATATTTTTTTTAAACTTATATATTTATATGTTCCAATTTTAATATATGTATATATACATTACATGATTTCAAAATCAAATATATTTTTACATGTTTTTTAAAATAAATATATCCAAACCATAAATGTTTTTTTAAATAATAATATATGAATACTCACATGTTAATATACATACATACATATATATATATATAACCATACATGTTTCTTTAAAAATTGTATATATTTATATTCACATGTTAAAATACAAATATATATAATATATATTAAAAACATTACACGTGATATATATATATATCATGTAAACGTTGATGTAGGAAGGCAGTGGCGCAGGCATGACGCATGTAGGTAGTGATGCATGCATCACGCATGTAGGATGATGTTGTATTGGGATTTTTGGTCATGTAACGCTCTTTATTACAACTGGTTCTATGATCCATGTACTAAATAATTAAGGTTTTATGGGTGGTATATCCCCTGGGGGGATATGGCCTACCTTTCTAGCCTTTGTGTGTGTGTGTGTGTTTGAATGTAACTGTACCCCCAAGAAACTAATATATATATATAAATATTTCTTAATTAATATAAACACAACAAATATATTTTGACACTTTTTCAAACAAATATAAAAATAAAATTTATATATACATATATACAAGAAAACATACATACACATATACACATATATATACATATTACAAATATTACATGTTTTTTTAAATTTTTATATATATAAATATTCTGATGTTAATATATATATATAAATACATATATCCAAATTTTTACAAAAAAATATTCAAATTAATTTAAAAAATGAAAATCAATCCTAATATAATAATCAAACATCATTAAAAATCTTTATCACAATTAAAGTATTATCATAATTCACCAAAAATCATATCATTGTAAGCATGCAATACAATTTACCAATTAATTATACTTATATAAACTCTTCTAATATAACATATACCTATATAATATTCATAATAAACATATTACTAATAATAAAATAAAATAACATACATACAGTAACCAAAAATACCAAATAGAAATGGATATTAAATATTAAAAATAAATAATGAGAAAAATAACTCAAATAAATTTAAATAACTTGTGTGGACACTATGAACATGAAAATAGTGAATAATAACTTTAAAGAAACCCAAATTACTAAATAAATTATGAACATAAGATAAATTTATTAACCTAGGGATTTCCCAAACTAATTAATGTATTGTAAAATAAAAATGTAAAAAAATTATGAATGGTCATAAATGAGGAATCCATACGAAGATGATTTGAACTCCTATTTATAAAACAATCAACTATAATAGAGTATTTTGACAGGCAGTGGCCATCGTGTTTAATGGAAGGTTTGGGATAAGATTGTAAAAGGAGAGGAAGAATGGAGGATGAGGTTTTTAATTTAATATTAATTGTGATGGGTTAATTGAGAGATAATTTATCCAACTCAAAAAAATCATTAAATTTTTTTATGATAGAAATTATTGTGAATCACAAAAAAAATCATATACAATGGATAATAGCGACCGAAATCTACATCCAACTCTTTAAGTCATGAAAATAAAATCACACTATTTATTTTAGATGTAACATTTTCTTAATCAAAAATAATTTTATTTCTGAAATGGAACATTTTTTCCATCACAAATACATCAATTTTTTTAACTATTTTCCATAGACAAATTAACCATCACAATTAACCTACCACAAATAGTATTTTTTCTATAAATGATGGAAAAAATTGATAATACTGGAATAAAAAATACATTAAATGAAGGAACAAAACATGATTCTATAAAACCCACAATTTCCATGACATATTATGTCAAAACACATTCATGGGGTATTAAGTACACCATATAATTGAAATCAAGGTGGATAATGTAAATTATGTCTAAAATAGTTGAAATTGAGACCATGAAAACCCTTACAAATTTTATAACATTTGAATCAATATGTCATCAATGTGAGAACATAAAAATAAATTTAAATATCAAGATAAAATATTAATTTATGATATAATATCTCAATAGGAATTAGATACACCTTATAAATGGAAGGATGTGTATAATATGTGACATGTTACAAGGAAACAGTATTTATTTGAATAATTCATACAAATATCGAATCATTGAAGTTAGAATTTAATCAATTAAGTGATTATGTAAAAAATATGTAAAAATAAAAAAAATGGAAAAAAATATTATAAAATAAATGGTAATTTTACAAATAATATTTTTATAACATAGTAAATGATATATAAGTACAACCCAATGGATAGAATGTTTATTAACAAACCTCTTACATGAAGCCCAAAATTTATAGTTATGCAATTAAATCATATATAATAAACTTATAGTAATTATTTACTTAATTAAAAACAATTTATATGTTTGATATATTATAATTACATAATTTATTTCATTTATTTCTGTGATATATTTAATTTCTAAATCTATTAAGTTCACGTTGGGTGTTTTGTGGATGTTTGGATCATAATTTCAAAATGACTTCAGTAGGTTGAACGTATCCAAAACATTTAATTTTACATAAAATCAAGAATAAATAAATTATATGATTATAATTTTTATACATTAAATAAAATTTTATTTCCATCCATGAAAATTGAACATGAAAACGATTCACATCGCTTCCTGGAGGTGGTAAACCACATGTACCCATGAACAAATTTTATATTTTTTAATGGATGGAAGGGTAAGAAAATAATAGATATATTATATTAAAATAATGATAGTTATTTAATTAATATAATATATTATACATATATAAAATATATCACTATAAATATCTGTGAGAGTCGGTGAAGGAAAATGAAACACACCATTTTTGGGAGGTGGTAGTCCACACATTAACATAAATGATATTTTTGTGTCTAATTGGAAGGAAAATGAGAAACAAAATGTTATTATATTAACATAATAACATATAATTATATCTAAGAGACTTATTTTATTATATTTTAATGTATATTACTTATTTCTTGGAGGTTTAAGAAAAATTAAAATGAAAATGCTTGGTTTAGATTACTACAACCTCTTTGAAG
Source organism: Viscum album (assembly GCA_963277665.1). Classification (NCBI taxonomy): domain Eukaryota; kingdom Viridiplantae; phylum Streptophyta; class Magnoliopsida; order Santalales; family Viscaceae; genus Viscum; species Viscum album. The sequence continues at coordinate 859,156,774 of OY728123.1, read as the reverse complement.
AACCTCCATGGGATCTATACTCAAGAACCATTGGTATGGTATTTTAATGGACCACTACCTCTATAATGTTTCAAATAATGTTAAGAATGTGTTTTATCTTATTTTGGTCATGTTATGTTCCTCATGAATTTTTAGGAAGAGGGGAAAGGCGGTATTATTATATAAGAGTGGAGAGGGGCACCCTTGGAAGTACAAAAAGTATTAAATAAATATATATTAATTTTCATGTTAAAGTTTATAAAATGATATATTTATAATGTGGTATGTACATATGTCTATTTAATATCATGAAATAAAATTTTTACAATTTTATGTGATTTTTTAACCCTTATCTCTTAGTTTTAACAAATTGTTAACCCTTTTGATGATTACCACGATATCAAAATATTTTACTATGTAATGGTCTAGTGAGATACTATAAAATAAAAAGTAACTCATAAGTGGTAAATAGATTAAATTAAAGACAGTAACCCATTTACTTGGTTATAGATAATATTTTAATAAATTTTAAATCATTTAATAAAATTTTATTTAACATAAAATACCATTAAAGTTATTTTTGGGACTACACACATAATTTGACAATAAAAAATATCAAATAGAAATTTAATTCGTATATAAAATTTTATCACATTGATAATAAATTATATTTATCCAAAAAATAATGTAATACCATAACTCATCAATAAAATATTACTTTTTATGTTTTTGGATTTATTTTTTACTGAAAATAATATTAAAGTCATTGTCAAAGAAAAACGGCATAAATTTTTCATATCTTGGAATATTGAATTAATATGGTTAAATTAGATATATACAACAGTAATAAGTTATGTGTTATATAGGTTTTTAAAAGCCTTTTCACAATTGTTTCTACCTTAATTACCTTTTTTACCCTTACTATGGTGGAAAATAGTTACTATAGTTACTATTCATAATGAACAAAATAATGTTGTCCTATTTAAAAAATTTGTGCATTATGATTCCAAAGATATAATCCTTTTTCTAAAATAAAATCCACATAATCTATAAAAATTAATTTGAGGATAAACCTTCATAACGTAACAAAAAATAGTTTTCCTAAACTATTTGTTTTTAAGTATAAGCTTTTTTTTATATAATAATTAATCCTTATTTAAATTAAAATGAAATTAATTGGATTATTATTAATAAAATTGAATTTTTTAAATTTTAAAATAAATTTAAAATCAAAATGAAATTTTTGAAAATGTTAATGGAAAATATAGTTTTCTTTAAAATTAGCATTTCACACTATTCACTGATGAAGTAATCTTTTCAAAAAAAATCCCAAAATTCCACAATAAGATAATTTTGAAACGAAAATTGAAAAATTGTATTATTTTTATAAAATAAAATTTATAAATATTGTTAAAATTAATTATAATATTAACTTATAAAAAGTAATAAAACCCCTTTTTGATGAAAACATATTTTTAAACTATAAAATATCATTACTGAAAATTGATTACTTATTTTTTGTACATTAATCAATAAAATTGAATTATATAAAACATTTAGATATATTTTTCATAATATAGATATTAATATTCTTGACTTCAAATGTAATTGCTATTTTATTACTATCACATTAGAATAATAATATTTTTATATTATTTCATAATTCTCTTAAAGATCATCATTCATGTTATGCAAGAAATCGATCATAGTATTATTTTAAAATAAATTTTTTTGGTGTTATATTCAACTCCAATTAAATAAATCATGTCCTATTAAATTATTATTAATCTTATTAAAAAGGTTTTAAAACATTATTTTTAAAATAAATTCTAGGGAGTGAGGGAAAAAATATATGATCCTGAAAGGAATATCCTATTTACTATTTTAAAGAACCTTTTTCAAAAACCCACACTATAAAGGGGAAAATAAATAATCATTTTGAGAAAAGGAAATGGGAAATATGATGTTCACCTCTAATAACACATAATCAGATTCCCCTATAAAGAGAATATTGGTTAGAAGTGAAAATATGGATATGGAGGAGAAGGGAAAAAGTCTAAGGAATAATAAATACTTATAGAGAACATGATCAAGAGAATATTTATGAAAAAAAAACCATAAATAAATAACTAATTAATAAGACCATCCATTTATCAAAAACAAAGGTAAAAGGATAAAATTTTATTTAAAAATTATTTTCCTAGTGTTGAATAATTCTTTTACCGTCTTAACAAAGAGCGTAAAGAAATATAATAAATTTATTTTCTTCAAATATGTAACCATGATTTCAATATTTGGTTTTTCATTTTACTTGGTTTCATCATTATGTCATCTTTTAATCAAAATTATGGGTATTAATATTTGATGTTTGATGCATTGTAATAAATGTATGATTAGCCATGAGGTATATAAATGTATGAAAAATTATTCTAATTGTCTTTATTAGAACCAGAATGGTTATTACATGATAATATATTACCCAATTATACATTTATATAATGATTTAAAAATTGAACATCCAATTATTCAATAATGAAATCTATGGTTTGACTTAGATCATTCCATAAAGGTATAAACAATAACACTCTAAATTTTTTTTTTCAATACAACATGAATCACTACAGAATCATATAATATAGTTAAATTCATGAAAATAACAACAATTAACATTAAATACCAATTATAAAGGTTATGTTTATATATTAATAAATATCTCCAAGAATATTACCTTATAACAAAATCAATTTCCATCCAGTAAGGCTAACCTAATGTCCAATAGAAATAATTATCTCGATAGAGTACCCATCGTAAACCCAATCCAAGGTTATAATCACCTTATGGAATAATTACTTAAGATAGTAAAAAATGATTTTTCTCTATTCATCATATTATGAATCTTAAACTTATAAACCCAATATACTATCTAAAACTCTTTAATTAACCTCACATGAAAAAATACGAATCTCTAGGTTTTCAAAACCCTTCTTAGATACCGACTATAATATCCCTAAACGTATACTCATAGTACCAGTGATATAAACCTAATATTTACATTTATAACTTCGATACTGATAATAAAGAACAAAAATTAGCCATCTAAGACATATAACTTCAACGAAAAAAATATTGGATCACTTATAAGACCATGGTCCTTTTGGATGATAGTTTTATAGAATTTGAAAAAACTTTTACATGATAATACCCATGTATTCAAGTGATAATTTTTTCCAAATACACCCAACTTTTATTATTTTACAATAAGCCTTCAATATATCCCCTAAAAGTATTCACATGTGAAACCATTATAGAAATAATTCATTTAACATTATTCTTCATAACTATGGGAAATTGAAATTTTATGAAGGGTGATCTCAAAAAATAATTTTTAATAAAAAATAGAATTGATAATTGAATATCATATGTGGGAATAAGATGATCATAAGGGTATAATGAAATATTAAAAGTTAAAGATCATGAAATAAGATAATTAATACCCATAAAATATGGATAATAAATCTTCATACATGGCATAAAACTTAAACATAATGTAATAATCATATAATTAATCAATCATGAGAAATGTGAAAAACAAATTGATAAAATAATCCATTAGAACTTAAAGAAAATAATATAGAAAAACTTTATGTATCTTGGAACATCAAGCATCCATAATTTAATCAATTAAAATGATAATTACAACATTCATTTAGGACTAACTTACACCATTTAGCTCTGTCACCACTTAATAGCTACTAATATTCAGTAAACATCATCATCTCTTAAAATTAACTTAAAATAGTTATCCCCACAACATATTAAGAGCTATTAATATATATTAAACTAAATTTTTCCTTAGTATTATCTTAAAATGTTTAAATCCATTTTATTTTGTTAGAAACATTCAAATGTTAACTCTACAATATTATGTAATGCATTGGAGATCTATAATTAACCCATCTGTCTTTGTTTTATAACTTAAACATCCATACTTGGTTTATAATGAAACCACCCATCATTGGTTTATAAGGAAAAATCCCATAAATTATCCATACTTATTTCTATATATGGTAAAATAAATAAACAAATTATAACCTTACACTTCTCAATAGGGAATCCTTAAAAACAACAATCATTCTTTTATTGCTTCATTAAGCTATAAAACAAATATTCCAAGAAAATATCTTTAAAAAAATCAATATCTATACAATGAAATAATATTTGTGGTATCATTGGACTATATCACCAATGGAACATAATAAAAAAATAAAGGATATTTCCTTAAATAAAAAATAATATTTAAAATAATATTTAATAAATTTCAATGAAAATGGGGATAATTATCCTCTTCTTTTGATAAAATTTTATAAAAAACTCTTGAATATTGTAAAAATGTTATTCGTTTAAAATATAAATAAAAACATATAATTTAAGCTTCAAAAAAATATCATTCATCATGATGTGAAAACTGTTCATGTCAAAAAAGTTACAATTAAACATTATTTTCAACATTTTATAAAGATAGTCAAAAGTTACCCATGCAAAAAAAAGCTAGGAAATTTCCTTTAAAACATCTTAAAAGGGTAAAAGTTCAAGTGAAATAAATTTATTAAATTAATTAAATTTATAAAATAAAAATATCTAAATAATATAAAGAACATGTAGGAGGAGTTTCAAAAAAGTACTGTAAAACATTAAATGAAATCTTTTAATGAAAACCCCTTTTAGACCTTTTAAAACAAAAAACAACTAAAACGAAAGAATATGAGAAGGAAAATAAATAACAGTGAATATAAAAATAATCATGATGTTAATTGACAAGATTAGGTGTATACACCATATAAATAAATATAGGTGCATTAATGAAAACATGTCCCAAAGAATGAGGTTTGAGATGAGAAACAAATACAACATGGGAAATACTTGAACCAAAAATAAATTAAATAAAAAGACATATAATGATTCCATAAAACCAATTATTTAAAATAAATAATATTTTTAAAATATTTATGGGTTTTAAATAATACAATAATTCATAAATAATTTTTCATAAGAAGAATTATATCAGATGGAATTGAAATTCATACAATGAATCCCATTGAAACTTTTACAAAAATTGAATGAATATCTCATAAAAATAGAAATAAAAAGGAATTTTAAATACAATGATAATGTATTCATTAATGATATAATATTTAAATATATAGAATATACACCTTATAAAAGGAATTATATTCATAATACAAGACATGACTTAATGAAATAGTATTGTGATAAATAATCCTTACAAATATTGTGTCATTGATGTTAAATTTAAAAAAAATGTTGTTATGTGTGAAAATTTTAAAACAAAAAAATAATTATAAATAAAACATAATAAAATCATAGTATATTTAAAACCTTATCTTATCATAATGTAGTCAATGATGTAGAAGTATAACCCCATGAATGCAAATTAAGGTAAAACCCCACCCCCCCCCCCCCCCCCCATATCTCGAGTTCAGATATGTTATGTATTCCCTTTAAATCCAATATAATAAAAATTAATTAATTATTTACTTATTTAAGAAAATTTTATATATTTAATCCCAAATAATTAAACCATTCATTTCATTTATTTTGAGGACATATTTTACTACTTAATCGGTTAATTTTGTGTTGGTTGTTTTTAGGAAATTTGGTTCATAATTGCATAATGACTTCCGTATGTTGGCCATGGTCAAATATTTCATAGTTTAATCTTTGATAAAATAATATTAAGGAAATAATTATATTTTTTAGAAATTAAAAACAATTTTATAACCATCCATGAAAGTAAGGCATGAAAATTGATTCACATCACTTCATGGATTTGGCAATCAATACGTACACATGAAAGAAATCATTATTTTCCAAAAGACGTAAGTGTTATAAAAAAGATGATATAATATCATTTTTTTCTAATAATAATCCAATAACTATCATACATATTCATTAAATCAATCATTTTAATCATATATGAGAGGTAGTGATGGAAAATGAAACACATCGCTTCCTGGATGTGGTAGTCCACATGTATGTGTGAATGATGTTTTTGGTCCCAATGGGATGGAAAATGATATGAATAAAGTTATTAAATTAAAATAAAAACATGTAGTTATACTGGATATACTTATGTTGTCATATTGGATTTTTTATGAAAAAATTGAAATATGTGGAATATAAAGTAAAATAAAAATTATCATGGAATACGATTATCTCATATATGAAGAACCTCCTTCGTATCTCTCCTCAAAACCCCTATGAATGGTATTTTAAGAAGAAAATAAAAAATAAAATTTATATAGTGTAGTTTTATAGTGTAGTTTAAGGTTTATTCTGTATAAATGGATAATGAAGTATGAGGAAGAGGGGATAGGTGGTGTCCTTATATATGGGAGGAGAAGAGAACCCTTGGAATTACCTAAATTTTTAAATTAATATAAATTAATTTTCATTTTAATGTTGATGAGAAATGATTTATATCTTATATAGTATAAATATAAGTAAAAATATTCTCATAAAATATAATTTAGACAATTTTACGTCATTTTTTAAAATTTATATCTTATTTTTAACCCCTCGTTAAACCTTTTTATGATTGTCATGATATCAATGTTTTTTACTCTACAATGGTCAAGAAAGTTACTATACACTGAAAAGTGAATAATAAGTGGGAAATAGTTCAAATTATAGACCATATAACTTTAAATTGTCTAAATATATAATTTTATTAATTTTAAATCATTTAATAAAATATTGATTAACATAACATACCATTAAAGTCATTTTATGTACTATTCAAATAATTTGACATTAAAAATAAAAAAAATAGTAATTTAGTTCGATTATAAATTTAAAAAAAACTAATACATTATATTTTTTTCAAAAAAATCATATTATTTCATTAATCTCCCAAAAATAAACATTATAAATTTTTAAATCATTTAATTGGTTTTTTACCTCTTGTACTAGCCATGTGTCAGTGATACGTAAGCATTTAAGGTAGTTATTACATTAATAAAATTTAAAAATAAATTATAATAATGATAAAATTATATAATATGTAAAATAAACCTCAATAAATAAGAATGACCCCATTTTATCCTGATAAAAAATATTGGAGTTATAAAAACCAAGAGACTAACATTTAATATTGATTAATTACTTAAAATAATATTAAGGTCATTGTCAAATAAAAATGGAACCAAGTTACTATATCAAAAAATAGTGGATGTGGATAGTTGAAATAAACTCATTTAATATAAATTTGTTAGGTTTTATAGATATTCTTAAAGAATTATCATATTATTATTAACCTTAAATGACTGATTAACCCTAACCTAGGTGACAAATATTTACCACGGTTACAATTCCAAATTACGAAAAATAAAGTTCAACTATTTAAAAAATTTGGAAATGATTATAAAAAATATTGATTCTATTTTATAAAATAAAATAATTATAAGTTTCATAAATTACATTTCATATAAACTAACATAGTTTCATGAAAGACTGTTGTCCTTAAAAATTCATTTTTATGTATAAAAATGTTTTATAAAAAAATTAAGAATAATATCAATTATAATGACATTAATTGGATTATTTTTAATAAAATTAAACTAATTACAATTTAAAATAAATTTAAAACAATATTTTACTTTTTCAAAATGTGAATAGAAAAGACAATTTCAATAAAAGCTGTATTTTTCAACTATTCACTAAAATATTTGTTTTAAATAAAATCAGAAAAAATCAACCAAATATAATTTTTACATGATAATTGAAATAATTATATCATTTTATTAAAAAAAATTATAAAACTTACATAAATTAATTATATTATTCTTAATAAAAATCAATAATACAATTTTTTAAGAAAATATATTTTTGAAGCATAAAATGACCTTACAAGAAATTGATTAATTTCTTATTATGAATTAATAAATACAATTGTATTATCTTAAAAATAAAAATTTTTATAATGTTTTTATTACTATATATACATACCATTTTAATGACTAGGTAAAAATGGTTTCTTTTAAAATATAATACTTTCCTAATATATCATAATTCATGTAAATCTTGATTTTTCATGTTAAGAAATATATCGAGCATAGTATTATTTTAAAATAAATTTATTAGATGTTATATTGGATTTAATTGGTGTAAAATATATCCATATTTTATAATAGAGGAAATGTCTATTTATAATTTATTCATGTGTGATGAAATTTTATTACATAATAGTGGACAGATAATATCCCTTTAATATATTAATTTTGGTTAACCCCAGTTAATGATTGTGATGGTGTATTATGGGTTTATATTATTTGTTATAATTATAAGGAGTATAATCTTATAATAAATGTAAATATACGTATATGATATAGAATGAATAGACTCATGGGACAACATGTCAAGACTTTCTTTTTGGATTGACACGACTAATTATATCATATGGAATATCATACAATTATTGATATACTTACCAGTTTATTCTTATTTGGAATTCATATTACCTAAGGTTAGTGAGAAATCTAGGATTATAACCTTCATAGTTTTATAACTTCTTTACATAATCCTTGAGGCTTAGCTAATAAGTTGGTGGTTGAGTATGTTGTTGATCATTTAATTAGTTTGAGCTTAACCAAGAAGGAATTTTTCCACTAATATGAATAGTTAAATAATTTAGACTCTCGATTTAATTATACTATGTAAATTCCTAGATATAGTTATTTGGGTGACATGTGATGTGGTTGACAACTTGGATAAAGGATATATGATGTGCACAATTGATAGATGAATAAAATATGATGTATCCATTAACATAGAGAGTCTATATTAGAGAATCATAATGGTATGAGATGATCTATACAAGAATGAAATTTTCCATGACTATTTGTAACTCAACATCATATATAATTGGATTTCATAGGTATGCATATGTTGCATAAGTTAAATCTTGTGGCATATATGTCCATGTGGAGAGTATATTTGATCAATTCCAGATCAAAACCCTTATATCTTGAGTAGCACTGATGTTTTATTATAGTATGATATTTTCTTACATTAAGGAAATCAGGATTTCATATTTATTATTGATGTTTAAAAGTCATGCAGTGTCACAAATATAATCCTTAGAATAAGGATTAGATTTTGGACAAAGTGTTTCTTAATAACTAAAGAGTGTTTGATAAACTATATTGAAAAGAGTTTGGATCGATTCACAATGATTTATGATATTTTGAATCAGGTGATAATGGTATTTTAGGTGAATTTTAAGACCCTTGGAAAAACACTAAAATAGGGATATTTCAATATAAGGAATCCTATGATTTATAACGGGTGATATGGGCATGCATATGCTTCTGTCTTGTGAATTGATTATATCACATATTCCTAACAGGTTTTTTCCAATTTTGAATCATTATAATGACTCATTTATGGATTCATAATCATTTAATGTTTTCAAATGATCATATCCTCAATAGGAATGTTTTATCATAATGTATGATGAGTGCCTAATAGGGAAAAAACTCTTAACATATTTATTGAAATAAGTGATCCAATATAAATGGATGGGATCCACCTATTGGATTAGTATGACACTCGTAAACCATAATTGAAACTCTATTATTCATAGTTCTCCATATTTCAACATAGAGAAGGTGCTATCATATTTTAATAGATCAATAGGTCTTATCATTATGAATGAGTATTTTAGAGGTTTGTGCCATCTATGTGGAGGTGATAGTCGATTGGAAGTTTTTAAGTGATTTCAATAAAGAAAAATCCACCAAGTTTTATGGAAATAGATATTTCTTCATTTAAGGTATGCATGTTTATGTTTTATATTATTTGTTGTATGTTGTTATATTAATGATATATCAATCATATTTATGGGTTTCTTTTGTAGTTACGATAATTTTATGATCCTGTAAAACCCATAAATACCCTCATAATTTAGTCATACAATATACAAAATATTTAATTGTGTGAATAATTAATAAATATAATATCATAAAATCTTTGTTATAGTCAAACCATATAAATAACCACTCATGAAATAGAAAAATAAACACATGTAATAAAACAATAAAAGGGTTATTTTTACCAGAAATAAATAAATACAATTATAAAGAATGAAATGAAAATTAATGGTGGAGTTCATGAAATAAAATATCCCAAAGCATGTACTATTGTTTCTTACATTGACACCAATATCCACTTGAACACCTAACAAGAAAAGGTGTGTTCCCCTTAACAAGATATCTAACAATAAAGTTTTTATTTGAAACAAGGTTCTTATTTAGGGTGGGAGTAATAAGCCCAGTAGGGAAACATCAATGGTCTCATAGTATATATGTGGAAAATATATATGGGTTAATACACAAGTAGGAAATAAATATTCAATCTAGAATACACATAATATAGGTAAATGTATATTAACCAAGCTTCTATAAACCCCAAATATACATATTTAAATCAATTTCAGGAGAAACTAGTTATCTCGCATCAATGATCCATTATGGAGTAAATATAAAGTATGACCTGATGATGGAAAACATATCAAACCTTCCTCATTCTTAAAAATACCTATAAAGATAACTAAAAAAGGGAATAACATAACCATCCTCTAATATTAGATGAAACATACCATAACATAATGAAAAGTCCAATGTATATATATTTTTTATATAAATATTATCTTAGAAGGGGATAATATATATAACCCTAGACACACACTGATCCATCCCGCACTTAAAGAAAGGTCTCATTCCCCCTTATGTGTTTATAATAAAGAGATTGATCCAGGTTAGGGAGCCATTACCCCTAGGTTTTGATATTGATGAGTTGATTATTTTGGAAACATCTCAACCTGAACACTAATGTAGTCATATAAAAGTTCCACATAAACTTAGGAATTCCTTACTATACACTAGAGGGTTCTGAATATCTGTATGAGTCTTCTAGAAATGTGGAGAGACTATACCCCCTTGATTAGGTAACCATAAATAAAAGTGGATGGAATAACAATACCAATCATCCATATAATTCAAAATAATAGTCATCATCTCTAAATACTAGTAAGAAAAAAAATCATACCATGTTATATCAGTATGAGAAACTATAAATGTTATAAAAGAACACATATGAAAACGGGATCCTCTCTGGGTGGGTTGCACACATAAAGACCCAAAATAATTAATAGTAAATAAATTTTTTAAGAAACTAAAAAAACATTTCAAAATCCTAAAACTGACCAATTTTCCATTATCTATCCATGATAACTGAATAAACCATCAAAAATATGATATTTTCCCTTTTCCTGGCCTATAACCTTAAAGTATACTCAGGTACACATGGTAACCCAAGAAAAGGGTATTTATAACTCAGTTAGCTACCACCAATGGTTTCCCAAAAAATATCCATCCTAAACTCGGTGCATATTGATATACCATAATAAATAATTAAAAGTAGTAATAAATAAAACTCATTAAATCCTTGAGTTTTATGGTAACACCTGTAATCAACCATAATTATTTTGGCTAGTGCCAGATATTTATAATAATGATATGTCATGAAATCAAGAATAAGGTCTCCTTGGGGAGGGGGGATGGGTCTCATCAATATCAATACAGTAGGGTAAATATTGGCCCGACTCAAAAAATCACATAAATATTAAAAAATTGGGGTAATAAAACCTCTCATCATAACTACCTCATCAATATCAACACCTTGCAGGAATTACACTCCACCCTTTAGTCATCTAATCAATATCAACACCTTGGGGGATGAAACCCTACCCTAAAACCATCTCATCAGAATCAACACCCATGAGAAATAGATCCCAACCTATTAACATATCATCAATATCAATACCTATGGGGAATGACACCCCACCTGAAAACCATATAATTTTTCATAATTATTCAACTAGTCAAATCATATATTTTATTTTTCTAATAATAAGTTAAATAAAATTGATTTATATTCATAACATTTTTTTGTTTCAATAGGTTCACTCGCATAATCCAAGGTCCCAACTCATACCAATATATGTATACTTCCATTATATCAACTATTTATCAAAAAAATTCATCCAAATGATCATCCTAGGGAATCTATAATCAATATATTAGGTTAAAATTTCACAAAGGGAACCTCTTTGATTTCTGAAATCATTTTCTGTCATATTACTTCAGTGTCTACCTCAATTTGTGGACAAAGATTATGGTTTTATAATTATTTATAGTCCTTCATCGTCCTGAGTAAGGAAATTACCACATGAAACAAATCATAAATAAATAAATTAAGTTTTAGTTCATGCAACCATTAGGTCATCATGATTTCAAAACATATCCACAAAGAAAAAAAATTAGGAATATCATAGGTACCAACTACCATATACTCATATGAACCTATTCATAGATTACTAACAACTGTTCTGACCCCAAATTAAATAAATTAATGAAATGGAAAAAGACCCATTAAATAGGGTACAATTACATATAACCAGTGTAAAGATCCAAAATCACTTTTAAAACTATCATTGATTCAAATCAAGGAGTTATCTTTACCATTACCTGTCACCCATAAAAAAATGAAATATGAATTGGATGAAGAAGAATAAGAAACCACATTGGTTGTAAGATGGTCATGAGAGAGAAAATGAAAAGAAGAAAAAAATTTAAAAGTTTAAAAAAACCACTATTACATTTTTAAAAATCCTTAGAACTTATTTTATTATTTTTTTAAGAATATCCATACATAAGGATTTTGACTTTGAGAACAATCCATTAGTAATATTATCCCCTTGGAAAAAAATCAACTTCAAACATAGAATTATTTCACATATATAATATATATTTCTCACATGTGAGTATTATTCCTTAGAAAACACCTATAAATGAAATATCTATCATTTGTAATTTTTTTCCCTTATTTTGGAAAACCTATAAATATGATATTCCCAATATATAAGGTTTACCCCTTAGATATAAATCACAAAAATTAATATATTTTCATATTATATATTTTTTTCCTTCAAAAAAACCATTATGTAATATATTTATTCAATATATAAGGTTTTTACTTATGAAAAAACCCATATGTTCAATCTTTATCAATATATATGTTTTTTCCTCAAAAAAACCTCTATGTGAGATTTTATTTCATTCATAAGGTTTTTCACTTTTGTTAAAACATTACACATAATATATTTCTCATGATTAAGGTTTTATAATTAGGTATTAATTATATAAATAGTATATTATTAATTTTTATGGTTTTCCCCATAGGAATAAAAACCTAGATATAATATATTTTTCATGCATATGATTTTTTCCATAGTTGTAATACTAATAAATAAAATATTTCTAATATGTGTTCCTTTTCCCTTATATTCAAAAACAAATATGTAATATATTTCTCAATACATAATTTTTTCTAATTATTTTGAAAAAAAATCATAAAACCTTTTTTCCATATATATGGATTTCTTTCATATGTAAGGATTTAAACATATCCAAATATTTTGAAATCTAAGGTAACTGAAAAACATCTCTACATTCATAAGAAAAAAAAATCATTCATTTTTCAAAACCTAAAAACTCCCTCCAAACAAAACAATATATAAAATACATTACCAAACTCATGCATATTATCTTATCTGAACTCCATGGATTAAATAAAAATACTACATAGATTTACCTACAACCTTTATAGGGTCTATATTCACATGCTCAATCCAACGTATAGGTTGAACCACTACTCTCGAACATGCCTCCATTACATAAAAACAAAAAATTACTAAAATACATGATATTTAGTTAAAATATCAATACTTTTATACCTTGAAATGGTCTATCATGTTACAACCACCCCAACATAAGGTTGCTCATCCTCGATCTGTGTACCCAAATTTCATCAATCCTTACTAGAGAAAAACTCTAGACACTAAACTCACATGTCAAACGCCCTTTAACACACAACCTTATTTATAAGTCTTTAATTCCATTACACCCACACCATTGGATCCTTATTCTCAGAAAAAATATTGTCACTCTATTCAACAAAGCACACCAATCCCTCCTTAAATTATGCATCTTCTCAAGCTTTTTGTCAGTAGTATTAATCACTTGAGATGGGTTAACATGATATATATTAATCTAAGAAACATGAAACATGTTGTTCATAATACGAAAACACTAAGGATTAACTAAGTTATGTTATACCATACTTATAATCTCTATGATTTTATATTTACCTACATAACATGGTGTTAATTTCTCATACATTAAAATACAATGATGTCTCAATCTCGGTGAATCCCATAAGAATAAATCGCATCCCACCTAAAACAATATAGGATAGATTCTTTTGTCAAAATAAAACATATTCTGATTCTGAGTGGTCACTAATCACTTCAAGGATAACTATATATGATATAATGTCTCTTGTATAAGACTCAGTCAAATAATCACCAACCCTTCATCCTCTAGCTAATATAATAGTAATAAAAATCACCAAAAATGTAATGCCTCAAAATAAACTATCTACATAGAATCCTAATAAGAATTTTTATAGAAAATATCCGTAAGTTCTATATGATTCTCCCACAAACCACCAAAATCCAAGAAACATAATTTTATAATTTCCAATAGTATCTGAATGGTATCCTCAAACCACCCATCTATCTGGAGATGATAAGAAGTGCATAGATGCACCAACATGTCAAGATACTTCTATAACCCTTTCGAAAAGAGTCATATAAAGTGGGTATATAGGTCTACAATGATAATTTATGGTATCCCATATAGATGAACTAACTAACTTATATAGAGATTTTCTAGATCAACAATTGATAATTTCACTTGGATCAATGGAAAATGATAAAATTTGGTCAGGTAGTTTATAATATTCCACACATGATCACTACTTTAGGGAATCCTTTTAATAACTATCTCAAAATAAATATCCATATCATCCAACTTCCACATGGCAATGGGTTATTACTTGAGAATACTAGTGTTACATTGGTTTTTAGACATCAACCACTGCTAGGTAGATCATCATGTGATAAAACCCTCAACATACTTCGTCTTCCATAACCACCAATATTGCCTTCATATATCATGCTACATCCTGGTAAGTCCAAGATAAACAGCCCATATCAAGGCATGTGATTCCATTATAAGCTCCTCGTGAATTTCCATAGTGACTAAAACATGATATTATATATAAGAGATCTTTTTAGTATTAAGATATTGATTGTGTGGTCACTCACCAAAATATATAGTGTCCCTTATAACTAGGTAGTTCGAGTCTAAAACATGAACTGACTTAACCCTTTTCATGTGTGAGGAGGTAAGAGTCAAGGATATGTGGTTCACTTTGATCTGATACTCTTGACCATCTGGAAACATCCCAATAAAGAGATAAATCATCTTACACTCATCATATAAATCTATAATCACCGTCGCAAGAGTATTCCTACTCAGTATATCAAAAATTAAATTCCCCTTCCCATGGGTGTACACTAGACCAAAAATGAAAGAATATAGGTACTTGACCCACCTTCACTTTTGAAGGTTCATGTCACGATACATGGAACATATCTCCCGATATTGTGGTCAGTGTACACCATAAAACTCTAACCCAAAATATAGAATTTCCAAAACTAGAAAAATGGTTATTTGTGATGGGCCATTTGTGACAGGAACCTGTTGCAAATGATCACTTTCAATGGGGTCCCATCACAAATGATCCATTATGGAAAATGGCATCACAAATATGAGAGTTTGTGGTAGATTGTCACAAAAAGTCATTGTTTGTGATGGGCGATGGTATCGTTGCAAATAGATTTGACGACTTTTTAAAAAAACCTATTTTGACGGGCCGACTACCCATCAAAACTACGATTCCTAATTAAAGAAAACTATTTGCAACGGATCATCGCAATTTCTATTTGTGACAGGCCCGTCACAAATAGAGGGAAAAAATAAATAAAATAAATAATTATTAATAATAATATAATATTAATATTAATAAAATATTAATATTAATCTTACCACAATAAAATTATTAATAAAATAATAAAATAATATTATAATATTATAATTATTAATTTAAATGAAATAATTATATTAATATCAAAAATATAATAAAAACCTTAGTATTAGAAAAAATATGAAAAAATATTAATTAATAAAACAATAAATATAATAAAAATATTAAATAAATAAAATAATTGTAATATTTGCAACAATATAAAAACACACTATTTAAAACATTAAATAGTTAACAATACAAAAGAAATACATTCAAGTGTTTCATTATAAAATAAAAATCCATCATTGAGGGGGGATTGTTTAGAGTAGCTAGAGGAGATGGTGGAAAGAACTCCATCTCTAAACTATGAGTCAGATGTCGCATGTACTCCATATACTCCAACTCTTGCTAATGCCACCATTAACACATCTCATCATGCATCTCTTATTGATGATGTTATTGTTGTCATTAGAACTCTTCCTGCTACTATTGTTGCCACTAACATATCTCCTCCTACTCCCTATGCATAGTCTCTATTATCTCACTCTAAGCTTGTAGATGCTTCTGATACAGTACATCCAATGATGATAACTCTTCACGAGCTCCTCTTGAGCTGGAATCTGACATCACAGTCTTGATATAAAAACTCATAGGGGTCAATAGAGAGCTAATACCATCAACTCATCCTTTCTTAAAGGCACACCGTGTTGCTTGCATCCATACTACCTCATCCAACAGGTGGTCACTGGTCTGACCATCAGTCTCAGCCTAACTCTCACTATGTGTCTGAGATTTCACGACCTTATATGACTCCTTAAATTGAAATTTAGAATTTAAATAGTTAAAATAATATTTTTAGTTAAATTTTAAACTAAAAAAGAAATTATACTAACTATAGTCTGATGATGGTGAGCACCTCTAATCTCTCTAGTGGCTAGATTATTGTAAATCCTCCTATATATATCATACTATATAATATTGGGTTGTGCGACAAACTATATGAATATAAAATAACCATTTACATTTAAAATTATAAACAATATTTTAAAAAATGTACTTACCATTTTCTCCCTATGCATACTAAATGTATGATTACCGGCCTGATGTGCCACCTCCTGTCCCCCCTGATTTTTCTGACCTACTGATGATATACTCTGAAACCACCTACACAACTGGTGTGTACCAAATCCATCCCAAACATCATATGAAATATAATCATGTTAGTGGATGCGACCTGTCTCATAAAACTCTATCACTCATTCTTTCCCCATTGATTTCCTTTTCAAATTGTGCAAAAAAACTAGTTAAATGCGAACACATAGCTCCCTTATATGCCTTCTAGATAGCCTCACGCATTCTCTCATCAATGGGATACCATAAATCCAACAAATAATTTGAAATATCTTGTTATAAATTAAATTATATACCAAATAAATATTTTTTATTTATATACCATCCAATACTCAAACATGTGGTTTTTAACATCAATGGGAATATCATACCAAGAAACCCATTCTTTAGAAAAATAATTATGCAATATTGTGTTCCCCTATCCAATAGATATATGCATAAAGCTGTGAAAAAAAAATTAATTAAATAGTTTGAATACAAATAAATTCATGAAAACTAACTAAAATAAAGAGCTAAACATACCTCTTCATTCATAGTTCAAACCCAAGATGTGGACATCACTCGGGTATAGGGTATGGAATCATTAGTTTGGAAAGACCACACCCCCTCAGAGTGCTCCATGGACCGCCAGCAGTCTGAGGGTTAGATGACCTATCATCCTGCTCATCCAAAGGTGGATCAGCCTCCTGCAACAGATGATATAGATCCTTTTCCTTTTGAAACATGAAATTACTGTTGTTATAAAATAGTTGTAAATAACTATTATATATAGATATATATTATATATTCTTATAACCATTATTTAATTGTGTCAATTTCCATCTTTATCCTCATCTTCATAGTTGTCAATGTGAATTTATTCTTTTTCCTCCAAAGCATCATCAATTTCCATATTAATTTTAGCTTCATCATCTCTTTTCATTTAAAATTAATTTTTAACATCATTATCACCATCATCCCTTAACTTGGGGGTGTCATCAATGATATTCGTGTCTCTTCATAAAAAATATGGATTCGAAGCAGTCTCTTGAAAAATTTATATTCCTTTCACTTCAGCAAAACCACATTTAGTTTAAGTAAGATAATTCTCTCTAGATTAAATTTTTATTATGCTCTAGCAATCACCCAACTATCTTGAAGTGTCACAGTAATTTTCATAATAAATTTCATGTTCCTGATGAGCCAATAAAAATGTTTAATTTTTTGTAAGAAGAGTTTTATATTTAATATCAATGATTCTATATAATGGATGAACACACAAGACTCTATCAGTATCTAACCACTATCATTTAAACATCATTATGTAATGTTTTTCTAGATAACACAGTTCAATGATTTCTTCAATCATTCTGTAAAAGTCAAATTCAATTTATCTTTTATGTGATACTTTAAAGAAAACAACACTATTCATTTTTTTGATTCCCCATATACACGTGTATGAAATCGAAAACCATTCACCTCATATGAATTATGATATTTAATCATTTTGGATGGTGGGTTAATTAATACATATAATCGATTATCAATTTTATTAGCATGTTGAAATACCTGAAAATTTATAAAATAGTTATCACTATAAAAATTATTAAATTAATTTTTATGTGAAATCAAAAAGAATTATGTTTCCAGTTTTTGAAACTAGTAGGAATTTTTTTAATGAGGTTATTTAAGAGAAACTATTATCATTTGTGGAAACTTTTTCTTGATATTATTATCATATAACCTAAAAATAAAATAAAATAAATATACTGTTATAAAAATTATAGAATAAGTGATAGGAGCACTCACAGTACAAGTGTTTTCATTTCTTCACAGTTGAGTAGAATATATGTATGCGCTATGTGATGTTCATCATCTGAAATCCATTGTTCATGAACTCCACTGAGACCAATTTTAGGCTGATTGAAAATTGATAATTGATTTCTCATGTCAATGTCAAAATTTCCATTCTTATGTCCCTTGCGGTTTTGTTTTGAGGGATATATACATTGAAAGTAATGAGCAGAAAAAATAAATTTCCACCTAAAAATAAGATTCTATAATTGATCCATCAACTGATGCTTTGTTACATACTTTTTTTCTTCAATTTCAACATGCAACTGCCGAATGGGTATATCCATCGGAATTATATCAGAACTTCAAATTTTTCTTCATTTAGAAAATGTAATACCCAAGGTTCCATTGAGTCAAACAAAGTCTGTGGGATATTTTTTTCCAATTTACATAAAATTAAAATGATATATACTTCTTTTTTTATTTCTGCATCATATCCTATTGTTGAAACACAAATGTATTAAAAAAATATGACATTTCTATTAGAGCATCCCAAATCATTGGATTTAACAAACCACTTAATCCAATCAATAGAAGTATTTCCATTAAAACAAGGCATTCATGACTTTTCTATCCTGTAATATGACCATTTCTAAAAAAAATTACCAAATTGAATGAATTAACATCTAGAAGTCTCAAATTTTCAAACCACTAACAAAATAATAAACTACTCTCTTTGGGAAGTGTATAAGCTACTTTTGGATTCATTAACTTCTATGATCTGATATTTTCAAACAGTTCAAGTTCCCTTCCCTTGAAAATTTGGGTAATATCTAATCATGCCTTTTCATTATCTTTGGTCTTACCTGGTGTATCCAAAACTGTAAGAAATAAATGATCAAAATAGTTCATCTCAGTATGCATCGCATCCAACATATAACGGACCAACAAATTAGACTAATATTAAAAATCCCAAAAAATTATCCATTTTATCCAATTGGGCTCTTTTCCAAACCCATCAACTTTTTATTGGTTTATTGTTGGTCCATATGTGATGGCAGGTGATGAAGTGACAATTAATTTTAACTCAATACCTGAGATCATTTTTAGAGGCCTATATTTTTCAATTGTTCCTTTCAACAAATAAAAATTTTTTCTTTGAAAAGGATGATCGGTTTGAAGGAATCTATGATGATAGTTAAAAAAACAAGTTTTTTCCATTGTCAAGAATAAATGCATTATTTTATATCATATAGTATGGAAATTATTTTAGACCATGTGTACTCCAGCCATATTACATGTCATATACGGGTAAGTCACTAATTATCCACATCAATGCAGCATTCAGTAGAAAGTTCTATTTTTCACAAAAATCATATGTACTGACACCATTTCTCTACTCTGAGTTTAACTCGTCAATTAGTGGTTTAAAATAAGCATCAATATTCTTTTTCGAATTACCATGAATTAATAAGTTCAAAAAATATATATATCCCCTTCATTAACATCTATAGAGTTACATTGTACAGAGTTATAAAGATAGCCCAACAGGAATACTGACTACCGTAAGATCCAAATGGGCAAAAACTGTCAGTATAAAGACCTAATCACATGTTTCGAGCTTCTAATAAAAAATACAGATACACTAGGTCAAAATGTTTCCATGAATCACCATCAGATAGATGATTTAATCTTTTACCAGTTGAAATATATTTTTTCCACAACATCAATTATTCTATGTTCTGAGATATAAATAAATGTTGTAATCTGGGTGTGAGCGGGAAATATCTCAACTTTTTACTGGAATAAATCCAGACTTCTCTTGTTGAGCTTCTTTATACCTGGATTGTCCACATGTAGGAAAACTATTTGATGACTCATTTTCAACATAATATAAGATTCTGTCATTTGAACATGCATGAATCTTATGATAACCAAGACCTAGATTACAAACTAGTCTCTTGCCCTTAAAGAAATTTTTAGGCAACACATTTCCTTCATGTTGCAATGTTTTTAACAAAGAGAATATCTGATCAAAACAACTATTTAACATTACAGTATCTGATTTAATAGCCATAAATTTAGCAATTATTTTAAACATTCTTATCTTGCAACTTGGATATAAGGCATCCTCAGCAGACCTTAACAACACGTATAATTAAGATGGTTCCAACTCATGAGTTAAATCAATATCATCCTGAGTTTCAATTTTTTGAAAAGAAAAAAATTCCACATCATGTAATAAATTTTGAAACCATGCTGGATCTAGAACTAAATTATTAGTATCTTATCTGGAACTACATTCACCATATTGATGGAAAAAAACATAATCTTATTGAAAATGAAAAGGCAATAAATGAACTTTAATATTGTCAAATTTGTCATATATCCTCATAGCACATTTTTTATTAGAAAACTTAATTGCCTCTTGTGAAACAAATTTTGTTTTTGCTAATGAAAATGATAAGAAAGATTGAACATCCTTAATATATACAGGATTTAAACTAGACCTATTTTGGATTCATGTACGGATTAATCTAAGAACAATCATCTAATAATGGCTGTTGCCGACTTCCTTGTTCCATATTTTTCTATGATATATGAAAAAATTAGGTATTTTTTATAATTTGATATAAGACAAACACTATCCATAAAATAGAATACAATTATTAATTACAGGTATTTTTTACTAATTATTGTAAATTATTGGCAGCACAATTTCCAAAGGATTGGTAACAGATCTTTTTCCCAATGACTCATCCCCTGGAAATTTTCTACGAGTAAAATCACTATGAAAATTCAAATCCGACTTATGAATATCCATTTTTTATACACGAGGATGGAGAGCAGGGAGGCCTTTCCATATTTCTCATCATGGGCATGCATACAAAAATTGATATTCATACGTTAGAGCATACTTTTTATTATGATTTAAGTTAAATAAGTTCCTAGGAGATGAGTCATCAGGGAAAAGAGCCTCTTTTTTTTGACGACTCACGTCCTTGTAATATTGTTCAACTAAAATCACTATGAAAAAATTATTGCGACGTATGTTAGAGCATATTTTTCATACGAATTTCAGTGGGAGAAAGTTACAAGGGGATAAGGCATATATCAAAAGGAATGTCTCCAAGTTGCTCAAAATTATGCCTTTTTATCACAATGTACTCAAATTTATTTCAATTTATTACTAATTAATCCAAATTATTCCTATTTATTCCAATTTAATTTTAATTGTTTCTAATTAATCCTAATTATTACTAATTATTCCCAATTATTCCTAATTATTCATAGTAATTCTTAGTTATTACTAATGAATCGTAATTATTACTAATTGATCCTAATTATAACTAATTAATCCTAGTTATTACTGATTAATCCAAACTATTACTAATTAATCCTATTATTACTAATTAATCATAATTATTACTAATTAATCTTCATTGTTACAAATTATTCCTAATTATCACTTATTATTAAAAAATATTACTAATTAATCATGATTGTTACTAATTAATCATAATTACTACAAATTAATCCTAATTATTACTAATTATTCCTAATTATTACTAATTATTCCGAATTATTCCAAATTACTCCTAATATTCCTAGTTATTCTTAATTATTCCTAATCATTACTAATTATTACTATTTATTCCTAATTATGACTAATCATTCTTAATTATTACTAATTATTCCTAATTATTAAAAATTCATCATAATTATCACTAATTAATCCTAATTGGTACTAATTAATCCTAATTATTAATAACTAATCCTAATTATTACAAATTAATCCTATTTATTACAATTTAATCTATTATTACAAATTATTCCTTATTATTACAAATTATTCCTAATTATCACTACTTAGTCCAAATTATTACTAATTATTACTAATTATTACTTTTTTATATTTTTACTATTTATTACTATTTACTACAATTTATTACTATTTATTACTAATTATTTCTATTTATTGAAAATTATTACTATTTATTACTATTTATTACTAATTAATCTTATTTGTTACTAATTAATCCAAATTTAACTAATTAATCCTAATTAAACATAATTAATCCTACTTAATCCTAATTAACCCTAATTATTACTAATTAATCCTAATTATTACTAATTAATGCTAATTATTACTAATTAATCATAATTATTACTAATTAATCCTAATTATTACTAATTAATCCTAATTATTACAAATTAATCCTAATTATTACAAATTAATACTAATTATTACTAATTAATCCAAATTATTACTAATTAATTCTAATTATTACTAATTCATCCTAATTATTACTAATTAATCTTAATTATTACAAATTAATCCTAATTATTACAATTTATTACTAATTATGAAAATTTATTACTAATTATTACTAATTATTACAATTTATATCTAATTATTACAATTTATTACTAATTATTACAATTCATTACTAATTATTACAATTTATTACTAATTATTAGTAATTATTTATAATTATTATTTGTTATTTATAATTATTACTAATTAACACTAACACATAATTATTCATAAGAATAAATATTGAAAAAAATATCTAATTCTAATTCTAATTTAATTTAATTGCATATAAATAAAAAAAATTATAAACAATTCAAAAATAAAATAAATTAACTAAACTATAAAAAATAGATAAATACCTTGAAACAGAAGCTTTCAGAGTATAAAAGTCGCGGATTATGCTCCGATTTAAAAGTTTAAACTATGAAAAAATTTACAAGAAAATTTTTCAGAAGAAACAGAGACAAAAGTTGATAAAGGAGTAGAATAAGAAGAAAATGGATGGGGTATATATAGGTTAGATTATTTGTGACGGGCTTACCGTCGCAAACAGTGGCATTTGCGACGGGGCCCATCGCAAATGGTCACTGCCCGCATTAAATACGATTGACTGATAAAAGTTATTTGTGATGGGTCCTGTCACAAATGGGTACCTACGGACATACTATTTGAGACGAGACAAGTATCCCATCGCCAATACTAAAAACCATCATCGAGCATTTGTGATGGGAATAGTGCACCCGTCACAAATGCCTGTCCCGCGGTTTGGTGTGCATTTCTCGCAAAACATTTTGCGACATGTCCTTACTCCCCCATCAAAATTATCTATTATTTTTTACGGGCCGATTTTCCCAAAACAAATAACCTGTTCTGATGGGTTATTTTCGATGGGGCCCTGACCCGTTACAAATAACTCATCGCAAATGGCCATTTTTTCCATAGTGTACCAACACCTCTAGGAATGAACTATTATTTTTACCTCAAGCTAATTCATTGGGTAAGGTCACTCATGCAGGATCAAGAAACCATACCCATAATTAACGACACAACCTTCATATATCAGAACCACTGTATGTTTTACTCATAATGAATCATAATATAATGTATATTCCACTCCCAACATAGGTAAAATAAAAATATACACATATTCCAACCTCCCTTTCAACTATTGAAATGAACCCCCACACATGTCTGACTATAGGAACTTCACCCCCTTCTTCATAGGAGTCATCATCAACGATTCCAAATGGGAAAAAATATTGTAAATGTTTTTGGTAATAACCTAAAAATACTAAAAAGATAGTGATATTTTTAATGTCTACCAATATACTAGCCACTAATATCACATTCCCCAATAATCAAACATGATCAATCCAAAATAAAAACATAGTGATATTTTTAGATAGTTGATACTCTTTTAGTGCGCTCAAAATAGATTTTATGTGTCGAGTATGATCCTACCCAAACCTAGAGTACATGAGTATATCGTTGATAAATACAATCACAAAACAATCCAAATATGGATATAATACCTTATTCTTTAAGTCTAAACACACTTCCAAAATGTTTTTTCAAACCAAATGTCACCATAAGGTACTTTTACAGGCCATGAATTCTCCAAATAAATTATGAGGTACATCCTCATGCCTCACTCTGAATTAATGATATCTTAATCTCAATTTGATATTAAAAAACACACAATCACCTCTATATTAATTAAAGATATATTCAATACACAAGAGTGTATATCATTTCTTGACCATCACCAAGTTATATTTTTGATAATCTTCACATAACTACAAAGAACCATCTTCTTTATTGGAGAAAAAGACTAGATCTCTTTAAGATAATGTTCTATTCCATTTAAAAACCCTTTCCTCCACATCCTCTAGCTGATCCTTTATGGATCAAATATCAGTATGGGTTATTATATAAGGTTCAATAGATATAGTTTCTATTCCTAGAATGTACTCAATCATGAACTCGATATCATGCTCAGGTAAAAATATCAAGAAAACATTATGAATGAAATCCATAAACTAGTCAATGACATGAGGAACTACCACCTAAAATATATCAACGTTATCAATAATAACGATAACAATCTAGTCCATGGTTACATCTAGATGTTGAATGTTGGAGCTTGTATGAAATGTCTACATATCTCATTCTATGATGTAAATATATTTATTACCTTCAGCAGAAATGAATTATACCCATCGATGAAAACAATCAATGTGGTCAATATACCAAACCAAAAAATACATCATAAATAAAATTCCAAAACATCACATCCCTGGTACAAAGAAATCTCAATAGAATATATATCCACCAATCACTATGGCTAACTTCTGACAACTCTGAATACCCACAAATTGTTCCCCTAATGGTTTATTAATCCACAATATCCTATAAAATTTTTCAATGTATAAAACTAATCCACTAAAAAATTTATTATATGTGAATAAATATAATTCAAAATTATTAAATAAATAATATGAAAAAGTATAACTGACAAAAACCATACCTCAAAACATAAATATTTGTGCATCATGATCATTAGATGTGGGCTCAAAGAAATGAAACTGACTCAAACATCTACCCAGAGCTTGTTCTTGACTCCCCTAAAATATACATCCTTCTTTGTATTATTTCCCATATCATTGGGAACTGCATCCTCCACCATAACCTGAGTTCCCCATGGGGATCCATATAAAACTCTATTATTTCACAACTAATCCATATCATGATCCCAACACCTATCCAGATCCTCTATTGGTGGTTAATTTATGATCACCCCTATAATACTGACGTACATAACCTACTTTTTCACACATTTAACACTCTACTAGAAACTAGTCACATTATAAACACACATGACTAGGAAAACCACACAAGAAACACTCCACAAAACCACCTCCTTAAGGAGGAAGATATGGGGACCACCCTAGTAGATCTTCCTCCAAACTACATTGCATGGAAAATTAGCCAAACACGTCCTAAATCATAATAAACCATTATAGGTTCCCCTAGTAGAATCCAACCACCCATAGTCTCTAACCCTATTTATGTTTCACTGTAATATGAGGGTATGGCTCATAACTATAGTGAAATAATAATGGTAAAAAAATTCACATGTACAGAAACCTTGTACATTCAACAATCCTAAAATCTTCAAACCTTGGTAAACTAATCCCTAAAAAACATCACATTAAAATTCTATATCTCTATAAATTGGGTATCATACACCATAACTGATTTCCAAATCTGAGTAAGGTTCATGAACTCCTAGTCCTTATTCAACCTCTAGGTCTCTAGAAAGAAATGATTTTAAAAACAAACATGAATATCATTCCAAGATAACCCAACATATTGGTATGATTAAAATAAAATATCTCACCATCACCAAGTTGGGACTCAAAATATATAGGTCACCAACTTCACCCTCCTCTCATAGGGTGTCTTGATATTATCAAAATAGATTTAATTGACTCCTCCCAAATCCCAATAGCTTGGGGGTCAACCTCACTAGTAAAAAAATATGGGTGTTACATCTAAAATTCTTTTGTAATCTAGAATATGGAAGATTTATCTCATAGAGTCTCGTTTTTCATGGAATGTATAACCCATAGTAAGTACCACTAAGATGATCATTTAATTCTAGTACAGGAACAACATGGGGTTTTTTTTCAAACCATTGGTTTGATATACATAACCCTTCCACCCTAGTGATCCATGGGAGGTTTTCATTGTGTAATTTTATATACTTCAAAACACATATTTAATGTCCCGTCATGACTAACCACTAAACCCGTAGTAAGATTGGTATATCGCATAGCCTCAAGCATGCCTCCCAATAACCTAGAGAAAATTGACTAGCTGTGGGAGTCTATGTAGGTTATAGGGAGGAGTCTATACCCTCATGATCAGAGTACCATAGTGGTATATCAGATAAGAAATAACAAGAAATAACAGAAGCAGAATTAAATGAAAGATGGAGCAGGGGAAGAATAATATAAACTGAATAAAAAAATATAGCCAATGCTAATATACTATTGATGAATTCATGTTGTGATGATAATACATAATCTAAAACAATAGACATATATCATGAAATGTGATAAAACACATTAAAAAATAAATAAGGGAAAGGGAAATCTCCAAGTTTGATATCCATGAGCATCCTGATATCTAGATTGTACCTATGATCCTAACTCCCAAGAATAAGAAAAACAGCTTAAGAAATAGTCCATGGTCCTGTGAACATAAGGTCTACTCGAGTACCCAAGTTCAATAGAGGCCAGAGTAGGGTTTGAGATATAAATCTCAGTAAGTCACCACCCATGGTGTCTACAAGTGAATCTAGTATATGAATAATAAGTAAAGAAGTGTCTAGATAATATGAATGATAAATAGTATTGAAATAAACATTAACCATCCCACTCAGGCTCCTAAAGGACACTTAGAGGATCTAACTACTTTGGATAATGGCCATAAAAAACATATGAACAGTAACCATATGTATATATTAATAATATATTTATATTATCTTTATATATTTCATCTACCAATATGAACCTTGTATAGGGGGATGTGAGTGGCCATATACCTGGAATTCTAGGTGCTGGCTGGACCGAGGCATAAACCAGTCATCCATAACCTATGTGAATGAGCCTATAATCCCATGATAAAGGGTACATTCCCTACATCACATAATGAGTGGGATACATCATTATTTTCACTCAATATAGTGAGTGTGTCATCCTGTCAACACTCAAGATTGTGGAGAGTGTTCCTTCATGACAACACTCTTCCAGGAATGTGGTTTGTCATTCCCACCATCCCAAAAATTCCAATTCTGTGAGACATTATGACTCAACACCTGATGTAAGTTAGCGTGATACCACCATGATCAACAGAACCATTACCATCATTCTATATCCTATATCAAGGCATAATTATATTTATAAAAATAATTTGTGATGTGTTACGTCTCATGTATAAAATTTATCAAGCCATTATAATCAAGGAATAACATTACAATTATAACATTTACATAAGCATTCAATGATCATTGTGGCCTTTAAACCATTAACATTTAATTTCATTTATGTCAAAAATATTATTAAAAAAATCATCATGAATAAACTATTCAATTAATAACCTTCCATTGAATCATTCAAAATATGGAAATTCATTTCACAAGGACGAAAGGGTTCTTAAAAGGTACCATGGTCAAATTGGGAATTTAACCACATGGGAAATCCCTTTCATTAAGAAAGACAAGTCATTAGGAGGAGCACTTATATTAGTTATTTAGATAGGAGTAGTCAATCCACGAGCTCATAAGGTGAAACGGTTGAAACAAACATTTAAGTAAACAGAGGAAAACTCTATTTTATAATAGAAATTGGGGTAAAGTCCCAAACCTTCCACATAACTAACCATAGAAAAAAACATAAGGAAAATCCAACTCTATAATTCCAAGAATGATCTAAATAACCAATTAATATGTTTTATTTTATAAGATAGAACACCTCAACCAAGGGGTTTTATTATAAAAACATGACATTTTTCACCAAACAATTCATATAGAACGGCTAAGAATCATATCCAAGAACCATAAATCAATTAACATCAATAATTAATTTTATAAAAACAACCCAATAAGGATATTTAATTTATAATGGTTCATCCTAGAACCTCAGAGGCGATGTCCTCTCTTGTGAAAGTGTCTACAAGGGACAATCACATTATTAATCCAAGCTGAATTCCTAGAAGGTATTCCAGGAATGTTTTCAATTAATTAATATTATTAATTGTGATCTGGCACACCCAAGGAGTGTCGTGTTTGAGGTGGTCATTCTCTATTAACCTAACAATGTTCAATGGGAGTAATACAAGGTGCATAAACCAATTTAAAATTAAGAACTAAATTTAAATGCAATGCATAGAAACAGGTAGTGTGCATCACAATGACAACATTTATAATTCAATGAAAATTTAGGGATAATCAATATACCACCTACCTTAGATCTAGATATAGGATTTTGGATCTAGATCTATGGTTATAAGATCTGTATGCCTTTGGTGTTAATTTTGGTTTAGGGATTTTATATATGGATCTTGATCGATGACGTTGTGCGACTCGGATTTTAGGGATTTTCATTGGGCTAATTATCATCAATAAACTGAGGTAGGTGGTCTAAATGGAACTCCCATGGTCATGATTTATTATGTGTGAATGATTTTATAAATTCTCTAGATTTCCTTGATAATTTAATTTCCTAATTTGGAGTAATTAGGTATGTGGAATTGACTTGTGAATATCCTTGGTGGTTAATTGATAATTGATCACAGAACAAATGAAGGGGGTTTCCCAAATTGAAATTTGTTTTGAAGATTGATCTTTGGTTGAGATATCAACATGAGATTTTTAATTGTTGTAATAAGAAAATTAATTAGGGTAACAAATTATGGAATTATGTTTGGCTATGTAAGATAATTAATTAAGAGAATTAATTATTTTCCATGATGTTGATCAAATATGATTAATTGTGAGAATTAATTATGGAAATTTGAGATTTTAATTAGATAATTAATTGTGAAGAATTAATTATGAAATTATAATGGTATTGATTGATTAATTAATTGATAAATTAATTAATGGGTTATTTTCTTAGTTAATTTTTGAATTAACTAATGGCTATTGAAATGTTTAACTAAACATTAGATTAGTAAATGATTAATGTGGAAATTGGTACTTGGACATGGAATTCCTCCCCAATAGTTATCCAAGATTGAGATTATGGGGTGCTAGGCATGATGACCTACACCGAACTAGATTTTTTGTGATAGGCATGACATCCTACACCAAATTATTAATGATAATAATGAATAATGATTCAAATGAGATTTGGGGTTCTAGGAATGATGACCTACACCAAGTGATTAATGATAATGAATGATGATTCAAATAGGAAACATGATTTGAAATTAGACTAATATGATGATTAGATATTAAATGAAAATGTGATAATTGTTTAAATTATGCGTTGTATTTATTACTTCATCAAACTAAATGAACTATACTTTGATTGGACTCATTTTAGACATCATTTGTGGTGCCCTACTAAGTTCTACTCACACCCTATCCGGGCTGCCTGATTGGCACCTGAGCAGATTTTTTTATTATGGGACATGATATGGGCAATGCCTTGGGATAGGTTGTTGTTTGGGATTAGATTATGGGAGAGGGAACTGAATGTGGATCTGGAACTATTTGGGAGTTTTTGTGTCTTTACTTTCAGTTGCATTGTAGACACTTGACATTTGCATTGGCATAGCTTGTTTTACCTTCTAGTTGAGTATTATGTTTTCATGATTTGGTTATCATATGACATGGATTTATACTGGTTATTTATATACGCTTCCACACATGGTTATTGTTATTTGCTTCCATTGTTGTTTTATTTTGACAAAAAAGTGTATAGTCTTCTCAAGACTAACTTAACATACCATAACTACTATTCGGAACCCTCTGGCATATGGGGAGGTGAACTTGAGGGGATGTGGCCAATTTTCCCATGGCACTGTTTAGTGGCTCCCGGGTTAGGACATCACAAAGTGGTATCAAAGGAGTTTTCTTTTATTTATTCTTATTTTGTCTTACTATTTTGGTTAATGGTAGACATGAGACTAGGAAGAGTCAAGGCTTGGTAATGAGCACTTGTATGGGAGTTTCAAACCCATGTATGGGGGAAAATCTGAGTACTCAGGGTGGGATTGTTGTGATTACTTTTTGTTGCTACAGTTGTATGTTATTTCACCTTGGGTGATACACTTGTGGTGTGTTGTGATATTTGATTTTAATGTTTTTAATTTTGATTTTTGGCCTAAAGAGGCATGATATTTGAGTCTACATGAATCATTCTAGGCACTCATAGTTGTTATGACATGCATCATTCTAGGAACTCATGGGAAAATGGGTTATTGGTAGGTTGTTGAACATGATCTGTTTTCCTTGTTATGACATTGAAATAATGATGCAAAATTGGAATAAATGGGTGTCTAATGAGAAAATTAATTGGTGAAATGAGTATAATAAATTAATTAATTGTTGAATTAATTAATTTTAAATAACGTGATTAACTAATGGTTGAATTAATTAATGAGAATAAATAGACCCTTATTAACCAAGACCTAGGAGTAGGATGGTTAAGGGTAGTGATAAGGCCTCGGTATTTACCGTGTGGTGATAAAAAGGGGAAAGGGACATGTTGAAACTTGTTGTGTTATTTTATCCTCTTACACAAATATTATAAGGTTGTGTTATGAGACCTAAGATGTGTGTTTATCTTTGCAGATATATGCCTCCATGATGTTTGTTTAGGGAGAGACCAAGGGTTATTGCCTGAAATGAACTTCCAAATAGGGAGCTTGAGTCACCATTGGTGTAAGCTGATGAAGAAGAAGAGAAGTTATAAGAGAAATTTTCTCGTTTCATGCAGTTCAGGGAGAGATACCCAGGGTGGGATCAGAAAAGAATGTCTGAGTTGACAAGGGAGATTCAGCTGCAGCACCTTCCTACTTTTACTAGAGAGGGTAGACCCGAGGGAGTTGAATTCTGGATTGAATCCATAGAGATGATACATGAACATTTGGAGACTCTGGCTGAGAGGAGGGTCAAGTTGGTTTCATATATACTAAGGGGTTTAGAGAAATGATAGAGGGATATACAGGTATGATCTGGACAAAATGATGATATGTTATAGAAGGAATTTATGGAGAAGTTCTTGGAACACTTCAATCCAGACATGATGAGGCAAGAGAAGGATTCAGATTTTATGCATCTGACACAAGGAAGCCTATCCATAATGGAGTACACTAAAAGTTTCATAGATTTACAGAATTTTTCTCTAGCTTTGGCGACAGATGAGGAATCATTGAAAAAATGATTTCAGGATAGACTTAAGTGTGAAATTAAGTCCCAGGTGAATATATTTAGGCTTAATAAATTTTCATATATGTTTAGTCATGCTCTCATTTTAGAGGGGAACCTTAAAGAGGATTCTAGTATTGGATAGGTAGGTGGATTATTAGGGAGTTTGGCTTCTGAGATTAGGAAGCACCGTCATGAGAATCTTAGTCAAGACAATGGAAAGTAAGGTGGATAGTCCGAAGGAACATTTCCACCAGATCTTTCTCATGTGCTTTTCCACCAGTGTGGTAGGCAGGGAAATTATCATACACATTGTCCTCGACCACCAGTGGAATGCTAGTTTTGTGGAAATATGGGACATCTACAGAGGTTTTTCAGGAAGCAGCGGCAGGCTGGTGCTGAGGGAGTAGCTTCTCCGAGTCAGTGTGTGGGAAGGGGGTCTTCTACACTATACAAGTTTGGCAGCTGGAGTTATACTAGTAGCGGCAGTAAAGGAAGTGGGTGTGGTGATTTTGGGTATGAGTGCTCGTACCAGAAGAGTGTTGCTACTCAGGGGAGTCAGATGACACTATAGGGAATATGGGCAGGACAGTTACATGCAGTGCAGCTTACACTTGTGGAGAGAGGGGTTGGTCCATCGACATTAAGAGGTACTATTCTAGTTGATTCAACTTTATTTACATCCTTATTTAATACTGGTTCCTCTCATTCCTTTATATCTGCAAACCTTTTTAATGGATTGAACCTGGAGGTGGAGTCTGTAAGCGGGATGATGAATATAGATACACCATTGGGAACAAGGACTACAGATATCTATTTATGCAAGAAATTTTCTCTAGATATTGGAGAGTCTCATTTACTTTGGGATATCTATGTCCTTGATATAACAGTCTTTGACCTGATTATGGGTGTGAACTAGCTAGTCTCATTCCCTGCCCACATATATTGTTACCATTGGATAGTGAACTTTCTATCTCCTAAGGGTGAAAAATATCTTCATCATGGAGAATGGGATATCCATGTAGGTAGAGCTGGGACAATTACTCAGAAACTGGGAGAGATCACAACCCAAGTTGATATTATTTTGCTGGATGTTGGGAGTGGTAGATAATATGTCCTTCCACCAGTAGTAGAACTGTTTCAGGAAGTCTTTCTTGAATAATTTTTAGGGTTTCCTCCTGAAAGGGATGTGGAATTCACTATTGAGATTATTTCAGGGGCAGATCCGGTATCTATTCCACCTTATATAATGGAACCGACTGAGCTTCAAGATCTCAAAACTCAGTTGTAAGTGTTGAAGGATAAAGGTTTTATCCATCAATGTGCATCACCTTGGGGATCAGATGTTTTGTTTTCAAAGAAGGGTAATAGGAGTATATTCTTGTGTGTCGATTATCGAATGTTGAATAAAATGACTGTGAAAAACTAATGTCCTATTCAGCATATCAATGATCTTTTTGACCAGCTGAAGGGGGATGGTGTGTCCCCAAAGATTTACTTTAGATCAGGGTATCATCAGGTGAGAGTTTGAACTTCTGATATACCAAGAACTACTTTTAGAAGCAGTTTCGGCCTTTATGAGTTTATCGTAATTCTGTTTGGATTGACGAATGCTTCAGCAGTTTTTATGGCCTTGATGAGAACTATCATTCATCTATACTTAGATCAGTTTGTTGTGGTGTTTTTGGATGACATCTTAGTGTACTCTAAGACATGTGATGATCATTCTCAACATCTTAACATCATCCTGGGTACACTAAGAGGGCATCGACTATATACCAATCCATCTAAATGCCAGTTTTGGATTGACATGGTACACTTTTTGGGGCACATCATCCCAGAATAAGGTATGGAAGTGGACCTAGAAAAAGTGAAAGAAGTTATTTCTTGGGAGAAGCCCAAGAATGTTTCTTTGGCATTTAGAGATTTTTGGAATTAGCTGGTTATTACAAGAGGTTCATCCAGGACTTTTCCTGTTTGGATGCACCACTTACTGGTTTGACAAAGAAAGGGTTAATGCTTGTTTGGGAAGAAGCATGTGATAATACTTTCCAGGAATTGAATAAGTGCTTGATTTCGGCACCAACTTCGATCTAACTTGAGTCAGGTGAAGAGTACGAAGTGTATTGTGACGGTTCTGGTGTTGAACTCAGAGTAGTGTTGATATAGCTAGTAGAGTCTTTGCTTATGGGTCTTGTTAGCTAGGTCCACATTAATGAAATTACCATACGCATGACCTCGAGTTGGAAGTATTTTTTTATGATCTTATGTGTTGGATACACTACTAGTTAGGTGAAAATTTTACATTTTTATGGATTAAAAAAACCTTAAGTATATCTTTTCACAACGTGACTTGAATCTTCAGTAGCGAAGATGGGTAGAGTATATGTAATCCTTTGATTTTGAAATGGACTATACACTCGAGAAGGGTAATAGTGTGGATGATTCCTTGAGTAGAAAAACTTAGACTCAGTTGGTACAAGAGTTGAGTGCACAGTGGAAGATGATGACCTTTCTGGAGGAAATGCATGTGGTAGTTTAGGAGAGTCAAGAGAGGATTACTCTGGTTTCTGTAGTATTGGAGTATACACTATTGATATGGATCAGGGACAGGTAGTATGAGGATTTGTAATTTTTATCCTTGAGAGAAATCCATGAAGGTGGGGAGATGCATTCACTTTAGAAAATAAATGAGGATGAGATCATCAATGTGAAAAGTTGGGTTGTTGTTCCTATGAGTATGCGAGAGGAACTCATGAGAGAATTTAATGCTTCAAGATGGGTGGTACATCCTAGGGTGAAAAAAATGTACCATTACCTTTGATGGATGTTTTGGTGCCCTCGCATGAAAAATGAGATAGCAGGTTTCATAATAAAATTATACACCAACTAATAGGTGAAGGCTGAGCATCAACAACCTGGAGGCCTATTACAGCCATTACCTATTCCAAAATGGAAGTTGAATGACATGACTATAGATTTTTTGGTAGGAACTCCAAATAATCTTAGGAAGAATGATTCTATTTGGGTCATTATGGATCAACTAACAATGGTAGCACACTTCTTTTCTATTAAGGAAACCTTTATAGTAGAGTAGTTGGGAGAACTGTATGTGAAAGAGATAGTTCGTTTTCATGGGGTTCCGTGGACTATAGATTCAGATCGCGATTGTAACTTTACATTATTCTTTTGGAAAAGCTTACAGAAGGTGCTTGGTACATAGGTTCTGTTAAGTACAGCCTTCTACCCAAAGATAGATGGGTATTCGGAGCATACTATATAGTTGTTAGAGGATATGTTGCGATCATATGTGCTTGAATTTGGTGGTTCTTGGGAGAAGCACTTGGATTTATTGGAGTTCACCTACAAGAACATCTATAAGAAAAATATACATATGGAACCATACAAGTAACTTTATGGTAGACCTTTTAGATCACCGCTATGTTGGTTAGAGGCAGGTGAGTTAGAGGTTTTGGGACCGAGTCTCGTTCAGGAGACTTCAGAGTAGGTGCAGTTGATTCCGAAACTTATGGTTATGACATAGAGTAGACAGAAGTAATATAATGATCAGCAAAGATGACCCATAAAGTTTATAGATGGTGATTGTGTATTCCTTTGGGTGTCGCCTAGATTGGGTCACCAAAGGATACGAAAACATAGAATGTTGGCGCCCAGGTTTCTAGGACTATTTGAGGTTCTGGAGAGAATCAGGTTAATGGCGTACTGATTAGAACTTCCAAAGAATTTTAGTGCAATGCATGATTTTTTCCTTGTGTCACAACAACGGTGGTATCACCCTAACCAATCTCATGTGATTTATATGGAAGTGGTTAATCTCTAGATAGATGCCTCCTTTGAGGGGCATCTGATACGTGTGTTGGGTCGCAGTGAGAGAGTGTTATGAGGAAATATAGTGATGTTAGTTCATATGTTATGGAAACATGGAGGTGTTTAAGAGGAAACATGGGAATGGGAAGCATACATGACGGAACGATGACCCAATCTTTTTAACTCAGAATATTAGAGAAGTTTGGGAGTGCATCTTGAGTACGAATTGTTATAGTGTGGGGAGACTGTAAGATCCAGGCCTTTCCTGGAGTCATCTCG
This sequence comes from Viscum album, assembly GCA_963277665.1. Taxonomy (NCBI): domain Eukaryota; kingdom Viridiplantae; phylum Streptophyta; class Magnoliopsida; order Santalales; family Viscaceae; genus Viscum; species Viscum album. Next base: position 859,120,454 of record OY728123.1, on the reverse strand, counting down.
GGCATGTTTTCATGTAATTTTTGAAGATTTTAAGTACCTTTGATTTTTAATAGTGGATTATGATGCATTTGGGTGAAATTTTATGGAAAAATAAAGGACAGTGGGATGTGCACAGTTTGTGAATGGTTTGACAAACGATGCGACCAAATCGTGCCAATCGTTCAAAACTGGAAAAAGGGGTCCGTAGAGTTGGCACATGGTTTTCCTAACCGTGCAAAAAAACAATTAAAACCATGAAAAACTGGACATAGGGGTCTTCAAGGCTTTTTCATGTTTTTCATAATCGTGTACCTCTTCCCAGGAAATCCTGTGTGAAGTTTCTAATATCCTAAAATCCATTTTAAAACCACCTGATCCCCCCAGGACTCCCATATTTCGACCATGGCTTGGGCTTGACAAATTATAGGTGTTCCCAATGCCATCCAGACAGATACCTAGGTGATCCGAACACCGTTCTTTGAGATCGAAATCCTGGATTGAATATCCTCTCCCCTCTCAGTAAGTGGATTTCACCTCATTGCTTCTACCATTCTTTCAACTATCATTATATGATCTTTTCATGGAGGATATTCACTATTTTCATACATCTAAACCTATGAGTTGAGATCTTGATCTAGTATTTTGGATCTAGATCTAGATTTGAAATAACTTTAGGCCTTTGATCTTAATTTTGGTTTATGGATTTTATATCCGGAGCTTGATCGACGACGTTGTGCCACTCAAATTTTGGGGATTTCTATTGGGCTAATTTCCATCAATAAACCGAGATAGGTGGTCTAAATTGAACTCCCATAGTCATGATTTATTATATGTGTTTGATTTTATGAATTTTATATATTTCCTTGATAATTGAATTTCCAAATTTGGATTAATTATGAATATGTAATTGGCTTGTGAATTTCCTTGGTGGTTAATTGATAATTGATCGCAGAAAAAAAAACGAAGGGGGTGCCTAAATTGATAATTGTTTTGAACATTGATCTTGGGTTGAGATATCGACATTAGATATTGAAATTGTTTTAATAAGATAATTAATTGGGAGGAATTAATTATGGAATTATGTTTGTATATGTAAGATAATTAATTGGGAGAATTAATTATGTGCCATGATTTTGATCAAAGATGATTAATTGTGAGAATTAATTTTGGAAAGTTTAGATTTGTATTGGATAATTAATTGTGAAGAATTAATTATGGAATGAGAATGGTATTTATTGATTAAATAATTGATAAATTTATTAATTGGTTATTTTCTTAGTTAATTTTTGAATTAACTAATGGCCTTTGAAATGTTTAACTAATCATTGGATTAGTAAATGATTAATGTGGAAAACTCTTGTGAATTAAGGAATGATTAAATGGTTGAGATTTTGTGGTTCTAGGCATGGTGTCCTAGAATGATTAAAATTTGGGACTTTTACATGGTATTCCACCCCAATAGTTATCCAATCTTGAGATTATGGGGTTCTAGGCATGACGACCTACACAGAATGATATTTTGGGGTGCTAGGCATGACGTCCTACACCAAATGATTAATGATAATAATGAATGATCATTCAAATGAGATTTGGGGTTCTAGGAATGATTACCTACACCAAATGATTAATGATAATGAATGATGATTCAAATGGGAAACATGATTTGAACTTGGCCTAATGTGACGATTAAAGATTAAATGACAATATGATAACTTTTTAAATTATGAATTGTATTTAATTCTTCATTAAACTGAATTCACTATCTTTTGACTGGACTCATTTTAGACACTGTTGGTGGTGGCCTTCTGAGTTGTACTCGCATCCTATTTTGGGCCTCTTAATCAACATCTAAGCAGATTTTGTTATTCTAGGACATGATAAGGGAAAGGCCTTGGGATAGGTTATAGTTTAGGATTAGAGCATGGGAGAGGGAACTGGACATGGTTCGGGATCCGTTTGGGTGTCGTTTTGTCTTTACTTTTAGTTTCATTGTATAAAATTGACATTTTCATTGGAATAACATGTTTTACCTTTCAATTGAGTATTGTATTTTCCTGATTTGGTTATCATATGACATGAATTTTTACTTGTTATTTATATACCCTTACACAATTGGTAATTTTTATTTTCTTTCTTTGGTGTTTTATTCTGACAAAATAGGGTATATTCTCCCCAAGAATGACTTACCATACCATCGCTACTAGTTGGAACCCTCTGGTGTATGGAGAGGCACGCTTGAGGTCATGTGGCCAACCGGCTCTGTAAGTCCCCCAAGTTCTCGGGTGCCCATGGGGCATGATGTACTAAAAATTTTATTATAAATATATACAATAATACATCATGTCCCATACTACAGAAGATCGTGACGCTCAGGATTCTGGGAAACCAGATGCTTTTCAAAAAAACTTCTTTAGTACAAATCCATGCCTGAAAATTTTTAAAACAAAAACGTAGGGTGAGCAAAATATGCCCAGTAAGGGGTTTTAAAACGTTTAAAGTAATTTCTTTCTCAAGGTAGTCATGTTGAAAATTATAAAACACTTTTTCAAAACAAGGAAGTATCTTTTCCTTTAAACATGTAAATACGAAATTCTTGAAAATCACTTACAAAGAAAAGAAGTAATTTCTTAATATAAACATCAATGGAGACATAAATCAGAGAGCACAAGAAAGTGAAGAATAGATGATGCATAATTCATGACAAAATCACTTCAGCTCTAAAAGTCTGTGTGTAAACAGGGAAAACATTCATATCATGATTTATCTGTACATAAATTTCCTATATCAGCATACCACATGTACCATGGTTCATAACCCCTAATATCATTCTCATAGTCAAAGGAAATTTCTAACTAGGGTATATCCTGTTAGTTGAACTATCCCCTGGTTGACCATTTATCATCACATGTGGAGGGAATGTATAATTCCAGACTTTGTCAAAACCTTGTGTCATGAAAATAAAACATAACTTAATACGGGTCAAGGCTAACCGCCTACCCCGTTTCCATAGTAGCACAAGCCAAGGCCAAATGCCAAGACCGTCGCACATAATGTCTAATGAGGCTCATCCTTTACCCAATGCATTGGAGCACTGTATAATTCTGGTCACACCCATCCATAATCATTTAATTCCAATACATCCATCACATATTTGATGTGGTCTTACATTCATAGGGTCTCATTCTTACATTCATTACATATCATCCCTTTTTACATGCATTTTTCATAGTCGAGGAATAATAGTACAAACATTAATAAGAACTAAGACATAGGTAATAAAAATCCATACACATTAGATATTAACTTAACAATTGAAATCATGGACTTAATGGAAACCTTAAAATGTGCATAAACACTCTAAAACTTCATACATCATAATCTAGAGTTAGCAACGAGGTCATTCATATTTAAAACATATCCTGATAAATGGGTGTGGTGGTAGTTTATTTAAAACTGTGCGAACACCCTTATATTTATACAGTAAAGTTTACATGGTGTGAGAATAGGTTTAGCTTGGGTAGTCAAATATATATATATATATACAAACTGTATAAATATATAAATAGTTATATAAAAAGTCATTTGCATACTAAATAAAGATCATCTTAAGACATTTCTTTAGAGAATTTTGGATTCAAAGAAAACATATTGATGTGAGGTTTTATACACCTATATATATATCTATTTAAATGTATATACATATATTCATAGGTTACCAAATTAAACTATACTTAAAAAAAATATTTCTCCATAAATACTTACTTTAAACATGATTATTGTTTGGTAAGACTGAGTGGAATTCTTACACATGAAATATAAATGTCAAAATGGTTTCCACAATACGCAGGTAAAATCACCTTTTCATAAAAACAAAAGATTTGAAAAACATGATGATAAATGAGAATTGTCCTTTGGGGAAACTATTTTGTTATTGGAAACACATTTTAAACCTCCCCTATTATACGTACTTACATAATTTTAATATCGTACTTGAAATAACAAATTTTAAGAGTAGAATGCAACTTGGTCAAATCATCATGTTATATGGTGATAAATTTTAAAACAAATAATCATGATCGTCCTTATGTTCGCACATAGATGTACGTATACATATAAGTATTCACATGAACATATATAATACATATACTTGTACAATTTTTCATGTTCATAAAAGAAAAAATTACCCGAAACCTCCATTTTTCATAAGACAAAGTAAAACAAAGGTTATATACATGTAAAAGAAACGTGAATACATTCATATATCATCATATATATATATATATATGATTATAAATATATATACACAAAGTGTATATAGGTATATGAAAACACCAAAACTGAAGTAAAATAAACCCCAAGAGTTTCTCTTACCCCGGTTTGGTTCTCCAAGTAGGAAGAGGGAAACAGATATGAATGGTTCTTAAGGCCTCATATATATATATATATACATATGCATGAAGTGTATGTAACCATTTATATTCACCGAAATTGATGAAAATAAAACGAGAAAATTTCCCTTACCTTCGCTTGAAGAGGAGGAGAAGACGATGCAGGTGCCGACGTCAAGTTGATGGTCGAAGATCCATGAAACCCGAAGCAAACCCTCCTCTCTAGGGTAAAAACCGGGGCCAAAAAGCAGGAAACTATTCCTTGCGTGGGGATGTTGATGGGGAATCTGTGGGCCGAGGCGTTGCTAAACCCGTGGAAAGAAGGGGCAGTCGGGTCCACCGCCAGTCTAAGTGAAGAAAACATAGCCTAAGCTACTGGTTCGCGTATGCGAGGAAGAAGAAATCTGTGGCAGGGAGGAAGATTCGTAAACAATCGGACGGCTGAGAATGAATGGGGTTTGATCGGATGGCCTGACGCGTTGCGGCATTAAAAAAAACACGGACGGTCGTGATGAAGGGAGATGGATTGGATGGATTGTAGTGATGTGGTGCCTAAAAAACATGTGGGCCTTCCTTTTCAACGTTTTTATATTAATTTTTTTATCGCTATTTTATTACACCTATTATAAAAAATGTTATTATTATTATTAACATACAATTATTAACTATCTTTTATTATTTTAAGATGAGTCAAAAGTCATCAATACCCATATGCGTTAATCTATTAACCCCTATCTATATTATATTATCATTTTCCTTTATTGACTTATATATACTAATTATATTAATCTCTATTTACATGAAAAGTTATATATATATATATATATATTAATGTTGTTATTACAATTTGATTGCTTAACATAATTACTAATTATTTTTCAAATTAAAAATTAAGAGATAATTTATGTAAACATTAACATTATGAAACAAGATTTGTAATATAAATAAGACCCATATAACATTTGATTGATCTCATAAAAAAGTGCTTCTTTAATAATCTTTAAGCCAAGTATTACCAATATATTATAATTTATATGGTATGTTAACTTCATATAATTAATCTCTAATATGTATATTTGTATATATAAGAATGTGTAGATGTATATAAATATTGTTTCTTAGAAATTAGACAACAAATTAATCAGCTTCATTAAATATTAAGAAATAGTTTTAATTATTGCAAACGTAATCATTTAAAGGCCAACGGATTTAAATTCCAATGGTCATCCCAAAAGACAAAAATGGTAAAGTTCCGTAACAGCTATGTGGAACCATTATAAATATGTAGTCTTGGTATTCATATTTTGAAATCAGTTTGTCAGCTAAGTAAGGTTCTCTATATTTCACTGATACTCAGCACGGCCACTGTGGAACTAGCTATCTTGATGCTCATGATGGGTCCTAGTGATCCACACTACGAAGTCCGAATTGTTTTCATTCTGGGAAGCCTTATGGTGGTCGTACTAGGGTTTTAAATTGGTATTTATGGTTACCTATGCTTCCAGTTTGATCAGTGACTTGTAGTCACCCTGGTGTTCCTTATTTTAATAAAGGGCCTTTCGTTCATTTTGGTGCATTTTCTCTATTTCATTGTTATATATATATATATATATATTTATTTATTTATATAAGTGGACAGTTTGTTCGATTAAAGGAAGAAATAGTAATATAAAACATATCGTTACATAAAACACAACTTCTTGGGATGTTATAGGCTTGGGGCATCATTCAGTGGCTCCCGGTCAGGACATCACACTTTGTGATTAGTAATGCTTTGGTACTGCCTAAGTGGTACTAACAATGTGGACTAGGTACACAGTTTGGTTAAACTATGGGAAGCCCATGGGACACCTTCTTCTCCTCTAAAATAGGATGCATGGTTTGTTGTTGGGGGCCTCATGGTTTGAGAAAAATCGTGGACCTGTTACAGACCTTACAAACTTGTGATATTCAGGTCTTGGCACTCCCAAAACTCATCGAGACACCCAAGGTTCCCCTCAGTCCTCTACCCATGTCAATAAATAAGACATTTAAGTTTTCCAACTCTCAGAAATTTATTATGAAGCATAGCTCAAATTAAATCTCAACCACTAAATGAAAAAATTCAAATTCCCTTGGAATTTTGCATCCAGTTCTAAAACATGGTCTATTACAACTTCCCCACCATAGAACTTATTGTTCCCTATAATCTATCAAGAATAAATAAAACATCACATAACCTATGAGGGTCATGAATTATCATTCAAATCGGCATGTCACATTCCAAAAATCTCAATGAACCTCTGAGAATTACTTAATGGTGTGTAAAATAATCAATAAAAACTAAAACAACATTCATTTCCTTATTCAAAAACCAAAATGGTGCTTACCTGAGCATGTTTATCTAGGTAAAAGATCACATCATCATCTCTATAAACATTTCACCGAAAGTGATCCCTGCCAAAAGTCTTAAAATCAAAAAGGTTCCAATTATGAGCCATGAAACCTCCACTATCAGAATTACATTAAAAATCATGCCTATATGTATTATATATATTCCCATGGTGTGATTTATTTGACTGGGTAAAATATATTCCTTCTGTTTAAATAATAGGAACCTAATTAGAAAGAAATGGTAAAATCCTGATTGTCTTAACAGAAATTGGTCATGCAAGATTTCTAATAGGACACTGCCAACCTTTACAACACACCTACCTTAACCTATAGATGTGTTTAAATAGATTCCATTAGAATGTACTAATCGAAAAATAGGTATAACAAGTTGAGACACTCCCAACTAACCATTCCCAATATCTCCCAGTTAGACGACTAGTGTATTACAAAATGAATTTCAATGCCTTCCACCAAGGCATGTTCTGTTTTCCAGAAATAGTTTCACCTAAGTACATAGCTATATTATAATGACACCCCCTTATCAAATCATCATCTAAACATTAAAATCAACATTCCTCATTGTAGAAAAGGGTGTAAACATATCTGGGATATTGGAATCATTACCCTTTAAGCATTTCTCTCAAACTTAACAGTAAGTCTAGGGTAACCTCATATTCATTAACTAGACTCCTAGGAACTAACCCAAGGTAGTCCATACCCCATGTATACAAAATTAATGTTGGTACATGTCCAATACATATTAATTATATCATTAACTGAGCCCTGAGTGGCATCCATCTAGTATTCAAGTCAAACAAATCGCTAGTTTTTTCAAGGAGTTCCTCCATGGGAACCCACGTATCACTCAGGACTAGCCATGCCTCATTAAGAACCATGATTCCATTTTAAAACCTTGATAGAGATCAGTTATCAAGACTAATATCTTTTAAAACTTTATCATGGAATAAGATCAACCACCTCTTAGTGTATCAAGGATGATGTTAAGATAGGGGACATTATCATCACATAGAAAGAGTACACTAAGAGTATACTGAATAGATTTGAGATGCTTCTATAACATCCTAGATGAATTGTTCTATATGGTTTCCAAATAACCATACCCAACATCGAGAAAGAAGAGTTATAAAACCACAACTATTTGAATTATTTGAAGAAACTTGGATTCACCTTCTGATGCATCGCCATTAACTAAACCATGATGGCGTCACCAACTGAGGAATACCATGATCATTCAATCATAACCCCCAAATTCTATACAAAAATAATGGTGTTTCTCAAGGGTTTCATACATAGCCAATGAAATCAACATAGTGCTTCCAATAAATCACTGATAGGATTCAAAATTCAGCATCTACAATGGCATTCAAGCAAGAATAGACATTTCCAAGGTCTTATTTTCCTGTATTCCTTCTACTTGGAGGGAAATGTATTCACCATAAATAACATGATGCTCCCCACCTTGAGAGTGTTCTATTCATAAAATGGAGAAAGAAATAATAGCTAATCATAAGTGCACTAGGTCAGATTCCCCTTAAACACACATCTTTGACTTATTTGATTCACCATCCCAAACCTCAAATCATTTGTAATAAAAACCAAATCCAACCTAACAAGCATGTTAAAACACCCAAAAACATGGAAGTCATACTGAGAATTGGGAAGAATATGTTTCTTTTAATTCCCATGTCACTCTACTCTGGTGATGACCCATGAACTTAATCTACAGCATAAGGCTCAACAAATCTACTGAACTCAACTATTTTATTATACCATTAGCAAATTGATGGGCTCGACGTATAAGAATGCACACTTCCTCAAGATTCTAGAATCAAGATGAAACATATTCAACACTATCCATTGGTTGTACACCCTACAATTCTATGTATCAGGTGGTCCATACTGTGATTTGACCCAAAGTAATATTGCCTCATGCGACCATTAACTAGGATGATGACATACCAAGTCATCCATCACTAAGGAAGAATAAAGGGTTACAAAGCCTAATAAATGTCCAACCATTCCCTGGACATTTCTAACCTACTGAAACCGAGCATTAATTAATGTTCATTCCACCAAAAATGGTTAAGGATACTACGACCACTTGTAAAAACAATGATGTCATTTAGAATCTAGATTGCCTAATTGGGATAGTCGCACCCAAATGGTACAATACTGTTGAAAACTCAAAACATTTAGAAAGTAATTTAATATCTAAGGGTTTTACCTTCCTTGGGATATCATCTGATGAAATAAAAAGCATCGACCCTGTCACTAGGTCTCACTACACAGACTTCACTAGTCCCTACACCAATCATTTAATCCATTTCTAAAATGGATAAGGCCTACGGAAAATGTTCACATTTCAATTCCAAGGGAAAACACAGAGATATTTAAACTTTCATTAAAAAAGGGTTTAAATGAAGGACATAACTTAAGGTTCCTTTTTAATGTCAATACATTAATTCACATTCAACCATTAAACATTTAAAAGTCATTAAATTTAGCATAAAGTACCAATTATAAAATTAATGTATTTGTTAACAAATAAGGCGACCTATAAGGGTCCCTTTAAGAAAAATTGGGTTTATTAGAATGAAACCCAATAGCAGTTTCATAGTCATTAATAAATCAAAACATTTGTATAGGGTTCTCTCATAAAAACATCCCAAACTAACCTACGTGGGTCCAGTTGTGCATTTTACAAGTTAACCGCATGATTTCCATGCCTGTGTGATAGATTCGCAAGCCTTTATGTTGGAATCCAATTTATTTTTTATTAAAATTGAACAAATTTTACATCTATAACCATTTAAAAATTAAACATGGTCATATATAAATAATTCTTCAATTATATTTGTTTCTATCTCCCTATCCATAAAGTGACCAAACACTTCATAGATCAGCATTTGGATCCCATTATTCAAAACCAATTCACATTAAAATTTGAACTTATGACCTTTACATTTTAATAATGGTCCCCAATTATATACATACTCAAAATAGGGTTCAAATACATGGGTTTCCTTTTCCCAATTATAAGGTTCTCGTATACCATACAACTGAAAATCACATCATGTTTGATCATAACCAATAAATATTTCCCATGAAACCAATTATTTATCAATATAAAATGGAGCATGTCATCATAATAAGTAAACATAGAAAGCATTCTAATAAGAACAAAATCATGATACATAGTATGGACATGCTAAATAAACATGATTCATGGTATATAATCACATGATCATGTCCTAACATCTAGCATGCTACAAAAATAGAAGAATGGAATATCGCTCAAGGAACGCAATCAAAGTCAACAATCATCTTATAAATACAACTGCATGGTATGGTATATGAATGACATGTGAATTTCTATTTTCCTATAATGATGCATATAATTCTACTTCCTTAATATATTAAGAAAATAGTAAAATACCATAAATTTCATAAATCAATAAGAATTGAAAAGTACACCTATAACTCAAGGTGAAATCATAATCAATTGTAATAGAAAACAACAAGATCAACAATCTCATTCCTTTACGCTATGAATTTTCCCCACGGTTGGGGTGATCAGTCCCAGAAACAGCTATTTACCAAGTTCCAACACATTCCTAGAATCCCTTCTACCAACCCAAAATAGTAAGACAATGGAAAAAAACCTATGACACCACATTTTAATTTCCTAGCCTGAGTGACTACAAACTGGTATCCAGATCAGTGGGTCTCATTGCCTCAAGCATACCTCTACTTATGCCCAAGGTTTTTGAATAGAAGTTAGGGTCTAAGGAGGTGATAGTGGGGAGACTATTACCTCATGATTAGAGTATAATAGTTGTAGATCAGATAATAAATAACAAGAAATAGCAGAAGTGGTAATAAAAAAAAGACAGAGTAGTGGAAGAATAATAGAAATCGAATAAAAAAATATGGACAACACCAATATTCAATAGATTTATGCATGATATTATGATAATATTTAATCTAAAATAGTATACATATAGAAAGAAATAAGATAAATCTCATTAAAAATTAAAGAAAGAAAAGGAAATACTCAAGGGCAGTCTCCACAACCATCCTGAGCTCCTAACTTCTGGGTACAAGAGAAACAACTCAAGAAATAGTCAATGGTCCTATGAACAGATGGCCTACTCCACTTCCCCAATGAAATGGTGGACCAAGTATTGTGTGAGATATAAATCATAGTAGGTCACCACCCATGGGAAATACAACTGAATCCATTCTGTGAATAATATGTAAAGCATTGTGCACGTAATATTAATTATAAACAGTACTGGAATAAACAACAACCATCCTACTTAGGTTCCTAAAGGACACCTGGAGACTCTACTTGATTATGTTGATAGGCAAAAATAATGTATTAATAGTAACAATATATGTAGTAATAAATTATACACAATATATTTATTTTCTGAATCCACCTATATGAACCATGTACGTGCGGGCATAAGTTTTTATATACCTGGAATACTTGGTACTAGCTGGACTGGGGCAGAACTCATAAATCTGTAACTAGTTGGAATGATCCTATAAGATCAAGCTAAACTATACATTCCTTACATATCATAATGAGTGGTAGATGACATGCTCGTCACTCTAGATGGTGAGTGTTCCATCATGTCAAAACTCAACATGGTGGAGAGTGTGCTTTCATTTCAACACTCTATTGGGATGGTGGCGTGTCATGTTTTCCATCCTAATAATGTCAATGGAGTGAGACATCATGACTCAGCACCTGATGTAAGGTAACATGATACCTAAATTCTCAATAGAACCCTTACCATCATTCAAAAACATATATCATGGTGTAATCATATTTTTAAAAATTATCCAAGAGGTGTGACCCCTCATGCCTTACATTTATCAAACCAAGATAATTTAGGAATAACATTTCAATTTTAGACTTTAAGAAGAATGCAATGATAAATGTATCCCTACCACCATTTATATTTCATTTCATTCATATCAAACTACTTATTTAAGAAAAATCATCACGAATAGATTATTTAACTAATAACATTCCATTTAATATATCAAAACATAGAAATTAATTCTACAAGGCCCAAAGAGAGATTAAAAGGTATCATGATCAAATTGGGAAATTATGTACAAGGTAAATCCCATCAATTAAGTAATACAAACCCTTAAGAGGATATTAGTCCATAATTTTTTTGGATATATGTGGTCATGCCATGAACTTAGAAGGTTCATTGGTTCAAAAAAACATTTAAAAAAATAAGTGGAAAACTCCATTTTTTAACACTAATAAGGGTCTAGTGCCAAACATGCCACATAACCAACCATATAAAAAAACACCAATTCCATAATTTCAAGTATGGTCTAAATAACCAGTAACTACTTTTCAGTTTAGAGGATAGTGAACCTCATCCATGGTGTTTAATTATAAAAAATGACATTTTTCACCAAACTATTCATGTAGCATAGATAATAATAACATCAAACAACAATAACTCAATTCACATTAATGATGAATTTTATAATAACTACTAAATAATGAAGTTTAATTTATGAAGGTTCATCCTCGATCCTTAGAGGTTTCATTCTCTCTTGGGAAATTGTTTATAAGGGACAATCCAATTATTAATTCAAGATGAATGCTTAGAAAGAATTCTAATATTTTATCATTTAATTATTATTGGGAATTATAATCTAGAAGACACAATGGGTGTTTGTGTTCAAGGTGGTCATCCTCTAATTACATAAATAGGTTCAATGAGAGTAATACATGGTCTGTAAACCTATTTAAAACAAAGAACTCGATTTTAATGAAATTCTCAAAAAATTGTGGTGTGTGGAACCAAATAAATATTTATAATACAACAAAAATTTAGGTAAAAAGTCATATACCATCTACCATATGCTTATAATTCTTAATTCATCCAATATCAATGTCTGATTCGGTCTGGTTTGGGAGAAATTGACTAAACAGAAATTTTCCCTGAAAATATAGCAAATGACCTCACACAAAAATAGTGAAAAATATTGGATTTGAATCTTAGAAATGAATCGAGAGGAATTGAGAGCTTACTAATCCATAAATATAGAGATTGATGGTGTTTGATTCAGTCTTCAGACAGAGGATATCCATGAAAACCTAATTTCAACCTTTGAGAGACCCAGGGAATGCAGGAGGAGGATCATTGTAAAACCCCAGACCCACTAGGATGGAGCCTGTTCATTGCTTGTGATATTGGCATGGTTATAAGGAATGAAAATTATGAAGTAATTATCAGTTTAGTAGTCTTGAACAAACTAGATTCATTTTTGTAACTCAAATTACATTGGAAAAGGTTAAAAAATACAATACCTAATAAAAACTAAAAAAAATGCATCTACAGGAACTCGATAAAAGATCTTCTCTCCATCACCTGTTGAAGGTAGAAAATTAAAGGGGTGATCTCAAATGCTCAGTAAGGGTTACAAATAGCAGAATCATGAGTAAAATAATAAGCGAATCACAATCAATATGACATAATCAATATGGCATAGTGAATAAATGATTTACTAAAGCCATTAATAAACTGAGAATGAAACTGCATCCGTAGATTTTGTCATAGTGAAAACCTCATGGATAATAATAATAACTGATAACGAATAAAGAGAATGATTATTAACTAGATGTCATTTATCTGGAACATGAAACCATAATACCTTAAAAACGGTTTAGTTCTCTGGGTATAAACCCTTATTATTTTTTGGAAACAAACTCGAAGGGTTTGTCGCCAAAACGTTTTGTCTCATCAGACCTACCGATGCATCGAGGGGCTATAGAGGGCCCCACATACCACTGAATGTCCTAATCATTTCTTATACATTGACTCAATACAAGATAAATATTCCTTTTCAATATCCGTATAGAGTAGAGCATACAGATTCATCAATATTTCCATAATTAAAATAACTTTCCGAAATAAACACCGTATGTAAAATGGTATACGGTTTAGACAACAACATATCCATGATATGAGATTATGGATATTTATTATCAATATAATTTTAAATTAAATGTGATCTCAAATGGGCAGTACACGTATAACACATACAGGAAATAAGTGGCGAACAATGAAAATCCCATAGAATTGAAAGTGAGATGAGAAACCCCTTATCTTTCGCTATAGTGTGTTCTTGATTATTCCTAATGACCAGAATAATCAAATTTAGATTCATTAATTAATAATTCCAGAACCTAATCAACATTTAATTGATATTAAATAACCTTATTAAGTTCATTAATGGCCTTTTTGTTAGATTTAAGAGATTTAATTTTATTCTTTTGGAAGCATTTTCTTACTTGGTTTCATGCTTTGTTTACTTGTATTCATGAATGGATGTTGGTTTGAAATATAGTAAAACATCCAGAATTGTTAATATATATTATTAGTGAAATTAATGATACATAAATGATCTTATAGTTATTCTTTTTACATACCAAGAGGATGACTCATTTGATGAGTTAAAATAAACACTTGAATTTGGCTTCGTAGTTTTGTGCTCAAAAAACTTGTTTTGTATTATTATTCCATAATATGAACATGTAAGGATTATAGAACATTAATGAAGATAAAAAACATATATTATGACCTGGTGCAACCATTAATTTTGTTTCATTACAAGACTTGAAATAATTAATGGAAATTGAACTTACATCGTCCACGATGTCAGTAATTCGACACATCACAGACAATGTTTTTATTCCTCAAATAAGTGGGAGATGAGAAGAATAATGATGAGGAATATTTCATAAACATGATAACATCCAGAATATAGAAGATTCTGGAGCTTCCATGCCTCTTGGTTAAGAGGTGTTGAGGAAAGAAGAATAAAATAAAGGAATCTTAAAATGAATGAATACTTGATAAAAATTTTCACGAAAATTCGGCAGCCTAACGGCGTCTATTAAAATTTCATAAAAATAGTTTGAGGAGAGTAATAGAATATCTCAGCTTTCATACATAATATGTACAGTAATGGGGAATATTTAATGAAATATCCCAACACAAGCTAAAGGGAATGAAAGAGAATAACATAAAATGAAAGAAAATAAAGAAAATAAAAGAGGTTGTTTACCTCTTGACTTCTTCTCCTTGAGATCCTTCTTAAGGGATTTTGTTTTGGTATTTTGGTTAGACCAGTTGATCCAAGACGTGGAGAAGAGACTTGGGAGGATTATTGGGCAGAACTTTGAGGAGATTCAAGGCTTAGAGGAGTGAAGATAAGAGGGAGTGGTGAGGGGTTTATTATAGTGGAGGAGAGGGGGTATTTTTCATTATTTTTATCATTATTATAATATTTTTTCCCAAGATTATGAATAGTCTTATTTCATGTGACCTAAAATAGTAATAATGGCATGTGAGTTCAAACCAAGTGGCCTTAAATCACTTATGATGTTGTAAATAGTGTATTTTACTGATAATTTGTATATACAGTATTTTATCATATTTCACTATTCATCAAAAAATTTAGAATTTTAGAAAATTCCCAAAAATTCGCCCCTACCATTTTTTGACGTGTAGAATTTAAAAGTGAAATCCATTTTTCAAAAATAAATTTCTAAATATTATTAATTTAATTTTTAAATAAGGTCATAGTTAATTTGAAAAATAACAATCTTGAAGTGCAATTAGTTTTATGTGACATTAAAAAATTAATTAAGATCCCATTATCATATTACCTTAAGAAAATAAAATAATTTTATTATTTAATATTAATAAGGTTCATTTTACTATTCATATTACTATTCATAAGGGTATGTTACTATTCACCAAAAATCAAGTCTGTTCTATCAGACTCCAAATGACTTATTAATCACAACTCTAGATGACCATTTTTCGAAATTCAAAACATAGAAGTGGAAAATTTATATTTAATGGATATGTTTTGACTATCTCCTAAATAACCAAGTGTTTTTTCAAAGTAACACAGTGATGAATAGAATGTAATTAATAGAAACATATCATAAAATGTTTGGGGTGCTACATTTTTCCCTCCTTTGGAAATTTTCATCCTCAAAATTTTATGTATAAAGCCCACCAAAAAGATGTGGGTTATTATTCTTCATGAAATCCTCTGGTTCCCAGGTTGCTTCCTCCAAATTATGTTTTCTCCAAAGAACCTTTACTAGATGAGATGTTCGGTTTCTCAATACCTGCTCCCTTGTGTCAAGAATCCTGATAGGCTCTTCATAGTAAGATAGATCTGTCTCAAGTTCTACTTCTTCATAAGTGAGTACATGTGTTGGGTCTGGCATGTACTTTCTTAACATTGACACATGGAAAACATTGTGAAACTTGGAGAGACTTGGAGGCATTTCCAAACGGTAAGCTACAGCTCTAATTTGGTCCAAATTTTCAAATGGTCCAATATACCTGGGGCTCAGTTTCCCTTTCTTACCAAACCTTATGACGCCCTTCCATGGAGATACATTTAGAAATACATTATCTCCCACTTGAAATTCTAAGTCCTTTCTCCGGTTGTCAGCCCAGAACTTCTGCCTACTTTCGGCTACTTTAATATGGGCTTGTGTTTTCTTCACCTTTGGCGTGGTCTCTTTAATATGTTCTGGGCCTATAAGTTTCCTCTCACCAACTTCATCCCAATGAGTTGGAGTTCAACATCTCTTTCCATATAATGCTTCATATGGAGCCATTTGAATACTAGAATGGAAAATATTGTTGTATGAAAATTCCACCAAAGGCATGTATTGACCCCACATACCTTGGAAGTCAAGAGAACATAAAATCAGCATATCTTCTAGAGTTTGAATAGTTCTTTCATATTGTCCGTCGGTTTGAGGGTGATATGCAGTACTCATATAAAGCTCAGTATTCAAAACCTTCTAGAGACTTTTCCAGAATTTTGACATAAACTAGGGATCTCGATCAGAGACAACTGATAGAGGTGTCCCACAAAGTCTCACAACTTCATTAATATAAATTTTTTCCATGCTCTCAAGAGTTAAATCCTATCTTATTGGAATGAAATGTGTTGTTTTAGTGAGACGATCAACAATTACCCATATTGCATCATTCCTTTTAGGTGTCCTCGGTAGTCCGGTGAAAAAATACATCGTAATTTTATCCCACTTACACATAGGAATGGGTAGAGGTTGCATCATTCCTTTGGGATTTTGTCTCTCCGCCTTCACTTGTTGAAAAACTAGATAACTTGACACATAGTCCGCAATTTCCTGTTTCATATTATCCCACTAGAAATATTCCTTCAGATCTCTATACATCTTGGTGCTACCTGGGTGTATAGAGAAATTTGAGCTATGAGAATCGTCTAATAGTTCCATTTTTGGCTCAGGTATTGATGGAACACATAAATCCTTCCCAAATTTTAGAACTCCTTCTTCATACATGAAGTCAGCTAGTTTCCCATCCTTAACTGCATTAATTTTCTTGTGCAGATACTCATCATCAGATTGAGAACTTTTTATCTTCTCTAGTAAATATGGTTTATCAATCATTTGAAAGAGGAGTGATGTTTCCCCTTCCTTAACAATTCCCATATACATCTTCAGTATATCCATGAACATAGGATCTTTTTTGGTCCTCATTTGAGTCAGAAGGCCATGATCTTTCCTACTTAATGCATCTGCCACCCTATTTGCCTTTCCTGGGTGGTAGTGTATTTAACAGTCATAATATTTTAGTAACTCGAGCCTAAATCTCACATCTCTCTCCGTAGAGATAGTGCCACCATATTTTTAGAGCAAATATTACGGCTGTTAACTCAAGATCATGAGTTGGATAATTTTTCTCATGACCCTTCAACTATCTTGATGCATAAGAAATAACTTTATCATTTTTCATAAGGAAGAAACCCAATCCATTCTTTGATGAATCATTGTATATTACAAATCTATCACTTCCATATGGAAGAGTCAAAATCGGAGCATTAACCAATCTTTATTTCAATTCATCAAAGCATTATGTGCATTCTTTTGTCTGCACAAACTTAACTCCTTTATGTGTGATCTTGGTTAGCGGGTTAGCCAGTCGGGAAAAATTCTGAACGAAATGTCGATAATAACCTGTTAAGCCAATAAAACTTTGTACCTCAGTTATGTTTGTTGGTGTGGGCCATTCTTGAATTTCCTTTGTCTTTACAGGATCAACTAGGATTCCATCCTTAGAGACAATATGGCCTAGAAAAGAAACATATTGAAGAAAGAATTCAAACATTATAAACTTCCCATATAGTTGATATCTTCTAAGTGTTTTCAGAATAGTCCGCAAATGATCCTCATGGTCTTCATAGATTTTTTTTTTATATCAGGATATCATCAATTAAAACCACAACAAATTTATCAAGATATTCCTTGAAAACTCTATTCATTAAATCCATGAAAACAGAGGTTGCATTTATTAGTCCAAAAGGAATCATTGTAAACTCATAATTCTCATACCTGGTTCGAAATGCTATCTTTGGAATATCTTCCTTCCTCACATGTAGTTGATGATATCTGGATCAAAGGTCAATCTTTGAAAAATATTGAGCTCCGTGAAGTTGGTCAAATAAATCATTAATCCAGGGTAGAGGATAATTATTCTTTATTGTAATAGCATTGATTTCCCGGTAATCAATGCAAAGCCTCATGGATCCATCTTTCTTATTTACAAACAAGAACGGGGCTCCCCATAGAGAAACACTAGGTCGAATAAATCCTTTGTCACTCAACTCTTCTAGTTGTTTCTTCAGCTCCACAAACACCACAGTGTCCATTCTATATGGGGTCTTTGATATAGGTCTTGCATCAGGAATTAAATCAATAGAGAACTCAACCTCCCGCTCTAGAGGATGTCCAGGTAAATCCTCTGGAAATACATCAATGTACTCTTTCACTACGCGCACATATTCAATTTGAATAATTCTTTCCTCTCCCAAAGATATTAGTTTCTCTTCCTCTCCAAGTATTGAATTCAATAAATCTACTAGGGGTGGTTCTAGATAAGAAACAGGTGGTGATGTTTCTACCATAAAGACAAGGTATTCTACGCCATTTTCAAAAATTGTATCTTCCTTTTTCTTTCAATAAATCATCACATCATAATTTGATATCCAATCCATACCGAGAATTATATCAAATTCAGTCATGGGTATAATGATAAGGTTAGAAACTAAAGCATGTTTTGGTGTTTGGAGAGGGACTAGTCGACATGCCTTTGTTGCAATGATAAATCCCATGGGAGTTTTGACTGATAACTCCTTTATTAAATCAAATTGGACATATCTAATCTTCTTGGAAAACTGATAGGATATAAATGAATGCGATGATCCAGAATCAAATAAAGTGTTGGATAAGTTTGAGGAAACAATTAAAGTACCTGCCACCGCATCATTAGGAACTTCAACCTCCGTGGTTGTAATCGCATAGGCTCTCCCTTGCTCTCTTGGATTTTTCTGAGGCATGTTTCCTTGGATCTTAGGACACTCATTTTCATTGTTTCCCATCTCTCTACAATTGTAGCATTGAATATCATTGAATTGTTTCTTCCCCTTGCAATTACCAGATTGATGACCCTTTTCTCCGCAGTTATAGCAAACTCTCATGCCTTTCAACCAAATTGTATCATTGAATATCATTGAATTGTTTCTTCCCTTTATAATTACCAGATCGATGGCCCTTTTCTCCGCAGTTATAGCAGACTCTCATGCCTTTCAACCATTTCTCGGGATGATTCTTTCCACAGTTCTCACATAATAGGAAACTATTTGTTACCTTACTCTTCTTTGGTTCTTCTCCTTTTCCTTTTTTATCATAGTTCTGCTTCTTATCTTGGTTTCCTTTGAAAAAAATTTGATCTAGAAAATTCCTTCTCTGTTTTGATGGCACTTGATTCAATTTCATCATATGATGAAAATGATTTTGAATCCAGTGCCCTTCAAAGACTTGGCTTAAGAACTTCAAATAAATGATCAACCTTGTCTTTCGAGTCACGTACTTAATCTACGAAATACCTGGCTATCCTTATGAAGGTATCTTTATACTCTTTAACATTATCTTCTTCCCTTTATTTTAATCCAAGGAACTTCCTCTTCATTTCGGTTCGTTGCTCACGAGGGAAATATTTTTCTAAGAATATTTCCTTAAAATTCCTCCATTCCATATCCTCTATGTCTTCTTCCTCCGTGGTATTTTGAATTAGGGACCACCATTCATTAGCGTCGCCCTTGAGACAATATACTGCCAGTACTACCTTTTCATTTTCATTGCATCTTAATGCCATGAATATATTTTCAAGGGACTTGATCCATTGCTCAGTAACAACTGGATTAGTAGTCCCGCTGAAATATGGGGTCTTCTACATCATGAAACGATCCAACACAGGTGTTTAATGGTTATTCGTTACAACTTGAGTAAGTTGTCCCAATATGTTCATGATCTGATTTGCTCCATCGTTGACTGTGTTGACTTGCTCCGTAGGGAGATCCCTACCTTTCCCACGAGTATTGATTCCCCTTATTCATTAAACTCCATTTCTAAATAATGGGATACACTATATTAGTTTATGAATCTCAAATATAATAGCACTCAACATAGATTGAAATTCTATGAATAGATAATCTTATAAACATGGTTCCTCTGTGGAAAAATTTACATTAAACTCCTTCATAATGGCTTGTAAAGAAAATGTGAATTATCCTAAGCATATCCCCCTGGGAGTTTTGTAACCAAGAGTGCAGCAAGGCCCATTATCGTTCACCAGTTCCCATTTGAGTCTAGCTCAAAGCGGTGTTTTCAGGTTTTACCCCTAGATACATTTGTGCCAGAGCCGCCTCTACCTGATCGTATCCAGACAGGGACGTATTGCTTAAAATGATCCACATAATCTATTCCATACCAAAATACCAGGACATTCTTGTTTGTTTATCCTCAAATACTACCTTAGGGATTTGTTCCCTACTATACATTTCCTAGTCTAGTTTCCTTGTTTCCTACTAAACTTCCTCTGATACCAACTGTAACACCCCGACCCCACTAGGCTGGAGCCGGTGCATTACATGAGATATTGGAATGGTTATAAGGAATGAAAATCCAAAAGGAACAATCAGTTTATGAGTCTATAATAAACTAGATATATTTATGTAACTCAAATTACATTGTAAAAGGTTACAAAATATAATACATAATAAAAACTAAACAAACTGCATCCACAAGAACTCAATAAAAGATATTCTCTTAATCACCTGTTGAAGGTTGAAAATTAAAGGGGTGAGCTCAAATGCTCAGAAAGTGTTTCAAATATCGGACGCATGAGTACAATAATAAGTGAATCACAATCAATCTGACATAATCAATATGGCATAGGGAATAAATGAACAACTAAATCCATTAATAAACTGACAATGAAACTGCATCCATAGATTTTGTCATAGTGAAAAACTCATGGATAATAATAATAAATAATAATGAATAAAAATAATTCTTATTAATTGGACGTCATGTATATGGCACATGAAACCATAATAACATAAAAAACAGTCTAGTTCTATGGGTGAAAAACCTTTTGATTTTTTGGAAACAAACTCGAAGGGTTTGTCGCCAAACTGTTTTGTCTCATGAGACCTACCGATGCATCAAGGGGCTATAGCGGTCCCCACCCACCACTTCATGTCCAAATAATTCCTTATACATTGATTCAATATAAGAGAAATATTCCTTTTCAATGTCTGTATAGAGTAGAGTATACAGATTCATCAATATTTCCATAATTAAAATAACATTCCAAAATAAACACCATATGTAAAATGGTATACAGTTTAGACAACAACATATCTATGATATGAGATTATGGATATTTATTATCAATATAATTTCTAATGAAAAGTGATCTCAAATGGGCAGTACACATATACCACATACAGGAAATAAGTGGCAAACAATGAAAATCCCACAGAATTGATAGTGAGATGAGAAACCCCTTACCTTTCGCTCTAGTGTGTTCTTCATTGTTCTTAATAACCTGAATAATCAAATTTAGACTCATTAATTAATAATTATAGAACCTAATAAACATGTAATTGATATTTTATAAACTTATTAAGTTCATTAATGTCCTTTTTGTTGGATTTAAGAGATTCAATTTTATTGTTTTGGAAGCATTTTCTTACTTGGTTTCATGCTTTGTTTACTTGTATTCATGAATGGAAGTTGGTTTGGAAAATGGTAAAACATCCAGAATTGTTAATATAGATTATTAGTGAAATTAAATATACATAAATGATCTTATAGTGATTCTGGTTATATACCATGAGGATGACTCTTTATATGAGTTAAAATAAACAGTTGAATTTGGCTTCGCAGTTTTGAGCTCAAAAAACTTGTTTTGTATTATTATTTCATATTATGAGCGTGTAAGGATTATAGAACATTAATCAAGATAAAAAAATATATATTATGACCTGTTTCAACCATTAATTTGGTTTCATGACCTGACCTGAAATAATTATTGTAAATTGAAATTACATCGTCCACGATGTCGGTAATTCGACACATCACTGACAATGTTTTTATTCCTTAAATAAGTGGGAGAGAAGAAGAATAATGATGAGGAATTTTCCATAAACATGATAACATCGAGAATATAGAAGATTCTGGAGCTTCCATGCCTCTTTTTTAAGAGGTTTTGAGTAAAGAATAATAAATGAAAGGAATCTTAAAATGAAAGAAAACATTATAAATTTTTCATGAAAATTCAGCATCCTAACGGCGCCTCTTAAAATTTTATAAAAATAGTTTGATGAGAGGAATGGAATATCTCATCATTAATAAATAATATGGAAAATAATTTGGAATAATTAATGAAATATCCCAACACAAGCCAAAGGTAATGGAATAGAATAACATAAAATGAAAGAAAAGAAAGAAAATAAAAGAGGTTGTTTACCTCTTGATCTCTTCTCTTTGAGATCCTTCTTAAGGCCATTTGTTTTGGTCTTTTGGTGAGAACAGCGGCTCTAGGACGTGGGGAAGATACTTGGGAGGATTATTGGGTAGAACTTTGAGGAGCTTCATGGCTTATAGGAGTGAAGAGAAGAGGGAGTGGTGAGGGGGTTTTTATAGTGGAGGAAAGGGGGTATTTTTCATTATTTTAATCATTATTATAATATTTTTGCCCAAGATTATGAATAGTATTTGTTCATGTGACCTAAAATAGTAATAATGGCATGTGAGTTCAAACTAAGTTTCCTTTCATCACTTATGATGTCATAAATAGTGTATTTCACTGATAATTTGTATATACGGTATTTTATCATATTTCACTATTCATCAAAAATTCTAGAATTTCAGAAAAATCCCAAAAATTTACCCCTACCATTTTTCAATGTGTAGAATTCAAAAGTGAAATAATTTTATCAAAAATAATTTTCTAAATATTATTAATTTAATTTTTAAATAAGGTCATATTTAATTCGAAAAATAACAATCTTGAAGTGCAATTAGTTTTATGTGAAACTGAAAAATTAATTAAGATCCCATTATCAAATTGCCTTAAGAAAATAAAATAATTTTATTATTTACTATTAATAAGGGTCATTTTACTATTCATAAGGTTATGTTACTATTCACCAAAAATCAAGTTTGTTCTATCAGACTCCAAATTACTTATTAATCACAACTCTAGTTGACCATTTTTTGAAATTAAAAACATAGAAGTGGAAAATTTATATTTAATGGATAGGTTTTGACTATCTCCTAAATAACCTAGTGTTATTTAAAAAAAAACACAATGATGAATAGAATGTAATTAATAGAAACATATCATAAAATGTTTGGGGTTCAACAATAATGTTGGAGAAAGAGGAGGAAAATAAAGGGAAAATGGAAAATAGAACTCATTTAGGGGATCTTTTTCATTTCACCCTCAAAATTAGGTCTCACAGTTTAGCTTCATTTTTTTGACCACCTCTGAATGGACCGAAGGCCTTCTTTTTATTTTATTATAGATAATCCCCCTTTTAAGGGTTGAATGGGAAACCGTACATGACCCGTAGGCCCAAGGCATAAGGCCCGACATGACCCACAATACATGACCCGAAGGTGCAGAGGAATACCATGCCCACAGATGACCAAAATGTGTGTCAACTGTGCATCTCCCCCTACTGAAGAAACCCAACTCACACGATTGTGCCGTAAGATTTTACTAATCGTGAAACAACCATGTAATGAATAGTATTTACTTACTTACTAAGTGGAAGTAATCATGTGGGATGGGCACCCAGATTAGGAAAACGGCGTTCATCCCATGTGACATCTTTTTCTCTTTTGAAAGAGAAAGCATGGTTTATTGCTGGGGTCATATGGTTTTAGAGAAATCATGAGCTCTGTCCAGACCTTCCAAACTTGTTTTTTTAGGGACTGGCTCTCCTAAAACTCAACATACACTCAAGGGACCCCTTGAGCCTTTAAACTTGTCTAAAAACACATTGAAGCGTTCCAACTCTCCTAATTACATTTATATGCTCGGTTTAAATAATATCCCATCCACTAAATTCCAAAATTCAAATTCCCTTGGATTTTTTTGTCCAGTTCTAAAACAAGGTTCATTACAACATGAATCATAAAAAACATGTATCACAAATTCAAAAATCATAATTACAGTAAGATGTAACAAGAATCACACAATAGTACTCTGTATCCACACCTCATATCATAAGGTTCTCACAACCTCAGCACTCTCACTAGCCTCATCTACCCACTCTGGGGGTAATTATCAAGTACATATAAGATCCAAACAATTTAATTTCTTTTTTAATTTAATATTATTATCATAAATATGGTTCATTTATATAAAATTTCATTTAAAAGTTATAAATTAATGATCATTATAAGTTCCATTTAATATTTAATTTAACTTAAATGACATGATTAAATAGGTTCTTCATCCTAATAAAAAAAAGTAAAACCATATATGGAATTGATTAGATAAGATGAAACCATCAATTTATATATGAAATAAAAATATAAGTTATTTTTGAAACACTAAATAACTACCCCCTGTGTCAAAAGTAGAGCAGCTAATCACAAAATTGACACAAATATCATGTGAATCCTTCATGTTAGTCAATATTCATGGAACAAAATACTCATCCCACCTTGGCCCAAGATTAATTTTTTTAAATCATAAATCAATAACCAATTATATGAAATTTAGTGAACTAAAACAACTATAATAGTGAAAACTAAGAGAAACAATCAAATCCCGTGTAAATTTGACTTCCCTTTTATCTAGGTTACAAACTCTGTGAAACTAGATCCATACTAAGCTC